>CM048748.1:284350580-284964580 GCA_026315105.1 Locusta migratoria | reverse complement strand
TGGCTGGAGAAGTAAATACAAAGTTCCGATGCGGATGTGAACTAAAAGTTAGAAATTAAGCTGGATATTATTAAAGTTACAAAAAAAAAAAAAAAAAAATAAAATAAAAAATAAAAATAAATAAATAAATAAATAAAGAACGAACTGTTTTCTGCGCCTAAATGTGTATACAAAGATCTGTTTTCTGTATGTAAACCCATATCAGGAAGGAAGAGAGATATTTACCACTATATTGCTATTTATAAATATCTCCATACAAATATTTCGGTTGCTGAAACTGCGTTCTGTTATTCTAGTGTAGGGTCTGTTTTACGACGAGAAAATACCACTGCTTACACATATTTAAAGCGGAATGGTAACTGTTTTTTTTTGCAAAAATGGAAACACTCTATGAAAATTTTTTGCATTATTGTTGTTTACAAGGTAGTAAGCATATCCAATACTTGACAGGTGTACAGGCAAATTTTCCAGACACTAAAGACCGAGAAAAAGCTCATAGATTATGTTCCATCATCTCTTAGTTTCAACTGCCTACCTGTAAGTTATGTGGACATTCTTAATACTGACGCCAGCAGGAAGTATATATAAGTATTACACAGAAAAGCAATATTTAAAGCAGAAGCATTGACTCCCAGTCCAGAACATTATTCTTCACAATGCCCTCAGAAACAGTTATCGCCGAATTAGATCTGGAACCTACAAAAACATCGTCATTCCGCAAGTCTAGCTCTTTCTAAAAATCCTAAGAACTGCCGGTTGCGGTGGCCGAGGAGACTGAGGCGCTCCAGTCACGGTCTGTACGGCCACTACGGTCGAGGGTTCGAATCCCCCGTCGGGCATGGATATTTGTGCCGTCCTTAGGCCCGGCGCACACTTGACGCAGCAGAGGCAGAGGAGAGGCAGAGGCGAGGCCTCCGTCCGCCTGTAACGCATGCTTTCCAATGGGGCAGCGCACACTTCACGCAGCCGAGGCGGAGGGCAGGCGTTTCCTCGGTCACGCCTCTGTCCAGTTGTCCGAGGCGCACAGTTTTCCTGCGCCTCTGTTCCACCTCTGTCGCAAAGTGAAATTTCAAGTCTTTCGACATGCTTCGAAAAAAATTGTTTTATGTAGACGAATATAAGCTTCATCCTTCTCTGTATTTAGTTTCTTTGTAACACTTTTAATGTCTGCGTAAAAAAATTAAAAATATTATTTTCCTATTTGTGCGTGTTTTGCGCGAACGCAGCTTCCACAATCGATTTTGCAGAAACTACTCACTAGAAAAAAATTATTTTTCTGTATCATATAGGTAAAAGCCGCCGCATGACGTTGGGGAGGTTTTCTTTTCGATATTATACATAGTTATTGTTATAATAAAAAATAAAGTACAACGCCGCGCTTATTTTTAATAGTTTGCAGTGGAAAAAGTAGTCGCTGGCTAGTTTGCGTTTGGTGCGTTTTACACCATACATCACTGCGAACGAAATGTAGCTAACATATCGAAATTGTTTTTAACGGTGGAAGGAGAGCTATATCTCTTTCGATTCTCGAGAAAATACGTGAGATACACGTTTGACGCGACGCGGTCGGCAGCTACGCGGCACACGCGCGGCTGTTGCCGTCTGCTGTGCCGAGTGCGGAGCTGCCTCGTGTCTCCCTTCTTCGTGTACTGCAGATACAGACCCCCATGCTGGAAATGAACAACTTACTGAAATAGAAAGACGCCGAGATTCATAAACCGAAGATGGTGATTGTGTATTTTTACGGTCTATAGTCTCTGGTTTCAGTAAACTTTGTGGCAAGCATGAAAGCACTATATAAGCTAAAATTCCCGTTACTACTGAATAATAAGTTCGGCGAAACCAGAAGGGACGTGCAACGATTTTTTTTACTGTCAGGGACTTTCTTCAATTTCTTGAAACACAATGTCCATCCCTTCGTGAAGCTTCAGCTCATTGCTAAACCATAGATGATGCTAGAAACGTCTCTCGTCAGTATTTCTCAACCTGAATTCTATACTACGTTCAGAAATTCAACATTTGCAAAAGTATTAGCATTAGCTTCACTAATTACTAACAAATATAATGACTGTTGATGGTAATTATCATTAGAAATGATGACAGAGACAAAATAGGAATGCAGTGTAATAAAATACTGCATGTCTTGCACAGCTGCCGTCATAGAAGAAGGAAAAAAGCAAACGTCAGTATCTTAGTACTCAGGAGCATGGAAGAGCTACGAATAAAGACCTAAGTAATGAAACACTTTGCGTGCAAATGCATTTAAACAAGGAAACTATGATTTGCAAAATTTTTCATATCGCTATATCTTTCAATCTAAGACATATGAAATGCATACCAGGTGTCACCGAGAAGAAAAGTGTTTCTGATCGTATATACTGCGCCACAATCATGATTAAATATGTCAGTTGTATAAAGGTTCTTTCAATGTGACACTTGTTTCACTGAATTATAAAAGAAATGAAAGAAATATAAATGACTAATTAAATTCCTAAAACATATCCCTAATTTTTCTTAAGCGAGTATGACGTGTCACACACTGTTTTTCTTCTCTTTTAAGTCCTTCTTACTCAGCATGTGACCCTCTTTGAACTGTCGTCTGTTTAGTCGGAATTGCTCAAGAGCTTAAAATGAGCTTCCATGGACCAGAGAAGTTCAGCATGTAATCGTCACTTTTGCCTTTGCTCAACAGACCTTTAACTGCTCTTATACTCTATCAGAACACACACACACACAAATTAAATTAACTGAGTTTTGAAGGAGATCCAGGAATTAAATCTGATTGCATGGAGAGGTTTGCAGTGGACATACAGCACGTGCTGTTGCCCTGCTCTGCCTGCGCTGCGTCAAGTGTGCGCTGACCAGCAGAGGCCCTGCGCCTCGCCTCTGCCTCTGCTGCGTCAAGTGTGCGCCGGGCCTCAGTCTTAGCTAGTTCATAAGTAGTTTGTAAGCTTAGGGACAGATGACCCTTAGTTAAGTCCCATAAGTTCTACAAACATTTGAACATTTGAATTTTCCTAAGAACTCCACATTTACTGTGCTCTATGTGCCTATATTTATAGTGGAATGATGACTAGGTTTAAAAAAATTGATATCTTAAAATTCTATATAGAAATTACGCATTAGAGTGAAGTAGAATTGTCTTAATAGTTGTGTTATTTAGGAAATAAAAGTTAATATCCCGAACGCTGTTGGTTGGGGGATTTGCAAGAGGGAAGAGAGATTCTACAATTTGGAACTAAAAGTTAAAAATTAGTCTGAATGTTATAAAAGTTACACCGAACAAAATAAAGAATGAGCTGTTTTCTGCGTCTAACTGTATTTAAAAAGATCTGTTTCATGTATGTAAACACCTATCAGGAAGGAAGAGAGATATTTTCCACTACATTGATATTTATATCTCCATATTTATATTTCAGTAGCTGAAACTAGGTTCTATTATTCTAGCGTAGGGTCTGTTTAACGGCGAGAACATATTTAGAGTGGAATGTTCATTTGTTATTTGCAAAAATTAAAACTCTATATGGAAATATTTTGCGTTAGTGTTGTTTACAGGGTAATAAGAACAGCCGAAAATTGACAAGTGTAGAAGTAAATCTTCCGGACACAAAACACCGAGGAAGAACGTATAGATTATGTTCTTTCAGCTCTTAGTTACAACTACCTACGTGTAAATCACGTTGAGATTCTTAATACTGACATCAGCAAGGATGATATAAGTATTCCACAGAAGAGCTACATTAAATCAGGAGAAGCATATTTCTCCCAATCCAGAACATTTACGTCGCAATGTTTTCAGAAACAATTGTCGCCGAATTCGGTCTAGTTCCCACAAAAACATCGGAGAGATAATCATTCGTTTGCAAGAGTCGTAAACCTAAACGGAATTACCATAAGAATGTGCATCAGAATAGTTGAAGGCTTGTTTTTCCCCCTGGGAAAATATGTCTCAGATCGTGGGAACGACAGTCGCCTGCAATTTAATCCAATCTCCTCAACTCATCTCGAGCACGTGGACACATTCTCTCCGTCTTACCGCGTGTGGCCGGCAGGTGTTTTGTATCCGCTCTGTAAGGGCCGAGGGTTCGATGCATGCCTCTGGCGCCGCGGTGTGATACTAATGAGATTTTTTATAGTATTATGATTGGGTCTGGAAGGGGAATTCAGTTATTTATATAAATATTGATGCAGTTCTTAATACCAAAAAACACGGAACACGCGCACTAGGGTGTTTCGGAGGTGGGGGGTCGCGGGTTCGATCACTGGAACATGTACTTGGGCTCGTTCCCGCAGTGAGTTGTGGGAAGGGGAAGAGGTCTCGTAGTCTGCGAGTCGTGGGAGGGGAGCTTGTAGAAATCAGTAATCATGTCATTTTTAATCAGGATCATAAATCATGCCAGTTTTTAATTAGGGTTATAAATCTTGTCAATCTTAATTATTCATAAGGAGAACGACCTTGACCTCTAGGTAGAAGTAGTGGTAATTGACCTCTAGGGAGGTGGAGGAGGGGGCTAACTCATGACTTATTCATAAGAGGGAGGGGGGAATGATTAATGAACTCCCTATTGTCCATATTGCCGCCCAGTATACCTACTAACATCGAAATAAACGCTAACGCTTGTGACACTATCAGCTAACAATAACCAAGAACCTCTTTTTAAATCCACATCTCAGCAAATCCAATACGATGAAAAATGAGGAACAGTTAATTGAAAGGGTCACTGACAGCTGCATTTCACAAACAACGGAATGCAACAAACAGGACATAGAATGCACTGACGCAGACTTGTGTCGGTAGCATGCCCTAAAGACATAACCAAATCACCATAGTTGTTGAAAACACACGCATCCAATGGAGACGTCACATTTTCACGCTGTATAAAGGAACCCATGGGCATTATCAATTGTAACGGGTGAGAATGAGGACTATGTATCCCGATACATGCTATACATTCCATTAATTTTATTTGATGTTTATAACCTTTCAGTTAATTCATACATTCGAAATACACGAAACGCGCGGCTAACGCACGTCATCAGACTCAGGCGAGCACCCAATGCAGTTGAGGATGTGCGCTAGCCACGTGCTTCGCGTTTCTCAAGCGTCAACTTCGCTTTGCATTATGTTTAAATATAATTGGCCAATTGTGATGCAATCAACGTCATTGTTTATCTGATTTGTCATGCTATAGTATTTTGAGAGTAATATGAACAATAGCCACAACAGAAATGCAGTACACATACTAGTCATAAGGAAACCACGATTGTAGAAGTGATTTACCAATAAATACGTGCAAAATTCTGTATATTTCTAGGAAACAAAGTAAAGAAACCAATAAATACTTTTACTAAGCTTACATTTTCAGACAAGACAAAGTAGTACATAAAACAGCCAAAACGCGAGGCACACTACGCTCAACCGAAGCAAGTAAGTGATAAACTGTGCAGTAGTCGCCAACAACAAACTCGTTGGCTCTACAGCATGCGTTCCACACTAGATGGCAGCACAACACGGATGTGTGATATTTATATCCCTGTAAATTCAGGGAATTCATACGGCGCACAAGTTTCTCTCCCTGGTCACGAAAGGGTTAAAAAAGTTGTAGGTTGTGTTATTATGTTGTAAATACTTCAATATTAAAACGAAAATAAAGAAGGAAATTCTTTATTTTGAGTTAGAAAATAATAATAATAATAATAAACGTTCCGATTATTTCGTGGCATAATATGAAATTACCGGCTGAGTGAATATCGATTGAAAATATGTCGAATCTTATTGTGGTGCCAAATGATCAAAAAGTGAGTATAAATCTGAAAACTTAATAAATCACGGAATAATGTAAATAGAGAGGTAAAATTGACACACATGCTTAGATTGACATGTGATTTTATTAGAACGAAAAAAAAAAGAAAAAAAAAAAAAAAAGACATGTCTAGCAGATGGCGCTTCATCTGATCAGAAGATCAACCATTAGCATAAAAAATTACGACAAAGCAAAGCGATATTCTTTACAAGTAATGCTCAATATGTTCACCACCATTCCTCAGCAATAGCTTTAGTCGAGGAATAATTTTCTGAACAGCACTGAAAAGCATGTCCGGAGTAGCCGCGGTGGAGTAGCCGACCGGTCTAAAGCGTGTCGCTGCGGAGCGCGCGGTTGCTCGCCGTAGAGGTTCGAGTCCTCCCTGGGGCATGTGTGTGTGTGTGTGTGTGTGTGTGTGTTGTCCTTAGGTTAGTTTACCTAGTTTTAAGTAGTTTGTAAGCTACGGACTGATGACCACGCAGTTTGGTCCGATAGATTTACAAACAAACAACATGTCCGGAGTTATGGTGAGGCATTGGCGTCGGATGTTATCTTTCAGCATCCCTAGAGATGTCGGTCGATCACAATACATTTGCGACTTCAGGTAACCCCAAATCCAATAATCGCACGGACTGAGGTCTGGGGACCTGGGAGGACGAAAGTGGGGACTGAGCACACGATCATCACCAAACCGCGCGCAGGAGATCTTTCACGCATCTAGCAATATGGGGTGGAGCACCATCCTGCAGGTGTTTATCAGCCAGGCTGAGGATGATGCGATTCCGTAACATATCGGGGTACCTCTCACCCGTCACGGTAGCAGTCATTGACGTTTTGCTGTCCAGCGCCATCTGTCGGACATTTTTTGAACTTCTTCTTTATTTTTATTTATTTATTTATTTTGTGTTCTAATAAAACTCCATGTCATTCCAAGCATGTGTGACCTATCTATCTACATTATTCCGTGATTTATTAAGTTTTCGAATTTAAACTGACTTTTTGATCACCCGGTATAACGACATTCGATACATCGCTGTCCAATGTCCCATCCCTAGCTGACAACGAGCCTGCCAATAACTGACATCTGTCAGGTGCAAAGTAATTTTAATCGGAGGGTTGTTGTTGTTGTTGTCTTCAGTCCGGAGACTGGTTTGATGCAGCTCTCCACAGTACCCTATCCTGAGGAAGCCTCTTCATCTCCACATAAGAACGGCAACCTACATCTGTCCGAATCTGCTTACTGTATCCATCTCTTGGGCTTCCTCTGCGGTTTTTACCCCCCATACTTCCCTCCAACGCGAAATTCACAATTCCTTGATGTCTAAGAATGTGTCCTATCAATCGATCCCTCCTTTTAGTCTAGGTATGCCAAAAATTCCTTTTCTCCCCAATTCTGTTCAGTACCTCCTCATTAGTTACGTGATCCACCCACGTAATCTTCAGCATTCTTCTGTAGCACCACATTTCAAAAGCCTCTATCCTCTTCCTGTCTACACTGCTTATTGTCCATCTTTCACTCCCATACAAGGCAACACTCCACACAAATGCCTTCAGAAAGGACTTCCTTAGGCTTAAATCAAAATTCGATGTTAACAAATTTCTCTTTTTCAAGAACTCTATTCTACCCATTGCCATTCTGCATTTTATATCCTCTGTATTGCGACCATCATTTGTTATTTTACTGCCCAAGTAACAAAACTCATCTACCTCCTGTATTGTGTCGTTACCTAATCTAATTCCTTCGGCATCACCTGATTTTCTTACACTGCACTCCATTACCCTAGTTTTGCTTTTGTTAATCTTCATCTTATATGCACCTTTTAAAAAACTGTCCATTTCGTTCAATTGCTCTTCCAGGTCTTTCCCTGTATCTGACATATTACTATGTCGTCGGCAAAACGCAATGTTTTTAATTCTTCACCCTGAACTTTAATTCCTTCTCCAAATTTGTCCTTGCTTTTCTTTATAGCTTGCTCAATATACAAATTGAATAACATTGGAGAAAGCCTACAATCCTGTCTTACTCCCTTCCCAACTACTGCATCTCTTTCATGCCCTTCAACTCTGACAACCGCTGTCTTGTTTTTGCAGAATGGATGGATGCTTAGGGTTTAACGTCCCGTCGACAGCTTGGCCATTAGAGACGGAGCTAACGCTCGGAGTTTTTGGGTTAGGATGAGGAAGGAAATCGGCCGTGCCCTTTGAAAGGAACCATCCCGGCATATGCCTGGAGTGATTTAGGGAAATCACGGAAAACCTAAATCTGGATGGCCGGAGGTGGATTTGAACCACCATCCTCCCGAATGCGAGTCCAGTGCGTTACCACTGCGCCACCTCGCTCGGTTGTTTTTGCAGAAGTTGTAAATAACTTTACGCTCCCTGTATTTTACTCCTGCTTGCTTCAGAACTTGAAAGTGTTTATTCCAATGAACATTGTCAAAAGCCTTCTCCAAATCTACAAAAGCTAGAAATGTAGGTTTTCCGTTTCTTAATCTATCTTCTAGGATAAGCCGTAAAGTGAGTATTGTCTCCTGAACCCAAACTGATCTTCCCCCGAGGTCGGCTTCTACCAGCTTTTCCATCCTTCTGTAAATAATTCGTGTTAACCCTTAGCTTTGCAGGTCATTTTTCATCAGTTATGATTGTTATCTAAGTGATCTAATTCCATTTGCAACGCAAAAGGTTACCTTTGTCTACATAAATTCTGTAAAAAGAATACATTTTAAAATGAATTTTATGAAATATAAATCTTCAAACGTAACACTGCAGAAAATGGATTTAACTTTATATCATTTTATTAACACTTTAAAAAGCCAAAAACTCCGGCCTTTAAATTTTACTTTGGGCCATATTTTTATTGTTTACTATGCATGTAATGTTAAAAAATAAGAAACTCACCAAAAAAATTCACAAAAATAAAAATTCCACTACTGTTTTGTTGGTAACTTTTGTCTTTTCAAATGTTTTCTGTGGGCTCGATGCAAATTTTGGTAGAACACTCAAGGCAGGTGGGCATGGATATTTGTGCCGTCCTTAGTATTAGCTAGTTTATAAGTAGTTTGTACGTTTAGGGACTGATGACCCCGTAGTTAACTCCCATAAGCTATACAAACATTTGAACATTTTCACTTTCACACTATTCTGAGTCTTAATTATGTTCACTTTGAATCTCATAGCCACCGACTGATACCACATCACTTCCTAAATAGTCTTCAAACTATTACAAAACAGTATGCTCAAAATGAGGGTCTGTAGCACGCTCAGTAGAGGAAGAGCTCAGTGCTGAATCCATAACGCAAAGGCCCAGGTGCGGCCTCCGAGACCGCTAGCACAAAAGAAGATTGTGGTGTCGCACAAGTATAAAGTGCGCGACACCTACTTTCGCCCCGCGCCGCCATGCACGCACGGCGCGGCGTTCTTTCGACGTCAGCCACTAGCGCCCTCTGCTACAACTCCGCTCGTGGCCACCACTGAACGACATCGTTCACTTGGGACTCAGATAGGAACCAGCTAACACTTCGGAATCAGATAGCACCAGTGAAGACTCGGCTATCGGATAGGCACTAGGCAGGCCTCTAGCTCAACTATGTTTCAGCATTCTGCAGTACTGAGCTATATAAATGTTGAGTATTGTATAAATTCTGTGCAACATATATCTCGTTCTAATTTATTCTAGTGTTTCTAGTTTCTGCTGTCCCACTGGCTGGTCACCTACCTGCACAAGCTTGCATCCTTCATTCCTGTGTCGGTCTTCCTACTCGGCCACCGACACGTACGACGGAAACGAGACATAAAAGCGGCGACGAGGCTGGGACACAAAAAAGATGTGATAATATTGTTCCGACTCGCGTTAACTTGGCTACTGATAATGGAAAACAGTGCAGGTGTTGGAAGCAACGATTACGCAACGCTGTCCATTAATAATTGACCAACAATAAGCGCTTGCGGTTTGTGAGAGGGTTAATATTTTGCAACAATGACTTATTAAACTGATGGTTCTGTAGTTTTCACACCTGTCTGCGCCTGCTTTCTTTGGAATGGTGATTATAACATTTTTCTTACAGTCTGAGGGTACTTTGCCTGTCTCGGAACGTAGCTGAGATGAAGACGAGGTGGGTGACAGTCAGAATGAGGTACGGCCACGGCGAACTGCGGCCGGTTCATCTTGCGGAAGTGCCGACGGTACAGGGGAGTGAGGGGTGGCCTGGGAGTTGGGCCGGCGGGAACGGCCCCCAGGTGGCGGCGTAACGGCCAGTAAACGCGGCCCGCGGGGCGTCTGTCTCCCAAAACTGCGCCCCAATTCCACGCGTCGCAGCCGCCGCGCCAGCCACCCACCTCCCCGCACCCGCCGTGTTTCTCCTCATTACGCTAAAGCCGAACGTCGGCTAAATCGGAAAGCATACTGCACTATATACTACGGCGCACCTCGTAACAACATTACTGTCGAAGAAAAACTGCGCCACACAAAACGACTTACACGCGCTGGAATGGATTTACTGCTATAGGAAGCAGGTACTGTGTGCGGCGAACATTTCGAAGTGATCTCATATTTATCTGAAGCAGTGTTTTCCCAGCATCTTCAATACACGACGCCCTCCCCACCCGTTCCCCAACGTTAAATATGAGGTAACGAATTTAATTTCATTTCTGTTGATAGATCTTTTTGTGAAATAGAACGCAAAGGTGTGCGCCTCGGTTGCACAGTTATAGATTGCCAGTATACAAATCCAAACGTCCCGGGTTCGGTCCCCGCCAGTTCCTAGGATTTTTGTCTGTCACTTTCCACTGCTTTCACCTCTGACAGTATTACTTATGTGAAAAATACCGAGTAGCACCGTGGTTCGGTACCCACGCTAAACTGTAGGCCCCCCTATAAGTCAGTTCGAAGGTCGGAGGACGGCAACGGCATACCACCTCCAAACAGGACCATGCCTAGTAAAAGCACTGTGGTGTTCAAACCAATCTTCGGATTGTTGACTGCTTTGTATGCTAAGAGTGTCACTCCGTAAGAAAAACACATCATTAAAAATAAATAAATAAAAGAAATTTCATAATTTTTTTAAATATCTTGGTCGCACTGTTTTATTATTTCAACATTACGTGTTTCGATACATCATCATCGATCTGTAGCACAAATAATAAAAATAAATTAAATCTCTATCTACATGGGATACTCTGCAAATCACATTTAAGTGCCTGGCAGAGGGTTCACCGAGCCACCTTTATACTGAATGAAACTTTCCACTCTGCAGCGGAGTGTGCGCTGATATGAAACTTCCTGGCAGATTAAAATTGTGTGTCGGTTCCGGCACACAATTTTAATCTGCCAGGAACTTTCACCATTATACTATTTATCTCCCATTGCATTTTCGAATAGCGTACGGGAAGAAAGAACACCTGAATCTCTCTGTTCGAGCTCTGATTTCTCGTATTTTATTGTGATGATCATTTCTACCTACGCAAGTGAGAGTCAACAATATATTTTCGCATTCGGAGGAGAAAGTTGGCGGTTGGAGTTTCGTAAGTAGCCCACGTCGCAGCGATAAGCGCCGTTGTTGTAATGATTCCCATCCCAGGTCCTATATCATTTCCGTAACGCTGTCTCCCCTGAATCGTGACAATACGAAACGAGCTGCCCTTCTTTGGACTCTTTCGATGTCCTCCGTCAAACCCACCTGATAAGGATCCCACACTGGGCAGCAATACTCCAAAAATGGACGGACAAGCGTAGTGTATGCAGTTTCTTTAGTAATTCTGTTGCATGTTTTACGGGTTCTGCCAATAAAATGCAGTCTCTGTTTCGCCTTTCCCACGACATTATCTACGTGTTCTTTCCAATTAAAGTCTGAAGTAATAGTAATTCCTAGGTATTTTGTGGAGTTTACGGCCTTCACATTTGATTGATGTATCTTGTAAACAAAGTTTAACGGATTTCTTTTCGTACTCATGTGGATGACTTCACACTTCTCATTATTTAGAGTCAATTGCCAATCTTTACACCATACTGATATCTTATTCAGATCATTCTGCAGTTGGTTTTGATGTTCAGATGATTTTACTAGACGGTAAATGACGGCGTCATCTGCGAATAGCCTAAGAGAGCTACTTTGATTTACCCCTAAATCGTTTATGTAAATAAGGAACAGCAGAGGAAAATAACACTACCCTGTGGACCGCGCGATATCACCTCTGTTTTAGTCGATGCCTTACCATCGATTACTACGAACTGTGTCCTCTCTGACAGGAAATCCCCTATTCAATCGCAAATTTGGGGCTATATACCATAACCACGCATTTCGGATGTTTACAGTTCATAATCACAAAATTCATATGGAGTACAAACATATTATATGCAAATATAGATAAAAACTTTTTGTAAAACGATGGTAATTAAAATACATCTTACTGGAGATGACTAACAAAAATATAAACCACCATCGTTGATGTCTAGTGGAGGTATTCAACTGGATTCTTATGCCAAACTGTGGTGAGAGGGGGGGGGGGGGGGGGGGAGAGAAACACCGTAACAGGTAAAGTAGCGTAAATGCTGTACTTGGCCACGCCAAATCCCATCCTTCTGCCCTCCCACTTCCCCTTTTAGTACGCCCAATCCCAGTAGTATATTTTAATGTACTTATAATAAGGTATCTGATATTTTTCTTTTGACTTAACACATCTTGTAGCCATGTTTTTCATAGCTTCAGTCAGTAGACAGTGCAGAGGGAGCAAAAAGCAAAATGATGTTATTATAAATTCATTCAAATAATATTTAATTTTAACCCTGCGCCATCTGGCGGCTATGGGACCTACTTTACCTGTTACGGTGTTTCTCCCCGTCTCACCACAGTTTGGCATGAGAATCTAGTTGAACACCTTCACTAGACACCCACGATAGTGGTTTATATTTTAGTTAGTCATCTCAAGTAAGATGTATTTTAATTACCATCGTTTTACAAAAGTTTGTAATTATATTCGCATATAATGTGTTTGTGCTCCATATGGATTTTGTGATTATGAACTGTAAACATCCGAAATATAATTTATTTTTATTATTTGTGCCACAGATCTGATGATGATGTATCGAAACGCGTAGTGATAAAAAAAATCAGTGCGACCAAGACATTTCAAAAAAAATTTTATGCTTGCCAACGTATGGTTGCTTGTCCGCAAAAAATGGAAGGTTTTATGAACCAAGTGATAAAAAATAACATTTTTCATTGTGCATGTTTGTTAGTTATACAGTGTGTAGGTATATCCTTCCCGCTTGTTTTCAAACTTCGTTCAACCTGTTCCGTGAGTAGCGCCGTCTCAGTATGTCTTCAAGATGGCTGCTACACTTGACGTTCGTCAGAAGCAATGTACTGCATTGGATTCCTGTGCTGTGAAAACGTGACAGTGGGAAAAATTCACAAGAGGTTGAAAAGGGTTCTGCTGTCTCTCGCAGTACAGTTAGTGGTGGGCAAGCAGGTTACGTGATGTAAGCGGGCACGGCAATATTGAGGATTGTCCTCGTAGCGGCAGGCCTCGTACTGCACACACTGCAGACAATGTGCAGAGAGTTAACTAATTGGTGACTGCTGACAGTCGCATCACAGTGAACGAATTGACACGCTACGTTGGGATAGGGGAAGGAACTGTTTACAGAATACTGAAGGTGTTGGCGTTAAAAAAGGTTTGTGCCAGGTGGGTTCCCAGAATGTTGACAGTGGCTCAAAAAATAAACACGAAAATCGCTATGCAGCGAACTTTTGGAGCAGTATGGGAATGCTGGAGATGAATTTCTTGGAAGAATTGTGACAGGTAATGAAATATTGCTCCATCATTTTTCACCACATACGAAGAGGCAATAAATGGCGTGGCATCAAGCAAATTAACCCAAGGGCAAAATAATTCAAAACCTCATTTTCTGCTGGAAAAGTTATGGCTATGGTGTTTTTTGATTCCGAAGGACTATTGCTTGTGGACATCATGCCACGTGGAACCACCATAAATTCTGATGCATATGTGACGACACTGAAGAAACTTCAAGCTCGACTGCGTCGTGTTCGACCACATCGGCAAAATGAGGATGTTTTCCTGTTGCACGACAATGCATGAACATATGTTTATCAAAAAAACCATGGAAGCGATCACAAAACTCGGTTGGACAACACTGAAACACCCACCTTGCAGTCCTGATCTGGATCCATGTGACTATCATCTCTTTAGGAAACTGAAAGACTCTCTTCGTGGACTCTCTTCGTTTGAAGATAATGACTCCCTTGTGCACGTTGCCAAACAGTGTCTCCAACGTGTTGGTCCAGAATTTTACCGTGTGGGTATACAGGTGCTGGTTCCAAGAAGGCGTAAGGCAGTTGAAAGGAATGGGGATTATGTGGAGAAATGAAAATATTGTTCCTACAGGATGTATCTACACACTGTAATACTTTCAAACATGTAGAATAAAAACTGTATTAAAAAAATAGTGTGCATTTCTTTTGGAATGACCCCCGTATCTTATATGATATCTTTCTAACAGAAAAATATTAATTCCACGACGAGTCTTTTGCATTTCACACACAAAAGAGAATTATGCTCTCTAAGAAAGTTCCCACCGCTTAGTAAATATGTAAATAGTCACATTGTGTCTTTTTTTTTCGATTTTCTCGAAATCATATATTGCCTCTTGTTCATTGAACTGCTTTTCAGGCTTTGCTATTATTCATTGTTAACACAGTGTATTTATTGTAAAGCAGTCTATGTTCTATCAATATATAATTGCTTTTAAACAAAGAGTTAGATAATTGTAATACAAAATAAATTTCAGTTTTATTAATCCCATGTTTACAACATCCTATTCGACACAAAATGTCAGTTTGGTTTTCAAAAAAGCTTTTGAACAGAAGATGCTATATATACCTTCACTGATGAATTATTAAATGCTTTGAATAACCGGACATCACCAGTTGAGATTTTTTGTGATCTCTGAAAGGCTTTTGATTGTCTAAATCATGGGATTCTTCTAGAAAAGCTTACGTATTGTGGCATGAGTGGCACAGTGCACAAATGGTTTAAATCATATGTAACTGGAAGAGTGCAGGGAGTTGAAATAAACAGTTCACACGATATAGAAGAAACAAGTAATTCCTCTAAGGTTCGGTTTTTGGTCCTTTGCTATTACTAATATATATTAATGACTTGCCATTCTACATTCACGAAGATGCTTAGCTAGTTACTTTTGCTGATGAAACAAGTATAGCTATCACATCTGACAAACAGGAATTAAGTGATGAAATTTTAAATGATATCTTTCAGAAAATTATTAAGTGGTTCTCTACAAATGGACTCTCATTAAACATTGATAAAACCCAGTATATACAGTTTCACACACTAAATGGCATGACACCATTAATAAATTTAGACTTTGAACATAAAGCTGTAGCTAAGTTAGAATATTAAAAATTTTTTGGTGTTTGCATTGAAGAGGGATTGAATTGGAAAAAAGACATTGAAAATCTGCTGAAATGTTTGAGTTCAGCTACTTGTGCTATCAGGGTCATTGCAAAATATGGTAATACACATCTCAGTAAATTAGCTTACTATACCTATTTCATTCACTGCTTTCATATGGGATCATGGGGGTCGCGCTGAAATGGAAACAGGCTTGACTTCGAAGGCAACTAAACACAGCACTTATACTGAAAGCACGTTTATTACGAACTCAACATACACGCAGCACTGACTGCCTCTCAGGCAGAGTGCTCTGCTATTTATACACAGACAGAATTTACCAGAAATTAGAAGAACAGTTAACATAAGAAACAAGTAGAATTTACAAGTGAACATAAGAAAGATGTAGAGCCTTCTGGAATTGTTAATTACAAATAAATAAATTTTTGCCGGTGGGTGGGATTGAAGCGGCGACCTTCAGCACCGCAGTAAGTGACGCTATCCACTGCGCCACGCCAGCAGTTGGTGTTCGTCGTCTCTCGCGGCATTGATCCCTCTCCTGGACAAACAGCGACCCGCTGTTATGATCCATGTCGAGCCAGCTGCAATGTCCTGGATCTTGACCGTGTCATGGGTTCTCTGTATGACAGTTCAAGAGAATCCTCCCCTTCTCCGCGATTATCGACGACAGACGTTCCTGTCGTGGCTTCATCAGGAGCATTATCGTCCTTAAACAAGAAGCCTTTGTCGTCTACCTGCTCTTCAGGATCGTAGTAAGGCTTCACGCGCAGGACGTGAACAATGTCTCTTCGTTTTTGACGTTTAGATGACGGCTCATAATCCTCAACTTCGTATGTGACGTCTGACAGGCGACGTATGACACGATACGGACCAAAGTATCGCTTCAATAACTTTTCTGACAGTCCAACCTTCCGTACAGGGCTAAAAATCCATACCAGATCTCCTGGGCTGTACACAACAGGTCGGTGCTTGTCGTTATACCACTGACGGTCCTTCTCCTGGGCGTACAGTGTCCGTATACGAGCCAACTGTCTTGCTTCTTCGACCCTGGTGATGAGCTGTCATCCTGTAGTCCGGTTGGAACGGGAACAGCGTATCCATTGTCGTCTCAGCTCGCACCGTGACATTACCTCTGATACTAGATTCGACTGGAATACTTTTCCACGATCAGATATCATGACACGTGGTGCTCCATGCTTCAAAATAATGTCTTCTACAAGGAATTTTGCGATCTCTGGAGCTTCTGCAGACGGCACAGGTTTGGTGACAGCGTAGCGTGTGAGGTAGTCAGTGCAGACTATTATCCAACGGTTACCGGTTGTCGACTTCGGGAACCTCCCTAAAATATCGATCCCAACTCGGTTGAATGGAGCTGCTGCCGGCGGAATCGGTACAAGATGTCCTGGAGGTAATTGCGGCACATGCTTCCGTCGCTGGTACTCTTTACAGTGACTCACATAGTGCTTGACAGGTTGACCTCGATTATGACGTCGATGAGATTTCCCGACATCTTAGCGACTGTCGTCCATGGAGGATTTTCATCTGCGGCGGCCTCACCTCCGTAGATGGCCGCCTCGCTTAGTTTTTCTGGGCGCGGCGGCTAGGGGAGCGGCTGGTACCTCTGTACGGCGAAGGTGAACGGCTGCGGCGCGTCGGGGAGCGACCTCGTCTAGGGTACGGCGATGGCTGAATGCCTGGGGTAGAACTGCTCTGATGGCTGACGTCTTGCGGCAAAATAATCGTCGAAAACTCGCTTTCTCTCTCTGCAGTAGCGTACGACATGTCCAGGGCGCCCACAGTGGAAACACAATGGCGTGTTGTCTTCTGTCCTCCAGACATCTGTTCTTCTGTGGGGCGTCATAGTTACCGGGGTAGTTGGTTGTGGTCGCGTCGGCCGGTTCATAGGCTGCCGTTTGGCGACTGCAGCATATGTCCTAGCAGGGCGACGCCATTCGTCATGTCGGGTGCGATTGGCGGGGCAGACAGTAGCTAATGTCTGAAATACCTCTTCCTCTTCGGTGTCGGCTCTCTCGTGACTTACATGGCTTACATCCATGGGCAGAATCTGATGCTCGCTCGGTCTAATAGTTCCAGCTGCCATGAACTGTTGTAATTCTTCTCTCACAATTTGTCGTATGAGAGAAGCGAAGTCATGCTGGTTTTCCACAATGGCCATAGGGACTACATTGGGGAGTCGGTCATACTTCTTGCGTCCAACTCTCCTTTGTTGCATCTCTTCAATACGTTGGCACCACTTGATGAACTTTTCTGTCGTAGCAACCGACGTCTTTTATCAGAAGGGCTTGGTACATGTCTTCTGTTATACCCTTCATCAGGTGCGTGATTTTGTCGGCCTCAGTCATGTTCGGATTCACTATGTTACACAGGGCCAAAACATACTGTATGTAAGACTGTGTCGGCTCACTATGTCGTTGGGCCCGGTTCTTCAGTTGTTCTTCCGCCGAGCGGATTTGTCGCTGTCGGTCTCCAAACGTCTTCTTAAGTTCCGCCTGGAACGTTTCCCAGTCATTCAGTTTGTCTTCGTTTTTCTAGAACCATTGCTCGTCTGTTCCGTCCAGGTAGAAATAAACGTTGGCCAAGTACATTGTATGATTCCACCTGTTGTACTTGGCGACTCGGTCGAATCCTTTTAACCATTTATTGGGATCCTGTCCAGCGTCTCCAGAGTACACCAACGGGTGTCTGATGTGCAGCTGGCCTACCGTTGATTTCGTGTCCATGGTTCTTCTGATGATACGGACTTTTGGAAGGATGTACTTGGTATATCCCTTGTATTCCGGTTCCAGTCCGTGTAAGCGACGGCTTTTACGTTGCCTAATCGGAGCCACGGTGACGCAGCTGCTGCACAGTGTACCTGGCGCCTCCACCAAACAATATCGCGTTGAAATGGAAGCAGACTTGACTTCGAAGGCAACTAAACACAGCACTTATACTGAAAGCACGTTTATTACGAACTCAACATACCCGCAGCACTGACTGCCTCTCAGGCAGAGTGCTCTGCTAGTTATACACATACAGAATTTACCAGAAATTAGAAGAACAGTTAACATAAGAAACAAGTAGAATTTACAAGTGAACATAAAAAAGATGTAGAACCGTCTGGAATTGTAAATTACCAAGAAATAAATTTTTGCCGGTGGGCGGGATTGAGGCGGCGACCTTCCGCACCGCAGTCAGTGATGCAATCCCCTGCGCCACGCCGGCAGTCGGTGTTGTGGTCTCTCGCGGCAATATTCTGGAGCAATTCAACATTGCACAAAAGAATGTAATCAGAATAATTGCTGGAGCCCACCTAAGATTATCCTGCAGACATTTATTTCGGGATCTAGGGATCTTCACTGCAGCTTCACAATATATATATTCACTCATGAAATTTGTTATCAACAATCCGACCCAGTTCAAAAGTAATAGCAGTGTACATAGCTACAACATCAGGAGAAAGGGTGATATTCATTATTCAAGGTTAAATCTAACTTTGGTACAGAAAGGGGTGAATTATGCTGCCACAAAAGTCTTCCGTCACTTACCAAGTAACATCAAAAGTCTGACAGATGGCCAACTAGCATTTAAAAAGAAATTAAAGGAATTTCTGAATGACAACTCATTCCACACTTATAAAAAAAATCCTTAAAATATTGACTGTCTTGCATAGAAAACATTTACTAAACTGACATGTTCCACATCATTGCGAAATGCCGTATATATGATCTATGGAAGAAGTATTAATCTAATGTAATATAATCTATACCTACTGGAGTGTTATGTTATGTCGCAGCTACAGAAGTTTGGCACTAACACCATGCAGTGTAC
The DNA here is from genome assembly GCA_026315105.1 of Locusta migratoria. NCBI lineage: Eukaryota > Metazoa > Arthropoda > Insecta > Orthoptera > Acrididae > Locusta > Locusta migratoria. The sequence continues at coordinate 284,945,495 of CM048748.1, read as the reverse complement.
TAGATATTTATTTTGAAAAACCGTCCTGGTCGGAGAAGGTTTATATTATTTATCCGATTTCGCCCTTACCTTATGTCATCTTTAGAAACATGTATATAGCCCATGTGACTGGTACTGACTTCTGCAGGTCTACGGTGGGTACACTCTGTGCCTGAACGTTGGTAACGTGGAGCCACTGGTATCTAATATGAGCAGATAAAGCGTTTCTTATGGTAAAACAAATAAAATTGTATCAAAAGAATCAATATTTAACACAAATTCTGCCGTCGTAGAAATTTATCGAAAATTAAGTAGATCCCTCACCCAAATTTACACACTAGAATATATGCAGAAAAGCAATGTTTATGGTAAAATGAAGTAAAATTGAACCTACGTAAAAAACCGGATTTTTTTAAGACACACACCAATTCTTCTGTCTTTCTTTTTATTCTTTTTTTTCGTAGAAGTTGAAATATCCCTTAATATCCCAAAAGAAAACTTCCTCCCCGCCCAGCAATAGTTCAGATTATTGAAAATAGCCATGATGCAGATAATATTCAACATAAATAGCGTACGTTCCCCAAAACGAAAAAGAGTGAAAATCTCAGACGTGAAAATAAGTATGTGACACGTAAAAGTAGGATTCCATGATGTCGAGAAAGCCTCACATTATCCTAAACATTTTTACATGTTTATTAACATTTGAAGTGATGTTACGACAGAACCTGCTATCCATACAAGAAATAAATTACGTCAAGTGTGATAGGAAGTATTCGCCATGTAATAGCTGATGCCTACTGACATATTTACACGTTTAATGACATTATTCTTCTTTTGTTCAAGGTCTGCCAAAACTCCTTTTCTCCCTAATGTTTTCAGTACCTCCTCATTACTAACGCGAATTACCCACATAATCTTTACCTTTCTTCTGTAGCACATTTCCAAAGCTTCTATCCTCCTATTTATCGTCTAAGTTTCACTCCCATACAATGCAACACTCCTCACAAATTCCTACAGAAAAGATTTTCTTACGCTTAAATTAATGTTAGATGTAAACAAATTTCCCTTTCTGAAAACCACGTTTTTCCCGTTACCATTCTGCATGTTATATCCTCTCTAGTGCGAACATCATATGTGACTTTGCTGCCCAAGTAAAAACTGTAGTTTCCTCTTGCTCCAGCCGTTTGCAGTAACTGTGCGGCAAAGCCACATTAGCTGAAGTTACAAGGCCAGCACAGTCTATCAAACTGTTGCTCCTGCAACTAATGAAAAGGTTGCTGTCCATCTTCAGGGACCACATGTTTGTCTGGCTGTACTGGTACTGTTCTAATTTTAATTTTGTGTAATGTGTTATCGTACTGTACACAGACACATTTAAGCCGTGTTGCAAGGTCGATACCTCGTGACTAACTTTCAAGTATCTCTAGTGCTACGACAGAGGTCTTCTTTGGTTTGTTTTGAATCTGGACATCAATGGCGCGAGTGAGGTAGTTGGACGGTCGATGGAAAAATGGTCGCTGGTGGCTCGCTTGGGTTGGAAGGCGGCTCCGTACGCGAAGACGTTTCTGAGCTCCGTGGCCGAGCAAAAGGAAAACATTGGGAAATCGTCGAGCTGGACGTTCCTGCAGCGGCAACGAGCCACGACAAGACGCGGGGCCGTGACAACTTATGCTCCCCAGATCTCACTGGGCTGCTGGTTTTACCGAAGACGGGGGTATTGCTGCGTTTGGACTTGTTAAAGACTGGGTGAGCGCCATAATTACCCTCGTGCTTAGGTGGTTTTCGACAGAGCCAGCCAGTGGAGTGTTCAGGACAGTTAAAACTATTCCATGCGTTCTGTTTGTCCTGTCGTGGGGAGCTCTATCTTCGATTCGTGTCCGTTTTGCTCAAATAGTGCCTTATGTCGACTTAGCTACGCTTGGATGCAATTTGTTTCCTTTTTTTATTGCCAAGCAATGTTTCCCTGTTGATAAAACTTACGTTCGGGCTAGTGCACCCGTAGCATGGTTTGTTTGCAAAGCACCTTTTAGTATTGCTGGTAATTTGTTTAATTTTCTCTTAAGGTGCCCTTTCCTTTTACCTCATAAAATAAAACGGCGGTTGCTATTCAATCTTTTTTGTCTTAAAGAGTTTTGGTGTGTTTTAGTCAACTGTGTTGCTGTGTGCCAGCGCAGCTTGGATGCATCTTGCGTTTGCCTGTTTTTTTTTATCAACGCGCCGACCAGGGTTCTGGCCTGTCGTAAGACACCGTTAATACTCATATCCTACAGGCACGACATCGGTGTTGAAACTGTTACTAATAGTTCCTGATTTTAAATATTAATCTGTGGTGTCACATTCTTTTCCAATGGGAGTTATCCTTGTAAGATTTACTGATTGCCCCTCTTACTTAAATATTTGTAAAGCTGTTTGCAATGCTTGGACACCTTTAGATTGAAGGTATTTACTATTTATGAGGAACAAACTTAAATGAATTCTGAACAATTAAATTTTGTAATCTTGCTTGAAAACTTCATTGATTTTTTTTAATGTTGCAAAGCGGAATTCTATTAGTTATATTTGAATCTTAGTTTGCTGGTGTTGAAATTATATTTGTAAAATTTTATCCTCCATTAAATTTTAAGAAACTTTAAACGAACAATACTCAATTTTTCCCTTTTTCTGATCCAGTTCTTAAACCGAGTACACGGCGTGACACGTTAATTTCGTGTACCAACATTATCAGAACCAGTTCGTTTTTCCAGGAGTCTGCACTTCCCTTACAGGTTGAAAGAAGAAAGAAAACTATAGGATGACTTGTAAACAATTTTTGAAAGATATTCGTCACCGTGTTTAATGCAGGTTCGTGGATCTTCTTTGTTCAGCGCCATACTGCTGACGAGGTATTCTGTAACTTGGTTCTATCTGATTAGTAAATAAATCCAGAATACTGCATTGTATCTCAGCATCAAATTCTTGAAGTCTGTATACTTATTATAGTAAATGATTTTGCAGACTCTCATTACTATTCATTTACTGTTGCTTCGTTAATAATAATAAAAATAGTTTGCCTAACCAAACAGACATTCACTATAAGAACAAGGCGTATCATTTTGTTATAATCGCAATTAACAACAAGAGAAAACATAAAATCTCTGACAAATAGTCCTAAGCTCAAAAGTTCACAGCACTGCACGAAATATATTAATGAATATCTCTGCCACTGCGTATTCTAAATGTTACTGTCACGTGAATTACTACATGGCCTCTCCACAGAAACCCCTCCGCTGTTGTTGTACCTGTAGTACTGCTATCTGCATCGTTGAGGCATGCAAGCCACCCCTCGTCGACAATGTCTGTGGTTCGTGCGTATTGTAGTATCTAAACAGAATACCACAAGACAGCCAAATTAACCTCTTCAGTCATATAATTACAGGTAATCCACGATGCTAATACTAAAATAAGGATACATCATACTTTAGGATGACAAAAAAGTAGGCACTCATTGCTAAGAAGGCATGAGGTGGTATTCATTTATTTAAAAAAAAGGCACACAATGTACTTATTGTTTTGTTAGTGAACAGTTGAAAGCAAAGACACTAAGTCACAAACAGCCATATTGCAATACCAAAGACATTGCTATAATCGTTATATCGAACTGTATATGATTAAAGTTCTAAACGAAATTTTCTGATGCCATGCCCTTGTTTAATAACGTAAATTCTACAGACTGAAAATGAATTGTTGAATTGAAAAAGTGTCCTGTCAAGACTAATAACATAGTATGTAAAAAGCTAATCCTATTTTCTCTACTCAGTTATTTGTCCTGATAGTGACACTACTTAAGAGTTATTATAGCATTTCCAAAAAGTCGTTGACTCTTTTTTCATCAACGCATTAACATACCATAAAAAAGCCATGGTATATATAATCCACATAGAAAAAGAGATATTTTCGTTAAAATATGGTAACGCTACTAATTGTGAGATTACATCATTTATCCCGAAGTTATTGTCAGCATCCCTAAATTAAATACACCCTAGCTTTATCGGGGTCTATCAGATCTGATGAAAGTAGATTTTTCCCCCTTTTTTTGGAACTAGAATGTTTTCAATACGGTGTGGTCTAGCCTTTATCCAGAATCAAATACAATCTATTTACATGAAATATAATAAAGTAATGAGTACCAAATGTTGCCAAGGTCGCTATTTTATTGTCTGGATGACTAGTAGCAGTAATACACAGTTACATAATCGTATCATCAGTTTCAGACACAAACGTTTTTCACAGTTAGAGGAAGCACCTGTATATTTTTCACATCAAGGACGACCACGAAAAGTACGTGAAAAATATACAAGTGCTTTCGATAATTGTGAAAAACGTTTGTGTCTGCAACAGATGATCCTATTACCGAAACTAGGAACTTAAGATCGCCCCTTCAAACATGATGAAATTAATAAAATAATGGTAAAGTAAACACCCCCTACCTACCTCCAGGCCTAACAGAGATAATAACTTTCGAAATCATATTAAACATCCGCGATAACCTTCTCTCAACACGCTACAGTTTATATCAAATATCTCAATGTTATTGTAAACCTAATTGCTAAAACAGAAGAAATTGCTGTAATCAGTAGTGGATTACAAACGTTTTGATAAGGATATTGCCTGAATTTAACAATAAGTTATTAAGTGATGTATTTTAGACAGTATTGCAGTGTAAAGGCCACTATTACTGTCGGAACTAAATGCATACGTTGTGTCTTTTATGTACAATGCACGGAGTAAAACCCTACCTTTCGTAGAAAAAATGTTTTGTCTTGTATCTGAAACCACGTTCTATCGTAAACTAATGTCTAATATCCTTAAACAAGTACCCCAATGTTAGGTAAAAATGTGTGCAGAGAACGTAACGTTCTGTATGTTTGGTAGGTTGGGGTTTCATCAACACGCAACCTGAATGAATGTAGGACAAGTACACTAATGGTCTGATTACATTTACCTCAACAGTTTCACTGTAAATCACGTACATCTACACGCACAGGGGCATTTGGGCACGTCATTTCAGCACAGCACAACAAAGAAGAGATCTAACCCTTCACTGCGGTTTCACCTTTGAATTTTTTAAGCCACTGATGACACGATTTTGTTTGTCTCTATCGAATGTATCTGTTCCTTATTAAAGAAAAAATCCTCTCGAAAAACCACAGGATCATATTTATGAGCTTATTTCCAGCATACACCACAGCAAATAGGCAATGTTTAGACGAAAGATCCGACACAAAGTTCATCAACAGATCATATTCTGGCGAGCATTGCCTCCTACGTTAAGCAGCTACCAACGCGAGGGAAAAAAAAAAAAAAAAAAAAAAAAAAAAAAAGAATTCGCTCGAACTATTCACTTTATACCATACACCTTCCGATAATGCACTCAGCCACAATTACGATCAATAATCGTGGTAATACACAACAGGTTCTCATCTACATCTACATGGGATACTCTGCAAATCACATTTAAGTGCCTGGCAGAGGATTCATCGAACCACCTTTATACCATTCATCTCCCATTCCATTCTCGAATAGCGCGCGGGAAGAAAGAACATCTGAATCTCTCCGTTCGAGCTCTGATTTCTCGTATTTTATTCTGATGATCATTTCTACCTATGTCAGTGTGAGTCAACAATATATTTTCGCATTCGGAGGAGAATCTTGGCTATTGGAGTATCGTAAGTAGCCCACGCCGCAGCGATAAGCGCCGTTGTTGTAATGATTCCAGTCCCAGATCCTCTATCATTTCCGTAACGCTGTATCCACTGTATCGTGACAATACGAAATGAGCTACTCTTCTTTGGGTTCTTTCGATGTCCTCCGTCAAACCCAACTGAGAAGGATCCCACACTGGGCAGAAATACTCCAAAAACGGACGGACAAGCGTAGTATATGCTACACAGCTCAATACTCTCGTATTCTTGGGCGCCATTCCGAACACCCAAATAGTAGAATGAAACTTTCTATCTGCGGCGGAGTGTGCGCTGATGGTAAACTTGTGTTCAGGAACCTGGTCTCCACCCTGGGACCCTTGCCTTCCGCCGTCAAGCGCTCTACCGACTAAGCTAACCCGGCACGTTTCACTGTCCGTCCTCACAACTTCGCTCTTTCTATAGGAGTTATGTACGATCTAAAGACCTCACCTCAATATTCGAATACTGGAAAAGTGTAATTCATTTTTCTCTTGTTCGTAAATTCATTAGTAGTTTGTAAGGTGAGGGACTGATGACCCCGCGATTAAGTCCCATAAGCTTAACAAACATTTGAACATTTTTAAAAAAAAATATTAGTAATAAAGGATTTATAACATTAACAGCTGAAGGGGTATATTGGTCTATTTATAAGATTTCAATTATTTCGAGTACATGAAACCTCTTCGTTTTTTTCCTTCTTTGCCTCCTTCACCGTAGTTGCAATTATACAATATGAATATGGTAAAAGACCGCCTTTTGCAGCTGTGATAATTATTTTAATTCAGACCACACGCCTTTCTATATATTTCAATGTTTTGTATGGTTTTACTGAACCCAACAGTTCACATGCTATTGCTTTAGTATATTAACTAATTATATTAACTTATAGGATTACTCACGTTATGTGTTACCCTGTTCAAACGTTTTTAGTAGCAGTAACATTGCCATTTATGCTGTCACTGCATTTTTAATAAAGCAGCCAGCAACTCGCCATTTCTGTGGCCTGGCAACATGTGTATTTGTTGTTTTGATTTGGAATGGGTCGTCTCTCTCTCTCTCTCTCTCCTGTGTGTGTGTGTGTGTGTGTGTGTGTGTGTGTGTGTGTGTGTGTGTGTATTGAACCGAGCCCGCGCTGTCGGAGCTAGGAACCAGTTTAATTTCGGATGACTAAGCGCAAACTTCGTCCCTCTCCTTCGTCTGTCGATTCCGTCTGTGCATTTGTACTGTTAAATAGAATAAAACAGACTAGTCTGAAAAGATCAGGCACCTTATTTTGAATTCTACTCCTTGCAGTACTGCAAATTATCAAATTAATATAAAATTGTGCATGTATCGTGATCTACTAGATGAATTTAAGTAAGGATAACAAATATTGAAGGAACAGCAACAAAATAAGGGACGGGTATCGGATGATCCGATAGACAACAACATTTACTAAAGCTAAACGTTTTTCCAGGGAACAATTTGTCGATTAAAATTTTCCATATTTTGAGTGGGATAGTGCAGGTGTAAAACTAAACAGTAGGTCCCCCCTTTTGACATAATTTATTGGCAACTAACTCATGAAGTAGAGTAGCAATGTATTAAACAAAGAATTAAGTAGTTTCCATGTTTGGCTTGGCTACCATAGTTTAATATTGGGCTCTATAATAGTAAGAATTACAAGCAGAAACAGTTGCAAACCTTAACTCTATCTGATCTCTTACACATGAATACCAGACTTGCATCCATGAAGAAAGGGAGGAAACTTTTTTTGCCACCTTGAAACTACTGGCATGCAGAACCTACCATACTTATTAGATCAAAACTGGTACAGAGGCACGTTGTCTGAGGCACAGGTTCGTATCCAAGAGCTAAAACACCATAATTTAACTATATTTGCTCTGTGAACACTATAACTAAAACTGCTTAGTGCTGGACTGGCGTTTTTTTGTGACAATTGTTCATTACGAACATACTTTAGTTATTTGAATAAAGATTATTTCTTCCATGGTGAATAAACAAGGTACCCTCATGACCGCACATAAACTGCACTGCTCAACACGTGGATGAAAATTTCTAAATGCAAAACCAATTCCAGAAATATTGATAAAATCACCGGTCTTTCCGGTCACACCATAATTAAATGAATAAATATTAGTATTCCCTACAAAATCCATGAGCAGAGCCCACATAATAGCACTAAATCTGCACTGTTGAACACGTGGATGAAATTGCAAGACACAAAGAGGCACAGATAAATTGCAAGTAAATAAATTCCGACCGCCCATCAAATACATTAATCCACTGATATGAAGGAGGTAAGTTGAGCACTATATCAATGGGGAAGCACACACTAGAATAGTCAAGAAGTAGACTGCAAGGGAAACAGTTATGCCCTTGTTTAGAGGAAAGCAGTCAGCAAACCACTATTAATTTTGGGGAACCGAGAATTACGCTTGCAGCAACAAATGAATCTGGACTGTCGAGGCTAATAATTATTAAAAACTGCATACTTTACCAAGTAAGAAGCCAGACCCATACATGTAACTCGACTGCCTTTCCACTGCCACCACCGACGCTCACCTTCCACGTTCTGATTACTCCCTTGTTCTCGCGCGAAACGGAACCAGATTTCGCGCCAAGAGTCACCATTGGCAGAGGTCCTTATTTCCAAATGTCGGCGCCCAAGGTGCACCTGACGAACTAGCTATAGTCCGTCACTGACTTTAGCTGCCCGTATCCTCAGACTACCTACCTCTACAAGCACCACTCCATTCTTTGAAACTTACCACCACCTCAGTACAATACAGCAGGTTCTCCTGATCCCAGTAAAGGCTGTGAAGGGAGAGTAAGTATGGAGCAAGTAAATAAAAAAAAAAAAATAGAGAGAGAGAGAGAGAGAGAGAGAGAGAGAGAGAGAGAGAGAGAATTTTGGGAGAAATAAACAAAACAAATTCCATCTCTGTATCCTAGTATGATTTACCAACCGACAGATTACCTGAACAGGCGCCACTTGAACGTCAAGTGATCTAAATTTGATATTATATTTTTAAAACAAATAAGTCATGTGTGTGTGTGTGTGTGTGTGTGTGTGTGTGTGTGTGTGTGTTTTTTTTTTTTTTTTTTTTTTTTTTATATCGGGAAATTAGGGTTTGGTAAGGTAAGGGAGTGGAAGGGTAAAGGCCAAGTAACCGTCTTGCCTTTTCACATATATATCTACATTACAGAAACGATACAACCAACAGTTACATATGCACTGTAGAGGGCTAACCTCTGAACAAATAGTTACACAAAACATTTAACTATGTGGCCTTTCAAATCCTTGCTAACAGGTGCCAGTATCAGAAAAATTTCCACTCAATTCAATTACAACAACAAATTTTATACGCACTCTGTGGTGCTAACCTCTGGATTAATAATTACATTAGGGTCGCTACCGTTAAACACACCCTGAGCCGTTGACGAAGCTGCCCCGGTATCATTCTGACCCACTGAAAACCCTCTACTCGTACGTGACGCTGTAAGGCAGCAATAGGAGGGAAAGGGGCGTGAACTCAGTACACACGAAACCCCGTGCACGACACTTGCCTTCGGCGTCGTAACCACCGGCGTCTTCCGCTCGAGTCCCCCTCTAGCTGCACCGCCCGACAGGCAGCCACAAAAAAAAAAAAAATAAAAAATAAAAAAAATGATCAAATGTTTGTTAAGCTTATGGGACTTTACGGGGTCACCAGTCCCTAAACTTACAAACTACTTATCAACTACCTTTTACTAAGGACGGCACAAATATCGATCCCGAGGGGGGATTCGAACCCCTGACCGTAGTGGCCGTGTAGAGCGTGACTGGAGCGCCTCAGTCCTCTCGGCCACCGGGCAGCCACGCTCCAGTGGCCAAGCGCGTGACTCCTCTGCGACAACAACTCCGGGGCGCTTCGCACGGCCGGCTCGCCTTCTCTCCACACGTGCCCAACGCCCACTGCCGCCGCGGCCCGCGCGCGGAGATTTCGCCGCACACCGAGCGCCATCTCCCGGTCAAGTTAATAAGCGAGGCCGAACCATAGGAAACAAAACGCAACGATGACCAGCGTAATACAAAGCAGGGAGCCCAGTGTTACCTTGCTTTTACGTTTTTTTTCTCGCATTGAGACGTGTTCATGTTTTGTTTCTGTCAAAATGCGTGTCTGCCAGCAATGTGTGTGACTATTTGTTGTTGTGTGTGTAGGGTAGTTTGCTCTTTTGTTTATATGGTCATATTATGTGGCGTGTTTGGCTATTGGGGAGGTTTGTCTTTGTGTTTTTTCGTTATATTTGTTGAAAAAGGAAATTCTCCGCCGATTGGTGTCACCGTCCGCAATGGATCCTATAATATTATTCGACTTTTGCAAGCGGCGTTTGATCACCTGCAGTACGACTTTGCGTCTGCTATGTTTGGCGCATACGACCTTTGTACATCATATGTATTTTAACGAATATAATCTATGCATAAATGTCCAAAATTAATTTTTTCTTCAAATAAGCAATATATGAAATAATGTAATCATAAATAAAAAACACAGAAAAATGAATCGTGTTCTAACTCACAGAAATTGTGAAAGGTAAGGTGACTTACCCTAATCAAGCAGCGGGAAGAGATATAAAATTGTCCACACGAATGTAGAATGGGCAACGCTAACGCCGGCTGTTAAAATCAGCCAGCATTTTTAACATGTTTTATTCACTTTTATTTGCTGTTATTTCAAAATCTGATTTCATAGTTACTCTCTGTTGAAGCATGTTTTCGTCGCTATGCTGGATCAGTCATAATGAATTCTGACAATCTGATTTCACTTTCGGATTCAGCGACTTTAACAATGATCACTTTAAAGAGGTGCAACAGTTAAAAAGTGTAGATTCACAAGGTGTTTAATGGGCAGAATCAAACGAACGCGGTTTTTTTTATACAAATACTTATATATATATATATACGAGGCGCGTCCAGAAAGTGATTTCCGTTTCAATTTGTCTCTGCTGCAGCGCTGCGATTGCAGTTCCGCACATGCGCTGTAGACGATGTGTATCAAGGAGAAGAACGTGCGCCATTTGGAGATCGCTGTCAGTTACTTACGCTTTGTTGTCCTTGTTTGATATGTAGGCATTGATTGAAAATCCCGCCGCCTGTGAAATCAGGTCGGTGATTCGGTTTCTGAGTTCGAGGAAAGTGAAACCAAGTGAAATTTTTCCGCAAATTTGCGATGTTTACGGACCAAATGCGATGAGTGATTCGATGGTGAGAAGATGGGTCCGACAGTTCAATGGCGGGCGTAGTGATGTGCACGATGAAGAACGAAGTGGGCGTCCACCTTTGGTTACAGAAGAACTGGTTCACACGATTGATGACAAGATCCAGAAAATCCGTATGTTTACAATTAGTGCTCTCGCTATGGACCAATGACGACGAGCTGAAAGAAACTGTTTCCAACTGGTTGAAGACACAGGTGGCAGATTTCTATGAAGAAGGTATACAAAACCTGATGCCACGCTATGACAAATGCCGGCAAAATTTCGGCAGTTATGTGGAAAAGTAGTTTAAGAGTTGTAGAATTTTGTGCAATGAAAATTTCTTCTGTATCTGTGTACAATTTCATTTTATTACCAAACGGAACTTACTTTCTGGACGCGCCTCGTATATGGGGGACTGATTACCTCCGTAGTTTAGTCCGCCTAAAACATCCAAACGACAACTTAAATGTAAAATAACAAAAGAAAGTTGTTTCTTAATTGGCCTTCCTATGGAAATTATAATAGATTCTACTTCGATTACATCGAAACAATTTTTTGTTAAAAAAAAATTAGTCTCTTTCGGGAGACCCTAAATTTCACTCCCCGCTGATTTCCGTCTTACATCAAAACATACTTTCATTTAAAAAATCATTAAAGTAATCTGTAAGCGGTGCACTGAATGTGCAGCGTGACTACTGCTGCACAGTGAACACGAGTGCCTGCTGGAAGGTCAATGATAGCCGCCCAATATCATCCTACGCAGCAGTACCACCGCTGGATATGTAAATTATTATTGCGGCAGTTCTCTCTGACAGAGTGGCTACCATCATTCAATATCTGAGCAATTCACGCCCCTTCTGTGAATCCTACTAGGCCTGTTAATAATTCTAATCCCGAACAACAGTGATGTACGCTGCTGTCCGTAAAGGTCAGCAGTTGACGCAGCTGACCCTGTGGAAATCGCTCGAGACAGCGCTCGGCCACGGTTGTGAATCGTAGGAGCTGTCAGGCTATGCTCAAGCGAGACGCCGTGACGCGCTCAGGGTTACCGACAACAATAATCCCACTAGAAAGACAAAAAAATCATCATCATCATCATTAAAGACTGATTATGCCTTTCAGCGTTAAGTCTGGAGCATAATACCTCTAATAAAATTCCTCCTTGATCCCCTATTGAATACCAACATTCATGTCTCATATGATGTTATGCCTTTTATTTCAAAATCATTCTTCACCGAATCTAAGTTCTTTCTTCTTGGTCTACCTCGACTCCTTTTACCCTCCGCTGCCGAGTTCATGGGTCTCTTAGGTAACCTTGCTTCTCCCATGCTTGTAATAAGACCCCACCACCTCAGTCTGTTCGCTCTTACTGCTTCATGTATGGTGTTCATTCGCAGTTTTTCTTTGATTTCCTCATTATGGACACCCTCCTGCCATTGTTCCCCTCTATTAGTACCTACAATTATTCTTGCTACTTTCATATAAGTAACCTCTACCTTGTGAATAAGGTAACCTGTATCCACCCAACTTTCACTCCAATACAACAAAGTTCGTCGAAAGATAGACCGGTGCACTGCTAGCTTAGTCTTGGTACTTCCTTCCTTCTTGCAGAAGAGAGTAGATCTTAACTGAGCACTCACTGCATTAGCTTTCCTGCACCTCGATTCCAGTTCTTTCACCATGTTGCCATCCGGTGAGAAAATACATCCCAGGTACTTGAAACTGTCTACCTGTTCTAACGTTGTTCTATTTGGCACTCAATCTTTTTAAATCTCTTTCCCACAGACATTACTTTCAGTTGGAGATGCAATATATATATATATATATATATATATATATATATATATATATATATATTCCGAGGAAAAGTCCCTATCAAAGTAAAACTGTAACGAAGAGTAAACTTGTCTCCCATAATTACTGTTTCCTATTTTTTGCCTTTATACAGCAGTGACTGGAGTCAGCAAGGTGACTACGGATTGGAGATTCGGTGGGGAACGATCATTTTCAAATATTTTTCAATACTTCCCTTCTGAAGGTAAAACTTCAGCATTATCATTGTAACGTTGAAGGGAAGGTCATCCATGATACCAACATACTGGGCTTACAAAAATTTAAACAAGTTGTCAGAGTGGCTATTCAGAATATGTAACAAATAGTCAAGAGAATTTGGATGGATATAACGATAAAATCGTCGAAATCATTAACACGGTTACGAAAGAAAGCTCACCACAGATCAGCATAATCCCAGGAAGACAAAGAATTCCAAGAAGAATTTTAAATATTATCAAACTGAAGAGAAAAATACACAATATTTTTATAAAGACAGGAAACCCAGTTTATAAAACGGAACAAACTAACGAGACAAGTTAGATATCAACTAAACGAATATCGTACCCAAAAATGGATTGATGATACAAGGAGACTCGACCACAAGAATTCAGCAATATCCTGGAAAACTTTTAAAAAAGATGACCGCCGCGGTGAAGTAGCCGAGCGGTCTAAAGCGTCTGGCTGCGGAGCGCGCGGTTTCTCGCCGTGGAGGTTCCAGGCCTCCCTGGGGCATGGGTGTGTGTGTTTGTCCGTAGGTTAGTTTACCTAGGTTTAAGTAGTTTGTAAGCTACGGACTCATGACCACGCAGTTTGGTCCGATAGATTTACAAACATTTGAAAAAGATGACCAGTGACACAAATAAAGAAAATCCACCATTAATCCACGAAGGAAAGATCATAGCAGAAGATACAGAGAAGGTAGAAATTTTTGGACAAGTTTTAAACAACATTTACCAACATCCGGAGGATGATAGATTCGATTTTAACCATCAAATTTTAGTCAGTAATGAAATTCAAGATATGCTAAGTTTGGAAACGTCGTAGGATGAAGAACAATCAAATTTAGTACTAAATACCACCAAAAGAACTAATCACAGTGCTAAAAAATTTGTTTAATATGGTCATAAAACACCAAAGAATACCACTAAAATGAAAATATGCCAAGGTTATAATGATCCTTAAACCAGAAAAGTTATCGAACGATCCCACATTATATCGACCCATAACCTTGCTATCTGTGATTGGAAAAGCTTCTGATTCAATATTGAGAACTAGAATTCAGCACTTCATCGATAAACCATAGTTAATACCATCGATTCAAGCCGGCTTCCGTAAGAACCATTCAACGATGGATCCAATTATGCGAATTGCCGCCGGTGTTACCGAGGCGTTAAATTTTGGCGCTTTCGCTATGGTACCTATGTTGGACATAAACGTTCCTTTGACAAGATTTGGCACAGTGGCCTGTATTTCAAAATGCTGAATATGGGATTCCCAAATAGACTGGTCAGACTCATTGCTAGTAGTTTGGATGATAGACCAACAGCAGGCTATATAAATAACGCCATTTCAACACCTTTCTATCCAGAAGCAGGAGTTCCACAGGGTGCAATATTATCACCGTTGTTATATTCTTTATATACTGCCGACATTCCGTTACCATAGAAATGGAATGAAGATTTAGCCTTATATGTCCACGGCAATTGGAGTCCACCGTGTCATGGCGCAATATATACATCAGCTAGAACCCTGGTTAGCAAAATGACGTATCAGACAAAACGCACAAAAAGTCAGTTAATAACATTTCACCACAGAAAACTAACCCAATATAAATGCCAAGATACTTAGAACTTAAAAATTACGTTGTTGGGAAAAGAAAATATACCCCATAAAACCGCGAAATATCTTGGAATCACTTTTGATTCTACACTGACCTATAATCGAGCCATCTCGGACCACATCATGAAGGAACGAAAAAGACAAGGCCTCTTAAAATTAATTAAAGGGAAATTTTACGGCCCCACAACGTCTGCACTTATATACACATATTGTAGCTATATTAGACATACTCTAGAATACGCAGCACCTATATGGATCACAGGTAAAGCACACTCGCCCAAGATTTTTAGCGCGGAAAAAAGAATTTTCAGAATAGATCCAGAATGAATTCAAGCTCTAGCAGGGATGAATTGTACGAAGAAGTAAATGTACAACCCTTAGAACAGAGACTGGTCAAACAGATAGCAGACTTTGGTGTGTCAAGATTATTAGCCAGTACTAAAACTACTGAGATTCTTAGGCAGGCGCCAATACAGGTGAAACGCCTCCGGTATCAATATCCATATCCACCAAGTGTCATAGCGCAAGCGATAGACCAAGTTTATCCCAGAAAACCCATTTTAGATGTCCGAAAAAGACCAAGACTTATAAGAGCATTTGTAAGCCTCGGAAGATTGGAAATGAAGTTTTTAGCTTAATACTTTTAATTGCCAGTTCTACTTTTAATATTTAAATTTTTCTTATTTTAACTTAATAATTCAATGTTACAAGGTTTTATAGTAAACTATTTTTATTAAATGGAGATCACTTCCCGCCCTGAGGTATTTTCTGGGGAGGTTTTTCCTCAGGACAAGGTAGATGCGGGTAACCTGCCAGACAAGGAAAATGAAGATTAAAGAAAATTAAAAATAGTTCAATAAAGGTTTGAAATTATGTTTCAAGTTTGTTGCAAGTCGCTAAGTAATCAGGTTCTCATATACCGTATTCATAAAGTCTCGTCGCATTATGTGGCAGTTTTTTGCAACTCCTATTGTTTATTACGTTATATCTCCTGAATCATTTGTCGCATGTGGTTCTTACTCGTACAGCAATTTGTATTTCACGTAAGGAATATGTGTACCACTTTGGCTGAAATCGGTCCACCTGTTTAGTAGAAAATGAGCAACATTTTCGCGTAAAGCAGTAGTTTTTCTCGCATCTCATTGTTCTTGACGTCATATCTCCTGAACAATGTGTTGTACATGATTCTTACACTTACGGCGACCGTCCTCGCGGATTGGAGTTTACGTGTGCAAAATTTAATAAAGACATGAACAAAACTGTAGATCTGTATGCAATACGTACACCACAAACAAACACACAAACATACGGACACTGTGCCGCATATATAAAGATTACTTTACTAACCGTTCCCGGTTCTCCACTGGCACTATCCCCCAGCCAAAATAGACAAGTTAAGCACCTACAATATTGTCAAATAATAAATGTGCAATCAAGTCACTAAGTAAACATATTGTTAAATAATAAATAAGCCGTAAGGTCACTATATAAAAAGATTGCAATGTTAAAATCCTTAATACAATGTGTAAAATGGAAACATTGTGAATTAATTTTTAAAAATAAAGGATGTTAGGGGGTCATCGTAGAAAGAACAGAGGACAATAACATTAAATACATACAAAACTTTAGAACAAATTATTATCACAATATTATCAGTAGAATATCCCATCATTGAACTAATAAATTGTTTTAAAGTTCTAGTAGTTTATCAAATTAATTTCACATGGGTTGTGGCCAAAAACTGTGGCAAACGTTTTTCTTGTCGTAGATATCAGAACGGATCACAAACGTGTATGTCTCGTGGGGGAGTTCTGCAGTCATAATGTATATGCCGAACAACAGATGGCTCTGTGATAACTGGTAGTAGGGCAGCGAGGGATGTGAAATCAGTCAGCTGGTGAGTGTCGCGCGAGATGGAAGTAACCCAATGTTGAGCAGCGCGCTTACATCAAAGTAGCCGTTCTTCGAGGGAGAAATGCGACGGAATGTCACAGTGATTTAGTGGAAGCCCTTGGGAATAATGCCCTACCATACAGTACAGCAGCACGATGGGTAGGAAAACAGTGTTTGTAGGGCAGCTACTGCACCGTTGGGGATGGGAAGAATTGGAACACCCTCCGTACTCTCCTGACATTTCGCCCTGTGACTTTGATCTCATTCCAAAGATCAAGGAACCATTACGTGGTAGGCGGTTTGCACCACGAGAGGACATTGCTAACGCTGTACACTAACAGGTGACCCCATTCAGACATGGTGCGGCAAATGCTGAGGAGATGGTATTCAGCGCTTCCCACATCGTTGCCAGCGGGGAAGGTCTGTAGGTTCATCTTTGTCACGGCAACTGTATGTGTACTATGTCGTCATTCCTTTGCACCGTGAAGGTCATATTGCCCTGTATATTACCGTAATAGGAAGGAAGGAAGCTTAGTGTTTAACGTCCCGTCGACAACTTGGTCATTAGAGGCGGAGCTAACGCTCGGAATTTTTGGGTAAGGATGGGGAAGGAAATCCTTCGTGAAATTTGAAAGGGGCCATCCTGGAATTTGCCTGGAGTGATTTAGGGAAATCACGGACAACCTGGGTCTCGATGGCCGGAGGTGGATTTGAACCACCATCCTCCCCAATGCGAGTCCAGTGCGTTACCACAGCGCCGTCTACTAGTGTGTTACGATATTCTAATGCTATTCTTTGTCCATACTCGCAGTTAACACCTTGTCCTTTCGTCTGCACATATCACATTTTTTCGAAACAGACTGTATCTGCAAGGAAAATAAAATAGTTGTCTTGACTTTTCCCCCAACCCTCGTATGCATCTAATGTTATTGTTTTCTGTGTTTTCTATAATGACCCCTTACAATCTTTATATGAAAAATTAATTCATCATGTTTCCATTTTACACTTTGTATTATGTATTTTGTAATCTTTTTATATAGTGACCTTACGGCATATTTATTATTTAACAATATTTTTGTATCGTGACTTTATTGCACATTTATTATTTGTCAATATTGTAGCCATTGTCATTGTCTATTTTGGTTAGGGACCTGAGTATGTTGTCAGTGGAGTACGGAAACCGCTTATTATAGCAATAATAAGATAAAAAAAAAGCTGCTGGAAAATTTTTCAATCTTTTACTATACATAGCTTTTGTCTCTGACCATTCAATATGCAGCGAATTAAACTTCTTTGATTTGTGTGCCTACCACCCCAATGTTCATGAACACGAGTCACTAGCATAGCTAAGTCAAAGCATGGGGGCTGTAGTTTCTTCACTGACAAAAATTTGACATATCTACTTCTCAAGCATAATTACAACATATTTTATGAGAGAATAACATATTGATTTTACTGAACATACATTTAAGACAGTAGAACTTCTGACGTACCTTCTGTGCTAATTTACTGACTTGCTAGTTTGTCAGAAATTCTATTCTTATACAATATTTTGACATTTCCTACCACTGGGAGGCCTACCCAAGCGCTGTCTACTTGACAACAAGGGCTGCCACACATACTATATGGAATGGGCTTGGTACTTTATGTAGGATTTATTCTGAGTATGCATTTATAGTGGTCCCCACTACATTAGGTTCATGTTTAAATGGACAAAGCGACTCGGTTGAAAGTATAACATTTAACAAATGAAAGTGGCGGGCAACTGATAATGCATCGAGATTGAATTCATGGAACCAGTATGCATACATTTCAGGAAGGAATAAGTTCTGTGTTAATGCCCAGCGAAAGATCCAATAAAATTTAGGTTACTCTTTTCATGATTCTGACACCCTTTTTATCCATCCAAACCAGAGGAGCATGACAAGGAGAAGCTGAGGGTAAATCAGTTAAGAGGACACATGGTTTACTAAAAAGGGGCTTATTTTATCTTAAACTTGAAGTTTGGTTTACCAAATAAACAATTAATTTAGTACTTATTTTGTATCCACTCTCACAAAAATATAAACTAGCTGGTCCCCTACTGTCTTTCAGTACTGTACGTATATTCCATGTCACACATGAAAGGGGGGGGGGGTAGGAAGTCTTCGCACAAATGAAGTAACATCCCCGAAATTTACAGAAAGAAACACGCAAACACTCAGCATCACTCTCAGCGCAAAGTTTAAATTAACAAACTGATATTGATGCTTGACTGTCACGCTGGCTGCTGGATCCAAAGGACGGACCAAAAAGTACACTCACATCTGAATGTCTCAACATTCTCATGTTTAAAATCATAATAACGGTTTTCATTGCAAAACGCACGAGAAAGATAATAAACCACAAGCGACCGGGCATGTTGAGGTTCCTCTTACGACGGGATTAAAGGTGGCCCTTACCTGCCCCAACCGTCCGCGAATTCAAACCGTTCCGGGAAGACACGCCCTAATTGGCAGAGACAGGTGCAGCGAGGCGGACATCTTCCTTTGACAAGATGACGAATCCACCGCCTGCCATCGACCAGGCAGCAAAGATTGCTAACACCTTTGCTCTGCTGGCAATCTACAAGATCTTATGTGACGAAAAGCCAATAATTCACAACCCGAACTGCCATCATTATACTACTTTACAGCCAGGACCGGATATAGGACATTTGCCAAGGGGGGCAAGCTTAAATTTGCCGCCCCTTCTTCCCCCCCCCCCCCCCCTGTAAGAATAGACTTTTTGACGCTAATTGGGTTACATATTTCTAAATAAATGTCACAATCTCACAACACGAACTTATTTTATTGACTGAATTAAGAAAGATTAAAAGAAAACAGAACAATTTTAATACATACAAAAATATACTCATCGTACAAAAATCAATCCAAAATTTCGCTTTTCGAGTTTTTTTGGCTGCAAAACTGTTTTTCATATCATCATAGTTTATACAAGCAGCTCGTTTGTGCTCTATGGATATTAGATTTGTTAAGCAGTCGTGCTCCTCAAGTGTATTTAATTTGTTTTATGGTAAGATATATTTTAAAGCTGTAGTAAGGTTGGGATACTCCTCTACCAATTTATTTTTATAAATTAAACTTAATGTTGATGATGCAGTGGAATCCTGCAAGGACCTGTCTACTGCCAGCGCATGTTGTCTGAAACTTTCAACTTCAAGTTCTTCCTCGCTAAGATCTTCTGCCAGTTCCGCTGCGTTGGCCTTCAAGTCCTCCACTTCCCTTTCTCGAATTTGCACACCACACAGAAAACTTATTTTTGCACCAATTTTCTCAAGTGCGGTAAACCTGGTACTAAGCTCTGTCAATTATTCCTTATTTTTTCTGTGAATGTTGGATACTTCATCCTCAGAAAGCTCATCGCCGATTTTCTTCTTTCTTCGAATCCTTTTTTCGGAGAATACCGTTGATACCTCATTATCTTCTGCTAGCACTTTGGCCTCAGAAATAGCTTTAGAGTACAAGAATCCCCGGAAGTTTTGAGAAAGCCCAAAAGTCATTGAATGTTTCGAACAGCTTTATCAATTGTAAAGTATTAACTTCACAGAAACTGATTAACATGAGCAATTTATTTTAATATTGCATACCAGAAACAAGTTAAAGTAATGAATTTGAGTTTTCTCATATTTTTTAAAACAGATCTTGTCTCTGATTTTGTTTCTGGTGTTGACAATTTATAAGTTTCAGTTTTTTCAGTGCTTTCAAAACTTTATGAAAATGCTTGTAAACAGCTTCAACCGCATCTACTCTTGCAGATCACCTAGTCTTGCTGAATGTCTTCTGAATTTGCTCGTACTAAATTTAAAGAGTGAGCAGCACATGGTACGAAATAGGCCAGTTCATTCTTCTGAAGTATTCTTGACTTTGTACTTTCCAGCCATGTTTGCCCCATTATCATAAGACTGCCCCCTGCAGTATTTAACGTTCAACCCATTTTGTTCCAATTTTTGCAGTATCTTTTGACTAAGGCCTTCTCCTGTTTTGTCTGTAACTGTAAAAAAGTCAGTAAAACTTTCCACAACCTCTGAGTCATTCGACTTCACATATCGAATTACTTGTGTCAACTGCGCACTGTGGCAGATATCTGGACTGCAGTCAAACACCAGTGAAAAGTATTTAGCAGCTAAAATATCTTTAATTATAACTTGTTTTATTTTGTCAGCAATAAAGTCACGGAACTCATCTTGTATATTTTTGTAAAATAGCTAATCTGGCCTTTCTTGTGGCGTTCAATACGCAGACTAAGGGAGACACTATAGTATGATATGAGATCAATTGTATTTAGAAACATGCCGCTATGTGGATCACCAAAATCACCATCTTCTTTTGTTCCTCTAAAAGTAATTCCTCGCTTAGCTAGAAAAAGGACAGCATCAATAATACAGTGATATTCCTCCTGTTTTATCTGGTCTTGCTGCCCAGTGTGCGATACTTATCAGGTGGGTTTGTCGGAGGACATCGGAAGAGTCGAAAGAATGGCAGCTTATTTTGTATTGTCGTGATACAGGGGAGACAGCGTTACGGAAATGATACAGGATCTGGGATGGGAATCATTACAACAAAGGCTATTATCGCTGCGATGTGGGCTACTTACGAAACTACAATCGTCTACATTCTCCTCCGAATGCGAAAATATATTGATGCCTCCCATTTACATAAGTAGAAAAGATCATCTGAATAAATACGTGAAATCAGAGCCCGAACAGAGAGATTCAGATGTTCTTTCTTTCCGCGCGCTATTCGAGAATAGAATGGGAGATAAATAGTATAAAAGTGGTCCGATGAACCCTCTGTCAGGCAGTTAAATGTGCTTTACAGAGTATCCTGTGTAGATGTCTATCAATTCCACCGCTATTGAGATCCTTAATGCTTTTGACTTTCAATAAGAAGTGTGCGCACCTGAAATAATTTTTTTTATAAGGACTGGAACGTTATTCAAATCCACCTGTTCTACAAATAACACCTTCATATGAAATATGAATATTCATTTATCTGAAAAAGGAAATCTATGAAAATTAATAAACAGTGTGCATTTACTTATGCAATAACCGAAACATCTCCCTCATTCTGGCTAATGTCTAGTAGATTTTTAAAGTTTGATTAGCTGAAGTACCTGTGACAGGGCAACACTGAAGTCAGCAAACAGGAATTTTAGTTTTATTAAGATTTCGGTATTTCTTGCAGTCATTTTACTTTTAATAATTCTGTGTCAGTTAATTTTATTAAATCATACCAGAAATATAAATTCCATAAAAAAAAGGTCGTTAAAAATTTGCCGCCCTCTAAATTCTGCCGCCGGGGGCAACTGCCGCCTTTGCCCCCCTCTACTAGATCCGGCCCTGTTTACAGTACAGGTGCAAACAGAATCAGACACTCTTTCACGTACGCTGTGATAGGTAACAGAGGAGTGTGACATGAATAATAAAGGAATAAATAAAAAATAAACTACCACCGCTGCTTCTACGCATTGTCACGAACAAATATGCGGTTCAAATAAATCAACGCAATCCTCTAAGTACTGTTAAATGCAAATTACTTCATAACCTTACTGCATGGCTGGTACAAGTTACTGCACTGTTTTAAGTGAATTAAGGTGGGTAGTTTAGCCCTATTTTTATTACATATTCGTCTTGTACGTCGATAAATATGAATGTTTTATTTGGAACACTTTTTTCGCTTTGTGATAGATGGCGCTGTAGTATTCACAAACATATTGCTCACAATTTTAGACGAACAACGGATAACAGGTAGGTTTGTTTAAATTAAAACAGAACGTCGGTACGTATGAACTTTATTTCGGGTGTTCCAATGTGATACATATACTTTCGTGAAATTATGGTACATTATGAGAAGGCATGCTGTTACTGCGTCATTACCTGTAATTACTTTATGACTTCAATAAATGCTCAAAATGATGTCCTTCAAATTCAATGCATTTGGCAATATGAGTAACGAAATTCCTCTCAACAGCGAATAGATCGTCTTCAGTAATGTTCTCACATACATTTACAATGCGTTGACGCATGTTTTCAGGCGTGTGTCGGTGAATCACGATAACAAATATCCTTCAATTTTCCCCACAGAAAGAAATCCGGGGATTTAAGATCCGGTGAACGTGCGGGCCACGGTATGGTGCTTCTACGACCAATCCACCTGACATTAAATATTCCATTTAAGACCGCGCGAACTGCACGCTAGCCATGTGCCGGATATCCATCATGTTGAAAGTACATCGCCTTTCTGCCATGCAGTGTAACATCTTCTGGTAAAATCGCTAGAACATTACGAAAGAAATCAGCATACATTGCACCATTTAGATTGCTATCGAAATAGGGGCCAATTATCCTTTTTCTCATAATGCCGCACCATACATTAATCCGCCAAGGTCGGTGATGGTCTACTTGTCGCAGCCATCGTGGATTTTCCGTTACTCAATCGTGCATATTATGACGGTTTACGTTACCTCTGTTTGATACTGAAGTCTCGTCACTAAACAGAACGCGTTAAAAAATCTGTTATCGTCCCGTAATTTATTTTGTGCCCAGTTGCATAACTGTATACGACGTTCAAGGTCTTCACCATGCAAATCCTGCTGCATAGAAATATGGTACGGGTGAAATTTATGTTGACGTAAAATTCTCAACGCAGACGTTTTTGAGATTCCCGATTCTCGCTCAATTTGGCTGCTACTGATGTGCGGATTAGCCGCAACTGCAGCTAAAACACTTACTTGGGAATCATAATTTGTTGCGGATAGTGGTGGTCGTTTCACTTGTGGCTGAACAATTCCTGTCTCTTTAAATGAAGTAACTATCCAACGGAAGGTCCGCGCACTTGGATGATGTCTTCCACGATAGTACAGATCCGTTGGGCATTTTGATCACAATAGCTATATATAAATACCATATAGATCTTTTCTGCAATTGGTAAACGGTCCATTTTAACACTAGTGACGTATCACGAAGCAAATACCGCCCGCACTGGCGAAATGTTACGCGATACCAAGTACTTATATGTTTGTGACTATTACAGCGGCATCTATCACAAAGCGAAAAAAGTGTTGCAAATGAAACATTCATATTTATTTACATACTAGACGAATATGTGATAGAAATGGGGGTACCTGTTTAATAAAAATGCAGTTGATATCCGTTTGACCTATGGCAGCGGCATCTAATCGATTGTAAAGCATCGACTAAAACAGAGGTGATATTTGGCGTTCCACAGGGTAGTGTTCAAATGTTTGTTAAGCTTATGGGACTTAACTACGGGGTCATCAGTCCCTAAACTTACAAACTACTTATCTACTACCTTATACTAAGGACGGCACAAATATCCATGCCCGTAGGGGGATTCGAACCCGCGACCGTAGTGGCCGTGCAGACCGTGACTGGAGCGCCTCAGTCCCCTCGGCCACCGCGGCCGGCAGGTTAGTGTCATTAGTCCTCTGCTGTTCCTTATTAACATAAACGATTTG
The DNA here is from genome assembly GCA_026315105.1 of Locusta migratoria. Classification (NCBI taxonomy): domain Eukaryota; kingdom Metazoa; phylum Arthropoda; class Insecta; order Orthoptera; family Acrididae; genus Locusta; species Locusta migratoria. The sequence goes on along the minus strand of CM048748.1, from coordinate 284,921,472 downwards.
GGAGAAAATCTAAGTAGCTTCCTCAGGTTGTTTGCAGATGACGCCGTCATTTATCGTCTAGTAAAATCATTTGAAGATCAAACCCAATTGGCAATTTACTCTAAATAGTGAGAAGTGTGAAGTAGTCCACATGAGTACGAAAGGAAATCCATTACACTTTGTTTACAAGATAAATCAATCAAAAATGAAGGTCGTAAACTTCATAAAATAACTAGGAATTACTATTACTTGAGACTTAAACTGGAAGGAACACGTACATAATGTGGGAAAGGCGAACCAGAGACTGCGTTTCATTGGTAGAACCCTTAACCTTAAAATATGCAACAGAAATACTGAAGAAACTGCATACATTACGCTTGTCCGTCCTTTTTTGGAGTATTGCAACGCAGTGTGGAATCCTTATCAGGTGGGTTTGACGGAGGACATCGAAAGAGTCCAGAGAAGGGCAGCTCGTTTTGTATCGTCACGATACAGGGAAGACAGCGTTACGAAAATGGTACAGGATCTGGGATGGGAATCATTACAACAACGGCGCTTATCGCTGCGGCATGGGCTACTTACGAATCTCCAATCGCCAAGATTCTCCTCCGAATGCAAAAATATATTGTTGACTCTCACTTACACAGGTAGAAATGATCATCAGAATAAAATGCGAGAAATGAAAGCTCGAACGGAGAGATTCAGATGTTCTTTCTTCCCACGTGCTATTCCCGAATGGAATAGGATATGAATAGTGTAAAGGTGGTTCGATGAACCCTCTGCCAGGCACTTAAATGTGATTTGCAGAGTATCCCATGTAGATGGTGATGTAAATAACGTAACTATCCAATGAAAGGTCCGGACACATGGATGATATCTTCCAGGATAGTACAGGCCCATTGGGCATTTTGATCACAATAGCCATACATTTTATCACGAGTAATGTATCACGAAGCAAATACCGTCCGCACTGGCGAAATGTTATGCGATACCACGTACTTTGTGACTATTATAGCCCGTCTGTTACAAAACGAGAAAAGTGTTCCAAATAAAACATTCATATTTATTTACAGACTAGTCGAATTAATAATAAAATTTGGGACGTATTTAATAAATATGTAGTTGATATCCGTTTGACCTATGGCAGCGCCATCTAGTGGGCCAACCATAGCGCCATGTGTTTCCCCCTTCAAGTTAGAAAAGTTATTTCTTTGTAGTTTTTTCGTTTGTTGCTTATATCGTGAGATATTAAGCCCGGTCACTATCAATGGACCACCATGTACATGTTTGCTGACAATAAGTCTCCCCATTGCCTTCATGTGCTGGTGCAGTAACGGGATAAAGCAAAAGACCAGTACGATATATTGTACGCACTATAATTTTGATTCTCTTGCTACGTTAAGAAGTAGTTGCAGCAGTAGGTTATGACCTCCCGTCTATCTTCTACAATATGCTGACGACACCGCCTTCCTAGCCCTCGCCCCCTCCCTTGCCCGCTCCCAGTTTTTGCTCCAGTCCCACCTCACTGAGTTCGCCTCATGGTGTAACCGGTGGCACCTCTCCGTCAATCCTGACAAATCCCAGGCAATTATCATAGGTCGTACCACCCGCTCCTTCCGTCTCCACGATTTGTACCTTACCCTCCACAACCGCCCTATCCGCCACATCCCCACCCTTAAGTACCTTGGCCTAACGCTCGACCGTAACCTTTCCTGGACCCCCCATCTCCACACTGTCCGACAGAAAGCCCTCTCCCGCCTTAACCTCCTCAAACTCCTCACCAGCCGGACGTGGGGTCTCAGCCCCTCCACCATCCTCTACACCTACCGGTCCCTCATGCGTTCTGTCCTTTGCAGCTTCCATCCCGCCTGGATCTCCGCTCCCACGTCCTACTATAAGACTCTTCAAGTCCTCGAGCGCCACGCCCTCCGCCTCGCCTACCGCATCCGGCTCCATTCCCCCACGCGGATCCTGTATGACCTGATCCCGTTTCCACACCTCCTAAAATATCTCCAGCATATCCGTATCCTCTATACCACCCGTAATATAAACTCCCGCAACCCCCTGGTCCACCCCATCCTTACCAACCTGGGCCTCTGCCACGCCTCTACTGCGTTATACCCCCCTCCCTTCATCTCCACACCCTCCATGTCCTCTCCCAGGGTAATTTCCGCCGCCTCGCTCTCCCTGACGACGTCCTCCGTTCCGACATATACCCATCCTACCAGCTCCGATACCCCACCCATAGATAAAGTGCCCCCTTCTCCTCCCTCCCCTTCCACTGCCCCGCTTGGCTACCCCCTCCCTGCCCTGGAGTCCCTACGGCTCCCTACGCCCCCTTTCCCCACCGTTTTTCCTCTCCCCCATGCTTCCTCCCCCCCCCTTAACGGGGTCCTGGACCGACAGTTTTAACAGTGCTCCATCAAGTGTTGTATGCTGTGCTCCAGTGAAGTGTATGTTTTTTAACTACGTCCACCGCAATGAGACAAGTGTCGCACCGTGTATTTCACCGTGGCTCATCATTTTTAACTAACTAAATGTGGTTTTAATCATCTGTCTATTGTAATGTACTCCAAACTGTCGCCTTGTCTATGTCTCTTTATCTCTGTTGTTTTATCTCCTGTTATGTATTTTAATTCTCCAGTCATATATGTATTTTTACTCTCGGCTGAAGAGCAGCCCATAGTGCTGCTGCCAGCCTACCGGTGTACTGCTGGTATAAAACACAATAAAGGAAAAAAAAGTAGGTTATGATGTTAAGTCATAATGGTTGGCTGCGGCCTTCTACCAGCCCCGCACGGAGCGTATCCAGATGCTGAGTGTTAGGTGTCCCACCTGCTGGCTGGGTCGGCTGAGTTGTGGTCACCCAGTAAACGCGCGAGGCTCTGGGAATTGCCCAGCCAGCAGAAGTTACGGCGCCACTGTGACGCTCGCCCCTCATCGGCTCTGGTCGTTGTTACTCGCTGCGTAAACATCTGTCTGACGGCCGGCTTTCGTGGCGTCGAGGCGCCTCGTAAAGCTGAGCTTGTGGATTCACGTCACTCCTCTGTCCCGTGTTTGTCAGCCTGCGGTGTTCCCGAGCCGTGCAGCTGCTCTCACGAGGAGAGGCTTCGACATGTGGGTCTCTGATTTCTATCAAATTTTGCATGGCCGTTCTACATCTTATCGTAATATATATAGAATCTAGCTGGAAACCCGGCTTTGCCCGGGTATTTATTTATTTATTCCTGTCATTTTTCAGGTATTTATTCATTTGTAGGAAGTAATAGATTAAAACTTGCTGCGTGATGAGGCAGTTTTACATAAACGTTACTGTTTATGTGCTCATATCTCATGAACTATGAGTCGTATTGTGATACAATTTAGAAGGTACATTCAACTATGTGTGTGTATACTGCCTGTAAAATTTCCTACGGCTACAATTTGTAGTGTAGAAATTATAAATTGTAACGTCATACCGTATGCTGCAGTTTTACTCCATAACAGCGGAAAAGTAGTAAGCGAGAAACCTTTTTCCTTTCATCATTTTGCCATGGTAGTAAGCGAGAAAAAGTTTAATAAAGGTTTGAAATTATGTTTAAAGTTCGTTGCAAGTCGCTAAGTACTGTCATTATCATACAGTGTATTTCGAAAGTCTCGCAGCATTGTATGGCATTTTTTGCGATTTCTATTGGTTATGACGTAATATCTTTAGAACCATGTGCCGTATGTGATTCTTAACTATTCAACAATTGTTACCCCACGGTAAGGAATGTGTGTACCAAATTTGGTTGAAATCGGTCCAATGGGTTAGCAGAAAATGAGCAGCATTGTCGCAAAATGCAGCAGTTTTTCGAGAATCTCATTGTTTATGACGTCATATCTCGTGAACTATATATCGTATGTGATTCTTACACTTACGGCGACCGTTCTCATGGATTGAAGCTTACGTGTACAAAATTTCATAAAGATTGGAACAAAACTGTAGATTTGTATGCAACACGTACAAACATACGGACACTCTATGTGATCTGAGGCTTTCCCGGCGTATGTGCTGTTTCCAAGGTTCTCGGGTGTACAGCCGGATCCGATCGTCGAAGTTCCACGATATTTCGGCGAATAACCGCTCCGCCATCATCAGGTCGTGCTGATGGAATGATCTGTCTGCTCTCTGTCCGTGGTACTTATACCTGCCGGGTCCAAACTCGTTTCCCTGCGCCGGCGGCCGGCCGCGCGCCGGGTGGTGGGGGAAGCCGCGGCGGCGTCGGGTAGTGGGGGGCGCAGTTCATCTCCAGTGGCCGTGGCGGATGGATCTCGTGTCCGCGCGCACCGTTGCTCCATGATGGTGCTTAAGATTGGTTTCCAGGCCTTGCTAAGCTGGAATCCGGTGTCCCTGTTGATGAGGTCGTTCGTGACCCGTATTTCTATGGCCTCCTTGAAGACGCTGTCCCAATAGGTGTTTGTGGAGGCCAGGATTTCCGTCTCCTCGTAGTTAGCGCTGTGGCCAGTGTTGATGCAGTGTTCTGCTAAGGCCGACTGGCTAGGTTGGCATAAACGGGTGTGGCGTTGATGTTCTTTGCATCGGTCCTCGACAGTACGAACTGTTTGGCCGATGTAGGATTTGCCATAGCTGCATGGGATCTTGTAAACGCCCGCTTTTTTTAGGCCTAAATCGTCCTTTACCGTTCCCAGTAGGGCGCGCGTCTTAGCTGGCGGTCGGAAGACTATGGAAATATTGTATTTCTTCAGTAGTCTTCCTATTTTGGATGACACGTTGCCAGCGAACGGCAGAACTGCCAGGGCTTTCCTCTCCTCTTCAGTTTCCTCTTCGTCTTGGTCCCTGCTGCGCTTCTGTTGTTGGAAGGCCCTTCGGATTTGGCGGTTGCCATACCCATTCATTCGGAACACAGATTCAAGGTGTTTTAGTTCAATATTCAGGTGTTGTTCGTCCGATATCGAGTGTGCTCTGTGTACCAATGTGCTGAGCATTCCATTAAGCTGTGCCGGATGGTGGCAGCTGGAAGCATGTAGGTACAGGTCAGTGTGTGTGGGCTTGCGGTACACAATGTGCCCCAGTGAGCCATCAGATCTACGTTCCACCAGGACATCAAGAAAGGGTAGTTTCCCATCTTCCTCGATTTCCATGGTGAAACGAATATTGTTGTGAAGTGAATTCAGATGTTTTAAAAACACCTGTAATTTATCCTTTCCGTGCGGCCAGATGACGAACGTGTCGTCCACGTAGCGATAGAAACATACAGGTTTCAATTCAGCGGTTTCCAGTGCTATATCTTCGAAATTCTCCATGAATAGGTTGGCTACCACTGGAGAGAGTGGGCTTCCCATGGCTACTCCATCGGTCTGCTCGTAGTATTGACCATTGAAGACGAAGTAGGTGGATGTTAACACGTGCCTGAACAGTTGGGTCAGTTCAGGTGCGAATTTCTCACTGATTAAGCTGATAGAGTCTTCCAGCGGCACACATGTGAATAGTGACACGACATCGAAGCTCACCATGATGTCAGAGTCTTGTAGGGTCAGCTCCTTGAGGCGGCTAATAAAATCCGTCGAATTCCGGATATGGTAAGGTCGTAGCAGGCCCGCCAAATGCTGCGCCAGAGGATACGTTGGTGCCCCAATGTTGCTGACTATGGGACGCATACCATCTTTGTGTGTCTTCGGAAGGCCATACATCCTCGGAGCTACCGCGGAACGTTGGCGGAGTCTCTTGATGTCATTCTCCTCGAGCGCGCCATTTTTCAGCAAGGTGGCGGTGCTTTGTTGTATTTTCTTGGTCGGATCTGTTTTAATTTTCCGATATGCTGGGTCGTCTAGCAGCTGCAGCATCTTCTGTTCGTAGTCGCGTCTCTCAAGGATGACAGTGGCGTTCCCTTTATCGGCGGGGAGAACGACTATCTCTGTGTCTTCTCTGAGGGCCCGCAGTGCTGCTCTTTCTGCTCTCGAGATGTTGCTTCTGGCTGGTGTTGCCCGAGACAGAATCCGGCATGATTCCCTCCTGATTTCTTCGGCCTTGTCTTCTGGTAGGCCCCGGACTGCCTGTTCTACTGAAGAGATAATTTCAGTGAACGGAACAGAAGCAGGTGTTGGTGCAAAGTTGAGTCCTTTTTCGAGTACAGCTGTAGCTGTGTCGTCTAGTGGTTTCCCGGTCAGATTAATCACTGTGCGTTTTGTGGGCTCCAACTCGTTCTGCGGTTTGCCAGGTAGTCGAGCAAACTTGGCGACTTGCTTCTCCGTAGATTTCAGGTGGGTCCAGTCTGCCTGTGCCCAGGTGACACCGTCCACCCACTCCCAGGAGTGATCTTGGAGGGCGGAGGACAATCGTAGGTGGAGGTGCAGCAGTTCTTTGGCGTTCTTGTCAAGTTGTTGTCGAGTGTAGCGAATCCTTTCCCTGACCAGGGCCAGGCTGGCTCTTCGCTTAATACGATTCGCTGCTGGCGTGCATATGCGATGTGACATGTTTGCAAAGGTAGGTATGGTGTTTTCATCCCTGCACCTTAGTAAAAAGGCGAGAGAACTCAGCAGACGTCCTTTCTGGTTCCGAAGCTTATCCAGTTTCTTCACCAGATGGTACATATCCTCCCCGTAGAGGTAGGTAATATGTGATCTGAGGCTTTCCCGGCGTATGTGCTGTTTCCAAGGTTCTCGGGTGTACAGCCGGATCCGATCGTCGAAGTTCCACGATATTTCGGCGAATAACCGCTCCGCCATCATCAGGTGGTGCTGATGGAATACGGACACTCTGCTTTATATATTAGAAGATTGAGGTCCAGAATGAAACTATCACTCTAAAGCGCAGTGTGCACTGATATGAAACTTCCTGGCAGATTAAAATTGTGTGCCGGAACCGGGACTCGAACCTGGGACCTTTGCCTTTCGCGGGCAAGCGCACTACCGACTGTGCTATCCCGACACGACTCACGATGCCGCCTCACAACTTTACTTCCGCCAGTACCTCGCCTCCTACTTTCCAAACTTCACAGAAGCTCTCCTGCGAAACTTGCATGACTAGCACTCCTGGAAGAAAGGATATGGTGGAGACATGGCTTAGACACAGCCTAAGGGATGTTTCCAGAATGAAACTTTCACTCTGCAACGGAGTGTGCGCTGATATGAAACTTCCTGGCAGATTGTGTGCCGGACCCGGGACATTTGCCTTTCGCGGGCAAGCGCACTATTTATTTATTTCTTTTTTAGAGCACTTAGAAGCTCTTACACAATTTGTGGTGTAAATGGTTTTAAGGTGTTATTGTGAACAAAAACAAAATCATTATCAATAAACCTCTGTTTCATTACAATAATAAGTGAGATAATATATTTCTTTTACTCATTGTCACTTTCTTCATCTTCTTCCTGAAGTGGGACAAAATCTTCAGTATTCCCACTCGTGACAAGCCTCTGGAAATAACTGTGGTGTATTGGAGGGATGTATGGCAGCAGCTTATAACATTTATATACTATATAAGTAATTACAGTTCATTCTACCACTTCCAAGTGATACTCATCTTTACAACATTACGATGTATGGGGGTTCAGCTCGCTGCAACATTATTCTCCTGGGGCGTCGTGGTAGAAATAAATACTCGATATGTACAATTTTTCAGTTCTTCTTTAATTTGAATCGAACTTCTTCTCCACCAAAATATTACAAATTCAAAAGATCCACCATACAACAGAACTTAGTTGACAGTAATTCCATTTAAAGCACAGACTGACATAGATTCCAGAGCACTTCAGAACTACCGAAACTCGAACTCCCCCACGCACGGTGGTGAGGCAAATATATAACATCGACAATAATGACATTACATTATGCATTGTTCATAACAATTGAATATACCAATTAACAATTAACAAACACACAAATAAAACATTTCATGTATACAAAAATAATCACAATATAAAATGGAAACTATACACGCAATAATTTTAGATCGCACCTATCTTTTTAAGTTTTAATCACTCTACTTTTGGTTCGACAACAAACCAAATGTTAAATGTCAATTAATTAGTTAACGAGTACATCATACATGTTCCTAACATATATTGAACTATCAATTATCTTGGCAATTCTCAAAATAAGTTCAAAATCTCACGGCATTCAATATATACAGAGAATTATAATATTCAAATCTCGACTATTAAATTAATTAGTACAATTTGCTGGTCTACACAACTTGTTTATGAGCCTAACATACATACAATTCTATTGATTTTCATTTCTTTTTGTTTCTTACAAAAGATTTTACAATTCGTCTGTTTAATTCTTGAAATAACATACAATGACGCAAGTATTGTTTATAGGACTGTCTGGAAATAAAATATATGAATTTCTTAACTAATGAAATCTATCACTTGTTTTAATCGCAGTATCACCGAGACACTGTCCTACACTGATTCCTAGGCTTGCTATTTCATTTGTAACTTCACACACAACTTTTATCACTATTGAACCACACGATTCCGGATCCGAAGCAGACGGTATCGTTCAATAATATTGAGATGACGGGACCAGGCAGACGGTATCGTACGATAACAATGAGATCAGAGGGCCAGCAGTATCGTCACAAGTTCCATCATGTCTTTCTTTTTTTCTTTCGTAACAGGCCGAGCGCTTATGTGTAGCTTACCCTGAGCAATGTTGCAAACCTTAACTGGTCGTCCTTTTTTTCCCGTTGGCATGAAATTCAAAGTTGAAAACAGAATCTCTTCAGATAAAGTTTCCTTGTAAAGGATTTTAAATGGCTCACTCTTTTGGTAGCGTTTACATTGCATTTTTAGCCACGATACAGGATGGCCGTCACAGTCTATCTTTCTTTCTTTTGCTGATTTTTTCGGGATGTTTTCGACTGACAAAATCATCGATCGTCATAACTGTCACATGAAAGGCTTTCTTTTTCCTCGACATAGTACCAGTCGTCAGGTATGTAAATTTGTTGTGACTTACTGAAGTTTTCAATCGATGCAAAGTCACAGTCATTGGGAAGGAATGAATGTCCGCTTTGCATGAATTTTTGGTTAATTATTTCTACGTTGTTGTCTGGACGTTGAACATGTTTCATTAATGTCATGGCAATTTTCCAATTCCGATTTTGCAATGTACATGTATCACTGCACATAACCACACGTTTGGCTGCTGGGGCTCTAGATTCTATGTGTTTAATCAAACAGGATAAAATTTCTTGTGAACCTTTTGAACCATTAACTTCGTCCCAACAGTATATGAATCCCATTTTGGTCGAAAGTTCATGGCAGCCTAAATTGTATACGAACATATTACGTTTGTAGTAGGTCCGTTGACACAACAATTTAGGGAAAGGCAGACACTTCTCCAAATCAAACGAGAGTGCATAGTAGCTGTCATTGTTAGCTGATTTTGCAGCATCCGCTATCATGGAATCGCGAGCTTTTTCTGCCGTAAGAGAAGTTCTTGGTCTTGCTTAAACTGTCTTTTTTCTTCTACATCTGTTGAGTATTGTAGTTTATTAGAAAAAACATCACACTTGACGCAAGTGTCTTTATGTGGGGCGTGAAATTTCAGATTGAACTCATTATTAAAGATTCTCCGATAGATATGCTCCGTAACAGGCTGACGCCCTTGGATTTCAACATGCTCTTTGTACAGATTGTACATAAGTCGTATATTCAAGTTTTCAGATAAATATTTTCTGTTTGGGTAGTGTTTTCTCGTATAGTGAGATTCGTAAGCGGAAAAAGATGTAATGTCTCTTACTTGTGCTATTTTTTCATCTGGGGTTTTGTTTCCGGGAACTTTCTTACCCCGTTGATCGTCCCCTGGAGGATCGCCAATTTTCACCTTGTTGGACCGCATCGTCAATAAATCAAATATTTCACCGACGTTTCGGCCACTATTGCAAGCGGCCATCTTCTGGGTGTTGTCAGTAAACGTAACACCCAGAAGATGGCCGCTTGCAATAGTGGCCGAAACGTCGGTGAAATATTTCATATATTGACGATGCGGTCCAATACCCAGAAGAGTTTTATCAACAATGACAATGGCCGCGGAAGCCTTCGTTTACAGTTTTCACCTTCTATAAGGCTCGTGTCATCCTTCCATCAGAAATTCTTAGGGTTTCTAAAAAGTACTTTTTACAAACCTGTTTGCTTTCCCCAGCAACATTGAAATAAAACTTATTAGAATTTCTTCGATTCTTAACACCGGTGGTTGGCCGATGACGTTCTGGTACTACTTGTTTCACCAGACCACAAATTAATTCATTTTGAGCAGAGCGTGTCGCTATTTTCCAAAATGACTCAAATATTGTTTTTCGTGCTTGCTCTGTAATTTTAATAAAGCAATGTTTTCTGCATTTGCAATCGAGATTGCTAAATTGTTTCTCTGCTATGATCTTTCCCTTACTGTAAGAATTCCCAGAATTGCGTTTCCTCTTCCTTTCTTCACGTTTCCACTCCTTTCTTTGTATTTTCCGGGTTCTTTTTGGCCTAGCTTCTGCAGTTGCCTCTGATTCACCACTATCAGGTATATTGGATCTCCCTTCCATTTCTGCTACTGCTTCATTTGTCGTCATCTATGGAATAGGAATCATCAACGTCTGAAACCAAAATTTAGTGTTTTAAAACTACTGAAGAAAAATGTAGATGTGCAGTTTTTTTATGACAATAAGATTTGTACAATGTCAAATATGCTATAAAAAAGTTTTGGCCGACTTAGGCCTAAATGTTGACGGCAAAACTGTTGTAACTCCATTTCTAGGTTAGATGCATAATTATGATAAACACACGAAATAAACAAAACTCTTACCTTCTTCACTGGATATGTCTGCGAATGATGGCAAATATTCATCCTCTGATCCGTTGTCAGCCAAAATACTTGGTGTTCCGCAACTGTCATCTTCACTTGAGTCCATTTTAACAACAAGAATACTATAATAGCCATGAATATGTTATATTTTGTAACTGTTAATAAAAAAACACTAGAGAGTAATTCCTCCCTTTATGAAAGTTACTGCACAAATGGTGTACCTCCCAACTGCACCGGTTGTGCTGTCAGCTAATAGGGGGCAGCATTCACTGCAGAAGTAAGTGCTGCTATCTATGCGGTTGCTGTGGGAACTAGGAGTTACAGCGTTTGTGCATTAAACAGAACACACACTTTTCCTTACTCAGTATCATGCCTAACAAAAAAAAAAGCGAAAAGTGGAGTTACACCACTTGTTCTTTAAGGGGCTCATATATATATAAAATTGAGGTGTTTGTGCGTATATTTCACTCTGCAGCCAAAACTACACATCGCAAAAGAATAGTGTTTGTGTGTGGTAGTAGGTATAAGTCTCCCATTGTGCACCATGGTGGTAGAGGTTTGATATAGACTTGCGCATAATAGTTCGCGATCGAGAGCGATCACTTTAGTTCTCGTTCTTTTACTTCTTCCGCTCCCAGTGACGGCTGAGCGGCGTGGTCTGCGCATTCAGGTGGACGGAGAAATTCCCCCACCTAGCTGCTTCATGCGCTTCCTGCTTGAGCCGCTAACGATATCACGCAAACCGAAAGAAACAGTTTGTGTATAATTTCTCGCGTTTAGAGTTATCTCTATATCTTGGCATTATGGAATTTATTAGTCAGATATTGCAGAGTGCAGAATACTTCAAAGCAGAAATTTTGTAGCACTGAAGTATGTAATCTAGCAGGCAGACGCTCACCTCGAAATGGCTCTCATCAGCAGAAGGCAAACACGTGATTTTTAATTCTGCTGCGCGCCCTCTCGCTATTTCCCGTCGCTCTTCGGAAAAGAATCCAACGAACTAAGAAGCGATATACGTTTGGCATAATAGTTTGCGACCGGTAACGCATATTTGAGTTCGTGACCGGTAGCTCTCCTTTTCAAATGTTTGCAAAGCTTATGGGACTTAACTACGGGGTCATCAGTCCCTAAACTTACAAACTACTTACGAATTAGGACGGCACAAATATCCATGCCCGAGGGGGGATTCGAACCTCCGACCGTAGTGGCCGTGCAGACTGTGACTGAAGCGCCTCAGTCTCCTCGGCCACCGCGGCCGGTAGCTCTCCTTTTAGTTCGCAGCTCGGCCGCGAAGTAGGTCGCTCTTTTTAGTTCGTCCGCTCTTTTTGGCTTTTGCTACCGCTACTAAAAGAGCTGTTTCTTTTGTTATGACAGCTTTTTCATATAATGATAAGTGTTGCCCAAGTGTGTGCTTTTACCCGTATTTTTGGGCAATTAGACATCATATACTTAAGCAAATAAATTAATTATTTACCCGAATGGGTGATACAATGGTATTCAACTACTTTGCATACAGAGTGCCCGTAGTAAATATTATTTAGACACTGATGAATACCTTAGAAAAGAAAATTTGTGGCAGTGAACTATGAAACTACAGCTGAGCTGCATGTCTGCTCGAAGTGACGGTAACTGTCAGAAGGAAATCGCGCGATTCTGCGTCCTCTCGCTATTACCCGTCAGTCTTCGGAAAAGGAGCTGACGAAATAGCGAGGGATCTCCGAACTAGTTCGCGTAGTTCGCCTATGGGAGCGCTCTTCCGAACTAGTTCGTTCACGAACTACACAAGACTAGTTTGATAACGATTAGGGGGTGCAACCGGTTATAGGTGTTTTATTAGACGGATTTTAAATCAGTTATTCTAGTCTGCTCAGGCGTAGTTACAGAAATATGATACGCTCACTTCCAACATATCATCACGAACTTACACGATCAGTATTGTAAATGCATTTCTTCTTCTTTTACGTATGAGTCACTATGGTTATTTCAACTGTTTCTCCTTTCTTTTCTCGCATATTTCACTCATAATTTCCAATGTTTCTCTCTTTTTTTCTTCTGCCCACTTGGCTCCACTATTCTTCTCCGCTTTTTCCTGGAAACATCTGGCGTCCTTTAATTTCTTTCTTAGTGGTAGTCTTTTCTCGACATCTTGTGGGATAATTTCGAGATTGTCCATGTCCCTTTCAACTTCTTTGTACCATGTCCATTTTTATTTTACTGATGTAAGAGACCAGTCTACTTGTCTATCTGTTGAGATTCATCCTTAGTATGCGACGGTAGAAAACTATTCTTCTTTTCCTAATTACGTCAGTGATTTTTTAATATGTGTATAGATTTCACTTTTATGACGCGTTCTGTGTTATCTGCTCTTTAACTGGTCCCAAGATTTTCCTTAATATTTCTCTTTCAGTAATTTCAGTGATTCCATCACTGATTTTTTGTTGAGAGTCAAACATTCTGCTGCGTAGACTGCTTCTGGGCGAATTACTGTAGAGTACTGAGCCAGTTTAGCATTGTCTTATATATGTCCTTAGTGAGGTACTGTGCTGTTTTCATCTTACTACTAACTCTTGCTTTAATTGCTTCTTTCTCTGAAATATCTTGTTCAGTTTCTTCTCCTAGATAGTTGAAATTATTTCTTCTATCAATTTTTCCATATTTACTTACCATTATGTTTGGAGCTGTGTTAATGTTTTTCATAAATATGGTTTTCTCAAAAGAGTTTTGTATCACTGCTTTTTCAGCTTGTACGTTGAGCAATTCAATTTGTCTCGTGGGTGTTTCTATTGAACATGGAAAAAACTAGGTAATCTGCAAATGTTAAACAATCTATTTGTAGGTAGTCCCTTTTGTAACCTCATCTAACTCCCGTATTTGGCTTTCTCTTAATGACACTCTCCATTCCCTTATAAATTTTTCTAGGACACAAAGAGCAGTGGGGAGAGATCATCCCCCTACCTCACCCCATTTATGATCTCAAAACTTCTAGATATTTTACCTCCAAATTTCTCTTTAGAATTAATGTTTATTAGAGTTTAATTAGATCTGTGATTTTACTGTGCCGGCCGCGGTGGCCGAGGAGACTGAGGCGCTTCAGTCACGGTCTGCACGGCTACTACGGTCGGGGGATCGAATCCCCCCTCGGGCATGGATATTTGTGGCGTCTTTAGTATAAGGTAGTTCATAAGTGGTTTGTAAGTTTAGGGACTGATGAACCCGTAGTTAAGTCCCATAAGCTTAACAAACATTTAAACATTTTTTTTTTATTTTACTGTCTGAGTTCATTCAGTGACTTTCTATCAACCGAGTCATAGGCTTTCCTGATGTCAACAAATATGATTATAAAGATTTTAGATCTTCTTTTCAGATACATTATTACTGTCTTTAACTTGAGAATCTGTTCTGCGCCCCACTGATATTCTCCAATTTGTGAGTCGATTTGTTGTTCTAGATAATAATACTTTTGACAAGATTTTGTGATTAACTGGTAGAAGAGGTATGCCTCTGCTGTAGATTTTTACATCACCTTTATCACCAGATTTGTGCAATGGGTGGCACAACGCACTCTTCCATTCCTTAGTGATCTCTTCTGTAAACCAAATATTTTGAATCACTTCGGTTAGCTCGTCAAGAAATTGGTTGTTTGAGAATTTCCAAAGATCTGCAATTATGGAGTCCTCTCCAGGTGCTTTGTTGTTTTCGAGATTTTTTATTATGTCCGTGATTTCCTCCTTCGTTGGGGATGGTGACTCCTGGCACTGTGTGGTTCTTTGTATAAAGTTAAATATTGATTTTGGACATTCGTAGTTTAGTAAATTTCCAAAATAGTTTGCCAAAATGTCACATTTTTTGTTGTTGTTATGTGATATTGTCCCATTTTCATCTTTAAAGCAAAGATTTGGTGAAGAGTATTTCTTTAAGTTTCTTTTGAAAGTGTTATAGAAATTTCTGATGTTATTCATTTTGATGTTTTGGTCTATCGTTTCAGTTGGTTTTAATCATAATTTCTCTTGTTGTTTATGATCAGTTTAGCTGTTTCCTTCCTCTTTTCAAGAAATGTTGTCCTGTTTTCCATGTTCTTATCTTTTTTCTATTTTTGCCATGCATTTTGTCTTTCTCTGACTACTTCCACCATGCATGCTTTTTTGTTTTAGTCACCAAAAAGGTTTCTTTTGCTCACTGAACAAGAGATTTCTCCAGTTGTTTCCAATTTTCTATATCTCTGTTTGTCAATATATCGTTAAAGTTACTTCCTTATTTGAGTTTTTCTACGTCAAAATTAAGTCATGATTTGGTATGTTTCTTGGTATTTCTTGGTTGAAATTAATTTTGATTTTAGGTATGCCAGACTGTAACAGCATTTCTTACTACCTTAACATTCTAGATTTCTTGGGAGGATTTACTAGAGTGTATACCTTATTTGTGTATGTGAAGGAGACATGAATATTCTACTATTAAGAGTGGAAATCTATTATGGAATCTAAACTTTTGTAGCTGACAATGAAAGCTGTTCGTAAATGTGGGACTTTTTCATAATACTTTCCCAACTTTTCCATTGAAAATGCTGTAGCCTTCTGATTCAAAGGCATGATCGTTTGAAAATACTGTTTATTGTACTGATACAATGAGTATGTTGTGTTTAGTAAGGGTGTCTGTCATTTGTTTAAGCTTCACTATTTTGCAGAAGTGAATTTATGTTAACTGTTGCAAAGAAATTCTTCTGTTTCCACTTGATTTTATTATGCCTGTCTCCAGAAAGCTCCGACTGTGTCAAGCATGTTGGTGCAAGTTCTCCAGAATCCGATGACTTGCTTGTGCTGCCCGTGGCAACAGTGGATTGAACACCACGTGGAGTAATTTTCCGTATTTGACTTTCCATCATGCCTTCCAGTTGAAAATTAATTACACTGAAGGGATGAATGTTTCAGCTAATCCAAAATACCATTATACGAATCGTTACTGTATAAAATACACTGCTATATGAACAATTATTTGTTAATTACGACAGGGTTGTTTCAACACAGTTGCCACCTTCAGGTTTCTGTGAAGATAATATAGATAACATAGGAATAATATTGAAGTTTCGAACGTGGTAATATAGACCCGCAATATGGGTACAATAAGTCTACGTACAATGATCTTTACGTCCTTGCAACGTCTCTGCCTTATTTGCTGCCATGATGATTTGACCATTTTATTGCTTTTAATAGTATCGCTCTTATTTATCAAATTCCTAATTTTAATTTAAAAAAATCGTATTTAGACAGCTCTGTCAGCGATGTTACCTGGTTGCAGTCTTTTCTATTTCATTGGTATTAATTATATCTCTGTCTGTATAGCTCTTGTTAAGCTACGAATTGAAATTGTGTTATACTCGTATAAACACATTTTCATTATAATGTATATTTTGTAGAACTAGTTATGTCTAACGTCCTTATGATTTGCAAGCCTCTTAACTATTTAATGTAATTATTAGCGTAATTGTTTATTTGCAGCGATTAATATTAATTTAGAATAGTATGATCTCTGCTATGTGTACAGCACTTAATCCTTATCCCACGGATGATGCAAAAATTTTACAACCCATCCCACTGCTGTACAAATAAGATGGTTCGGAGGCGTTGTCAGGATGGAGCGGTGAAGGCTTGTGGGTGCCCTAGGAAAGGGTGGCTGATCGACAAATAAGAGATAGGCTTCAAGTTAACATTGGCGATATTCTCAAATACGGGTTACATATCGGGACTCGCCCTGGGGTCGGATGCAATGAATTAGTGCCAGTCTACGTTAGCGAATAAGAAAATGGAAAAGGTTACGGTAATGGTTCACACAGTTGGTGGCTGATACCGAATAGCCGCTAGGCGGGAGCGGACGGCATGCAGCCGTTCGCCCCGCACAGACGCTGAGCCTCTGGAGTGCGTCTGTTCTGTACGAGAACTAAAACTGAAGAGAGCGAAGGAAGTGATTCTCGCACCTCTGCGTCCTGCAGCATTATCACAAGTGATCAAACGTGGGTGTCTCCTATTGGCTCCACGGTAGCATGGAAACGTCAGTAGTTTCAGCACGGACGCCAGAAGGGTGGCGTGATTTTAGAATCAGCATTCAATACTGGTTCTGGCCGGTTCTGTCCTGCAAGGTGGACAGTCTTGGTCACGTTGTCAAGGCGTATGTTAGAGTGGAAGAACACTTGTAAAACTTAGGCGGAGTTTTGAAATAAATTTTTTGAATTATTTTCCTAACCTATTGTAGACTGGCACTTCATCCTGTACATATGTTTATAGATTTCGCTTATTTGCCTATCTCTTTGGCATGATAGCATAAATAAAATTTTGTATGTCGTTTTTATGTTTCATATCGATCTGCTCATCTAAAATTTCTTGAGGGTAAATCATTGTGTGAATAAACTTCAATTTCTTCAAGGACGTTTATTATTTGTCTATTTTGTGTAAAATGTCAGTAGCTCGTTCTATTTCGTTAGCTGCTGAAAGTTTCTCGCTTCTCCTTCTCTCTTACAAAATTTCCGTCTGCTGTGTGTTTGAACTTGTTCTAGCTGAATGCCTTTGTACAACGTTATGTTAATCTGACTGTGTATTTTTAACTGTATTCTATGTGAATGTAAAGGTATTGCAAAACGTATCTGACTGCGTAATGTTTATTATAATGAGACACAAACTGCTAATTGTTTCTGTATGAAAATGTCGTAACAAAGTTAACTGTCTGAAAATTACTGATAATAAAAATCACAGTGTTAATAATTCTGGCCCTACAAACTTGATTCTGACTGAACTAACAATCTTTAACGGAATGTAACGAACACAATATTTATCAATGAAATCTGATTCAGTGCAAACAATTGTTAACCTCAACACTGTATGAATCGTCCTACACTGAATGCTGTAAATCATTCTGAACTGTAACCTTGACAAAAATTGATTCTTTCTCACCTTCACTTACTGCATAAATTTGCGCAACACCGAACTGCTTCCTGCTGTACTAACTACTGGAAAACTAACTACAGAATACATCTATGGCACTTTTAATAAAAATGTGAGGAGGGACAAACTGGTAATCTGTTTAAGAAACTTGAACTAATTATCAAAAATGAAATTTTGGATTTATTTTCTAACTGATGTAACTTCATGAAAATTACTAACAATGTCATGTTTATGATTTTAAAATCTTTCAGAGAAAAATATAAATCAGATATTTAATCAGCCTACAAAATTATTTTTAAACATTTCTTTATTATTAATAAATTTAACTCGATTTACACAATTTCAAGAACACTACCCATGAAATTCCTATTTAATAAAAAACGCAATTTCAAAACTAAACTATTACAATAAATACATTTCCTAACACAGAAAGGGGTCCCTAGCATTAATCGTGAGAACACAAGGTAACAGTAAGATCTTTCCAGACTTACTATTACCATCAATTCAGCCTAAAAATGCGAATTTATGCCATAGAAACATGCCAAGTATTTCATGAAAAACTTTACCTTATAAAAACTTCAAAAGCTCGTTTCTCCAACGTCATCTATACCTTTGGTCTCCATATCTTAAACAAACAGCTTGACTCAACATTCAAGTCTCAAAATCTCATCTCCTCGGCTATCCCGCCGGAACAACTGCACTCACCGTCTCCAATGACGATGGTATTGCCATCGAAAAATAAGCCTGCAACCAAAGATAAATGATCCATGCCTGACTAGCTTGACACTGGTGTCAAATTCGCGGTACATTTGAATATTAATTGTATACCTTCCCATAGCAGGTATCTTACACTGTATGTGGTTGTGATTTCAAGTGCTGGAAGAAGGTTGATGTGTTGATGTCACTATAATCCAAAATACTTTAAAGTTTGAAACTTCCTGGCAGATTAAAATTGCGTGCCGGAACCGGGACTCGAACCTGGGGCCTTTGCCTTTCTCGGGCAAGGTCCCAGGTTCGAGTCCCGGTTTCGGCACGCAATTTTAATCTGCCAGGAAGTTTCATATCAGCGCACACTCCGCTGCAGAGTGAAAGCTTCTATCTGGTGACTTTAAAGTTTGTTAGTCCTGAAAGTCTTTGCCGTTGGCCTGCATTGACTCCTGCGCCATTAGGAAGGATTTCTCATCCCAAAGGCAAGAGAGTCCGCTGTGCCTCATCTGCTCATCCACCCTAAAGTCCCTGAAGTCACTCGGTCTCCTCCCACGTTGTTCGCTAGGATGTTGACCATTTTTCACCACTAGCAGGCGTGGGTTGGACTTTTCCCTTCCTTATTTTTTCTCCGTTAGGTACTTCACCTCTCTCTGCCATTGGGTGTAAGGATTCCTCTTCCGCCTTCGAGGCCGTTGACCGTTCTTCACCTGTAACACTAGGCAGGGGTCCTCACGGGGTGCTACCATCCGGAGCCAGATGGACCCAGTTTTTTTTTTTTTTTTTTTTTTTTTTTTTTGTTACGAGGTGTTACCCCTCCCCCTCCTCCTGCCTTCATCACTTGAGGGTTGAGTCGCGGCCTTGGACAGGCAGTGGCGGAGTTCGTAAGTGCAGTTAAAATATTGCCTAAACACAATTTATTGATTTAAATTTGTTCAGATATATAGTCTTAATTCACATACACATACGCAGATAGTTTATAGATAATTTTTATTTTGATTCTAAGCATTAAATCTTCCGAAAATGAATTCCGGCTGAAATAAAGCTTCATTTTCTCTCTATTAAATTTCATCCTACTCGCGTATATCCCCGGAAAGCAAATTTTCATGTTTTCAAGTCTATACTGTTTCATAAGGTAGTATTTCTGTCCAAGAGATTTTCTGTCCCCTAGAATAGCTTAACTCACTCTTTTTTATTAATAATATTAATAAGTAGTACTAAAAGGTAGCATTAGCTGATACGATCACTGTACTTTGTAAGTTATCATACGTCGGTTTCATCCATTTTACCCATGGCGTGTTAATGTAGAAAGCTTCGACATGATTGGATTTCGCATATTTAATTAAATTATATTCTGATATTACACATTATCTGAAAGGTAATCTGTCCTCATTAGTGAACAAAAGATAATCAATATGCAAGCTTCAGAGATATTATGAGGGCTGGATAAAGCGGGAACAAAGAAATAGCGTAAATGAAATGAACAGGATCTTTCATTGTTCTTTTTTTCCGGTTTCTCGTCAGTACATTGTAAGGGAAAGTAAACATTGCAACTTATAAGTGACCTCTGAGGATGCTAACGACATTATATGTGATGACATATTTAACACCAATAAATATTTAAAGATTGGAAGTGACCTACATGAGTGAAGAATAATAGATAAAGTATTTGACATAGCTGTTTCAAAGTAAATAACTGCCAGGAAACATAAGAAAATCAGAGTTTGGCACACGAGTCGACTATTACTATTTGACATAAGAGTTAGATTTAGCTGTAGTCTTTTAAAAATACGAAGTATCCAGGGGAACATGGTATCTTGACAGAATTACTGAATTTTGGAGATTACCCACAAATTATCCAAGTGATTTAACAATGCTGTAACTAATAATAAAATCTCAGATGAATGGAGAACGTATTATTACTCTCACGTACAAAAATGGTGATAAGAAAAATCCTTCAATTACAAAGACATAAATCTGTACAGTGCCTAACTATATGCAAAAAATAACAGGAAATAAAAAATTTCAACCATGTCAGAGGATCGGCATGGTTTTAGACGTATAGAACAGACATATGCAATTATCAATCCTAGACTATATCTGTAAATATAGATGTAAGTATGTATGTGTTTCCCCTACTGACTGCATGACGGCCGGAAGAATTCTGATGAAATCTTCAGTAAATCTTTAGATTAGCCCATCGGGTGATCTTGAAGAAGAATATAACTCTAAATATCGAACACTATTTACTCTTTGGAAAAGTTATTTAGTCTCTGAAATGCTGTAGTGTTTCTAAACATGTTGGCCCAAACTGCTGTGGTCATCAGCTCCTAAACTTAGAAATTACTTACAGGAAGGACAACACACACACACACACACACACACACACACACACACGCGCGCGCGCGCCCGAAGGAGAAATCCAGCCTCTGTGAGTTTTCAACTTTAACATAATTTAAAAAGGAAAATGTATTTATTGGTTTCTATGTTATGCGTAATATGATTCAACATAATGAATAGCGTGCTTATACAATTCTCAGCGTCTTTAATGAATATTTACATACTAATATCACATAAAAGTTAACGTCTGGCATTTGGAACTACCAGAGCTCCCCTAGTGGAGAAAGAGCAAACTGTAATAGCACTGGCACTATTGCAGCGCTTCAGAGAGGCAAACCTTTATAAGCTACTGCAATCATCATGAAACTTGGTACATGCAGAAGTTTATTACCCTCTGTGCATGGTGCCTGGCGGAGGGTAACTTGCATTGGGCTGTGACACCGTTTGACCACTCTCCATAAAGGGTAGCAGGGGGGGGGGGAGGGGTGAAGGAGATAGGGGGAAGAGAAGCTGTATAGTCAGGGGCAGGAGGAGGTGGGCAGAGAAAAAAAAGGGGGGGGAGGAGCAGGTGAACATAGAGGTCTGGACGGATAAGAAAAGTGTTATTTGCATCCACACCACATCCGCAAGGCCCATATCCGCAACCGTATCCGCATCCTCATGTTCTTTATCCGCATTCGCGGATATTAAAGTTTTGAGTACGTAATAGTAATAAATAGCAGTATTTAAAACCATGGTATGTAATTATTATTGTTAGTGTAATTTCTGCGACAACTTCTTTTGACTTCTCGAATCACGGTAACTGTTCTATACCTACTCCAAAACAGGCTATTCCAAACAGGAAAACATTGGCGCTTCGGACACATACAGTAGCGCTTCGGAGCTCGTCAATGGATAAACAAGTAGCCCTCGGTCGCAAATTAAAAATTATTTGACCAGGTTCCGGGAATGACTAAGATTGCCTTCATCTGTCACATAATAAAATATACTACTCAGCCGGGAAGACAGTTTAGCTTTATGCAAGCGAGCTTTGTTCGAAGATCTCAAAACTGCTCCGCAGCAGAGTGCTGTCCGTGGAATTCTGGTAAAGTCATTCTATTGTGAAAATCATAGAGTTATTTGTTGTTACTTCCCCCTTACCCTTGATTAAATACTGATTGCTAATGCGAAAAAGAAGTAATGGGAAATGAGAAGTGTCTCCTTGAAACCATATCCCGATAACCATCAATTCTCAATTATTGTTTGTTTTACCCAGTTATTGTTATTTCTTGTCACCTCTATTCAGTTACTCCAGAAAACAATCACTGCTCTTAGCAGATCATATCGTCGATCCATTTTCACAGAAGTTTTGTTCTATCAGACCTAAGAAGAGCCTTTATTTACGTATACCGGTGTACCCAGGATGGTACATAATTCACCTGCATTACTTTGTAAGTGGGAATCTAAACTCGATTTCAGAAAATGTAGAAAAATGTGGTTTAATGATGTGTGGGATCGTACTTTATTCACGATACTAAGAAGCAACGTTCTTCTCATGAGTTATTTAATTACTGCACTTGCTTTTTAAATAATAAGTCGCGTCTATTCTCTATACATTAAGACTGTTGCGCTGAGAGAGTAATGGGGAGAGCAGTGTGGGCTGTGGAGTATGTAGTGTAGTTTAGGTACAATAGCTGTTGCTACTCAATGTAGGCGGCATGGATTGGCAGCAGTGGGAGAAGCGACGAAGTATATACCGTTGCCTTCAATGAATTGAGCCGAATTAAGATGCTTGAAATCACTACGAAGTATTACAAAAGTAGCAGCAGCCACGAGAGGGGGGGGGGGCAAGAGGGAAGGGACGAATGGGGTTGAACACCCCCTCCCCCCACAGCACCTCCCAATTTTTTTTTAATTTTATTATTTTTCAATGTTTTAATTTTTAATTTTTGAAAAATTTGAAATAGTACACATGTAATAATCACAACGTTACTATAATTTGCCAGGCACAAGTGAACGTGACAAAGGGTCGCCAACGTGATGCCGCCACTGCGACCTTCCTATCAGTACTCACCAATAAGAATTGGGCAATACATAACTAAGGGTAGTAAAGATTTATGGCTCGTTGTCTGTGTTCATAGGGGTGAATTATGTATGTCAGCTCCTATGCCCTAAACAGATACCCAATCTGTTTAAACAAGATCAATAATTAATCTGTAGTTTAGCCAGTCTATCAATCTGCATATAATGACGTGAAAATATATTTTAACAAACATAAATTATACTTCTGAATAACCAACAAAATGGATTCTAAGATAAAGAAGTGATTCACTCACGAAGTAATTCTTTATAAATGAAGTTAACTACTCATTTTGGACATGAAAATGCGGAGGTGGTCCTACTTTATACATCGGTAAATAACTGAATATTTCTCCAACTATTGTTCATGAGAGGCACAGGATCACACGCACTCGAGAGTAAAAGTTCTAAGTTATCACTCGTAAATTAATGAACTCCATCGAACATTGCAGTTCCAAATTAATCCGCGATTAATTAATTTGTTATAAAGCACTGTTCAAATATACTTCCGCCGTCGAATATTTAAGTTATCATGGCTTTCCATACAAATATATTCAGTTCTTGTCCACAAATATTTATAATTGTTCATATATAAATTATCTGCTGCATATCTACTATTTTCAGTTGGCCATGAAATATGTAAGTGGCATTCTACAACATAAAACGAACGTTACTAAGAATAATATTAAATATAGTAAAATACATATGTAAATATAATGCGCTTTGCTGGGTTCATGTTTTGTGTTTCTGTAGTGAAATCTATGTTCTGACAGAAGAATATTACTATCTCAACGAGAGTAAAAGTTTTTTGAAAGAATACGGAAATAACGTGGTGCGTATTTTAAGACTGGTATCGAGGTGCAATGCTGCCCATTTGCTTCTTAAACTGTTACTGATAAATACTACTTATCAATAATTGTAAATATAAGTCTTATTAATATTATTATTATTATTATTACGCTGAAATTTATCGGCTTTTTATCTGTAAGGGATATTGAAATTGTAAGTATGGCGTCTGATTCTCACAAGTCTCTTGAATCCATTCATATATTTATATTTGCCGTATAATCATTTCCTGATTTTATATGGATTTTTAGAATAATGTGTGTGGCTATATTGTCTTTCAGTTGCAATCTGGAAGAGCCGCCCTCGCTCAGCCAAGAGCGTCGTTTCCGGTTTCCGAGCAGATTACGAAAATCCTAACTTCCTGTATTCCATTCACTAGATCCAAACTGTTAGCCAGACGGATGGGGACCCGAACAGCCTGACAAAACCCGCCTTTCACATGGAAACAATCAGCTTCCTCCTGTATCTGTAATGTCACACTGAGAACGTTTGCTACTGATACTGAGAGCGGTTTAAATGGTGCTACTATCAGCTTTGGTGCTGCCGCTATTGTAACTGCTATGCTGAAGCTACGAGCCCATTGTTCATACCCGCTGCTTAGCAGGTCAGCAGTGTCACTGAGTGGAATCTTATGAACAACAATAATGTTATTTTAGTACATCTTTTACACATAGTCTGATGTTAATTAAACTGTAAACACCTTTGTCTTTGGCTAGTAACATAGAAGCTGCTTAATTATTTTATAAACTGATCATACACACTCCATTTCCACCAGGTTGCTCCTCTTCCACTTTCAAACTAATGTGAACTTACTCATTTTATTTCTTGTGCAATTGTTTTCTTAGTATAATTGGTTAAATTATAAAAGTGTAAAAGTAAGTCATAATTTTGAAAAATTAGCTCTCCCCCCAGAACCAAATCCTGGCTGCACCACAGCATTTTACTCTGCCTTCTCGACCAACAATAATTCGAAGAAAAATTTCATTCATAATTTAAAATCAACCTGTTCTCCCTCAGATAATTCCGGCGTTTAGAAAATTGTTTGTGATACATGATCTTACTACTACATAGGTCAAACGAGACGTGCTTTTGAAGTCAGGTTTAAAGAAAACCTTTATGAGAAAGAATGGCACTAACCCCCAGAATTCGTCTTTTGCTGACCATCTTCTCATTACTTGTCACGCACCTAAAGCCATTCATGACCTGAACATTTTGCATATTGAAAAGAAAGGCCACAGATTAGACGTGCTCGAAGAATTGCAAATATTTAAACATTTTTCTCATAATGACGGGCTTATTGTAAAGGAACAGTTACAACTCCGTAATAGAAGTTTTTTAAATTGTATTAAGCCATTACTCGGTCTTCGACGTTGTACGTCGTGCAGTTTCCGAAATATTTCTTTCGACTGGATCCAAAGCATTTAAATTTTATTATTAATATGCTTATTAAAACTTTGTTACTCGTTTATTTTCTCTACCACTATTATATTGCCAAAATGACGTCTCAGCCATCTCTCATGTTAAACAATGCATTTTGTAGCAATTGTTTTTTCAATTTTATTTTTCTTTGTACAGCAGTAGCCTGTTCGTAATTGCGGCTACTAGATGGCACTACTGAGGTAACGTCTTCCTTGTTACAACTGCACTTAGCACACGCCAGTCTGATGCCTTCGTGCAGGCGTGCAGTCCATGGTGGCTAGCTTTTTCCAAAAAATTCTTTTTAAACTTTATGACGTAAGCTATACAGCTGAATAGTATATTTTATTATGTGACTTGTCTTATATTTTCTGATGAAGGCAATCTTGGTCATTGCCGAAACCTGGTAAAATAAAATTTGCGACCGAGGGCTGCTCATTTATCCGTTGACGTTGTAACGGTCGCTGGCAATAGCTACTATGTTAAAAATTTTACACAGTATAAACGTCTCGAACATGCTTTGGTAAAGAATAAACTCCGAACATGCATTTACCTCTCAAATCGCCAGAATCATGCATTTGTATGAAATTCTCTTTACCCATTATAGTATAGATTTTTCTAGTTTTTTATGTCATCGCAATGAAGACAAAAAGATAAATACCTGGTTCGATAAGTAACTGTTGATAGAGCATCAGCTGCAAGTTTACTTTGACGTACGCCTAAGTGAGAGGTCCATAGATGCACCGCACGGTATTTGAGGTTTCTTGCCGAGATGCATGAGTATCAACACGTGGAGAGCTAACGACGCCGAAGTTGCACAGTAGCTGCTCGGTGAGGCATTGTTGCCAGTGAAGGACGGCTGCCCTGCTCAGCCAGCTTTGGGCTTTTAACCGGGGTGAAGCGGCGTCGCGTCGGCCGCGCTTGTTAGCCGGCGCGCTCCTTTCAGCAGCTCCCGCAGCCCACAGAACAATGTGGGCCGTTCTGCCCGCGCTTCATTTGTCCCGAGCCCAACCTGCTCCAGACTGTTGCCTCAGGGACAAACTTCCACCAAAAGGCACAAGAGCTGCCCGAATACCGCCCTGAGACTATTCGTATTCCCAAGCTCCTGTTCAGTAGTACGTTTGACCTTCTATACGTTTGTCGCTGCCGGAACTACATCTACATCTCTACATCTACACTCCTGCCCGTTGAAATTTCTACACCACGAAGATGACGTGCTACATAAGCGAAATTTAACCGACAGGACGAAAATGCTGTGATATGCAAATGATTGGATTGGCTTTTCAGTGCATTCACACAAGGTTAGCTCCGGTGGCGACACCTACAACGTGCTGACATGAGTAAAGTTTCCAACTGATGTCTCATACACAAAGAGCAGTTGACCGGCGTTGCCTGGTGAAACGTTGTTGTGATGCCTCGTGTAAAGATGTATCCAGGTCACTTCTGATCCTGCAGTTGTTATTCTTTCATATTCACAGAATATATGTGACATCAACTACGATTGGGCAAAGCTGAAAATGTATACCCAGCCGGGATTCGAACCCCGCTCTCTCCTGCTTTATAAGCAGTTTCGCTAACCCATACACCATTGGGGACACAGTGATCAACGCACGCCACCCGTCAGATACAAATTCCCAGCTTCATCCAGCCACCTGGGTTCGAAGCCCGTCTGAGTATACATTTTCAGCTTTGCGCAATTGCAGTTGATGACAAATGTTCAAATGTTTGTAAATCTATCGCACCAAACTGCGTGGTCATCAGTCCGTAGCTTACAAAGTACTTAACCTAAGGGAAACTAACCTAAGGACAAACACACACACCCATGCTCCAGGGGGGGCTCGAACCTCCACGGCGAGCAACCGCGCGCTCCGCAGCGAGACGCTTTAGACCGCTCGGCTACTCCACCGCGGCGACATATATTCTTTGGAATCCGGGTTCTGTTTAGAGCATCATGATTATCGCATCTGTGTTTGGCGACATCGCGGTCAACGCAGATTGTAAGCGTATATTCGTTCGTCATCGCCATACTGGCGGTTACCGGTTACCGTCTCGGTCACCACTTGTTCGTATCGACGACACTTTGAACAGTGGACGTTACATTTCCGATGTGTTACGATCTCTGAGAAACCTTTCATTTCAGCAGGATAATGCACGACCGCATGTTGCAGGTCTTGTATGGGCCTTTCTGGATACGGAAAATGTTCGACTGCTATCCTGGCCAGCACATTCTCCGGATCTCTCACCAATTGTAAACGTCTGGTCAATGGTGGCCGAGAAACTGGCTCGTCACAATACGCCAGTTACTACACTTGATGAACTGTGGTATCGTGTTGAATCTGCATGTGCATCTGTACCAGTACACGCCATCCAAGCTCTGTTTGACTCAATTCCCAGGCGTATCAAGGCCTTTATTATGGCCAGAGGTGGTTGTTCTTGGTACTAATTTCCCAGGATCTGTGAACCCAATTTGTGTGAAACTTTAATCACATGTCGGTTCTAGTATAATATATTTGTCCACTGAATACCCGTTTATCATCTGCATTTATTCTTGGTGTAGTAATTTTAATGGCCAATAGTGTACATGTGTACTCCGAAATCCACCGTAAGGTTCGTGGCAAAGGGTACACAGCACCACTACTAGGCAGTTTCTCTCCTATTCCACTCCCAAATAGAACGAGGGGGAAAATGTCTATGTGCCTCTGCACGAGCTCTAATTTCTCTTATCCTTGTCCTTTGATCTTTACGCGAAATGTAAGTAGGCGGCAGGTAGATCGTTCTACACTCATCCTCAAATTCCGGCCCTCTAAATTTCCTCAAAAGAAATTTACGAAAAGAACGTCATCTTTTCTCCAGCGATTTCCATTTGAGTTCCCGGAGCATTGGTCGGACCTACCAGGGACGCCTCTGAACTGCTTGCATGTCTTCCTTTAAACTTATTTGCTGCAGTTCCCAAACACTTGAACAAAACTCAATTCGTGGTCATTCAAGCGTTTTATACGCGGTCTCCTATACAAATGAAGTACATCTTCCCAAAATTCTCCCGAGATCGGCTGTCCGCCTTACTCAGAACTGTTCTTACAAGTTCATTCCATTTCATATCGCTCTGAAATGTTAAACCTAAATATTTGAACGACGAGACAGCATCAAGAAACTCAATACTAATGCTCTATTCGAACATTATGGGTTGGTTTTTCCTACTCATGTGCATCACCTTTCATTTTTTTTACATTTAGAGCTAGCTGCCATTCTTCACACCAACTAGAAATTTTGTCTAAGTCATCCTGTATGCTATTACAGTCAATTAAAGACGATACCCTCCCATACCCCACAGCATCATCAGCAACTGCTATACTGTCACTATTTGCAAGCTTCCAAAGAGTGATGGCGGAAACTTACTCCGTAAAGATGGAGGATCCACCAAACGTGGGCAAAATCTTGCTACTTCAGCCAGTCAAATTGAGAGCCACTTTGTGGCAACATCCAGGGCTCCCCGTCATAAATTACATACTTCCAGGATAAGGAGAGAACTGAAGTCCCTGAAACACCAAATTTCCAGTTTCTGGGAATAACACAGCGTTCGGTCGCAATAAATCTGTGTATTAATCCAGATGAGCCTGGTTGTTTAAACATTTAAATCAAAATGTTTCTTTTTGGCTCCAACATCTGTCATTTGAAAGTCGATCATTGACCTTCAAATACTAACAATCATTGTTTCATGACGTTATTCTATGTTAGTCATCTTTGAAGACAGGGATTCAGAAACAACGTATGAGTTAACTAATGATTTTGGTCGTGTAGGTGCTTACATATCAATTTTATTTTTATTATTCAGAAACGTATGGATTGCCCTACAACTAAAATGTCATATCTAATATGCAATACTGGTGTTTTCATTTTTACTTCGTTCCAGAAAGCCGCGGCGGAATATCCAAGCGCACCAAGGGGCCTTACTATGTTGCGCACGGCCGTTCCCCGTCAGAGGTTCGAGTCCTCCCTCGGGCATGGGTGTATTTGTCGTCTTTAGTTTAAGTTAGTTCAAGTAGTTTGTAAGTCTAGGGACTGATAACTTAAGTCGTTGAGTCCATAGGATTACAAACAAACGTTCCACAATGACGGCCTACTATGCTGAGACTAAGGGTGCAATTCCTTTGAAAATCAGTGTTACATCATTTTAACGGTCTATTACAGATTATTATATCTTTTAAATCAGAAGTAACCGAAAAAAATTCAGGAAAATCAAGGTTCATTACAGATCGATTTCAGCTAGTTAACTAGCTAATATTAGTGTCATATTGTAAGTATATTTCACAAGCTAGCCTTTAAATTCAAGTCTTGAATTTAAACGGGAGCTTGCGAAACATACCCGGAATATGACACTGATGCTGGCTAGTTACCTAGCCGAAATCGATCTGTGCTTAAAAACAGATTTATTGCAACCAAACGCTGTATTATTCCCAGTAATTATATCAACGGTCGCTGTGCACAGCAAAACAGTTACGTATTCAAACATATTTTCCAGGTTATCCTCGCCGTTTACAATCACTGAATTGGATGTGGCCTTGAAACAAACCTGGCAAGGCACCTGGATTGGACATCATGCATCCTGAATTCTTAAAAACCTTGGTAATTCTGCAAAAAAACTGGCTGATATGCGTCTTCTCCAACATCTTTGACAAGGGAATCTTTCCCAACGAGCTTAAGAAAACAAAAATAATGGCCACCTTAAAACTTGGGAAAACACCTGATCTTCCTCGTAAATTTATGATCTTCCTAACACCACACGGACGAAGTTTGTTATGCAGACGATATCGCTCTTGCGACTAGTGCAAAGAATCTTACCAAGACAGAAAGGTCCTTAAGAACGTCTAGTCTATCTATATTCATATTTCAGAAAGTGGTAACTGAAGTCTAATAGTACCAAAACAGTACTATGTGCATTCCACCTAAACAACAAGCAGGCACATGTTATGCTCCCTCTTTAATGGAATTGTACTAAGCCGTAACAATTATCCAAAATATGTTGGAATACACTTGAGCGCATCCCTTCAGTCAAAAAGCACCTTCAAAATACAGTAGCCAAGATTAGGACACGGGATAATATCTTCCAAAATTTATGCGGCACAACATGGAGAGCTTCGATGGATACCCTGCGAATATCGTCGACAGAGCTGGTTTTTTCAGCTGCTGAATATGTGCACCAGTGTGGATGAACCGCTGCCATTCCAACCTCATAGATGTTCAGCGCCTTATATCTGGTACCATCAGAGCAACGCCTAACTACCCGGCTTCCGTTGCTGTGTATCGACCTGATATCCGCAGACCTTCAGCACAAACCTTCCAGAAGATTCAGGAGAACGTAGGCTTGCCTCTTCATGACGATATACCGGGTCTGCGTCGAAATAAACCCACCTCAAGAAATCCACCATTGGGGAAATCTGACCACCTATCATCTGACAACATAAAAATAAGAGATTTGTGGAAGCAGAGGGGTCAAAACTAACTTGTTATCGTTAGTTGAATTAAACAGAATACGTACGGGACACGGTCGCTGTACGGATTCACTGCATAAATGGGGTTTTGTGGAATCTTCAGGATGTGACTGTGGAGCCTTGAAACAGAAAATCAGGCACATTAGGGAAGAGTGCCCTTTTATAGCCTCCCAAGGGACCTGGAGTGATTTCATGAGGGCTGATCCTGCATTCCTTACCTGCATTAGGAACTTGGATATTAAAATTTATATAGTTGTATTTGTTTTGTATAGAGACAGGGCGTTCAAAAAGTTTTGCACAGTCGACTCCATTATTTATTTATTTATCTGCAGGAGCAGAACGACATTTTTTGTGAACATACTTGGAATATTTAGCTATAAGTTGGTATATAGAAGTATTTTATTTTATTGACATGTGAGCCACTTATACTAAAGACAACACAAACTTCCATGCCCGAGGGAGGATTCGAACCTCCGACGGGGAACGGCCTCGTGCATCGGAGCATAGCCCATCAATGCGCTCGGCCACTCCACCGCGGCATGGAGTTCCTTTTCAAGAGTGGAGATGACTTTGCGACATAGATTCATAGGAAGTTGCTCCCTGTTTATGGGGAGGACACAGTGGATCGCGGCAGTATCCAGCGGTGGTTGCAGAGGTTGCATGCGGCAGGCCATCAACGGCAGTGAGTGATGTGAATAAGGAGACCATTGATCAAATCATCCAAAATGACAGACATGTGACGACACATCACCTAGCTGAAATGACTTGTTTGTGTAGGGTAGTGTGGTATCAGTGTGGTACCACATGGTGCACATTGGGTGCTTAGATTGTTGACAAGAGAAATGACAACTATGAGGAAAAATGTGTGCGAGGGTCTCATGAAGACCTTTACCGAAGAGTGGAAACAGTGTTTTCACGGCGTAATTACGCCGAGTCATTTTTAAACACTTAGCAAATTAATTGCCGACGTTTCAATCACTGTTGGAAGCTGCTGAGTGTACACCCTTATATGCTGTGAATTTTTCGGTTATCTAATACCGACGTCGCCGACCGCGGTGGCCGAGGGGACTGCGGCGCGCCAGTCACGGTCTGCACGGCCACTACGGTCGGGGATTCGAATCCCCCCTCGGGCATTGATATTTGTGTCGTCCTTAGTACTATCTAGTTCATAAGTAGTTTGTAAGTTTAGGGACTGATGACCCCGTAGTTAAGTCCCATACGCTCTACAAACATTTGAAGCTTAATACCGACGTCATACATGTAATATGGTTATTGAATTGTTTTATTCAAAATGACACCGGCCATGGAATCCTGCGAACATACGTAGTTGATTTGTCTAAACCTGAGAGCAAACCCCCATTCAAAATAATGGCGACATCCGGGTTCCCCTCGGAAGAAGGAACCAAGACTTTCACGAACAGCAGGCCGAAAGGTGATGGCCTCCTTCTTCTGGGATCAGCGTGGTGTCATTTTCATTGAGTTTTGGAACCTGGCACGACCATTAACCGTGACCGTCACTGTTTGTCACTGGTCAAGCTGCGACTTGCCGTCAAGACCCGCAGAGCACAGCTTCAGGATAATCTCATCAGACTACAAAATGCCAAACCCCATACAGTCCTTAAGACGCAGGAGAAAATCAGGAAAACGAGCTGGAAAACTGTTCCTCATCTCTGTACTGTCCGGACTTGGCTCCGTCAGATTTTTACCTCCTTGGTCGTCTGAATGCCCATGTGCGCGGTAAAACATTTAATAGTGAGAAAGACTTTATTTCCTGTGTCAAGCGATGGTTTAAAAGTCAGTCCCCAGAATTTTACCAAAGGGCATTTGTATCATGCAATGAACGTTGCGCCTTGTGCATCACGGCTGACGGAGGCTACATTGAGTAGATTCAGTGTACGGATAAATGTTCCAATTATTTTTCTTTTAAAGTCATGGTCCTCCTGTAAAAAATAAAGTTGGAGACGACTGTGAAAAACATTGTATTATGACCTCTAACCTGTAAAAGTTGTATCTGTTTTTATGTTAATGCTGCATTTAAGCCATACGAAAAATAAATATATAGCGACTGATGCCTTGAAGTACCGTGATATGTGTGTATGTGTTGATCGACCTGTGGTCCTAACATCACCCGTCCGCTGGATCTTAATATCGCGCCTTATTTTCTTCTTATAAATTATTTTACATCTCACTCCATCCTGAAGTGTCGCCCAAAGACTGTGACTTTACCTCACATTTCAGCTACTACTTACGATGGGATTTACCCAAGTTATTTTCGCGTGGACAGCCTTAAGCAAGACCGACGCATATACAGTAAGCGTATTTATTTTATGACGACCGTTTTCTGAGAACTGTGCCACCATCATCAGGTCGCATCACGTTTTATCTTACCTTATAAAAAAAAAAAAAAAAAAAAAAAAAAAAAAAAAAAAAAAAAAAAAAAAACGGAGACGAAATAATAAGTGCAACATAGAACTTACATGAGTGTCGGATTTTAAAATATCTTTATATTTATAGTACCTAAAGTCCAGGGCTTAAATAACAATCAGCCAAGGCCATTCGAAGCACCTCTCAAAAATTATCGAGAAAATCGATTTTGAAGTTTTTCAATAACATGTTAAGAACCAATAACTAACACGATTACACTGTCTGTCGGCAGAGCTCAGCTGGTAGCGTTCTGGTCTTACAACGATAGGGTCAGGGACTCGAATCCGGATGGGATAAAAAAATTTCCGTTGTTTTCGAATTCAGTTATATAAAACATTTTGGGATCTCTAATTTCATATGTTGTCAGTTTTCGTTTATGTATATGTGTATTAGCTCAAAACCTTGCTGTCACGTATGAGGATGGTTGAGTAGGTTAGCTGCTTGGAAAGCCATTAGCAGCTATTGAAATGACTTTCCAAAACCGGTCTCGTAGCTCTTCAGAAAATAAACTATCGAAGACTACCGTCGTCAACTAATCGTGAAGCGAATGTTGTAAAATATGTAACTTGTTTTTCGATTGAAACCATGATTATTAATAACCTTTTATAAAATACATAAAATTACGAATAAACAAATAGACGTTAATTTTTCGTAACAATTACATTAGATATTAAAATTGTGTTAGGATTCGAACATAAAGGAAAAAAAAAGAATAGAAAAGTCTGTCA
Organism: Locusta migratoria; assembly: GCA_026315105.1. Taxonomy (NCBI): domain Eukaryota; kingdom Metazoa; phylum Arthropoda; class Insecta; order Orthoptera; family Acrididae; genus Locusta; species Locusta migratoria. The sequence continues at coordinate 284,887,778 of CM048748.1, read as the reverse complement.
CTGCAGGAATCGACCAGCGACACTGGTTGGAGGGCTAGAATGCTACCAGCTGAGCTATACTGACTGATGCTAAAAATGTTTAAATTATTGGTACTTACGTGTACTTCCAAAACTTCAATTTCAATTTCTCGAGAATTTTTGAGAGTTGCGTCGACTGGCTTTGGCTAACTGTTATTTAAGTTCTGAACTTCACGTACTACCATGCGCAAAAATATCCGAACGACCTGAATTGCGTTTCGCCTGATGTGCATGCAACCCAACTAACGTACGTGTCTTGCGGGTACTCTGCTCGCTCCGCGGTATAGTCGTTCGACTATTCAAAATGGATCCACTACAGACAACTGCTCTTTATGGCCATCATTCCAGATGTGAATTAACACCACGATTTTTGCCAATAAAATGAAACACGTTATTAAGTTCTTAACGTTTATTAAGTCCAATTTATTACAATGGCATATCTTAAGTATTATCACACTTATTACAGTCTGATATAACAAACTCCGTCACATAAAACATTAATTAATCCTTAAACAACATTTAATATTGTTACAAACAACAGATTTTACTATAGTATCGAAAATCCGAAAGTCCTGTAGAAATTCGAAGTACTATTGTTCTCTAAATCGTTTTTTCCCAATTGCGAAAAGTCGTTCTACCGGCGAGCGGATTATTATTAACCGATTGTTGAACTAACCAGATAATAAAAACTCAATTAACAGCAGCAAACGCACTACGGAAACTTCAATATTAACTGCGTATTACCAACATTTTCTCCGTATTCATACCTGGAACAATAATTGGTACACATCTTTGAACTTGAATTGATATGACAAACACCTTGTTCTGGAATCAAACGAACCACCTGTAGCCGTAGCTAACCAGGCAATGCATTCATGTCTTATAGATACTTGATTATGCCTAAGATTGTCACAGCTGACGAAGCATAAAGTTGTGTGAAATATAGGAGATTTCCTCACAAATATCAGAACGCACAAATCAAATCATATAAAACGCAAAATATTAAAATATTTTATTTATTTATTTATTTACTACTGAACCAGGAACTTAATAATCACCGTTATGTCCCTAATCACAAGTGCCCAGACTCAGTTCTGTGTGGGACTGCCCCCACGAGGCTGCTCCTGTCGGAGGTTCGAGTCCTTCCTCGGTCAGGGGTGTTGTGGTGTCCTTAGATTAGTTTAAGTAGTTCTAAGCCTAGGGACTGAAGACCTCAGTAGTTTGTTCCCATAGATTTACAAACAATTGATTTTGAGTTACATACCCGGTATCTAAATGGAAGATAAGTAAGTGAAGTCAGATGTTAGTACACCAGCAGCGGGGTGTTTGAATCTGTAATCAGGATATAATTACGTTATGCGTCACCAGGAATCGAACCCCGAACCTACCGATGAACTTTATAAGCACGAATGGACGGTAAATCTCAAATATTGACTCAACACAAATGACGATGCGTGCGTGTCTGACTAGTAACAACGGCACCTATCGTTGTTATGATAATAATAATAATTTCGTTTGGCTCAGAGTCCTGGTGCAAGTCATTCAACTGTGCGCCACTTCAGAGGCTTGCATGTCCCTAACCTGCCCCAATTATCCAACCGGGAAAGGCGACCTACAGTTTAACGTGGAATCCAAACCACGTGTAGTTTATGACGACTCCTCACATTGTTGAGACGTGAATGCTGGGTTAAAACACAGATTGAAAAAAGAATGGGTGATCTGACTTGGTTTCGAACCCGCGACCCTTCTGTTACCATTCAAGTGCTTTACCCCAAGGTCACCGCAACACCGTGCTCCGCAGTGCTAATGCACGAAGAGACATTGAAAATAATTTTTTACTAGTAATCGAGTGTGCTCTATCTAGGGCGTCAAACGAAATTATGAATATTTTGTGCTGGATCTGGATTCGAATCCATATACGTGCCTTTCGTGGAGACCTAGAGGAGTCTGCAGTCTCGGAGAAAGCAACGAAATGATTCAACTATATGATTCCGAGACGGTCGAGTGCGGCAAAAGAGGAGATCCGGATTAGAATCCCAGTTTAGCACCATAGTTTTTAACGTCTCTTGTTAAATTCAATACAAGACACGTGACCTTCAAGGACCATTGGTTTATAAAATAAAATAAACTTTTGTAATATAAGAAAAGCTTTCTAGCCACAGAGTTACTATTTGCCGTGTATTCTGTCTGTTACTGGCAACGGTAAATCGCCTCTGTCCCAGTTGATTGCGAAATAATTCGGTTTAATTCGGATTGTTAACTACGGTGCAACTTGACGTTCTTCACTTGGTGTTGCCAGAGGTGAAGTAGACATGATCGTGCCAGTTATAAATATACACCTGTAGGGCGCAATCGAGTACACACATGACACATACTAACTAAACTACAACCGATACAGCAGACCACTACGGCAATGTAACGGAAACCGCGCTTCGCATATCGACTAGACGCAGTTAAGACAATTTGTTGCTGAATGAAATGATCAACTATAAGCAAGCATCTGACACAGAAATTATACTAGTCTAATGTTAAGACTTTTTACTCATTTTTGGAAGTAGTTGTCATTCCGCCAAGAAAATTTATTTCTGGACAAATTGACTTCAACATGGTTCGAAAGAAATTGGTTTCTACACGCACGGAATCGGTAAACCACCTGAGCATTGTAAGTCACTTTCAGAGTATATGAGAGAATGCCGTCCTGGAAACAGCTGAACACCGTTTGACTGAGTAGTTTTGTTAAGAATTCCCTATTGATTATCAATCTGGATACCTATAGCTCTGTCAGACAAGAGCTAAAATTTTTTGCTTTCACCACGATTTGGATCGAAAGTCGAAAGCACGTTCGTTTCGCAGCCGACTACGTTACCCAAAGACTAGCGAAGACTCCCGGTATTTGGTTCTTCCTTACTGGCCGACTAGTTAGGAGACCAGATAAAGCGTAACCTTAAAACAAGAGATTGGTTGCAATTTTCGCGTGGAACAAATTTCCTGGACTGAAAAATATGAATTAATAACTTTATGTCACACCTTTAAGTGAAAATCACTCAGATTATTGAATGGAAATGACATGATAAATCAAGTGAATTTATTAGCTTAATTCTGTGCTTACCAGGAAGTAACTCCCGCTTACAAAGTTGCCAAACGTACTCTGCAATGTTGCCAATTCTCCATTAGACTAGCGACAGGCAAAATACGTTTGCTCGGCGTCTGTGTTCCTCGAGCTGCCTTAGCGCTGACGGAGATAGCGGCTTCGAAGGCGCGGCGCGCAGCCTGCCACTGTGTTGACTCAGAAGAGAAATATCTAGCGTAGACCAATAAGTCTTAATCGCATTTCTTTAACTATAGCGTCGCCAGACGTTATTAACATTTTCTGCACAATACATTTAATGTTATACACCTGAATACTATTTTCCTTGTGAATTTTTTCGTTGGCACCACCTCTAACACATAAATGCACAAATGTAAAGATAGAATTACCCTGATTACAAAATGCAAACTTCACAAACATATTTCATAAGTTTCGAGCATATGGTTTCCAATCAGGCGAACCGTGCAAATAAATCTTTCCCAATGATTGAAAAATAGGACATCATCTGCGAAAAAATTAAGCATCTGAACAATTTCAATGATAATTCGATTCAAGCTTATAAGTGACAGGAGAAGCATTTGTGATAAGAATATGAAACAAGGAAAAAAAGTCGCAGTAATGTTTAGAATATGTAATTCATCCTATAAAATCGAAAGGGACGATAAGTATGGTATATTCGTAAAGATTACAGTGTAACTGCTGGTGATGATGTTTAAATAAAATTGAAAAGCATCTGATGAATGACCTCTCCAGTTTCCAGTCACCCAGAAACAGAGAGGTGCGAAAGAAACAGGAAGAGGTTACCCTAAGAGTGCGTGAGATGGGATTACTGTATAGTATCTCGTAGTTGGTATAGTTTGTTCGTAGTTCTAATCTGACACCCACCGCGGACAATAATTATCGATATGTAATTGTTATAATACTCTGATATGTTAAAAACTTTGCACTTTCGGTAACTAACTGGACAACGATCATTTTCATTTTGTTTTAGAGACTATGAGAAGTGATATTAACGCCTTAATATAAGTCCTGTGTTTATCAAATGGTGACTCGATGCAATTGTTTATCGGCTTTTACTTGAATGTCACGCAGAGAGCGACGTTTAGCTCTGTAACTACTAATGACTTCTTAAAATACCACAATAAAACGGCCTTGAAGAGGTGGACTGTTTTTGAAATCTCCTGGGAAAGACTTTCCCTCCAGAGGACTGCACCAGATCACGCGAAAACAAGAAGGAAGATTAGCGTTTAACGTCCCGTCGACAGAGTGGTCATTAGAGACGGAAGTTCATCAGGGGGGACTTCTTTTCTCCAGCTTTTACAGCAGTCCACCTTCTGCAAGGCCCGATTACAATTAACGTCTGTAGAATTTCACTATAGTTAAAGCGATTTTATAATCAGAGGTCTTACGGAAGAAATGATTTATGTTTCATTTCGAAATATTTTATTAATTTCACCATCCTTACTTCTTCTAATTTTGTTACCTAGCCAACATTCGAAATTTTCATGTTAACTAGGTAAACCTAGCTACGCTTTACTGTAGCTCAGTCTGGTATGAAATGAATGGGACAGTAAGCAAAAGTATTCTTGCTAACATAGACGAACCGAGAAAATACATCAGCCTAATCAGTACAGAATATTTTGTTCCCCTTTTCCTACTTACACATTGAAATGGCTTACCAAATCTGGAAAGTGACCTGTATAGTAGGCTATTATGCTATGAGATGCAACGGTTCTCGTTCGTAGTAAATTTTTTAGCTGTTCTGTGATAGTGCTACAAGTATCCACATAGAGAATCAAAAGGAAAATCTCAATAAAATTTTTGATTCTGAAGTCGTTAAGCTATTTCCAGTCCCATATTTTCTTATATCTGGAAGAGTCTGAAATTGCTTAGGTAGTTTACTCAGTTCAAGCCCACAGAAACATACTGTTCCAAATTAAAGAAGTCGTAAAATGATGTTTTAAGTGCATTTTCGTCTGGTGTGAATTTTTGTTGAAGATTGTTCGATTAGGAGCGGGAAAGGTAAATATTTGTGAGCAAGTGATCAGAAGAATAAGTCAGATAAGTATTTTAAAAACCGAGTCTTGGAGGGTTCTGTTTGTGAAATCAGTAGAGAACGGTATCGTGTAGTAGCAATACGTTATGAAATTCTGTAAGTTGTTTCACTCACAGTGCTACTGATCAATTCCATGCATATTGGCAGCCCATACCAGCACAAGGGACGCACATCGGGCGAGGTGTTTGCTATGCAAGTGCATGTGAGGAGCAGTAGGTGAGTCGGTGCATAGTTGATCTACAGGAAACGAGTTGTAATCCTTTAACTTGAATTTTAATTGATGATAAGGGCTTTAATACAGGAGGACAAAGACAACTGTAGCGATTAAAGTATTCTTATTCGTGTAACTGGGTATGTAGTGGACCCAAACGCTCGAGTTTGCGTCTACCAGCTGGCCTTTCAACATTTTTAAAAAGACACCTCTCTTATGATTTTATCTGTACTGGTACCCTGCCTACATCTAAATAAACAGAACATTAATAAATAAAATGCCTTCTTCACTTGATAAAAAAAGTAAATAGTTCTTTCTTTGATGCCTTCATTGGCATCGACGTCATAAGCCTTTTTCATTTTCATGCTGGTATAGGTTTTTCTTAAAGTTCGTGTAATAATTTAAGATGAAATAATTTATTACAGAAGTGTTGAGATTAAGACAAAATAATTTTTCTTTTCTTCGAAGTAATGTAAATCTTCAAGAAAAATAAGCAAGAAAATAAGACACTTCCATTTAATATAAACAAAGCTTTGTCTCTGATGATAACATAAATTAGTATCGTGTCCAGTTTCCATTCTCCTCTACAACTGCACTTAGCCCCCGGGGAACAGAGATAACTAGTTTTCTTACAAAACCATTATTATGGGACAGCTCTTCCCATGCATCCTGAACTGTTTCAGATAGCGCTGCCTTCGTTGCTGGCGTAGGTCTTCGGCTCCTAATAATCTTCTCCATCTCTGCCCACACGTGATCTATGGGATTGAGGTCAGCATCTTTGGGAGGCCAGTCCAACATATTAACGTCTCCGTTCACTCGAAACCACTGTTTCACACAAATTGCTGTGTAGACCGGGGAACGGTCGTGTTGGAATATTATTCTGCCTTCCGGAAACGTCTCACGAACAGAAGGAAGCATTATGTTATCCAGTATTTCACAGTAGTAACTACTGGTAAGCGTACGGTCCAGTTCCCACAGAATGCCGCAATCATTTGCCGACATCCATCTCCAAACTGTGACAGCTGTTCGGCCACACCTTTGCCTCTGATGAACATATTTTCTGTCGAATCTCGCTCCAGTTGGACGAAACACATGGACAGAACCGTTTGGTGCTGTGGAAAATACCTTCTCGTCAGTAAATATTACTTGCTCCCAGAACGAAATTGGTTTGCTTACGTATGCCAGTACGAAGTTTAATCTGGCAGTCTTATGTTGTTCTGTCAACATTTCCTTTATCGCCGATTTTCGTCCATATCTTCCTTACTCGTTGAGACGACGGCGGATGGTCTATCTACTTACAGGTAGTTGTAAAATGTTCCTAATTTCGGTGCTGGTGCGGAATGGGTCTTCATCACTGCAGCGGAGTATATCATTGTGCCGGCCGGTCGGGGATTTGAATCCCCTCTCGGGCATGGATATTTGTGCCGTCTTTAGTCTTAATTAGTTTATAAGTAGTATAAGTAGTTTGTAAGTTTGGGGACTGATAACCACGTAGTTAAGTCCCATAGACTATAAAAACATTTTTTTATATCATTGTCTTGCTCCTTTGTCGTAGTGGGTGGACGTCCGGGGCGACGACGACTACTGACATGGCCTTCATCTGCCATCCTCTTCACCCAGAGGTGTATCGTGGATTTGCTGTGTCCTAGAGCACGGGAAAAGGCGCTGATACTGTATCCCTCTTCATAAAGTGCAAGAATGCGACCTTTATCAAAGCTCTTGATTTGTGGCATTTCGCAAGTAAGCACCTATTGACAAGGCAAGAGGAAACGAAGTGCCATACTTTCGCCATTCCTTGAAGAGACTAGGAGGTGAATCAGCAATTTTTTTTTTTTTTTTGGGCAAGGAGCCTCATTTATTTATTTATTTATTTTCCTTTTCTTTTTTTTCACGAGGAAGCCCCGTCATCTGAATCGAATGTCTGGCAGAATAAATACATACAAAACTTCTTACACAAAAAAGGAAATAAAGATGACACTAAAGGCTTGAGAAGCCACCGCCGAGGAAGGAGTTAATGGCAAGCGCAAGGCCGGGCTGAAGGGGTGGTAAGGAGGCCCGAAAAAGGAAATAGCGTAGTGATTAAGACGGTAAATTGGTAATCTATCATAAATCGGTTCAAATCCCGCCATGCCTACCAAAGTATTCTTTTTTGAAGAGTCAACGTAAATGTAGCGTTCGAAGTATTCATAACTCATTATACATTTTGAGTACGCCTTCCGATACTCGGTGGAGGAAGGCAAGGGAAAAAATAGACCTAACTTTGACCATTAGCTCTGCCTTCGGTTGATAATCGTTTTGCATTTTTATCTGTGCCGTACTTTATGCTCTTTATTTTAGCTTATGATTTCCATAGCTACAGAAACACAACTTATGATACGGCAAAATACTTATGTTATCAGATGAAAAGATTAATCTGGCCCAGACCTCATCCTACCCTGACAACGAGCTTTCCTTATTTAGGAAATTTGCGATATACGGTATGTCGAGCCCGGTGGTCTCGGGGTAAAGCGTTCGCCTGGAAACCAAAGGGTCGCGAGTTCGATACCCGATTTTCGATACCTCGGATTTTTTTGAGTTTTAATCCGGCCTTCACATATCAACGATGTGAGGAGTCGCCAGAAACGACACGTGGTTCGGATGTGCCATTTCCCCGGTTGGATAACTGGGGTAGGCCAGGGACACGCAAGTCGCGGAAGGAGCGTCCAATCGAAAGACTTGCACCAGGCCAATGATCCACAGGAAATTTTAGCACGTTTTAAGAGGAAATGAAATTCCTTCACGAAATTTCTTAACAGCGTGGACTAGTCGTTTGTGAATCATTTACCGGGGTTATTTCTCTGGTTAGAAAGTAAATATAACAGGAGGTAAGGACGAGAGAAAGGTCTCGTACTCGAAGGTCAGGCAATTTTATTTCAGTGAGTACAAAAATCAAGTAAAACAAACAATGAAGTTGCAGTTTAGATCAAGCATATACAGAAATGTAAACCACAGTACAAGTAAATTCTCGAATCCATATGCATTGTATACACGCGCAATAAATGTTGTAGTGTTGTTATGGAGCCAATTAATCCAATGCCTTATTTCCCGGTAAGAAAGAGCAGAGGTTAACAGTCTTCACTACATCATACTGCTTCAGCTGACGCGACTGTGTATATTTTTAACTAGCACGATCATGTCTACTTCACCTCTGAAACACCAAGTGAAGAACGTCAAGTTGCACCGTAGTTAACAATCCGTATTAAACCGAATTATTTCGCTATCAACTGGGACAGAGGCGATTTACCGTTGCCAGTAACAGGCAGAATACACGGCAAATAGTAACTCTGTCGCTAGAAAGCTTTTCTTATATTACAAAACTGTATTTTATTTTATAAACCAATGGTCCTTTAAGGTCACGTGTGTCGTATTGAATTTAACTTGAAACATTAAAAATTATGGTGCTGGACCGGGATTCTAATTCGGATCTCCTCTTTTGTCGCACTCGACCGTCTCGGAATCATATAGTTGAATCATTTCGTTGCTTTCTCCGAGACTGCAGACTCCTCTAGGTCTCCACGAAAGGCACGTATATGGATTCGAATCCAGATCCAGCACAAAATATTCATAATTTCGTTTGACGCCCTAGATAGAGCACACTCGACTACTAGTAAAAAATTATTTTCAAAATCTCTTCGTGCATTAGCACTGCGGAGCAGGGTGTTGCGGTGGCCTTGGGGTAAAGCACTTGAATGGTAACAGAAGGGTCGCGGGTTCGAAACCAAGTCAGATCACCCATTCTTTTTTCAATCTGTGTTTTAACCCAGCATTCACGTCTCAACAATGTGAGGAGTCGTCATAAACTACAAGTGGTTTGGATTCCATGTTAAACTGTAGGTCGCCTTTCCCGGTTGGATAATTGGGGCAGGTTAGGGACATGCAAGCCTCTGAAGTGGCGAACAGTTGAATGACTTGCACCAGGACTCTGAGCCAAACGAAATTATTATTATTATCATAACAACGATAGGTGCCGTTGTTACTAGTCAGACACGCACGCATCGTCATTCGTGTTGAGTCAATATTTGAGATTTACTGTCCATTCGTGCTTAGAAAGTTCATCGGTAGGTTCGGGGTTCGATTCCCGGTGACGCATAACGTAATTATATCCTGATTACCGATTCAAACACCCCGCTTCTGGTGAAATAATTCGACTACTATCATCTGACTTCACTTACTTATCTTCCATTTAGATACCGGGTATGTAACTCAAAATCAATTGTTTGTAAATCTATGGGAACAAACTACTGAGGTCTTCAGTCTCTAGGTTTAGAACTACTTAAACTAATCTAAGGACACCACAACACCCCTGACCGAGGATGGACTCGAACCTCCGACAGGAGCAGCCTCGTGTGGGGCAGTCCCACACAGAACTGAGTCTGGGCACTTGTGATTAGGGACATAACGGTGATTATTAAGTTCCAGGTTCAGTAATAAATAAATTCAAATATTTTAAGATTTGGCATTTTATATGATTTGATTTGCGAGGAAATCTCCAATATTTCACACATCCTTATGCTTCGTCAGCTGTGACAATCTTAGTCATAATCAAGTATCTATAAGACATTAATGCATTGCTTGGTTAGCTACGGCTACAGGTGGTTCGTTTGATTCCAGAACAAGTTAGTTTGTCATATCAATTCAAGTTCAAAGATGTGTACAAATATTTGTTCAGGTATGAATACGGAGAAAATGTTGGTAATACGCAGTTAATATTGAAGTTTCCATAGTGCGTTTTCTGCTGTTAATTGAATTTTTATTATCTGGTTTCTTCAACAATCGGTTAATAAAAATCCGCTCGCCAGTGGAACGACGTTTCGCAATTGTGAGAAAACGATTTAGAGAACAAAAGTACTTCGAATTTCTACAGGACTTTCGGATTTCCGATACTATAGTAAAATCTGTTGTTTGTAACAATATTAAATGTTGTTTAAAGATTAATTAATGTTTTATGTGACGGAGTTTGTTATATCAGACTGTAATAAGTGTGACAATACTTAAGATATGTCATTGTAATAAATTGGACTTAATAAACGTTGAGAACTTAATAACGTGTTTCCTTTTATTGCCAAAATCGTGGTGTTAATTTACATCTGGAATGATTGCCATAAAGAACAGTTGTCTGTAGTGGATCCATTTTGAATAGTCGAACGACTATACCGCGGAGCGAGCAGAGTACCCGCAAGACACGTACGTTAATTGGGTTGCATGCACATCAGGCGAAACGAAATTTAGGTCGTTCGGATATTTTTGCACATGGTAGTACCATAAATATCAAAAAAATTCTAAAATCCGATACCCATGTGGTTTCCTTGTTGGTCTACATATAAAAATTCATAAATTAAAACATCACTGCAATATTTCGATAATTTCGTTAATCCTACATAACATTGCACTTGTCATAATTAAAAGTGATCCGATTGAAGAAGTTTCGAGTGCTATTGTTTCTGATTATTAATCTGTTACGTGAATGGTGCTCAGCAAGGGTCATTATTGGAAACCAAGATATAATATATTCAAGTGCATCGGGCTTCATGATCGAGTGTCATGTTTCTAAAATAAAGAATGTTTAGCAGACGTTTCAAGTAGGCAGAACATTTTTTCATGTTAAGTCACAGACTAACGTCACGCACTGTTGACTGCGCGTCCTAAAGAATAACCCTTGGGACATATTTTGATAACTCTGCTAAAATTACAGCAGATAGGGAATCCTGAGCTATTTTTATCAGTGAGTCGGAAAGGGTACACGCCACGGAGAAGTGGACAATATGATATTGGCATGTATTTGATGTGTGCCCGAAATAAAACGACAGGAGGTGAATATTGAATTCACAGACTCCGTACTCAAGGTATAGATCCTATACGTTACAGGTAAAGGTGGTATCACTATAAATGTCCGACGTTATAGGTAGCACTAATTGAAACGGACGCTTTTATAGAATTTGCATCCCTGTTACATCCTTGTTTCATTATAAGCCATAAGAGCTGTGTCAAAAATTCAGCCAGCATCTGATAAAGCTTGGGGAGATCATTGTGCTGTGGAGTTCAAGGATCCCACACTGAGGGACAATATTCAAGCTCTGAACGGAAGAGAGTTTTGTAACCTACTTCCTTTGCTGACGGACTACACTTCCTGAGGATTCTCATTCTAGAATCTACATTACCCACGATTGATTCTACATTCCATTTGACATCGCCCCTTATGTCTATTTCCAGATGTTTTATGGAAGTAACTGCTTCCAGTGTTTGTCCTATCATAAAGGATCTTTCATTCTATGTAAACGTTACGGTCTTGTCTGCTTGTCTGCAATTCTTTGGCCTCCGTAACAATTTCTTAACTCTGCGGAACTACCGTGGTTCTTTCACATCTCCCATAATTTTACTCTGCACTTACTTAGCCTACGCGTATTGTGTTAGGAACCCACCGTACGACTCCTGAAATGATTTAAAACGTATGTGTGGTAGTCAGGCGTGTGGAATAATAGCTAATTTGCCCCCAAATTTTTATACTGAACAGAATTTATGACGTCATAGGTCACGAAATATGTCTTACTATTATAATACAGGTATATTCACTGGTATATATATATAATATTTGGGCATGTGTTCGAATAATAGGAAATAAGGACTAAATGAAATGATGCGACCGTTTTTATTCAGTATTTATGAGGACATGTGTCCTGAAATATATGTAGTACACTTTTGAAGTCATATTTAGTAGAATATGCAAGTAATGTACGCAAAATGTGTACAGTTAGTGCTATCTAATTCATGTATCTAAAAGAAATCACTGATGCGACATTTACACTGCGGGAACAGAGAGAGACTAAGTGCTGAATTTTTTATCCTTTGATATTTGTGCGGAGGGGATAAACACAGAAAAATGTTTTGAAATTATGTCTACATTCTGTGGAAAGTCAATAAGTGATTTAATTCTGAAATACCGGATGAATAATTTCTTGGCGTTCACGCGTCATGGAGTGCACGTCGTTTTCATCGGGAATTCTTTGATCATATCAGAAAACTCGATGGCGTAAAAACCTTCTCGAAAAAATACACAACATTGTGTCAGAATTTAAAGTTAATTCACCGGCAACTTTTCGATTTTGTCAACACAAACACGCGGAGGCTGTATTTGTACATATAAGGGATGTGTGTAAGGCAGCTGTACAATGAAAGCACACGTTACAGTACCGCTGCGGTTCACTTGCGGGGCGAAATTAAAATGGTTGAACATCGATACAAACGTATTGAAATTTTTATCTGAGTGCAGAGACGCATTTAAAGAGTGCTGTAGAGATAGACAACAGGTATTCCGTGGCTAATGGAATTTTTTTCCGCGCTTTATTTAATCGATATCCAGCATGTCTTGACATCGTCTAGCGGTAGCGTCGAAGCGAACTGCTCAATATCCGCCATTGTACATGATTTTTGTTTTAAGGATATACAGTCACGAGCAAAGACGCGGATGCAAACGTATTGTCCAGCGCACCGTAGCTGAGAAGCTACTAAAAGTAAGGTAAACTGCGTTTCATGCGTAATTCATTTATCGTTACTCCGTTTCTGCACTTATTTACTACTAGCTGGTACCTGGCGCGTTGCTGCCGCAGAAGAAATAATTGTGCAAATAACGTTTGTAATTTGAAAGTGTTAGCTTGTTCAATTACGAATACAGATCGCTTGATGTAATGCGCGAAACGTCAAATCGATTTTTTTTTAAAGAGATGTATTTAAAGAAATTTCTTTTTTACTGCTTTATTTATTTATTCTTAAATTTCCTCATTCGTATGCTTATCCTTACAGAGAAAGAGCTGAAGACATTGTAGCACGTATAGACCAAAGATATGATCTGTGGTTTCGCTTATGTAACCTCCTTGCTATAGAGTCGCCAAGGCCATCGCAGGCCTTCAGTCGGAATTTTTTAATAATTTGACGACTTTGAACCACCATATCTTCCACTCCCTTATAGCTATCGCCAAGGAACTGCTATGTTGTACAACGGGAGACATCGGACAACAACTACACACAGACCATTCGTTTGCGTTCTGTAGTTTTCGCTGCAGAGCGAAATATTAACAAACACACACGTAGAATTTTTATATGCACCGGTAACTTTCCATCCCAACATACTCCACCCTTTTATCATTATCAACCCTCAAGCAACAATGCAACCAATAAAATCATTTTCAAAGAGTAAATATAATTTTCAAAGAGTAATTATTGTTCCGCATTTCGCGTTATGTTCTTCAAAATACTAAATATCAGATCGTTATAAAATCGTGCCTAAAACCTTCCTCAGGTATAAATTAGTAACTGTACAAATATTTAAGTCTCTGCGTCTTGTCGTTTGGACGTGATAAGCGTACACCGAACAGACATTCACATTATTTTATATAAACAAATAGCTATCCGATCGCCATAAAACCGTTCCTAAAGCCTTACCCGGGTAGACATTAGTAACTGTACAAATTTTTAGCTCTTTCTGTCTTGTGGTTCAGACGTGATAAACGTACACCGAACAGACATTCACATTTATAGATATAGATTTCTACACTTTTTACATTTTTGTGAGCAGTTGCGATACATTACATGACTACCTGCATATAAATACTGGTTTATATTTATTTATCGTATGGCATATGACAGCAGCATGTATACAAATTTAATTACACAAAAGAATATATATCCAAATATAAGTAAAAATTGTACAAGAGCTCATTTTCAGTACATGTGAATGAACAATGATATATTATGAAAAAAAAAAAAAAAAAAAAAAAAAAAAAAAAAAAAAAAAAAAAAAAAAAAAAAAACATGTATCACGCAAGACAAGCTTTTGGCTACACATCAATTTCCAGATCATGAATCCACTTCATAGTCTTCGGTGTGGTTTCTATAAAGTCCTCAGTAGAGCCACTACATTTTCTTCTCGGGCCCACTCTTATGATGTGGTCCAGCGTCTGCTCATGTGCTCCACAATCACAACTTGGACTGTCCTCAAGTCCCCACTTATAAAGCATGGCCTTACATCTGGTATGGCCACTTCTGATGCGACTGAGCTTAGTCCAGTCTTTTCTTGCGAAGCTGAACCCTTTTAGTTCTGTCGAGGGATTACTTATGATGATTGATGGCTGAATTCTCCCATTCGTTTTTTTTTCAGTTCTTTTTTGGGCTGAAGCTGACCTCTTCTCTTATATAGCAGTTATTTCATATCGGCTTTCGTGATTTCAAAGGTAATTTGGCAAATTTTTTTTATGATATCCTGCACAGGTAAACATTTTCTTTCATTTATTTTACTATTTTCTCCCATTCTTTAGCAGATGCTTTTTGTCTTCTTAATTTTGGTGGAGCTATATTTGGTAGAGTAGATTTTAATGTTCCGGTGATCATCCGCATAGTTTCGTGGTGCTGCACGTCCACCTTGTTGGTGTGGTAGCTTCTCTCCAAGACCGGAGCACAGTATTCGACAGTGGTGTAGACTATCGATGTTGCTGCTGTTGGGGTGTGGATGCACGCCACCGCGCTGAGACATTTTTGGAAAACGCTTTTCTGTAAGGCTGTGGTGTGGATTGACAGACAATTTCTTGATTGGGCCTGTCATGTTACCGCATCACAGGGCACCTAATCTTCACTTCTTGAAAACAAGCTTCCAGCGTTATTGGACGAGATTGCTTTGGCTACAAGAACGCGTGCGTTCTTCCAGCATAACGGGGCGCCTGCACATTCGACATCACGTGATGCATCATCTAAGATGGAGAGGTAGATTTGGGCACATTTCGTGGCCAAAATTTTCCCAGATCTTACCCCTTTGGATTTTTGTCTGTGGGGATAGTTGAAAGGCGAAGTCTCCAAAAAAAGAGCCGATTTCATCCTCCGGATTACAGAAGGACGCAAAGATGACTTCAGAAGAGTTACACATGGTGTTCACAAGAAAAGTCAAATAAATGTCCATTGATATTGGTGGTGGAATTATTGACAAGAAAAAACATTGGAAGTCCTCATTTTCTTCTGCTTTAAGTTCGTTTGGCTTCTATACTAGCAGCTGCATCCAGGGTTGTGTGTCGACAGGTGCAACATGTGCAGCTGCACAGGGCGTCAAAGTTTTGGGGGACGGTAAAATTATGCCATCGAAGAAAAATTAATACATCGATTTATTTGATGTGCATTTTCAACTTTTCACGGCGTAAGGAGTAATCAAATGAATTTCGGGCGTGCAGCCGTCTAAATTCCACGTCTTCCACTAATATTTCGGCCGCGTATCGTCCGGCCATCTTCAGAGTGCGTCCAAGACTACCGACAAGTTGCCAGGCGTGCTGTTATATGTACTATCGGGGAGGCACTGCACATGCAGGTCTCAGATGCTGGTCGTATATCACCTTTCGCTAATCAGCTCCAAACAGAACGGTAGTTCACTGAAATCCTGACATTCCACTTATCTCCAGAAGACTATATAGGTTTAAATCTTGCGGAGTCCAATGCTTTGTCCTCGAAGTCTTCCTTAAAAAAATTGGCCACCAGAGGAGAGAGGGGGCTTCCCATGGCAGACTACATCAGTCTGCTCATAAAATTCACCCTGAAACTGAAAATAGGATGGCCGCAGTACGTACTCAAATAAGACTGTGATGTCCCGGTCAAAGTGTTGGGCAATAAGAGACAAAGAATAATTTTAGGTACAGTCGGTCACATAATTCGCGAGACCCCTCGCCTAATCGCTATACACAACCGCAAAGTTCTGCTGCTTGGTGGGAAGTATATACAGCTAGGTAACACGATCGTACATACTGTCGATTACCCATCTGACACGAAATCTGAGAGGGAAAATGTTATCTTCCAGTATCGCAGCCAGTTGTAACAACACGCGTCCTTTCTATGCGACGTGAAGGCGACTTCGAAAAACTGATTTTAAAAACTGCTTTGCGCATTAGCCATAGCGTTATAAGCTGTTCGCTACAGACAAATTCCTTTACAGATTTCTTTTCTTATGGATTCAAAGAACAAATAAAACAATTAGAATTGAGATGCTGCAGTCCGTGAATATTTTCGGACGTTACTGACACATTGAAATGGAAAAATTGCATGTATATCATAGAATTAATTTAATTACTGAATGGACTTTGTTACGAAGCTAAGTGTTACATCATGGTGCATCATGTTCCGAGTATCGCTGACGGTTTCCGCCCACCGCCTCGGTTGCGCTATAAAGACGACAACCGTTTGGCGCCGCAGATCACTGATGGTATTTCCGAGAGTGAAGGTATCGTGTCATTTCCACTGGTTCTCTTTTGGTTGATGTTGCAACTAAGATATCAGCACAAATTTAACAAACATAAGCCAGTTGTGTCACCACAAATTACAGTTCTCCTCAGATGTTTGGTATTTTTCCATACTCCTTGTCTTATTGAAATGTCTAATATTTAGCATTCGACAACTTATTGGGCTATTATAATACCAGATACGAGTATGTCAAATGAATGTGCAGAGAAGCAAACAAATAATATAGATAAGCTTATTTATCTCGCCAATTGGCCAACTACTGATCAACGAGCGACAGTTCGATTACTGACTCTTTCGCATTTCTCTTCTATTTTGAAATATGGCTCATTATGTTTCTCACGTAACAATAACAAACACACATGATAATTGCCGCGGTGGAGTAGCCCAGCGGTCTAAAGCGCCTCGATGCGGAGCGCGCGGTTGCTCGCCGTGGAGGCTCGAGTCCTCCCTGGGGCATGGGTGTGTGTGTTTGTCCTTAGGTCAGTTTACCTAGGTTTAAGCAGTTTGTAAGCTACGGACTAATGACCACGCAGTTTGGTCCGATAGATTTACAGACATTTGAACATTTGAACACATGATAATTGAGTAACAATCTGTATCGCAATCATTGTGAGGAAATTATTATTCCGTAACCATGAAAATATATTGATAATACTACATGAAACATGTGCAACAGAGAATTGTGTTGCATCAAATTAATTTCTTTAAACTATCGTATCCAACACATAATTGTATTTTTATTCCGTTACTTTCAATAACGACGCAAAAGCTGCGTTTTTCGTGCAAGCAACATTAGGAATATTAAATCGCTGTGACATTCAAATCCGTAGTCGTTTAATACAAACCTGTTTCAATCCAGACAGTAGTACGACAACAAGAATTACGAATACTGGCGAGCTCGGTGTTCGCCACTTGGCTTCCCAAGAGGTTAAAGAGATCTTTTGGTGTGAGTTGGTCACTGGCGAGTATCGAAGACGATATGTTTCGCATACTAATCAAAAATATAAAGCCGCCAAACCACCCGCACCTAGTAATACATCATGCAGGAATAGACGTCTGAACAATCACCTTAGAATGAAGTCGGTCATCTATTCAAAGAAGCAGGCATTAATTTGATAATGAAAACAGCAAAAACAAGTAGATTGAATAACTTGTACAATCTCAAACCTAAGAATCGACTTTTGGTGATTCTCCATCGTAGCAATTAGAGGAGTGAAAGATTCTAAAGCTAATTCCTTGGGTTTAGAAGCCGCAGCAGAATACAAAACCACGGTTTTTGGTCAAAAGCGTTTCCTGCCACTTATGACTAGGTAGTAGACCTATCTTCCTGCAGAGATTTGATAAACGGCTATGCTATGGTATGTGTGGGTGGCGCCGGCATAACTGCGCAGATGCGTAACACAAGGTCCTAGGATCGATCTGACATCCGCAGCACTTTTATTTTTAATTATTCGTTCATTTACACGAGTTTAAATGAGTATTTTTCACATACGTAACTTTTCTGCTCAGTAACAACTTTGGTAGCGAATATAGTATCAAAGAGTTTTAACTCAACATTCAGCCAGTTGATATGATAACAAAGAGAAGTTTTGAATGAATGAACGAAATAGACAGTCTATTTGCGTCAGATGTTCTGAGCAGATTGACACTGCCTCCAGAAAAATGCAACAGATCGTGTAAGTCATAGCGTAAGTTTTTCCACAGACAGATAATAAACGTTAGTTTCTGGGCACATATCGTATGGATTTATAAATGTTAAACAATATAGTAGTCACAATTTATTAGCTGAAATAAGTGCATACTGGAAAACGTTGCCTTTATGTGGGTTCAAAACTTGACAAGCACATACCAAGAGTGTAATAGCAACAACGACAATCTCCGAATGCGAGTGTCTTGACAAAGGCTAATAATATCCCCTTATACGTTTGCGTGTTGAAAGTCTCAACAGCCGGCCGCGGTGGCCGAGGGGACTAAGGCGCTCCAGTCACGGTCTGCACGGCCACTACGGTCGGGGGTTCGAATCCCCCCCCTCGGGCATGGATATTTGTGCCGTCCTAGTTCGTAAGTAGTTCATAAGTAGTTTGTAAGTTTAGGGACTGATGACCCTGTCGTTAAGTCCTATAGACTATACAAACATTTGAACATTTGAAAGTCTCAACACTAGGGATCGCTGGATGGGTCTCACCTACTTGGACCAATCTGTGATAGAAGAAACACGAATATGAACCTTTTAAATTCCTACAATATCTCCCCTGTGTAGGCCATAGGAAAAGAGAAAACTCACATCAAATGATCCAACTACAGATAGGTGCAATATCAGCTAATATTGAGGCTCACCATTGCTGATGACGGTGTTTTCGGTGTTGAGAAGTAGCTAAACGATTAGCTTTTGAATGAAACAGGACGGGTTTGAATCCCGTCCCTTCAAAAATAATTTAATTAATTAATATATCTTATTTCATCATTTAATTTTCATAATCCGATGAAGTATTAAATGAAAATAATATTTCAAAAATTGTAGCACTTATTTCTATGCCGAAGTTATATTACATTTCCTAGGGTGTTCATCGTCAAAGAAAATCTCCACACTACGCAGACTTTACCAAAGTATTTTAAGCGAGAAATTTTATCCGAAATATGCTTCGGTGCAAAGCATACTTTATTCAAGTTTTTAAGTAAATAACTTTTCACTGTTGATATTTGTGCATACCAAGGGTATGGATAGAAATTGTAGCACTGAACTGATGCTGTAGGATTGAATGTGTTTTAATTGAGACACCTCTTGACATCAACGTTCGTGTCACACTGAAACGTTTAAGTAACTTTAAATTTCATAAATAAACGGTTTACATTGCGAGGGGTAATATGAAATGAACAAAAATTGTAAAGAGGATCGGGGAATCGAACCTGGATTTCGAGTTTTGCACTCCAAGCACTTGACCACTACGCTAAGCACACTGCTCAATGACTGAACGTTAATAAGCAGCTTATATAACACCTATTTGTCTGTGAGAAATTTTCGCCACTGTATTCGTTTTCCCTTTAGCCAACTCGGACGGGATATTTTGGGAATTTGAAAGGTTTCTCAACTTCTAAACAACTACTAAACACCCACATGCAAGGTCTTGGTATTCTGGGGTGTTCATTCTACTATCAATCGCTGTTTTATGTCCTCTGACTTTATTGAAAGCAGTACGGTTTAATAACAACATAACTATCGCAAGAATCATTTATGAAACGTCTGAGACCAACTGAATAACAGTTGGTAAGATTTAGCTGTAGTAGATTGTCGTGTAAGGAAGTTTGTTTACACGCGCTAGCCGTGCTGTGAAGTGCCCCCTTTACTTCCGTTCAAACCTCTGGCCGGTCACAAGCACTGACTGGAGGACGAGACATTCGCTGCGATTGAGCAGAGGCATGTCTCGCCGCTTCTCGACTGCCCACTGGTGTGTCTGAACCTATCTTTTCTTAAATGGACTGTTTGCCTTATGATGCTTGGTTATCCTGATACCTATGTCCTAATGGATTCTCGTCCTAGGTTATATTATTGTGCAGTGAATTAAAATTTTTATTATTGGATGGTTTCAGATAGCCCGCCTGTTAGTTGCCATATTTAGCGGCAATTCGTACATTATTAAACAATAAGTCTATAATAACTACTTTATATTTGAACATTAACATGTCGTGACGCTGAAAAAAAAGGAGTGTATGGCCTATTAAAATTGTATTATGTTGAATGTGTAACACATTAACCTCGAAGTAACTATCAAATTATATCTTAATAATGACATGGCCGCGGAGGATTGGCCGAGCGCATTGAGGCGCTACGCTACGATGTGCGAGACTGTTCCACCTCGAATCCCCCCCCCCCCCCCCTCTTGGACATGGATGTTTGTACCGTCTGCAGTATAAGGTTATTCATAAGTAGTTTTTAAGTTTAGGGACTGATGACCCCGCAGTTAAATCCCATAAGCTTAACAAAAATTTAAACTTCATTTTTTATGACGTGGCAATTACGTATTGATTTGACCGTCTAGTCTGTTTGTTGGTTTTGAGGAGTTTTTAATGTTTTTAATACCATTTCGATAGTCTTTGCTGCGAGCAAAGAACTAACCTTCGGGAAATCTAATGGTGAAACGAAGTACGCTGTTGTATGAACAAAAAATACAAAAGTTTCGAACCTCTGTTATAGTCTCTGTATCTGTTAGCTGGTTCAGAAGTGAGTTTTATATACAGCTTCAAGACGAATTTGAAAGTAATGTATAAAATCCATTACTCCACGACCCAAGTTATTGGCGCTTACCTTGTATACTATCGATATACCCGGAATATTACTACTATATATCGTACAAAGAGCTTTGCAACCTACTTCGAGAAACCTACTGGAAACCTCTGACGTGAATAAAAAGACATGTCGTTTATGGCTGCTTACCATCAACAATAGTTATGATAAAGGGTTTCATTGTGTTTTATTTTTTATTTTGCCTTCATCGCCCTTCCAGACGAACCTGCTCCTTCCATAACGCTTTTTTATTCTTGCTTCGTCTTCTGTACTATAATTGTTCACAATATGTTATTCATACCCTAAATTAATGTTTAAAAGTAATACTGTTCTCCCTCATTGAAAAAAAAGTACACAATATTAAAATGAAATCATAGATTAGAACGTTAAAACATACTACATCCGCTTTAAAACAAATATACTAAAAATGATTTAATTTCGTAGGTGAAGTTTTTTTTCTGTTCTATTGAATCTCGGTGTTTCTCAAACAGTTTGCCTCGTTTATTTTTTTACCAATGGTAGCCAAACAGTGGGTCCTATGAGTAGCACTCTTATACTGTTACATACTAAACCATTATAAATAAATGAACGTTTTCTGCTAATACTGCTTCCGCAACGATTCGAAGCATATTGGGTATTCTCGTTTCTTATTATATTGGTGTGGTGTCTGTTATTTCGGGCATATACGAAGTAACAGACCCATACCAAAATAATTAATTACGACTGGCGAAGACGGCGTTTCTTCAATCACTTATGCACTTATCGCATATGCGGTCTTACGTTCGACCTCGCGCGATATGGGCGCTACAGCCATAGCGTGCAACTTGTGGAAGTTTGAGACAGACGCGGGGCGAGCACCGGTAGCCACGTTGTAAGTTCACCGCTGACCCGAAGCGGGAGACACGGGATCGATTCCCGTCTCGCTTCATATTTTCACTTATCGCCATTGTTTAATTTCAATGCCCTAATTCAGCACTATCATTCCTTTCCTTCCTAATTCTTATTTCTTCACCTCGTTCATAAATATTTGCCATTTGCCCCCTTATCTGCTCTTCTAGGCTGAACTAAACGTCGCTCACAAATTACGCCTTGTTGTTGATGTTGGTTGTTTTTGCAGATGCTTAGATGTTTAAAATACAGTTCTGCACATCCATGTTTCATTATTACTATTATTGAATCTAGAAACTGAATAGTTCTTCTCACTGGAAAATAAAAATTATTATTACGATTCCTGTCACTTAAAATAAAAGTAAGTAATTCTTCATTATAAGAAATAAATTCTCTGACTGCTTAAAAAACGAAGCAAACAAAACAAGAAATCAAATCAAAATGTTCAAATGTTTGTAGAGCTTATGGGACTTACGTACGGGGTCATCAGTTCTTAAACTTACAACCTATTTATGAAGAACTAGCTAATACTAAGGACGTGTAGCGACACATTAATATTTTTTTTATTGAAAATTATATCTGCGACGCTTGTCGCTAGCATCCGTTCTCTCTGCCAATAAATCTCTGATTATCCTTGTTTCAAGTTATACCTTCAACTATTTCAAACGATCTGGAGAGAAAACGGAATCGCTTTTCGTCTTTCGTTCTTCTACCTTTGTACTGAGCGGACGTATTTTACTCGACCTCCATAATCCTGTAAGTGTGAGCTCTGATTAGCACCCTTTTACTTAATAAACTTTAACTTTCATTTGGAATTCCTATTTCATTTAAATAATTACTATTTCTTCCCATCTTTTATTAAACTGATTCCTATTTTCAGCAATATTAGTAAATTGATGCTTGGTTATTGTTGCCTATTGCCTCATGATGACAAAAGAATGCAAAATTTATTTACTCTCATTTTGTGTTAAACAGTGAATTCAATGCCTGCAGGAAATCTTCATTCTGTTAAAAGCGAAGTCCGATAATTTCTTTAACTTTCGATAACAATAGTGATCAAAATTACACACGGTCTTAAAACTTTAATAATTAATAGTCATGAAACCAAGCATCAGTTTACGAGAACGAAGATATTAATCAATTCACACAGGTTCAACTGCAGTGTCACAGCTTCCACCAATGAATGCATACCAGGTAACTTATTCCACTATTTTCTTATGTAATGGTGCTTTCTGGTGTTGTCGTAATTTTTAACTTACATTGCTACTGAGAACTGATAACCATTTCAAAAATTAATATTCATTGCTGATCTTACGGTTATTTAAATTTCAATTCCGGTTTTCAACCTTGATCTTTTGACAACACCAGTGATAATAAAAAAGAAAAAAGTAACATTACATAAGAATTGGCGCCCATTGTGACAGGACCTCGATTGGTTGTAAAGAAAATATTATTTTATGTGAATTAATTATACCATTACATAAGAATTGGCGACCGTGACAGGACCTCGATTGGTTGTAAAGAAAATATTATTTTATGTGAATTAATTATACCATTGTTTGAAATTTTTTTATATTTGTAATCATTCACCAATGTATGATATCTAATCTGTATAATGTGTTTATTTTTCATGAACAACTGCTGACCGATTGTGACGTGAAAACCATAATTACTACCCCGGAGAATAATAAAATATAAATTTGGAGCCACACCCGATCACGAGAAATTCAACCGCAGCCAACAATGAAAATTGCAACACAGGTAAGGACAGACTGATTATTTCGCTTATTTGGTGCTTTCTACTTTCTCTTAGTCTTCGGAAGTACGCAATCTCCGATCCAGTACCTCATTCTATTAGCAAAAATCTATTTTCAAAATTTCTTTTGTAGTCAGATATTTATTTTAAATCACAAGTTAGAAAAATGGCCAACATGGCTGCTAAATCGATATAACAAAGCGTTCCTCGCTTGTCTCTCACTCGAAGCGTCTTGCATGCGTGTGACGAATATTAATAGTGATTTAATTGTTTCTCAACAGTGCTGATAAAAGAAATTTTTTTGCGTGTGAAGTGTGTAGGTTCCCCACACTATTCCAAATTTTTGATAATTTATTAGTATGGTTAAAACCCGTAGACAAATTACTACAATGGAGTCAGAACAAAACACTAATGTTTCACAGCCCGCGCAAAATGTTGAAAATAATGTGGCTGCGAGATCAATTGAAATGATTCCACACATAGTGGAGGAAAATCTTGCAACCACATCATACGTAACAGATTTTCCCACACAGACAGTACACCAATCTGAAAATCCGCAAGAAGATTGGTTAAAACGATTTGAGATCTTATTTGCTAACATGTCGCAACAAATTAACAATTTACAAACATCTACTAAAGACGAACTAAACAATTTGCAAGCATCTACGAATGCTATACATGCGAACATGTCGCAACAAATCAAAAATTTACAAACATCTACTAAAGACGAACTAAACAATTTGCAAGCATCTACGAATGCTATACATGCGAACATGTCGCAACAAATTAACAATTTACAAACATCTACACATGCTACAAACAATCAGATTTCAGGCTTGACCGATCAAATTAATCATTTGCAGGCCAACACGAAACATGATTTGGAGCTGTTGCAAAATTCCACCAAGCAGCAATTAGACAGACTAGAGGAACAGCAAAATCAAATCGCAGCTCAAATGATAACTCGGGACGAATTTGAGTCGAGATTTAAAAATCTAGAATCAGTACAACAAAATTTACCCTGAATTATTTCTGAGGAAGTAAACAAACAGATAGACGCACAGATACTCAAAGTCGAACAGGTTAGCAATGGTAAGTTTTCTGAAGTACAAAACAAAGTAGTGGATCAAATCATGGACACAGTAGATGCAAAAATCTCTTCTGTAGTCGATGATGTAACTAATTGTAAAGAAACCGTTAAAACATTACCAACAGCTATAGACAGTCTCACACAGAATCTTACACAGCTTAAAATTCAACAAGAAAACTTGGAAACAACTGTTACGAGAATTACGAGTCAAGCAGAAAACATAGTCAAAGAAAATCATGATAGGGTGCAACAATTCTTATCTAATACAGAAGCGAAGTTGAATGAAAAGATAGACGCAGAATTAACCACTGTAATTCAAGAAGTTGCTACTCAAGTGTATGAAAAACATGGAAATACTGTTAAAGCTTTACAAAAAGATCTTACAGGCGTGAAATCAATTTTAAATACGCAGATGACACAATCTAGGCCAAATGAACCCGTGACAAATGTGTTCCATGATTGGAAATCTCCCAGAATTGCAACAAATATTCCACGCTCTCCATATAATCCGGGTACATCTAACAATTTGACGTCAGACAGGACGCAGACTGACTTTTGCTTGACGACCTCTAATGACCTTGATCGACTAGGTAGGGAAATGAAATCAAACATACCCCCCTCTTATTCACCACGAAATCATGCTACTGCCGAAGAACTTGACGAAAGTATGATAAAGCACCACCAATTTCAAATCTTTATTAATGAGAACCGTACTGTGCACCCAGTCATTTTCCTGCAATCTTTTAGAGGTTTATTACCTGAATCGTGGTCCGAAAAAAGAAAGATAAGATTTGTTGTCGGATACATTCAAGGTGAAGCGGGAATCTGGGCTGCAGAAGCCCTACAGAGTTGTGAAACTTATGGTGAGTTCGAACGGGCATTTTTAGCCACCTTTTGGTCGCCTGCTGTGCAAGAAAGGTTTCGAAATGAAGTTTATAATCCGCAACCTTTCAATGAACGAAACGGGAGTCTGCGGAGATATTTCGAGAAGTACGTAAACAAAGCTAAATTCTTTGATGACCCCCTCCCGCACAGGGAAGTACTACGCGTATTAATAAACAAATTGCCTACACGGTTGCGGTTGCAACTAGCACACGTTTCAACACAAAACTTAGAAACTTTTCTCACTGAGGTGGACACACTAGATTCAATCTTTGAAGATGACCGAGCAAGAAATAATAGTTACAGGTACGGTAACGCAAATAATTACTTCAACTATCCTAGTAATCAGCTGATTCATGTCAGCCAGCCGCAGCCTAATAATCAAAACATGTCACGCCCTCCACAGAGGTTACCGCAACAGTCATTTATTAGCAATACCGGACAGCCGCAAATGCAGCAAGTGACTAGTGGAGTAAACAGTGGAAGCGCGGTACGAAACGCACCTAACGGCGCTCAGTATTACCGACGCCGTCGTGACAACAGATTTAATCCGGGCTACTACAATCACAATAATAATAATTTCAATAACAATGCAACTACTTTCCCTAACCAATATAATGGTAACACACAACCGCTCTGGCGTAATGGAAACTACTACAATAATAATAACAGAAACAGAAATTTTTTTCCAAACAATAACGGTAATCAACAAATTCCGAACTTTTCTACTACTCCTGCACAACAACCAAAAGTCAATCAAATACCAGTAGCAACGATGACGACTGACAGTACAGATCAAACAAACTGGACACAAAATGAATCGACCGTGACTATAACTGACGTGACAGAAACCTTAAATCGACCTCAAAGACATTCCAACGGGACGCAGACGTCAAACTAAATCGGCTCGTGTCTTGCCCTCCGACATTGAGCGACCGAGGCAGTGAGGGCACAATTCTCACAGTAAATATGCTGCGTTACAATAAAGAAATCGATATCAGGGAAGAGCTACTCCAGGAACACAACAAAACAAAGTACCTATAGTTGCCTATCAAGCACACATCTTAATAACAGTAGGAGACATACCTACATCGATTTAAGTTGACACTGGAGCAGCTGTTAATGAATTGTCTTATAGTCTATTTAAACGCATAAACAACATTCAGAGGTTACCTACCTTTCCTGTACAGAACTGCAAAATCATCGGTGCAGTAGGTGCAAAATCTAAGCCAGTTAAGTTACAAACACTCGTTCAACTACAAATCTGTGATGAAATTGATACTTGCTCATTCCTTGTAGTAGATGCTGTCAT
The DNA here is from genome assembly GCA_026315105.1 of Locusta migratoria. Lineage (NCBI taxonomy): Eukaryota > Metazoa > Arthropoda > Insecta > Orthoptera > Acrididae > Locusta > Locusta migratoria. Next base: position 284,860,891 of record CM048748.1, on the reverse strand, counting down.
AGAAGACTGTATACTTGGTTTAGAATATCTTCAAAGTCGAGAAGCAAAATTAGATTTTAAGGAAGGTAAATGTTATTTGACAGTAAACCACTGTGTCTGCATTTTGAATCTGACTAAGAAGGAAGTGAAACCAAGAAAATCTTGTAACTCTGTTAGGTTGAAGCAAGTCACTGTTAATCAAATGCGATTTGAAAATTATACTGGTATTCAGGAATCTGAAAATGAATCTCTTGAATCTATAGTTCAAAAGGTTAACGAATCCACTAATGCTACAGATAGTCAGAGACAACAACTTCTCCACTTGCTACACAAGTACATACGAGTATTTGACAAAAGGCCAGGTGCAATTAGTACATATCAGTATAACATGCAAGTTAAGCCTCATGAAGCATTTTGTAGGCAAACATATTCTATACCTTGGGCAAAACAACCAGCTGTCAAAGCAGAAATTAACCGTATGCTTAGATGGAACATAATAGAACCTTCAATGTCACAGTATTCCAGTCCTCTTCTTGCAATTTTTAAATCAGATGGGTCTGTTCGTCTAGTGCTTGATGCACGTCAAATCAATAAGATTATCATTCCAGTTAGAACTAGGCCAGAAAACCTAGAAGAACAGCTTCAGAAGTTCTATGGAGTCAAATATCTATCCAGTTTTGATCTTAGAGCATCATATTGGCAGGTTCCTATAACAGAAGAGTCTCGTAAATATACTGCCTTCATTTTCTCAGAACGATCGTACCAATTTAAGGTACTGCCTTTTGGTCTAAATGTGAGTTCTGGTGTCTTTATCACAGCACTTGATACAGTACTTGGTCCGGAATTACTAGATAATATTACAGTTTACGTTGATGACATACTTGTTGCTACTTCTACATGGGAAGAACATGTCATCCTACTTGAAAGAGTGTTAGATAAATTTCTGTCATCTGGAGTAACTGTCAACTTGAAAAAATCTAAGTTTGTTAAAACTGAAATCAAATTTCTTGGGCACATTATCTCACCCACGGGCATTGTTCCTGACCCTGAAAAAATTAAAGCAATTCAAAATTTTCCTGCACCTCACAATAGGAAGCAATTAAAAGCCTTCTACGGTTTATGTTCATTTTTTCGGCGCTTTGTGCCACAACAACTACTCAATAGTACTGCTCTTCTTTCACTTCTTCGAAAAAACAACCCTTGGAATTTGACAGAACAGTGTCAGCAAGACTTTGACAAAATTAAACAAGCCCTTGTTAACTCAGACATATTAAACCACCCTGACATGTCACAGGATTTCTGTATTGTTACGGACTCGTCAAATTTTGGGGTTGGGGCGTGTCTGTTCCAAATTTCATATAATCTGGATCCACAGTCCCTAAAAGTCATCAGTTTTGCTAGTCGCACGCTCACTGAGTGCGAACGTCGATATTTAACCACAGAGTTAGAACTTCTTGCAATTGTTTGGGCATTCAAAAAGTTTCATCATTATATCTTTGGTAAACATACAAGAGTCTTCTGTGATCATCAGGCACTTAGCTTTTTGATGTCATGCAGACTATTACACAATAGATTAGCCAGATGGGCCATGATACTACAAGAATACGATTTTGAAATTGAACACATTAAAGGATCAGATAATGTCATAGCTGATGCACTTTCCAGACTTCCCCAGGGTTTACCAGAATTTGAAGACTACCTTGAGTCAAACACAGAGTTTAAGATAATGCTCATGAAGGACATGGAATTTAGAACATATTATTTAGATATGTGCAAAAACATGCAGGTATTACAGCAAGCAGATGACAGGTGGAGGAAAATTATTACACAAATTACAGACAAGTCAGATGCACATCTAAATCAACACTACAAAGTCTACAAAGGAGTACTTTTCTTTCGTAGACATGTACAATCGCAACTCTGGTGTGTTTGCATACCTGCTACATATGAGAGATCTCTAATTTGGCACACTCATAGAGTTTGGGGACACTTTGGTGCACTAAAGTGTCTCCGTAAGCTTAAACAATACTGTTATTTTCCGAATATGTCACGAAAAATCCATTACACATTGAAATCCTGTTTAATCTGTCAGAAATGCAAGCCTAACAATCAGTCAAACAAGATGCCGCTTCATTCTATCTTGCCATATAAACCTGTTCAATTAGTTTCAATTGATACTGCAGGACCTCTTCCGATTGGACGCGGAGGCGTCAAACACATTCTTGGCATCTATGATGTGTTTTCAAAATTTGTGAAACTATACGCATTAAAAACTACTACCGCAAAAGCAGTGATTCGGCGCCTGGAACGCGACTATTTCCCTTTTGTCGGGAAGCCAACGACAATTCTGTCCGACAATGCAAAAACTTTCACATGTAACGCATGGAAAGATTTCATTCATAAAAATTACCTGAATCACATTCTCATTTCACGTTACAATCCTTCTGCCAATCCAATGGAACGCAAGTTCCGTGAATTAAATCGCTTCATCAGAACATATGCTTCCAACAAACAAACATCCTGGGTTGAATATATTGGACTATTTGAGCAAGTGGTTAACAACCTACCTTTGTATTCTACACCTTATACACCCACCGATTTAGTTTTACAAACCAAAGAGACAAACGAATGGGTAAAACCGATACCAAAATTTCCCCGAGGTGACGTAACACTGGACGAAAAAGTAAGACAAATATTAGTAGCCGTAACTGATGCAGCTATAAAAAGAAAAGCCTACTATGATAAGCAGCTGAAAAGAACACAAACATTTAATATCGGAGACCTAGTACTTCTGCGAAATCATCCTAAACCATCAGCTATCTTAAAACGTAATAAAAAGTGGCAACATCTATTTTCTGGACCCTTTAAAATTGTTCAAATTCCGCACGAGGGAAGTTATTTATTATCTACAGTACACTCGGGAAGAGTGAGAGGTTTATATCCACACAAGCAGTTGAAAAAGTTCTATGCTTAGTTTTTAAGCTGATCACAAAAATGATAAATATGACACCTAGTTCCTAGTGAATAAGCAAAACATTCACAGATCCCAGGGAGAATAAGCTGAACAAAATATTTTTTTTCTCTTACAATGTTGCGTAATGGACAACAAATATTAACTGACGGTGTAACTGTTCTCATGTCAAACACTTAGCAAATAACACAGATTAATTATGTTTAATACAACATAAAACACTTACTATGGGCATTAATTATTATAATTATTAGTATAAGAGAATATTTATGATGATGAAAATGAATATATGGAGCAAATGATTTATTTTAGTACGATGGATCTGAAGTAGGAGACTTTTTTTATGAAAGAAATGTAGTGATAAGGATATATTAATGTTTAGTTTGCCCAACGGCTCCTAATACGAGCCACACACACACACACACACACACACACACACACACACACACACACTCAAATCCAAACAATGTTGCTAAACGAGACATGATAACGTAACGTATTTGCAGTCAGCTATATTTTCAAAGACAGTAAAAATGATATGAATTTTTATAAGCCACTAGGAACCTGTAGTTTAATGCTGATCAGCTGACAGGTAACACACATGTCAATAACTGTGCAATTCATTTAAGAGGGAACATATGACCTTTAAAGACATCTAAGTTTATTGAACAATTCTAGTTACGTATTGTGGGACAAAAATTTCTTAAAAATTACACACGACTTTATGCTGATGCTTATGAGCTTGGCAGTAATTAAGATGACAGTGTCATTACGATGTTGCGTCAATACTACTATTTACGGTACGTATCAAAACATTTGCAACAGATATGAAATATTTTGAACAACATTACAAGCTGATGTGTCAGAAGCGTTCACTAATTGAAAAATCAATCTTTAGACTAAACAACCTTTAGTATAAGCAGTAGTTTAAGACTTCTTTTTCAGCTGACGACGTGCACGAGAATTGTGTTCCTGCCAACGGTAAGAAGATCGTCAACTCAACATCAAAATGACGGAGGAGACACACACATATATATATTATATGACTATTATTTTGTTTTCAGACACTTTAAACACACACGTACAACACGACGATTGAAAATATTAGACACGTAGCATGATGTTTCTGGACTACAGACACGTTGTATTTAAAACAGAAAATCTAAACTACACATTTAATTTCTGATAAGGAAAGAACAGGCAATAGCGGGTCAGAACGCATGCAAAACTTAAAGCAATGTGAAAGAGAAGCATGGAGTGCTTTGCTATGAGAGACGTTAGAATATTTTAGTTTGACATAATATTTATAATAATAATATAAATGGTAATTTTTGCAAATGATGGATTGATGTGCTGAATTTATGTTGTGTACTATTTTAGAGAGACTACTCTAACTATAATGCTGTTTTTCTCTCTCTCTCACTCGATCTTTATTCTGAATGCTATTTAGCCCGAATCTATGCACCAAATTAGCTGATGAGTCTGACCTTGCCTGTGTCAACAAAATTTGCATTACCTGTTTAAAAGAAAAGAACCATCCCAAATTTATACGCTAACTGCTAATGTTGTATGACAGACTTCACCTCCCATTTTAATACTGACAAAATCCGATATTAAAAATTCCAAAGATCCATTTCTCAATCTATATATATATATATATATATATATATATATATATATATATATATAAAAAAAATAAAAAAAAAAAAAAATCTGACATATCCAATGTGGTGATATGAATGCTTAATGATGAACCTTTAAGCTAAAAAATAAAAGGATTATGAGGAATAATATTGCTGAAAACAAGGACCCCCACTACCGACCTCTGACATGAACATAGGCCGCGACTTATTGTACAATGCACTATATTGTCTAAAATAAACTATAATGATGACTAAATAATAACCAAAATATGATAAAATGTGGCTTGTATGTCATTTGAAGATTTATGAACTCTGTTAATGGGTAGTATTTCAGAATAATATGTCACTGTATATAACCTTTGTAAATAGTAAAATAACGATAGGTTAATATGAACTGTATAAAATCTAGAAGATATGTTTTGAACGTGATAAAACGAACTGAAAGGACAGTGATACTACTGTGAGTTATTAGTGACAGAAAACTTTAAGTGATAAAACTATCCACACAAACAGTGTTTGTATTCACAAAACTAGGACGCATTTATAGTCAAAGTGCGCGACAGAAGTCTATGCCTTCATGAACATATTAATTAATTAGTGAAGTGATTTTGTCATTGACAATAGTGAGCTCGGACTACAAAAGGTAGCACTCGTATAATAAATTCAAGTGATAAGTGAACGTGTAGACTGACTTTATGTATATCAGCATTACGGTGATGGACACTTAAATAGTGTGATCTAAAATAAACAGCAAAAACTTGTTACGTGCGGCATACCGACATAAACAGTCATGATAAAAAAATCGTGCAGTGAAGTGACCTTCGAAGTGCATATACGAAGTGATGGCTATTCGTATATATTTGCATACGAAGTCGTAGGTCTTGTCTCAGCTAATGGACTTTAAGGCAGCTGAGATGACAGCCTACAAATAAATGAAGAAAGCACAGCAAGTAAGCGGACCTAACCACCTTAATATAAATAATTAGGTACTCACCGCGCTGCGACGATCTTCACTATGAACTGTTATGGATGAATCTTCTACTCTGGCAGAAAGATGAAAAACACACGCGAAAACACAAAGTCGGCGAGTTATTTGCTGTACGCAATGCTCGCGAGGTTGCCGCTGCCACATTTGAACGAACACTGCTGAAGCTGGCCAGCGGTAGAAATTTATTCATTGTTGACGCTTGACTGTTACGTCACGCACCCAATGGCGATCCCGCCGTGTGAAAATTCAAACTAGCACTGTGAATGGTTTCAAAATAAACAAAATGTATCTAATATTTGTATAATGAACACAGAAAAAACCGCCCCTACGGCATTTCCCAATCAAAGAACTGTGCTATGATACGTACAAAGAATACCCTATATCAGAAAAATAAACAACTTAAATTCGCTAAAATGTAAACTCCAGTTACCAATGCCTGTACATATTTTTTTTAATGTCTATATGTATATATGTGAATTAGTACGTAAGTCTTAGTAAATAATTTCATGAACGATTAAAGCTCCCACAGTGAGCCAAAGAAAAATTTTTATTTACGTAATATGTTAGTTATAAGTCTAGGTAAAGTCATAAACTGAACATATGCCTTGTATATAATTTAGTTTCCATTAATGAATTTATGTCAAGAATGGGCATATGTTCATGTCAGTTGGTTGCGATATTTGCTATTAAAATCAAAGCTCACACTTACATCCGTTCGCTAAAAACTATAATAGTACTGAAACACTCAACTGAATAAAACAGAAATAAACTCATTCAGTAATCAAACCTGTAATTTTTAGTTAAGGGATAAATCTTAATGGCATATGTACAACTTTCATTTCATGTAAAACCACACCGAGGCGATGCGGGAAAAGCAGTCCGTGCTCTATCAAAGGGCACCTCATCCTGGCATCTCACCCCACCACTACGCTGGGGCCGAGTCTGCGGCGCACACCACCGACATCAATCGGCCTGCCGCCTTGCACCGCGTCGCCGCCGCACCGCCACGCCCACGGGTCAACAATCCGGGCGCGCTGGGGACCGCTCGCTGCACCGTTGGTCCGACCATCGACGCTTTGCATTGTATAATTTGAATATGAAAAAAAAAAAAAAAAAGAAATTAATGAAAATTGTTAAAAAAAATTAAAAAAAAACTATATATATAAAAAGGAAAGAGACACAACTGTAACTTCTAATTTCATATCTAGTGGGCTCACACAGTCTTAAATAATCTGTTAAAAAAATTGTATAACAAGAAATTTATGATGTCTTTGAGTAGGAAATGCGCATTTGCCAACTCAAAGCCAGAGGGGGCAAATGTAACGACACATTAATATTTTTTTTATTGAAAATTATATCTGCGACGCTTGTCGCTAGCATCCGTTCTCTCTGCCAATAAATCTCTGATTATCCTTGTTTCAAGTTATACCTTCAACTATTTCAAACGATCTGGAGAGAAAACGGAATCGCTTTTCGTCTTTCGTTCTTCTACCTTTGTACTGAGCGGACGTATTTTACTCGACCTCCATAATCCTGTAAGTGTGAGCTCTGATTAGCACCCTTTTACTTAATAAACTTTAACTTTCATTTGGAATTCCTATTTCATTTAAATAATTACTATTTCTTCCCATCTTTTATTAAACTGATTCCTATTTTCAGCAATATTAGTAAACTGATGCTTGGTTATTGTTGCCTATTGCCTCATGATGACAAAAGAATGAAAAATTTATTTACTCTCATTTTGTGTTAAACAGTGAATTCAATGCCTGCAGGAAATCTTCATTCTGTTAAAAGCGAAGTCCGATAATTTCTTTAACTTTCGATAACAATAGTGATCAAAATTACACACGGTCTTAAAACTTTAATAATTAATAGTCATGAAACCAAGCATCAGTTTACGAGAACTAAGATATTAATCAATTCACACAGGTTCAACTGCAGTGTCACAGCTTCCACCAATGAATGCATACCAGGTAACTTATTCCACTATTTTCTTATGTAATGGTGCTTTCTGGTGTTGTCGTAATTTTTAACTTACATTGCTACTGAGAACTGATAACCATTTCAAAAATTAATATTCATTGCTGATCTTACGGTTATTTAAATTTCAATTCCGGTTTTCAACCTTGATCTTTTGACAACACCAGTGATAATAAAAAAGAAAAAAGTAACATTACAGACGGCACAAATATCCATGCCCAAGGGGGAATTCGAACCCCCGACCGTAGTGGCAGTGCAGACTCTGTCTGGTGTGCCGCAAACCGCTCGGCCAATGCGGCCGGCCAAGAAACTCTACTAATACTGTTCAACATCCTTTTATCCTCCTTCAGCCTCAAAGACGGCTCGAAGTCCGTCGGGCAGTGAACCCACAACTCTAATCACGTAACATGGACATTCAAGTAACTGGTTCCAAGAGTATTGCCTCGTTCGGTTTCGCGCCAACGCCGCTTCCACATGGCACGGTTTCACCTGCCCTCCACCCACAGTATATTTTTAAAAACTAGGACTAACGCAACAGCGTTCAAGTTTTATACTTTTTAATGAGGACGTAAAGTTAAGCTTTCGCTTGTTTTAAATTTAACGTGAACGCTGGGGAAGATATGTTTTTCTTAGGAATTTTAGCACCTGATGATGTGTCTACAGGACGTTAATTGCAGTCTAAGCGGATTTTGTTTCAAAATGTTCGAAGAGTCCTGAATCACATGAGAAACCTGGTGGCGACTCGACAGTGAATGTCGTGCTTCACGAGTCAGCGTTACGTCTGCAGCTGTGGAGCGATGCCTACGAGAAAGACAGGCCACGGCGCGCACGTCATCCGACGTAAGCATAGCAGTCCTGAGCCGGCTGGCCGGCTAGCTAGTTGGCCGGCCGCTGTGAGGCGGTGGGCCGTGCCCCAGCAATCTGTAAGTTTAAACTGGACGCACATAGTAATTTTCATCAGGAAACGTAATATTTATTTTTCCGAGAGAAGAAGTACTCATTTTCTGAATTTAATCAATCTCTAAAACAAATATGGTTGTGCAGAATTGTTTTTAAAACATCTGCGAAAAGTTTAAATATAGAAGATCGCCGATGCAGGCGTAATTTATGAGGGACGTTCAGCCTAGAAAGGGAGATAGAGAGGCCTAAACAAAAGGAAACAAGAATTTTCAAATAGTTATGAAGGAATATCAATGTAAAAGCAAATACACGAAACCTGAGACGGTTTTTCTTCTCAAACATGTCAAAGACATTAAAGATAAAGGTGAAGCACTGAATTAAAATTTGTGATGCGGTCGGGGATCGAACACAGACCTCCATGCTTACTAGTCTATTTCGCTGCGTGGAGAGCCCAACATTCTTTGGAACACAGAAGCTGAAGTAAAGTTTGTGACGTGGAGGCACCTTAATCGCTAGTGGCGCGATTGTCTAGTGGAGAGTAGTCTGCCTAGTAAGCAATTGTGAAGTAGGTGACGGAATAAGGATTAGGAAGAAAGTGATCGATAGTGCTGCATTAGGACATTGAAATTAAACAATGGCGACAAGTGAAAATGTGAAGCAGGCCGGTAATCGAACCTGGATCTCCAGCTTCGGGCCGGCGGTGAACTTAACCACGTGGATCCCGGTGCTCGCCCCGCGTCCGTCTCAAACTTCCACAAGTTACACGCTATGGCTGTAGCACCCCTATCGTGCGAGGTCGAACGTATGACTACATATGCTGTGAAGTGATTGAAGAAACGCCGAGATGCAACAGAATAGAAAAAAAACTTCACCTACGAAATGAAATCATTTTTAGTATATTTCTTTTAAAGCGGATGTAGTATGTTTTAACGTTCTAATCTATGATTTCATTTTAATATTGTGTACTTTTTTTTTCAATGAGGGAGAACAGTATTACTTTTAAACATTAATTTAGGGAATGAATAACATATTGTGAACAATTATAGCACAGAAGCGAAGCAAGTATAAAAAAGCGTTATGGAAGGAGCAGGTTCGTCTGGAAGGGCGATGAAGGCCAAATAAAAAATAAAACACAATGAAACCCTTTATCATAACTATTGTTGATGGTAAGCAGCCATAAACGACATGTCTTTTTATTCACGTCAGATGTTTCCAGTAGGTTTCTCGAAGTAGGTTGCAAAGCTCTTCGTACGATATATAGTAGTAATATTCCGGGTATATCGATAGTATACAAGGTAAGCGCCAATAACTTGGGTCGTGGAGTAATGGATTTTATACATTACTTTCAAAGTCGTCTTGAAGCTGTGTATAAAACTCACTTCTGGACCAGCTAACAGATACAGAGACTATAACAGAGGTTCGAAACTTGTATTTTTTGTTCATACAACAGCGTACTTCGTTTCACCATTAGATTTCCCGAAGGTTAGTTCTTTGCTTGCAGCTTAGACTATCGAAATGGTATTAAAAACATTAAAAACTCCTCAAAACCAACAAACAGACTAGACGGTCAAATCAATACGTAATTGCCACGTCATAAAAAAAGAAGTTTAAATTTTTGTTAAGCTTATGGGATTTAACTGCGGGGTTATCAGTCCCTAAACTTACAAACTACTTATGAACAACCTTATACTGCAGAAGGTACAAACATCCATGCCCAAGGGGGGGATACGAACCCCCGAGGGGGAACGGCCTCGAACATCGTAACGTAGCACCTCAATGCACTCGGCCATTCCTCCACGGCCGTGTCATCATTAAGATATAATTTGATAGTTACACATTCAACAGAATACAATTTTAATAGACCATAGACACCTTAATGTTCAAATATAAAGAAGTTATTATAGACTTATTGCTTAATAATGTAAGAATTGTCGCTAAATATGGCAACTAACAGGCGGGCTATCTGAAACCATCCAATAATAAAAATTTTAATTCACTGCACAATAATATAACCTAGGACGAGAATCCATTAGGCGGTCGGTATCAGGATAACCAGGCATAATAAGGCAAACAGTCCATTTAAGAAAAGACATTTTCAGACACATCAGTGGGCAGTCGAGAAGAGGCAAGGCATGCCACAGCTCAATCGCAGCGAATGTCTCGTCCTCCAGTCAATGCTTGTGGCCGGCCATAGGTTTAACGGCAGTAAACGGGGCACTTCACAGCACGGCTAGCGCGGGTAAACAAACTTCCTTACACGACAATCTACTACAGCTAAATCTTACCAACTGTTATTCAGTTGCTCTCAGACGTTTCATAAATGATTCTTGCGATAGTTATGTTGTTCATATGAAACTGTTCATTAAAGGAAATAGGGTGACAAAAATAAGACCACCTTTTTTATAGTAACTTACATGCTTCATTTATTAAAAAAACCGTACTGCTTTCAATAAAGTCAGAGGACATAAAACAGCAATTGATAGTAGAATGAACACCCCAGAATACCAAGACCTTGCATGTGGGTGTTTAGTAGCGTGGTCGACATACGTCTCCCTCACTTTTTCTTACAAATTTTTCGCAAAATTACTCTCAAGTTACCGCATGTGCCTTTGAACTATAGAACACTCACGAGTCAAAACGCCGTCAGAAACACGTTCGTATTAATGATTTAGATTCGTTGCTGTTTCGTAGATCAGGCATTCGTAGCTACAGCGTAAAGTTTCTTTATAAATATTAACAGAAACTACTTCACAAACTTTATTCCCACAATTTTTACGACTTTCGCTGTAACAGGACACTGAATCTCACAAAAATATCGGGTCTCAGTCCGTGGATCATGGATGAGGATGTTCCTACTCCTAGAAATTTAACCCTCAAGGATTGAGGACGGGAGGGGCAGACACTTCCTCAACAATTCTGTCTTTCAGTTTATACTGTAGAATGTTTATGACTGACAGAGTGGATTGCGAAATGGTTTTCAAAGATTTTGTTCAAACCCTGCGAGAAAGAAGTTGAGAAACCTTTCAAATTCCCAAAATATCCCGTCTTGGGAGTGCAAAGTTAGAAGTCAAGGTTCGATTCCCCGGTCCTTCTTACAATTTTTGTTCATTTCATATTACCCCCCGAAATGTAAACCTTTTATTTATGAAATTTAAATTTACTTAAACGTTTCAGTGAGCCACGAACGTTGATGTCAAGAGGTGTCTCAATTAAAACACATTCAATCCTACAGCATCAGTTCAGTGCTACAATTTCCATCCATACCCTTGGTATGCACAAATATCAACAGTGAAAAGTTATTTACTTAATAACTTGAATAAAGTATGCTTTGCACCGAAGCATATTTCGGATAAAATTTCTCGCTTAAAATACTTTGGTAAAGTCTGCGTAGTGTGGAGATTTTCTTTGACGATGAACACCCTAGGAAATGTAATATAAAAATGTTCAAATGTTTGTCAAGCTTATGGGACTTAACTACGGGGTCATCAGTCCCTAAACTTACAAACTACTTATGAACTACTTACGAACTAGGACGGCACAAATATCCATGCCCGAGGGGGGATTCGAACCCCCGACCGTAGTGGCCGAGCTGACCGTGACTGAAGCGCCTCAGTCACCTCGGCCACCGCGGCCGGCCGAAATGTAATATAACTTCGGCATATAAATAAGTGCTACAATTTTTGAAATATTATTTTCATTTAATACTTCATCGAATTATGAAAATTAAATGATGAAATAAGATATATTAATTAATTAAATTATTTTTGAAGGGACGGAATTCAAACCCGTCCTGTTTCATTCAAAAGCTAATCGTTTAGCCACTTCGCAACACCGAAAACACCGTCATCAGCAATGGTGAGCCTCAATATTAGCTGATATTGCATCTATCTGTAGTTGGATAATTTGATGTGAGTTTTCTCTTTTCCTATGGCCTACACAGGGGAGATAATGTACGAACTTAAAAGGTTCATATTCGTGTTTCTTCTCGCACAGATTGGTCCAAGTAGGTGAGACCCATCCAGCGATCCCTAGTGTTGAGACTTTCAACACGCAAACGTATGAGGGGATATGATTAGACTTTGTCAAGACACTCGCATTCGGAGATTGTAGTTGTAGCTATTACACTCTTGGTATGTGCTTGTCAAGTTTTGAACCCACATAAAGGCAACGTTTTCCAGTATGCACTTATTTCAGCTGATAAATTGTGACTACTATATTGTTTGATAAAATGTTCAAATGTTTGTTAAGCTTAAGGGACTTCACTACTGGGTCATCCGTCCCTAAACTTACAAACTACCTATGAAATATCTACAACTAAGGACAGCACAAATATCCATGCCCGAGGGGGGATTCTAACCCCCGACCGTAGTGGCCGTGCAGACCGTGACTGAAGCGCCTCAATCCCCTCGGCCACCGCGGCCTGCTATTTATAAATCCATACGATATGTGCCCTGAAACCAACGTTTATTATCTGTCTGTGGAAAAACTTACGCTATGACTTACACGATCTGTTGCATTTTTCTGGAGGCAGTGTCAATCTGCTCAGAACATCTGACGCAAATAGACTGTCTATTTCGTTCATTCATTCAAAACTTCTCTTTGTTATCATATAAACTGGCTGAATGTTGAGTTAAAACTCTTTGATACTATTCGCTACCAAAGTTGTTACTGAGCAGAAAAGTTACGTATGTGAAAAATACGCATTGAAACTCGTGTAAATGAGTGAATAATTAAAAATAAAAGTGCTGCGGATGTCAGATCGATCCTAGGACCTTGTGTTACGCATCTGCGCATTTATGCCGGCGCCACCCACACATACTATAGCATAGCCGTTTATCAAATCTCTGTAGGAACATAGGTCTACTACCTATTCATAAGTGGCAGGAAACTACGCACGCTTTTGACGAAAATCCGTAGTTTTGTATTCTGCACAGTAGCTGAAACCCACCGGTGTGTAATGCTGTCCTACTACAGAATAAACGGCTGCGGCTTCTAAACCCAAGGAATTAGCTTTAGAATCTTTCACTCCTCTAATTGCTACGATGGAGAATCGCCAAAAGGTTTGAGATTTTACAAATTATTCAATCTACTTGTTTTTGCTGTTTGCATTATCAAATTAATGCCTGCTTCTTTGAATAGATGACCGACTTCATTCTAAGGTGATTGTTCAGACGTCTATTCCTGCATGATGTATTACTAGGTGCGGGTGGTTTGGCGGCTTTATATTTTTGATTAGTATGCGAAACATATCGTCTTCGATACTCGCCAGTGACCAACTCACACCAAAAGATCTCTTTAACCTCTTGGGAAGCCAAGTGGCGAACACCGAGCTCGCCAGTATTCGTAATTCTTGTTGTCGTACTACTGTCTGGATTGAAACAGGTTTGTATTAAACGACTACGGATTTGAATGTCACAGCGATTTAATATTCCTAATGTTGCTTGCACGAAAAACGCAGCTTTTGCGTCGTTATTGAAAGTAACGGAATAAAAATACAATTATGTGTTGGATACGATAGTTTAAAGAAATTAATTTGATGCAACACAATTCTCTGTTGCACATGTTTCATGTAGTATTATCAATATATTTTCATGGTTACGGAATAATAATTTCCTCACAATGATTGCGATACAGATTGTTACTCAATTATCATGTGTTCAAATGTTCAAATGTCTGTAAATCTATCGGACCAAACTGCGTGGTCATTAGTCCGTAGCTTACAAACTGCTTAAACCTAGGTAAACTGACCTAAGGACAAACACACACACCCATGCCCCAGGGAGGACTCGAGCCTCCACGGCGAGCAACCGCGCGCTCCGCATCGAGGCGCTTTAGACCGCTGGGCTACTCCACCGCGGCAATTATCATGTGTGTTTGTTATTGTTACGTGAGAAACATAATGAGCCATATTTCAAAATAGAAGAGAAATGCGAAAGAGTCAGTAATCGAACTGTCGCTCGTTGATCAGTAGTTGGCCAATTGGCGAGATAAATAAGCTTATCTATATTATTTGTTTGCTTCTCTGCACATTCATTTGACATACTCGTATCTGGTATTATAATAGCCCAATAAGTTGTCGAATGCTAAATATTAGACATTTCAATAAGACAAGGAGTATGGAAAAATACCAAACATCTGAGGAGAACTGTAATTTGTGGTGACACAACTGGCTTATGTTTGTTAAATTTGTGCTGATATCTTAGTTGCAACATCAACCAAAAGAGAACCAGTGGAAATGACACGATACCTTCACTCTCGGAAATACCATCAGTGATCTGCGGCGCCAAACGGTTGTCGTCTTTATAGCGCAACCGAGGCGGTGGGCGGAAACCGTCAGCGATACTCGGAACATGATGCACCATGATGTAACACTTAGCTTCGTAACAAAGTCCATTCAGTAATTAAATTAATTCTATGATATACATGCAATTTTTCCATTTCAATGTGTCAGTAACGTCCGAAAATATTCACGGACTGCAGCATCTCAATTCTAATTGTTTTATTTGTTCTTTGAATCCATAAGAAAAGAAATCTGTAAAGGAATTTGTCTGTAGCGAACAGCTTATAACGCTATGGCTAATGCGCAAAGCAGTTTTTAAAATCAGTTTTTCGAAGTCGCCTTCACGTCGCATAGAAAGGACGCGTGTTGTTACAACTGGCTGCGATACTGGAAGATAACATTTTCCCTCTCAGATTTCGTGTCAGATGGGTAATCGACAGTATGTACGATCGTGTTGCCTAGCTGTATATACTTCCCACCAAGCAGCATAACATTGCGATTGTGTATAGCGATTAGGCGAGGGGTCTCGCGAATTCTGTCACCGACTTTACCTTGATAAATAATGATACCACATCGAAATTCAGCAACACATCCATACTATTAAGCCTGACGTTCTAAGTGTCTGAATAAAATCTATAGAATTACGAATGTGGTGACTACATTTTCCCAGTAATGGAGGGGAAGTACCACCGAGATTTTATGGGCTTAGATTAGATAAGGATGAGCGTCTAGAGGATCTGCCAATGAGTTCAATAACTAGCACTATTGGTTCACCAAAGTACCTTTCTGCCAAGCATTGGGCTTTACCATTAAAAACATTGGTGGAAAAATGTAGGAGGCTTAAGGAATGACTGATTGCATACAACACGTCGCACCGCAGCCGGTAAATTTGGCGCAGTTTCTAGATACATTTATTGTTTCTATGGCTCTCTATTCAAGACACCGTAAAACTGTTTACTGATACTGTTCTTAAATCAAATGCTGAACAAGATGGAATACATTTAATTAACTTTAAAAACGCATTTTATAGACAAACAATGACAAACAGTGGAAATTACTTTAAATTTAAATTATAAAATTATTGCATAAATACCACATCAAGTTATATAATTGTGCCTTTATTTCGTACTTTATTTTAAATCTTAACTTGCATAGTTTCATTTCATGAAATTACGTTACTTTCGCTCCTAAAAATCAACCGGACGTTTTTGTGTAAAGGTCAACTCCAAAGGTATTAACTCCAGAAAAAATGAAAGGTTTCCTGCTGTCCGATCTGAAATGGATGGACTGTACAGTGAATAAACATTGTAAGTATTTTTCATTGCAGTTAGTTCTTGCTACCATCCTCCCGAATGTTGTATTAAAATTATAAAGTTGCGTAATATTAATATTACAATTTTTATAAATAAACATTTTATCAAAATTCAAAAAAATATCTTACTATTGATACAATTAAACTGTCTTGTATCGTATTATAATGCTTTATGAATGATTTTGTGATCATACATAAAGATAGGTGTTGTTATAATGGGTATCGAACAATTCATTAATCCGATTAAACGGAATTTTGTAGCGAATTATAGTCTCCGTCGCAGTTTTGTGTAATTTGAAACAAAACTTGATGTCGACACGTTGCCCTTTTTGTGTTCAATGTTGCAATGTCACGAGTTCTCACACTGACCCTGTTAGCGGCATCGTTGCATGTACAGACGCTTCACTGCAGTGCTTTGCGCGACAGGGGGCGCTTGTTCACACGTCACACGTCACCTCGCCAGCGCGGTTGGTAGAATATGGGACCATTCATCGAAATTTCCAGACGCACCTTGTACTATCAGACAAGCTGTACAGTGACATTTTCGTGTGCAAATGGCCGACAACAACAAGATCTTGCGCATGCACATATCAAAATGAATCCATGCCCCCGGGCCAACGGCGGAGTTTTAACATGCTAACGTAAGTAGTTCAGAAGTTATAAGGATTTTATTTCATGTAGTTCAATAATTGTCACCAAGTACTAATAAAATAGTGTGGTCAATAAAATTTCAGTGAACCATTCAAAACTTGTATCGATAAACTAGAATTTTATTTCATTTCTGTTTCTCTTTTTTTGATCAGCGATGCTTATCGCCTCTGGTTTCCTCTAGCTCGCAATATAACTGACTTAATTTCGTTCCTCATTTTTTACTTCCGGACAAGCGAGAAGACGGAACCGCGATCGTAGTTCTTTTCACTCTCTTGTCTATTTTTGTTCTGTACGGACGTCTTCCATTCATATATCCATTCAATGTAAGTAATTGTGATGCAAGTTGTTGATAAAATATATTATTTAAGTTTAAAATCATACCCCCCTCTTTGGCTTTTATTTAAATGAATCCCTCCACGTCAAATATTTATTTTATAATGTTTTCAGCTCCTCGACGTCCGTAATAGTTTAATGTTCAGACGCCATTACCATCGCTTCGCGTGTCTTCAAAATTTCACTCCATATTATTCTTATACAATACTTTGCTTGATTACCGACCTGCAATCATTTCTTTTATATTTTACGGTTCCGATAATTTTTTCCTCTTTCTATTATTACCATTAACTTCACGTACCTTCCGCGGTCATACAACAATGAAAAGCGAAGTGAACTGTCTGAGCATTAGCCTAGTACGGAAAGTATCTGGAATAATCTCATATTAAATAAGAAAAGATTCACATTTTCAGCTTCTGCAGTACGAAGCATAAGATCCAGCTAGATGCTTTCCGTAAGTCTTATAATGTGCCGTTGCTCTGTGTGGTACCCGACTCTAACATTCAACCCGCGGTGTATTTGGCTTAATGTTTATGAATGTTAATTTGAGCTGTGTTTTAACTAAATTATTCCAAATTAAAAATTCCGATAGAACCAATCCTTTGTCGAGATTACAATCGCGGAATCAATTTTAACAACTTATGGCATTGTACGAAAGCAAGGGTAACGTTATAAACTAGTTACTATTTTGTCGCCTTGGGATGTGTTTGCTCGGCTGTTTTGGTTGCAGTCGAGAAATGAGGCAGTGACTTTGCTTTTCCTTTGGAAGCCATCTAAAACTTGGCCTTACAAACTGCTGCGCGGAGAGCGATCGCGCCGACCCTTGGGCCTTTTATTGGGCGCTACTTTCTGACAGTTTTCGGAAGTGGCGTGTAGTGGCGCAGCCCCCCCCCCCTCCCGCCCCCCTCTCATTACCACCGCCGCGCTGAGCCACCCCCCCCTCCTCCTATAAGATACGGCGTTCCGCGGCAGGAACTTGGCACGGTCATTAACGTAACTTAGAGCTAACATTCCAGCTACGTGCTGTGGCCAAGAGCGGGTTTGCCTGTACAGCCCTTGGTGCCCCATTAGGCGCCTGAAAAGTACCAGACACACTCCTCAGTTATTCACCGAGCAGTTAAAGAAACTGTTTCCACTCTTGCCAACTAAACAGGCTTACATTCCTGTAAAAGTTATCGCTTTTCTACCTCTATGGCTCGGTAGAACAGTGGCAGAGTGCCACACTATGAATCCAAAGATCGTAGGTCCAATCACCGCCAGGTAGTAGGATTTTTCCACGTCTTTTCCCTCGGGTAACGTTGCTGATGTGGAAAATATCGAATAGTTCCGTGATTGGGAATCCACGATAAACCGTAGATCCCCATATAACTGACGAGGTAGGCAACGGCATACCACTTCTAGACAGGACCACGCCTAGTACAGCACTGTGGTGTTCACACTGATGTTCGGATTGACATCGCAGGTTGTGGAGGGGATCAGATTAATAATCCTGAAAAGCGAAACGCCAAGATAGCAAAATATTTATTTAATGGCTACCGTTTTTATTGGACTATGCCAGCATCATCTGGTCATATCAGATATTACAAGTGATTCATCTGTCAAAAATGTGAAAGACGTGCTAGAAATAAGGTACCTTATTTAAGTAATATGTGTAACATGGGCTCAAACAAACATGTATGTATGAACGTTTGGTTACAGGATCTCTACGTACACCTCAATGTGCTGGTAGGTGTCGTTTTTATGCAAAACTCTGCAATGATGCTCTAGATAGCACTGTAGATGTAATTGTAGACGCCATACGTAAAGCAAATATCTTAAGTTTAACTTATGTAATAATCATCGAACATGTTCTCTAGCGTATTGTCATCAAAAGCCGTGATGATAATTGAAACTTTAACCTTCTTCTCGGAAGACTGTTGGTATTCACTGCCACTGCTTCCATCTCTTCTCGCTCTTACCGTAGCACTACCGCTTGTAATGAAATGTTCAAATGTTTGTTAAGCTTATAGGACAACTACGGGGTCATCAGTCCCTTAAGTTACAAACTACTTATGAACTACCTTATACTAAAGACGGCACAAATATCCATGCCCGAGGGGGGGATTCGAACCCCCGACCGTAGTGGCCGTGCAGACCGTGACTGAAGCGCCTCAGTCCCCTCGGCCACTGCGGCCGGCCAACCGCTGTTCCTTGGTCCTTGAGCTGACCCAATCAAACAACACAAACCTAGTTTTGTGTCCCAGCCTCGTCGCCACTTTTGTGTCTCGTTGTCGTAGGTGTCGGTGGCCGAGTAGAAAGAGACCGACACAGGAATAAAGGATACACGCTTGTGCAGGTAGGAGGTGAGCAGCCAGTGGGACAGCAGAAACTAGAAACACTAGAGTAAATTAGAACGAGATATATATTTCTTAGAGACTTAGTAATACTTAACTTTTACATAGCTCAGTACTGCAGAATGCTGATACATAGTTCAGCTAGAGGCGTTCAGTGGTGGCCACGAGCAGGATCGCAGCAGAGGGCGCTCGTGGCTGACGTCATAAGAACGCCGCGCCGTGCGTGCATGGCGGCGTGCGGCGAAAGTAAGTGGCGCACACTTTAGACTTGTGCGACACCACACCTAGCCCTTTAAATATAAAAATATATAAGTTAAAACACCACAGATTGTAAGATAGTGACGACTTGGAGGTGTGTTGTATAGATATGCCGCATGGTGGCAGCACCATAACAGGAGACTGTTTGGAAGCTAGTTACACAGAAGTAATTATATTACATAATATTACACAACTGGGAATTAAAATTGCTTCACCAAGTAGAAATGCAGATGATAAACAGATGTTCATTGGACAAGCATATTATACAAGCACTGACATGTGATTACATTTTCACGCAATTTGGGTGCATAGATCCTGAGAAATCAGTTTTAACACGATACCACAGTTCATCAAGAGTAGTGACTGGCGTATTATGACGAGCCAGTATCTCAGCCACCATTGACCAGACGTTTTCAATTGGTGAGAGATCTGGAGAATGTGCTGGCCAGGACACCAGACGAACATTTTCCGTATCCAGAAAGGCCCGTACGGGACCTTCAACATGCGGTCATACATTATCCAGCTGAGATGTAGGGTTTCGCAAGGATCGAGTGAAGGGTAGAGCCACGGGTCGTAACACATCTGAAATGTAACGGCCACTGTTCAAAGTGCCATCGATGCGAACAAGAGATGACCGAGACTTGTAACCAATGGCACCCCACACCATCACGCCCGGTGATACGCTAGTATGTCGATGACGAATACACACTTCCAATGTGCGTTCACCGCAATGTCGCCAAACACGGATGCGACCATCATGATGCTGTAAACAGAACCTGGATTGAGCCGATAAAATAACGTTTTGCCATTCGTGCCCTGAGGTTCGTCGTTGCGTACACCATTGCAGGCGCTCCTATGTATGATGCAGCGTCAAGGGTAAACTGGATAAACCGGAGACATGGTCACCGACCCGATAGTCCTTGCTACTGCAAACGTCGTCGAACCGTTCGTGCAGATGGTTGTTGTCTTGCAAACGTCCCCATCGAGATGTGGCTGCACGATCCGTTACATCCATGCGGATAAGATGCCTGTCATCTCGACTGCTAGTGATACGAGGCCGTTGGGATCAAACACGGCGTTCCGTATTGCCCTCCTGAACCCACCGATTCCATATTCTGCTAACAGTCACTGGATCGCGACCAACGCGAGCCTCAGTGTCACGATACGATAAACCGCAATCACGATAGGCTACAGTTCGACCTTTATCAAAGTCGGAAACGAGGCCATTGGGATAGTGATATAGTCAACTTTTTACCATTTAATTAAAGGTTAGGTAGTGGTAATGTGCTGTTGCTATTCGCACACAAATTTTTAACAAAAATTTATTTACGAACCCCCGGAAAAAAGCGCGTCGTCAAAAAGTAAATAAATAGATTAAATAAAAAGTGTTTTCAACTATCATTCTTCATGATAAATCTGAAGCATTGAATTAAAATTTGTGATGCGACTGGGAATCGACCCCGGACCTCCATACTTTTTTTTTTTTTTTTTTTTTTTTTTCCATGTTGTCTTGCAAATAAAAGTGCTTCTTGCGGAAGTTTCGTTAAGAGGTAGGAAAAAAAGAAAAAAAAATCTTATTTGACGAATTTTCGTCCTGCTGTGCCACAGCTTTAGAGCCAAAGTATACCAAACAAAAAATAAAGCCTCTTATTTAGTAGAAAACATAATCTATTTTTCTTCAATTTACAATTCGAGAAAAAAAAAAAAACTTTTACTTCTTTTTCTATGGCCCTGCCCACGTCGATTTCAAAGTTCATCTTCTCGGTTCGTGTTCGCAGTTGTTCGTGTCCGCTTGAGGTTCAGTTTCTTCGTGCTTTCTGTTATTCACTAATACTAAAACGCTTCCTTCTCTAACTCTGAAACACGTCAATAGGCTGGAGCACAGAATTCATCTGTAATAAAATATAAATATGTATAGTGGAGATGTATCTTGTTTAAAAACCAAAATTTATTCTGAAATACAGATCTTTTCTTCTAGAAGATTCCGTTTCATCAGTAAATAGTTCTTCGTTTGTTCATTTTATCGTTAATTGAGTTATTGTATTTATTTGTGCAATTAATTTTACTTTCATTCTATAAACTTCATCGTCAATGGTATTGTTCCATGCGCAATTTACATGATAGTTCTCGTAAGGAAATTAGCGTATTGATGATGATAATCCTTTATTTTCAGTAGGTTTTGGTGCTGGGTCCTTATGTACGTCCAAAAGTCTTGTTCGCTCTTTTCAGTGCTTTTCAGGATATAAAATACGGTATGTCCCCTTAGCCAGTTAACCGCATTGTTCTTCGTCTTTGGGTAAAAAATTTCATCGGGTAATAAAAATGTCGAGGGTGTTATTGTATGCGGCGAAGTTCTCTGAATGATCGCCAATTTTCTTCTGACTGACTGCCAGATGGTGTTCGCCTCTCCACAAACAAACTGGTGATCATCAGTGTCATTTAGATTACAGGTGGTACATAGAGGGGAATCGGCCATGCGAATGGAATGAAGGCGTTCGTTCGTTGTCATTTTTCTGTTAACGGCGTAGTACCACGTTGCCCTCACGTCAGTTGGTAAGTTCAAATGATGGATGTTTTTCCAGATATTTGACCAGTTGACTGCATTGAACTTAGTTTCTATGACATTCTTGTTATGAAACTGCATTAAGTTTTTGTATACTTGTTTGACACTTATCATATCTTTCTCTGCAATCCTCATCTGAATATAACTGTGCTCTATTAAGAAATGTTTTAAGTGATAGAGTGTGCTGGGGATGTGGTGAACATCAATTGGGGCATCGCAGTTGGCTGGTACTATTTCGTTAAGTAAAAATGCTGCTATGCTATTCGGTGACCTCTTCCACTGTTTGTACGTCTTACACGTGTACAGCGCATTTGCTTTATTATACACGTCTACAAGGTTTAAGCCACCGTTAGTAGGTGGTAGCGTCAGAGTTTCAAATTTTACTTTAAACATGTGCCCGCGGCTGACGAAATGACCAAAGGCAGCCAGGATCCTTTTTGCCACGTCTTTTGGCATTGGCAGAACTTGTGCCACGTAATTTATTTTGGATGTTAGGTAGATGTTTACGAGTTGCACTCTCTGTATTTCATCAATCATCCTGAGCGTATGTTGGTGGATGCTGGCACGTATGACATTAAGTAGTTTTCTATAGTTCAGAGCAATCGTCTGCCGGATATTTTGTGCATATTCGATTCCAAGACATTTTAATGTGGGGGTCTCCTTTATTGGTCCTGGAGTGGGAACTTCTAAGCCACGCCCAATATTCATTAGTGCACATTTATTGCTGTTCAGCTTGGCTCCGGATGCAAGTGCGTACTTATCTATTATTTCTAGTGCCTTGCATATCTCTTCGTTGTCTCGGACCAGAAATACAACGTCGTCAGCATAGGCCTTGCACACTACCTGCACTCCATCTATTGTGATGCCTTGGAGATGTTGACTTAAACGGAAAAGCAGAGGCTCAATGGCTATTGCAAAGAGGGACATAGATAGTGGACACCCTTGTCTCACTGAACTGTTGATTGTGATAGGTTTGCTGGGCTGACCGTTGACCATGACTGTGGAGGTAGCACTGTTTAAAAGGTTCTTTATAATTCCGATGTAACGTTGTGGAAAGTCCATGTAAGACATAGTGTGGAAGAGATAATCATGATTGATTCTGTCGAAAGCTTTCTCGAAATCTAATGAAACGAGCGCGCATTTTATTTTACAAGCTCCAGCAATTGATATGATGTCTCTATAGTCACACAGTGTGTGGTGAATGGATCTATCGCGACCGACGCTGGATTGATACGGACCAGTGACGGTGTTCATTACGGCTTTTAATCTCTCATTCAAGATGCGGGAAAATATTTTGTAGTCACAGTTCAGTAATGTGAGCGGTCGTAGATTTGTTACAGATTTTCCTGCATGATTTTTCGGGACTAGAACTATTATTCCCTCTCGGAACTCACTCGGGATATCACTGCTGGGATTCATTAAATCGTTGCAAATTCGTGTTAGCTTAGGTATCATTTGTCTTCGGAACGTGTGGTATAGCTCAGCTGGAATTCCGTCACGCCCAGGAGATTTATTTTTTGGACTTCGGGTTATTGCATCCGCCACGTCATCTTCCGTCACGTCAGCTAACAGGTTATCTGCTTGATCCTGGTCCAACTTCCTTGTCAGTCCTGTTGTAAAAAAATTTTGCGCTGTAGTGTCCGTTTTGGTATTACTTAACAGGTTGGTGAAGTATTTATAGATTTCGTTTTTAATCTCACTTTGCTGCGTAATCAGTCTACCATCCATGGAACGCATTTCAGTTATTATTTTCTTCCGATGGCCCCTTCTTTCATTTATTACGTGGTAAATTGACGTCTGTTCTCTTTTTACATCGTTTTGAAGCCTCGATCGTATTTTGCAGCCTTCGATCTGTTTTCGTTTCAAAGCTAAGAGTTTGGCCTGAATTCTTTTTATCTCTAAATGGTTGGTGATTACAGATCGATCATTTGTGTACAATTCTCTAAGAACTGTAAAATAAAATTCAGTCGTCTGTTTTTGCCAGGCATTCTTATCACGTGAGTAGTTTATCAGCGCTTGTCGTATCGACGGTTTAGCACATTTCAGCCACCAAGTCAGTGACGAATGGTAGGAGGTGAATTTCTTCTCACACTCCGTCCATACTCTATTGAATATATCGTGACATTCAGGGTCTTGCAGATGTGCCACATTTAATTTCCACAGTCCTCGTCCCCGGTATGTTTCTTGTCTTTTAAGGTTAATGGTGCAAATATATGCTATGTGATCAGAAAATATGGTGGGCCACAACTCGGTCTGCAGCACCTGCGATTTTAGATTATCGGATACATATATCCTATCGATGCGACTGGCTGAATGACTTGTGATGTACGTAAAGCCTGGCAGTGCGCCGTTTTTGAGCTCCCAGGTATCAGTCATGTTCAGTTGCTTGATTATGTCATCAAGTTCGGCACAATAATTAAAGTTTGGCATTTGATCTTTAGCCGATAAGACGCAGTTATAAGCCCCTCCTAAAATTACTTGGTCGTATCGTCCACAGAAAAGGGGAACTATATCATCTTTAAAAAAGTCAGCTCTACGCCGTCTATGACTCTAGCCAGAGGGTGCGTAGATGTTGATGAGCCTAGTACCGTTGATGGTGACAGCTAGGCCTCTGGCATTTGTCAGTTTGGCAACATCGTTGACAATAATACCTTCTTTGCTTAGTATTGCTGTGCCGAGCTCGGAATCGTTCCCTGAATTGACAATTGCATTATATCCTGTGATATCATCGAGGTTGATGTCTGTAACTTCTTGCAACATTGCAATGTCGATATCTGCTGCATAAAGCATATCTTGCAAGGACTTAAGTTTTAAATGACTGCGGATCTTATTGATGTTGATCGTTCCTATTTTATAGGATTGTAATGCAATTGTGAAAAGTTAGATTGACAACATAGGGGAATAACATGACTGATACTCTTAGCGCCTAAAATCTTTAGTGTATCGGACGTGGAGGTGACGTCCCCTTCGTTTTTTCACCCCTCGGTACTTCCTTCATTTCTTCGTCCTCAGGGAAGTGTGCAATTTCGTCTGCCCAGTTCCCTCTACGAGTGTGCTGAAGCATCTCATTCTCAGAGCCATGTTGAGATGGTACTTTGTTTCGCGAATCTTTCTTTGTAGATTTAGCCTTTGCACCGCCCTGTTGCGTGGGCGTTTCTATATTCGACGAAACTTCCATACTCATCTGTTGACTCCGTTGCAATTTTCCGGACATGTCGGCACTTAATTTTCGACTAATTTGTTGCGCCTTCTCACGCACTGGCTGTACTTTCTGTTTGGCGTCAGGAGGTGCTATGCGCCGTTTTTTATGCCTCTTCGGGGAGGATCCAGATTGTGGACTCTCCTCATTCTCGGAAGTGCTAGTGGGGTCCTGTGTATTATCGTCTTTGATAGAAACGGCTTCCTCCTCACACTGCACATCTTGTGCAAAGTTCTCTGGGATATTTTTATTCAGTTCATCTTTAGTGACTGTTTCCGTCGTTTTCGTAGGTGCGACAGCCGGTATTTGATTAGTACTCGTGTCCATTGCCACGCTTACGTTAGCGTCGTCAGTCCCGCAGTTTCCGTCCATTGCGGCGGTCGACGTGGCGGCCGTGTTGTCTCGGAGGGCTGTGGCATACGTCACAGGCAGTGACGTCATCTTCATTGGCGCGACCGGCTCACCTGCCGGCACCTGCGCCACTCTTCGCTGCACACACTCGGATCTGACGTGCCCTGTCTGTCCACAGCCTGAGCATGTACGTGGTTGATCGTCGTACATGACAATGGCTCTGTATCCGCAAACGTAAATATACGACGGAATATGTTTTTGTAGCTCAATTTTTAGTTGCCTGACACCATTGAGTACTGGGAACGTTTGAAAACTTGTCCATTTTTCAGCAGTATTGCTGATAACTCTCCCATATGGTTTTAGAGCTGAATTTATCTCATCTTCGGTTATCTCGAACGGGAGTTCAAAGACTCGAACAGTTCTAGTCCCAAATCCCGCATAATCAACTTGAACTGTACCGACATTACCGTCACAATGATTAAATTTCAATGTTCCTCTAAATTGTTCGATAACCTTTTCACAACATTCAGTATTAATCATTTTTACATAAACAGTGCTACTCACAATCGATAGGTGGATCCCGACTATCTCACTTAAACTGAGCTTTACTACATCTCGAAGGAACGCTTCTACTTCAAATGCTCTTGGTCTAGCATAATGTTCGTCAAACGAGAACTTTAAAGTATATTTTCGTTTAGGTTGACTCATCTTGATGATCTACACATTTCGAAACATAAGGCTACTATTTACGCCACAAGAGCGTATAACTCACCACACACTGTAAGCGCGCGTCCGGCCGCAGCGAGGAAGTAAACAGACGTCCACACAGCACGCCAGCCGAAAGCAGACTGCTACTAGACCACCACATCACTATGGGACACAGAAGCTGAATTAAAGTTTTTGACATGAAGGAAATCGTGCTTAGATTATCCAGAGGCGCCTTAAACGCTACTGATGCGGTGGTCTAGCGGTATGCCGGGCGCCGTGGCTCAGCGCGCCCGGTCAGAGGGCTGAACGCTCTCTGTAATAAAAAAGCTGAGCCAAGAACAAATCGAACAAAAACGAACAAACTTGATCAACGTCCGCAACGAACAGAGCTACAGACAGAGGGGGAAAAAAAAAAAAAAAAAAAAAAGCGGTAAGATGTCTGCCTAGTAAGCATGGATGTCCGGGTTCGATTCCCGGTCGCATCACAAATTTTAATTCAATGCTTTAGATTTATCATTAATGTCTTTGACATATTCGAGACGAAAATGTCTCAGGGATGGTATATTTCTATATCATACTTCAGTTCGTTCTTCTACCAGAACATTGTATATGCACGTTCAAAGTATTATTATCGGAATGAAAAGTTTTACGTTTTACGGCTGAGGTCAAAATTCTCTTCTGAACGCCTTGGAGGCAGCATACGGGTGCTCCTGCGGCAGGGAGGGTCGAGGGAAAACGTCGCTTCTAACATTGGCGTTGGAGCTGGTAGAGACACCGACTCCCGGCTACTCGGAGCAAATCCCCCATGAAGGCAGCATCGGCCGTTCATATTTGATTTTGGCGCATTGAAAATTCATCATTTGGGAAATGTCTTATAACTATACAGTAAAGACGCATTAACTGTAAAAGCCTTCATAAGATCCAATCATGAATAATAATGTATTCATTACTGTGCATCTAGCAGGAATAGCCGTGTGGTTAGCGGTATCACTCTGCGCTGTCGCAGGTATGTCAACAGGTATGAAAACAATAACGACTTTTGTATTGTTACTTCTCCTAAATGTAAGCTATTGAGCAATAAAAGTGCATATAATAATTCGTTCTTGAGTTGCTACCACAAAGCAGCATTTAATTAACGGCGTAGTAATGTAGAAAAGTGCACAACAACGCACATATTTTCAATAACGGAGCAAAATATATAGAAAATAGGCATTTGATCATGACAGATACGAAATAAACAATAATCAAGAGAATAACTTCTCGCTCTACTTTTTGTAATCACAATGCTTCTCACTCACCAATTTTCGGCGACTATGGTGTAGTTTCATCCAGCTCCCCATCTTCACCGTTGTCGCTATTGCCAAAATCGTCTTTATCGTCGGTATCACCAAGCAAATCATTAAATGTTCAAGATCACTTATGATCCCTTCCGTTGTCTGCGCTGCCCGAATCAGTTTTTCAGCATGCTCGACATTTTTTTTTCCAAGATGCAGCATCCACATTGGCAACAGCTTCACGCAGCAACCTTTCCACTTCTATTATTGTGAAAGCCTTATTATTGTTCCTTACGTAATTCTTTACGTCATTCCATATTAATTATAAATAGCTTTGATATGGGGCAGCCTTAATTACTTTGTGAGCCCGCTCCTTTTCGATTTTGTCTACTACATATGTGGGCGTAATAGTCTTATTTTGTTTCACGAGCGAATATAAAAGAAGTTTTGATATGACATATCTGCAGCAATATTTCTTTCTTGTAGCCACTGCATCATAACTTATTTCCGATCGTTTCAAGCAAGAACGAACTTTCTGATCAGAGCATATGCTTCGAAGTTTTTATTCATACGAAATTGAGAACTTACTCAAACAACGTCTCTAGACAAACGTCTTTCCAGTGGTATTATCCAATTACTTGAACTCGGAAAATGAAGTTAAACCACTCACGCTAAAACAAATAGCAGCTAAAACAGCAGACACAACGTAAACACGGGGTAGGTACGATACACAACGTTGTTTACGGTAACAATGAAAAAAGCCGGCAACGCGGGAACTTTGAAGTCAAGGCACGTGACCACAGGAAGTGTTTACGGCGCTGTGATTGGATCTGCCCTAGCGATCAGCGCATCGTCTTTCTTGCTCTTCACTTGTTATTTGTAAACGTCAAGTGCAAAGTTTCAGTGGCCCGAGTACACGTATACTTTGGACGTTTTAGCAAATGTTTCGCGATTTTGAGGGTAAATGATATTTGTACTCTTCGTTGTAACAAATATATAACAGTTTGAAAAGATGTGGGGAAGAACAACCTTTGTGCATACGTAAGATTAGGAGGGGGTGCTGCTTACAGTGTCACGTGACCTGAAGGTAGCTTTCCCTTCACCGTAACAGATTCTGTTACAGTCACTTAAAAGTGTAATCAGTTACTTACAGAGTTTTACAGGGAAACCACATGGGTATCGGATTATAGAATTTCTTTATATTTATGGTACGTGAAGTACTGAACTCAAATAACAACCAGCCAAAGCCATTCAACGCAACTCTCAAAATTTATCGAGATAATCGACTTTAAAGTTTCGCAAAGTACATGTATGGACTAAGTACTAATAAGTAAAACGGTAGCCTCATCCGTATGTGTACGTCAAGAAGAAGTTTATTTTTACGTATTTGATTTTATACTCTCACATACCGTTCACAAGGTACAACAACACAGAATAAGCATTAATTACATTTTTAAAAAGTGATACCGTTCTGGCCTCCCAACACTTGGATCAGTGGTTCGAAACCTGTCATGGCAGATTTTTTATATTGTTTTCGTTGTGTTCCAACACTTACACAATTTCAATATCTAATGGTAATTTTTACGAAAAGTGCACGTGCTTTAGGTTATTCGTAATGTTCTATATTTTATGGAAGGTTGTTAATAATAGTCAATTAAAAAACGTAAATTACATTTTTTTACAGTATTGGCTTCACTATTAGCTGACGACGGTAGTGTTTGTTCAGTTTATGAAGAGCTACGGCACTGTATTTGGAAAGTTATGTCCGCCTCCGTAGCTCCGTGCCAGCGTCGCTGACAACCACGCAGGGGGCCCGGGTTCGATTCCCGGCAGGGGACTGGGTGTTCTGTGTTGTCCTAATCATCATCATCTCATCATAATTGACACGTAAGTCAAATAAAAAGCCTTACACTAAGGCGGTCGAACAAACCCGCAAGGGTTCTCCCGGCCAAGAAAGTCATACCCTCATTTCCATTTGGAAAGTTACCTCCGTAGCTACTAATGGGTTTTCAAGAACCTACCATACTCAACCATCGTTTTGCGTGACGACAAGGATTTCCACTCGTCTACATACAAATAAAAACTGAGACAACAAGTGGAATTAGAGATCCCAAAATGTTTTATATAACTGGATGGAAAAACAAAATAAAAAATACATGCCACAGTAGGATTCAAGCCTCCGACTCTACGGTTATGACGCCAGTACGCTACCACCTGAGCTAAACCGACAGATGCTACTAGTGTATTAATTACTGGTACTTACGTGCATATTTGAAAAATTCAAAGTCGATTTCCTCAAGAATTTTTGAGAGTTGCGTCGAATGGCTTTGGCTGATTGTTATTTAAGGTCTGAACTATCCGTTCCATAAATATAAAGAAATACTAAAATCCGATAGCCATGTGTTGTCAGTGTTCATGTGCATATTCATATGTTCTTGGTGTTTATTATCGAAGAAAAATGATCTATGCTTAGTATCTTTTAGAAACATATTACTCAGCTTTAAGCTTGCAAGAAAAGGGTGAAATAAGGAAGGCTGAAGCCTCAGCTCTAGTTGAAGCAACTGCAAACAGGCCGAGGTAAGACAGTCTGCAGATCTTGTAACGGAAATATCTCTGACATGTCTCTTTGGACGCCGAGCGGCCGCTAAAAGCAGCAGCCGCCACTGCTGACGCCAAAGACCTATATAAACAACATAAACTGGCCACAGCCGTAGTTAAAGCCAATTGGAAAGGTTGCCGCCATCTTTGAGAACGTCAGTGTCACGCCAGGTGGTACTGGGAGTCTGCTAACACTCAATCATAGGTTTCATGTTAATCATTGTCAGTCTCGATTTTTTCCTTAATTTCTGGACGACGCATTACGAAAGTAATTCCTACTACGAATTGCATTTCTCGTTTACTACTGCATTCTAAGTGTAATGATTACAATCGTCGAACTGCTGCATTATTTGATGTCACTATAATTTCAATAATCGTTTCTATTTGCAGACATATCTTCCCCATAAATACAGGCAAATTTCTTTAAAATCGTTAATTACCTTTATTCTACCTGTGGTTCAAATGATGTTTCATGCTTTGAAGTACATTACGTATTTATCAAGCTCTCCACAATTTGACGTTTCGTTGGTACTCTCCTTACAGCTTTTGGTTTCTGTAGGTGCTCAAGTAACGAAAATAGTGTTGGAATGGCATTTGCAAGTAGCCGCTTTGGATCGGTGGTAGCATCAAAAAGTTTTCTTCAAAATGACAAGAGCATACGTAACTACGTAGGCTGCCACTTATCATGCATCATACTGGTTATCCATTAGGTTAGCAACTCCTTGTTTTTGAAAGGAAATCTATATAAAGAATAGTTTCATTACAGTTCATATACCTACGCTACTTACCCAATGGTTAATACGTTTTTGTACACTATATAAACAACGGTCATTACATTAAAACACAACAAATACATCCGTCTTCTGTCTAGCTTTTTGATGGTCGTGAAGTAAACATAACTTTGAAACCAGGTAATTGCGAAAGTTAAGTATAATGAATGTTTATAGGCAAATACTTTTGTGTCCCATCCTTGTCGCCACTTTTGTGTCCCAGCCTCGTCGCCGCTTTTGTGTCTCTTTTCCGTCGTAGGTGTCGGTGGCCGAGTAGGAAGACCGACACAGGAATAAAGGTAGCACGCTCGTGCAGGTACGGAGGTGAGCAGCCAGTGGGACAGCAGAAACTAGAAACACTAGAGTAAATTAGAACGAGATATATATTGCACAGAATGTATACAATACTTAACTTTTACATAGATTAGTACTGCAGAATGCTGATACATAGTTGAGCTAGAGATCTGCCTAGTGCCTGTCCAATAGCCAAGTCTTCACTGGTGCCTATCTGATTCCGAAGGTCCTAACTGGTTCCTATCTCAGTCCCAAGTGAACGATGTCGTTCAGTGGTGGCCACGAGCGGAGTTGCAGCAGAGGGCGCTCGTGGCTGTCGTCGTAAGAACGCCGCGCCGTGCGTGCATGGCGGCGCGCGGCGAAAGTAGGTGGCGCGCACTTTGTACTTGTGCGACACCACAAATACACACTGATACACAACAACCTATATAATTACATATATCTTTCTTTACGTATGATATTCCAACAGTTTTATCACTGCAGTTGCTGCAATCTACGCCGAACATACACTGGGCACGATTTACCGCTAATAATAGCTCCTAAACGTTAGTTTAGATAACAAACAGAAGCGTCTGCTCACGCTGCTGCGGCAAACTGACGTTCTCAAATATGGCGCCCAGTGTTACTCTGTGGTGCCACTTGCCTGTAGCCAGTGAGCTTATAGATAATCTGGAGTCAACACTGTCTATTACGAAAGCGTGACGCTCGCCGCCATATTGCTGAACGTATATCTGTCGTACTCCAACTAGTTGTTAGTAGTGTTTGCTTAGAAAACATTCTGACATTTGTAATCGTTAGTTCCAGTTGCGTTCGAAAGCAACTGAACTCTAGGATAACCACTTCTGAAAATTCTAATACCATTCACAAAATAGTTGACACGTGCAATAAACCGTGGGCCTACTCACGAAAAGAAACGGCAGTAAACGGCATGTATAAGACCTATCAGTGAGTTATATTTTTTTCAGAACTAGTGTTTCTACCACATTGCGTTTAAAGAATAAATTGCGTTACTGTAGAAAGACAAAAGGTTTAAAAACGACCAATTCGAGGTCTATCATATAAGCATCATTTTCCGTACAGTAACTTCCAGTCAGTGAGCTCAAACGAAAATCTTCATAAACAAGAGACAAATATAGAACTGAACACAAGAATTAGCGTCTACAGCAGTGTAATTTATTCTTTAAATTAACTGTGATAGAAATACGATGTAATTCTGAATAAAAATATAGTTCATCTATGGATATGAACTCTACTTCGTTTCTTTTTGCGTTCTCTACAACCATAAACGACTCAAACTTTACCGTAATGCATTTATGAAAGTAATTAATTGCTCATAAGTTAATTTTAAAGGACGTAGAGCACAAAAACACAATACGACCTATACGTACGGGGTTGCCAACTTAACGGAAATAGTATGTCACGATTTTCACAGATTCAAAGCACTACAGTTGTGTATCCAGTGTTAATAATTGAGATCATTGCCTGTAGCCCAAGGAGGTTAGAATCTCTGGAGACGTCCTCACACCAAAAACGTGAAGCCGGCAAAATACGTATTCCGTCATTTGTTTGTGCCCAAAACATTGGGCATAGTGTCTGTGTATAGGAGATTTAGTCATTGAGATGTACGTCGTATGTAAGTAAATACTGCAATGTGACTGTCAATTTCGTTGCTTTACGTAAGGAAGGCAATATTCCCTCAGGTTTTTAACCGGGAAATCTTTGTTTTGGGCACAAAAGCATGGCTCCTCTGGCTTCAACCAATGCCTGATCTCAGCATAGGTAACGCCATCTCCCTATATTTTAACCTCTTTGCTGTAGCCTTTCAATCACTACGTTTACATGCAACACATCTTCCGGAAGACGGAAACCGATTTTCGTAAACCGTTTTTCGCTGTCGTGTTTACATGGCACAGCCTGAATCGGATTTCCTAGCACACTTAAGATGGCGGCTGAAAAACAGCTGATTCAGTTCCTGATTTAGTCAGCACAATCGCTATTTTTCTTTACTTAAATACCCACATTTTTGTTCACTCTAATGTTTATACTTTTATTTCGCATTAGAAAATATCACTCTTTCCATATGTGCTGAAGATTCTTAAGATGAAAACACAATCTGACAAGCCAAGAACGCTTCAAATACGGTTGCGTTT
This sequence comes from Locusta migratoria, assembly GCA_026315105.1. Classification (NCBI taxonomy): domain Eukaryota; kingdom Metazoa; phylum Arthropoda; class Insecta; order Orthoptera; family Acrididae; genus Locusta; species Locusta migratoria. The sequence continues at coordinate 284,827,356 of CM048748.1, read as the reverse complement.
ACATGGGCACGAAAATCGATTGTGGAACTGGAAAACCGCTTTATAGAAGCGGATTTCCAGAATCGATTTTGGAGTGTTTACATGACCAACCAAAAGCGGAATTGGAAAATCGGTTACGAAATCCGGTTTTGGGAGCCCATGTATGATGTTTATCTACATCTACATACATACTCCGCAATTCACCGTAACGTGCGTGGCGGAGGGTACACTGTACCACTACTAGGCATTTCCTTTCCTATTCCACTCCCAAATTAAACGAGGAAAAAAGAATACCTATATGCCATCGTACGAGCCCTAATTTCTCTTGTCTTTGTGATCTTTACGCGAAATGTAAGTAGGCGGCAGTAAGATCGTACTACAATCAGCTTCGAATTCCGTCCCTCTAAATTTACTTAACAGAAATTCACGAAAAGAACGTCGTCTTTCTTCCAGCGATCCCCAATTGAGTTGCCGGAGCATTTCCGTGACACTCGCACATTGGTCGAACCTACCGGTAACAAATCTAGCTGCTCGCCTCTGAACCGCCTCTGTCTTCCTTTAAACTGATCTGCTGCGGGTCCCAAACACTTGCGCAATACTCAAGACGTGGTCGTACAAGCGTTTTATACGCGGTCTCCTTTACAGGCGAAGTAGTACATCTTCCCAAAATTCTCCCAATAATCCGAAGTCGGCTGTCCGCCTTACTCACAACTGTCCTTACATGCTCATTCCATTTCATATCGCTCTGCAATGTTACGCCTAGATATTTGAACGACGCGACTGCATCAAGAAGCTCACTACTAATGCTGTATTCGAACATTATGGGATTGTTTTTTCTACTCGTGCGCATCACCTTACAGTTTTCTACATTGAGAGTTAGCTGCCATTCTTCGCACCAACTAGAAATTTTGTCTAAGTCATCCTGTATGCTATTACAGTCAGTTACAGACGACTCCCTCCCATACACCACAGCATCATCAGCAAACAGCCTCAAATTACAAAATACTCTGTCCATCAGATCATTTATATAGACAGAAAATAATAGCTGTCCTATCACACTCCCCTGGGACACGCCTGACGATACACTCGTCTCTGATGAACACTCGCCGTCGAGAACAACGTACTGCGTTCTATTACTTAGGAAGTCTTCCAGCCAGTCACAAATCTGTGAACCTATTCCGTAAGCTCGTATCTTCGTTAGCAGTCTGCAGTGTGGCACCGCGTCGAACGCCTTTTTGAAGTCGAGAAAAACACAATCCGCCTGTTGCCCTTCATACATGGCTCGCAAGATGTCATGTGAGAAAAGGGCAAGCTGAATTTCACATGAAGGATGTTTTCTAAACCCGTGCTGATTCATGGAAGGAAGCTTTTCCGTTTCAAGGAAATTTACTATATTCGAACTGAGAATATGCTCTAAAATTCTACATGAAACTGATGTCAATGATATTGGCCTGTAATTGTGTGGGTCAGTTCTCTTTCCTTTCTTATAAACGGGAGTCACCTAGGTTTTTTTCAATCACTAGGAACTTTGCTCTGAATTAAGGATTCGCGATAAATGCAAGCTAAGTAAGGGGCCAACGCTGCAGAATAGTCTTTGTAAAACCGAACTGGTATTCCATCCGGACCAGCAGACTTTTTCGTATTTAGCTCTCTCAGCTGCTTCTCTACACCGGAAATACCTATTGCTATGTCCCCCATTTCGGAATTTGTACGTTGATCAAATGATGGTACATTTGTGCGGTCCTTCTGCGTGAAAGATTTCTTAAAGGTTAAATTTAGAACTTCAGCTTTCCGTTTGCTTTCTTCTATTACTGCCCCAGAATGATCAACGAGTGACTGGACAGTGGGCTTTGACCCGCTTATCGAATTTACATAGGAGCAGAATTTTTTCGGATTCTCGAAAAGATCTTTTGGTAAGGTATGGCTGTGATAATTATTGTATGCTTCGCGCATCGATCTCTTTATAGACACACGAATCTCTACTAGCTTTGCCTGTCGTCATTGGCGTGTTCTTTTTTGAATCGAGAGTGCAACAGCCTTTGCTTTCTCAGCAGCTTTCTAACATTATTATTATACCAAGGTGTATCTTTTCCATCCTTAATCGTCTTTACTGGCACATATTTCTCTAACCCTTTATTAACAATGCTCTTAAATGTAGTCCACAATTCCTCTACATCCATAGTCCCGGAATTAAACGATGCCCATTCATTTTCTAAGTGCGATCGTAACATTTGCTTATCGGCTCTTCCCAACAAAAACAAGCTCCTAGCCTTCTTGATTGGTTTATGAACTTTGGTCATCATCGACGCTATGACGATATCATGATTACTAATTCCTGTATCTACACAGGCATCGTTAATAAGGTCAGGCCTGTTTGTGGCTAGAATATTTCCATTGCGCGTGGGTTGCCGGTTTAACTGCTCAAGGCAGTTTTAAGTTTGTTATAAACGGGAGTCACCTGCGCTTTTTTCCAATCAGTAGGAACTTTGCTCTGAATTAAAGATTCGCGATTATATACCTCTTTGTCTGACACCGTCGCCGCACTTCTCGGCAGCGCGGTGTTGTGTGGTGTGCGCTGCCTCTGCCTCGCCTCGCCTCGCCTCGCCTCGGCGCGCTGACCCAGTGCTGGTCTGTCGCGTTGTGTGAGGCCCGCGGCGCGCATGCGCCGTTGCCCGCAGCCGCTCGATACGCCCGCTACCGCGGCCGCGGCCGCCGCGGCCCATTGTCCTAGGATAGGGACGGCACGGGACGCGCGGATGACGCGCCGCATCCCTCCATTCCGAAAGCAACCCCCGCGCCGCGCCGCGCCAAACCCATCTGCAGTTTTCTGGCGCGCCACCCTGAAAGCCTCTGTCGACCCGCACAGCTGACACACATTCGTAAGCTCGCCGGCCGCCTAGTCGCGTGCACCCGACAGCAATGCTCTCAGAGCATGACGTCAGAACCGCAGCTAGGGCTCCTGGATATAGACGGCGTAGACCAAAGATGACATACACTGCGCATGTCGCTAACTCTGATGTGTTTTGGTTTGAGCCGGCCGCGGTGGCCAAGGAGACTGAGGCGCTTCAGTCACGGTCTGCACGGCCACTACGGTCGGGGGTTCGAATCCCCCTCGGACATGGATATTTGTGCCGTCTTTAGTTTAAGGTAGTTGATAACTAGTTAGTAGAAAAAAAATGTCTGTAAATCTATGGGACCAAACTGCGTGGTCATCAGTCCGTAGCTTACAAACTACTTAAACCTAGATAAACTAACTTAAGGACAACACACACACCCATGCCCCAGGGAGGACTCGAACCTCCACGGCGAGCAAGCTTGTGCGCTCCGCAGCGAGGCGCTTTAGACCGCTCGGCTACTCTTCCGCGGCTAAGTAGTTTGTGACTTTAGGGACTGATGACCCCGTAGTTAAGTCCCATAAACTTTACAAACATTTGAATTTAACCAATATTCTGAAATTTTCAGCTATCAATCGATCTGTTTCTTTTTTTTTCTTTTCAAATTTTTATTATAAAATCTTCATTTCGGCCAGTAACTGGCCATTATCAATGCTAAAAAGTACAGGAAAAACACATTCTTACTACATGAAAATGTTATATACAAGTACCACTTAAGACGTTATGAAGACATAACAATGTTTTAATTAATTATACGTACCATATGTTTAACTGAAGATGTTATTAGTATGGATAACTCACAACACACCAAGTGTGATAACTGGACAATTTTACCGTTTCAAATCTACGCAAACACTATTTCAAAACAAAAGTGGGTGACGTCATAGAACATCATTTGGGCATGTGCTACCCTCTACAGTATAACAAATATATCAGTTCTTATCAACAGAATTTAACAATAAAACGACTTCTCGTAATCCTATTACACATGAAGTACTAAAGATAACGTGATTTCTCCATATTTCTGACATTAATTAGGTGATTATCGTTTTCACTTGTGACCAGGCGAAAAATATTGTCAGTTACGATTACAAGCAACAGAATTACACATCCTCAATGTTTGTGTTGCACTAATGATTTTTTTAAACATTTTTTCGAACTGAAGAATGTGATTATTGATGGGAAGATTATTTCAGCGTATCTTGACTGACTATATACCGGGTGATCAAAATGTCTGTACAAATTTGAAAACTTAATAAATCACAGATAGGTAAGAATTGACACACATGCTTGAAATGACGTGGGGTTTAATTAGAACCACGTCTACAGTTGTCGGGCCATTTTTCTTCGAGGAACTGCGTGATTCGGCTTTTGTAACTGCTACCATGACGGGTGAGACGTACGTTGATATGTTACAGAATCGCATCATCCACAGTCTGGCTTATAAACACCTGCTGGAACGTACGATTTTTATGCATCATGGCACTCCATTCCATATTGCTAGACGCGTGAAAGATCCGCGCATCGTTTGGTGATGATCGTGTGCTCAGCCGCCACTTCCGTCATGCTTAGCCTCCCAGGTCCCCAGACCTCTGTCCGTGCGATTATTGGCTTTGGGGTTACCCGAAGTCGCAAGTGTATCGTGATCGACCAACATCTCTAGAGATGCTGAAAGACAACACCGACGTCAATGCATCGCCATAACTCTGGACATGCTTTACAGTGCTGTTCACAACATTATTCCTCGACTACAGCTATTGTTGAGGAATGATGGTGAACATATTGAGCATTTACTGTGAAGAACATCATCTTTGCTTTGTCTTAATTTGTTATGCTAATTATTGCTTTTCTGATCAGATGAAGCGCCATCTGTCGGACATTTTTGAACTTTTTTTCCTAATAAAACCCCATGTCATTCCAAGCATGTGTCAATTTTTACATCTACATTATTCCGTGATTTATTAACTTTTAAAATTTATACTGACTTTTTGATCACCCAGTATGACAGCTAGTAAGTAATTTCTGGTGCAGATCTGCCATTAATAGCGTTACACAATGCTGAAGATGAATGCAGACTGTTCATTATCCCTATAAAACCAATTCTTGCCACGTACATCAATAATTTTTGATCACATTATTTAATGTAAATAGCCAAAAATGGTTTAATGTCTCGACATCTGACCTATTTAAGGACGCAGCTGCCAAAACTAAAATAGCTGTGACTATAGCCAAACTCCGAAATGGAGACGGTACACGAAGAAGATGCCATATACTGGCGGTTCGCCTGAGGAGGTGACAACTCGCAATGCAGCGAAGTAGTGCACGGATGCATATCGTTCGGCGGCGGTTCCCCAGTCACCAGAGAACTCGACGACCGCCGCCAGAGGTCACCCAACGCGCGCACTATTTTCCTCCGCTCAGTCACGTGCGGCCAGCCTGACACTGCCACGAATCACTGCGCACCCACTATTTAGGGCGGCGCAGAGCAACACGATGGCCCCCACTCCATCTATCCGGGGTGCCTTACAGGTCGAGGGCTTAAGCCCTGCAGGCCCTTACTAGTCAGCCCCGAAAGTTTATGGCAAAATAAGGAAATAAAGTTAGCCTTCCTTAATCCTACACTGCTCCATCAGGGGTTGGAGATCGCTGGTTAGTGATGGTACACCATTTCACCATGTTCCATTTATATATATATATATATATATATATATATATATATATATATATATATAACACGATGGCAGATCTCCGCCGACCGCCTTCGAAAATCACTGCCAAGGGATCGCAACCGACGACTCCAGGGAAGAGTTCCTGCCAACGACGCCGCGCCCCCAGGACTTTCCTCAATGGACAACGTTGTCCATCTCCGTCTCCAAGGTCCGTTCTTGCAAGGCTTTCGTTGACTTTCAGGCTTGTGCCTGCACATAGAAGAAGAATGCAATGAAGGATTTCACGACCGGATGTCATAGTTGCTGGTAGAACTTCCGGCTTATAATGCCGGTAAACGATGGAAAAACACAGCCATTTATCGGAAAAGTAACTGATCAGATAGGAAAAATATTACGCAAACACAATATCAGACCAGTTTTCAGACCAACTCAGAAAATATGTCAAGTACTCCGTTCTGTGAAAGGTAAACGACTTCCTCTTTCTGCTTGTGGCGTTAATAAAATACATGTGGTAAAGTTTATATTGGAACCACAAAAAGGAGTATAGAAACCAGGAACGCAAAAGTCTTTGCCGACTACGAAAAACAGAGAAATCGGCTGTGGCAGAACATGTTCTTCAATGTGGAAGTCATATAGTGAGGTTTTCCGAAACATCAGTTTTATCTACAATGACGAATTATTATCCACGACAATACAGGGAAGCTATTGAAATATGTAAACATAAGGAAAATTTTAACAGTAAAGAAGAAGCTATGAAACTTAGCGACATATGGACAATAGCTTTAAAGGATCGACTGGTTTTATCTTTGACCGATTGCAATAGATAGTGGTGTTTTTATCTCTGACAAGGACTATCTCTACTGATAACATGACAGCTTGACCACGCCTGCTTTTCACAGTACAGTATATATGGCGCTCTCAGACACCCGACTCATCAGTCGGCAAGACTCAACGCAAGTAAAAAGACCTCCGAAGATGTTCGGCGCAGCTCTGGACGAAACGTTAGGAAAAACTGAAATGTTTTATCGACAACGGCCTTATAATTCCGAAGTTCTACCAGCAACTATAGAAAAAGAAGTTTTTGGAAAATTGTGTCTTGTTTTAAGAAGTTTTCCATTGTCATCTGTCAATGAATCAAAGTTGTATAGTTCGACAGTGTCCATTTCGTTTTCTATCTCATTCAGAGAGATACAGCAGGTTTCCTGACTTTCAACAGATCAAATTAGTGCATTCAATACTTCCAATCGAACTGTAAACCCATCCAAAATAATACAAGGAACAATATTAAGTAACCCCTATAAAATCCCCCCAAACTCTTATAACGGGTAACACCAATTGAAACATTCGCTTCCGTAATTAATGAAAGTTAATAACCGTCTACTGACCTGCACCCACAAATTTGTGCGGCTAATTCACCCTCTTCTTTCATAAAAATCATTCACTTTTGAAAGCATTTTTTTGGAACAGCGACCTTAAAAAATTTAATAATAAGACAGTCTAGATAGCAATTTGTTGCGTTTATTGCTGGCAACCGGTTTCGGTTCTATAGAACCATCTTCAGGCCTTTGGCACCTTGTTGGTGGACGGAGGCGGTGGCCGGAGCAGGCGTCCACCAACAAGGTACCAAAGGCCTGAAGATGGTTCTGTAGAACCGAAACCGGTTGCCAGCAATAAACGCAACAAATTGCTATCTAGACTGTCTTATTTTAATTATTATCATTCTATCAACTTCGACGTAATACTTAATTGAACACAACAGTTAACTGCTCTCACGTAAAACGTATAATTAACCCTTCAAAAATCTTACACACTAAATATGATCCACCTGTCCGAAATTACTGCTTGGGCAATACGCTGCAGGCCGCGGTGGCCGAGGTGACTGAGGCGCTCCAGTCACGGTCAGCACGGCCACTACGGTCGGGGGTTCGAATCCCCCCTCGGGCATGGATATTTGAGCCGTCCTAGTTTGTAAGTAGTTCATAAGTAGTTTGTAAGTTTAGGGACTGATGACCCCGTAGTTAAGTCCCACAAGCTTAACAAACATTTGAACATTTTTTTTTTGCAATACGCTGACCTCCAGCTAAAAGATAACTTCAGTTTTCGTCCCTTATTTTCTAGTTGAAACTCAAGATATTTCTCCACACAATTAAGAGGAATTTTTTTATTTACATAAGAAATCAGTACGCAATACCACATCATTTAACAGATCATTCATTACCAATCACATTTCATCTCTTATTGATTTTTTAAGGACAACAGCCAGGAATGCTCATTATTTTTATTCCAATTAGCAATTCCTGCAGATGAAACTGCCATCTTCGAATCTTTCATTTCACTTATCACGTAAAAGATCTGAAGGTGTCAGTTTAATCTACAGGAAAGAGCGTTCTTGGCTGATGTGGTTAATAAATTGAATGAACTGATCGGCCAAATATGACAAACTCTTATTGGTTTACTTAGACCACCCACTGCACTGTTATTCTTAACACCACTCACAGGCAAAATTATTCATCTCCTACTCTTATATCTATTTACAATAATCCTCTGAAACGGTGAGGCATTCATACTGGAATCGAGAACTGCAGTCGTTATTTCAGAGAGTCACCCTGCTGCTTAAGAAGGGTACCCTTAGAGCGGATCAAACTGGCATGCAAGCAATACAGTTGCTTAAATTTTATCTTAGAGACCTTGATTACACAAGCATTCATTGAACAATCTCTGGGAAGCTTAAATACAATAAAAGATTTACAACACAGGTTTCTTAAGATTCTGAAATCAATTACACTTCGCAATATCAAAGATTCAGTGTCAACCTTGTAGAAATTAGAGAATCTTACAGCAAAATTAAGTAGTTTAAATCTTCCGAGACCAACCACAAAGGTCCTCTCTCTGGAACCATGTACACCGTTAAAGAATTCACCACAAATTTCAAATAATCTAAGTTTACAAAACCCATTCACAGTTAAGTATTGAAAGGTCCCTCCTCAGGAGGCATATTCACCCTTTAAGTAATCACAGTTAATCTTAAGTAAACTAAATTTTTTCCAGTCACAGTTTACAATGTGAAAGGTCTTACTCAGAAACATCTACACCAGCAACAATTTCAACAGTCTGAATTGAAACATGAGAAATGCAATTATAGAACTGTTCCGTCCCAAGGTACAACTACAATTTAACAATTCCCCGCGATATTTTGTGACTTAAATATCCAAATTCAATATAAAGAAGAATGCCTGTCACCGTCTCCCAACTCACAGAACCCCTTAGCTAGATTAAACAATTACGCAACGATCAACAAACCCACATTTTTTGGATTTTGTAAGAAAACGAGTATTGATAAACGAACTAACAATATATGAAAATTCATCGTAACAGTACACGTTGGTGGCCCGTGGATGCGTCACCTGTTTTAACTATTGTTCTAAATTTTTATGTAACTAATGATATGTATTAACAGAGGAATATGTACAAGATTTTAGCAGTCATTTGTAACACGAATTGGATTAACACTGTTTGAATAAGGCTAACGGTTTGATAATGGGCGGTAGAGTCCGAAACTAGTCACTGACTTCAAAATTGTGCAACTGCGACAGACAAAACAAACAAATATATATATAATTTTTTTGACGACGTTACAGCGTTCAATAAAAGACATAAATAGCAATTTGCGATCAGTTATGTCTTCACTGTACTAGGTTGAGATGGAATACCAAAGTGCGGCGAATGAAAATTGGTGCCTGGCCGGGATTCGAACACGGGATCTCCTGCTTACTAAGCAGACGCGTTGACCACTCCGCCTCACTACGGAGAACTCTTCGCTGCTCGTCTGCACGTCTTCGCCCAAATCTCCATTCGCCACGCTGTCTCTTTCCTATTACCACAGCCTATTTGTTCTGTAATTCTCGCAGCCTGAAACCTGTATTCCTGCATCAGGAAGAACAGACCATGAGGTATCGAGACACAATTAATTAACGTCAGGAGCCCAATCTCGGCTTGTATAGGTTTAGATGGAATACCAAAGTTCGAAACCCGGCCGGGCACAATTTTTCATTCGCCGCAGTTTGGTATTCCATCTAAACCTAGTACAGTGAAGCCATAACAGATCGCAAATTGCGATTTATTTCAGACAAAATACATTGTTTTACAAAATTAAAAAAAAAATATTTCAATAGCAAAAATCTCCCTTAAGGAGGATACAATCTCCGGAAATATTGCTTCTCGTACTCCAGGGTGTTAGCACGGGTCAGGGGTGGGGGGACGCCTATACCTCGGGAACCAAGCTCTGTATTACCTTTGCCGCGAGGGAGTAGCCGGTCTGAAGCGCCACGTTACGGATCGCGCGGCCTCCCGCGTCGGAGGATCAAACCCTTTCTCGGGCATGGATGTGTGTGTTTTCCTTAGGTTAGTTTAACTTAGATTAAGTAGTTTGTAAGACTAGGGACTGATGGCCAACGTAGTTTGGTCCCATAGAAATACAAACATTTTAACATTTTTTGCATGGCCTTTACGCCATTACACAACGTTACAATAGTTGCCGGCATCAACTGCCTCAGCTTCGAGGCATTCCTGGTGCAATCCAAACGCGCACTCGGTTCCCCTTTCACACAGACGCTGGCAGTAACGATAGCATGTAAGTTGGTATAGGAATCTAGGCCTTACGCGCCCTCGCCCAATGCACTATTCAGGCAGTTACTCCGCACTCGAGCAATCTCCAACTCGCTGAAGAGGTTAAGGGACACAACCAGGCTACAAGAAGCAGTAGGCGAAACCATCAACTACTAAGCTTCACGGACAAATTATTACAATTGCTACTTTATTCTACGAATATATACAATAAAAGAGACATTTGGGGACAAGAAAAGCAGCTGTATGAATATAAAGAATTCAGATGGGAAAACAGTTCTCAGCAAAGAAGGGAAAGCTGAAAGGTGGAAAGAGTACATAGAGCAGCTCTACAAAGGAAATGAACTTAGATACAATGTTGTAGGAAGGGAAGAGGAAGTAGATGAAGCTGAAATAGGAGATACTATACTGACAGATGAATTTGACAGAGCCCTGACCCTCAGAGCTACTAAGGTCTCTGGGAGAGTTAGTCACGACAATGTTTCACCTGGTAAGACGTATGAGACAGGCGAAATACGGCCGCGGTGGCCGACGGGACTGAGACGCTCTAGTCACGGTCTGCACGGCCACAACGGTCGGGGGTTCGAATCCCCCCTCGGGCATGGATATTTGTGCCGTCCTTAGTATAAGGTAGTTGATAGGTAGTTTGTAAGTTTAGGGACTGGTGACCCCGTAGTTAAGTCCCATAAGCTTAACAAACAAACAGGCAAAATACGCCCAGACTTTAAGAAAATGTAATAAACCCCCATTCCAAAGAAATCAGGCGTGAAAATTACAGAACCATCAGTTTGATAAGTCCTGGTTTCAAAATTTTAACAGAAATTATCTACTGGAGAATGGAAAAGCTGCTAGAAACTGACCTCGGAGAAGATCAGTTTGGATTCAGGAGGTACGTACGAACGCGGGAGGCAATACTTTCTTTACTTTTAGATTAAGGAAAGGCAAAAGTACATTTCTAGCTTTTGTAGATTTGGAGAAAGCTTTTGACAATGTTGATTGGAATCCACTCTTTCAAATTCTGGAGTCAGCAGGGGTAAAATACAGAGAAAGGAGAGTTATTTAGAACTTGTACAATAGCCAGACCGCAGTTAATAGACGAAGGGCACGAAACGGAAGCATTAGTTGGGAAGGGAGTAAGACAGGGTTGTAGCCTTTCTCCGATGTAATTCAATTTGTACATAGAGCAGGCGGTGAAGGAAAACAAGAAAAAAATTGAAATAGGGATTAAAGTTCAGGGTGAAGAAATACAAACATTGCGTTTTGTTAATGACATTGTAATTCTGTCAGAGACAGCAAAGGCCCTGGAATAGCAGTTGATGAACATTAACAAGACCAAAACAAAGACAATGGAATGTGGTCTTAGAAATTCAGGCTATGCTGAAGGAATTAGATTAGGTAACGAAACAGTGAAGGTGGTAGATACGTTTTGTTACTTGGGTAGTAAAATGACATATGACGGTCGCAGTACAGAGGATATAAAATGCAGAATGGCAATGGGAAGAAAATCACTTTTGACGGACAGAAATTTGCTAACATCGAATATAAATTTAAGTGTAAGAAAGTATTTTCTGAAGGCTTTTGTGTTGAGTGTTGGCTTGTACGGAAGTGAAACACAGAGGATATACAGTGCGGACAGGTAGAGATTAGTGGCTTTTGAAAAGTGGTGCTACAGAAGAATGCTGAAGATTAGGTGGATGCATCGCGTAACTAATGAAGAGGTACTGAATAGAATTGGTGAGAAAAGGAATTTTTGGCATACCTTGACTAAAAGAAGGGATCGCTTGGTAGGACACATTCTTAGACACCGTAACTTTAGCATTGGGCGGAAGTGTGTGGGGTAAAAATCGCAGAGGGAGGACAAGTGACGCATATAGTAAGCAGATTCAAATGGATGTTAGTTGTCGTTCTTATGAGGAAATAAAAAGGCTTGCTCAGAATAGACTTGGGTGGATAGCTACAGCAAACCAGTCTCCGGACTGAAGACCATAACAAAAATAACAACATATTAGGCACATTTACAGTGGTCTTTCGCGTCACGTGAACAACCCGAAAGGCTGTGCGGCTGAACCGAACTGAAATCATTGCAGGATTCCGGTGCAGCTAAGGTGGTGGAGCGCTACAGAAGACTTCTCATTCATTTTTCTTCCGAAGTCACTCCCGGTAAATTAATCACCACTCCCACAAAATTACACCCATGTCACAGGGAGAGCCCAAGGTTGTTTGTCTTCCTTTCCAAGAGAACCACCGTGGCTGAACACCAAAACAGATCCCGCCACAATTCTAGCACACAAGCTCGCCAGAATAATTCCGACAGGCTGGTACCCACACCAGGACCAGCCAACAGGTCGGCACCGTACGCAGGCTGCCACTCCCACCCAAGCCACGTGACTTGCACACGCACGCACACACACACACACACACACACTCACATACACATTGGACCGTCCTTTCTTCACTGACGCCGTTGACCAGGTCCACCGCCGGCTGCACCCTCTCCCCAAGGCGAAATCCTTACCTCAAACATGTGCACTTGGCCACAATCTATATATCATTATCCACCTTACTTTCTATAATTGTCTATACATTTACCATCTCTTCTCTCTCTATACACCGCTCCCTCGAAACATAATTCTTCATATCAACAAATAATACATTTCCTTCAGACAATATTGTCTCTTTATACCAAAGGTATTAAACATAAGGATAGGCATTGAATTGAAATCTGTATTATGGCCAGGATTCGAACCCGGGACGTCCTACTAGGTAGGCGCTTTAGACCACTTAGCTAATAAAGCGTTGCATCCAAAGTGACTACACGGTCTTAAAGCATGTCTTCCACCACACGACATACTTTAATTCTGCCTCATGTTCCCTGTGAAATGCGTTCTCCTCCAATGGAATAGCACCCCAGCAAAGAATGCGAATGGAAACAATCCCGCCTTGTTCCTCAGGTCGAGGTGATATAAATATCAACAAATAATAAATTTCCTTGTGATAATATTTTCTCTTCATACCAAGGGTATTAAACATAAGGAGAGGCATTGAATTAAAATTTGTGTTGTGGCCGGGATTCGGACGCGGAACCTGCTACTTTCTAGGTAGGCACCTTAGACCACTCAGCTAACACAGCGTTGCAGCCAAAGCGACTACACGGACTGTCTTAAAGCACGTCTCCCTCCACATTTCACAGGGAACATGAGCCAGAATTAAAGTATGTGAGCCGCGGTGGAATAGCCGAGCGGTCTAAAGCGTCTCGCTGCGGAGCGCGCGGTTGCTCGCCGTGGAGGTTCGAGTCCTCCCTGGGGCATGGGTGTGTGTGTTTGTCCTTAGGTTAGTTTACCTAGGTTTAAGTAGTTTGTAAGCTACGGACTGATGACCACGCAGTTTGGTCCGATAGATTTACAAACATTTGAACATTTTTGAAAGTATGTGATGTGGAGGGAGACGTGCTTTACGACAGTCCGTGTAGTCACTTTGGGTGCAACGCTATGTTAGCTGAGTGGTCGGAGAAAAAAAAACCTCCATTTCCTCATTCTCGTCTTTTGACTCTTCCAGATCTCTTCTACTTTAAATTTCTTCTATGCCCACCAGTGAGGTAATTACAACCTCAATATTTTACCTTGCAAAATCCACTGCCTTGTTTAATGTACCATTTTGTACTAATATCCTCTCCTAAACCTCAAATTTCTTCTGCGCTATTAGTGAAATATAAATCTTCCTGATAATGCGTGATTTCCTTATCCTCTTCAGGATCAAATAAGCTGCTGTGTTTCACCATAGTCCCGACATCGGTATTTGTCACTTCTTCACTATTAATCACACAGCTTAAAACGTAATTTACATTAAACCATACATCACTTACCTCATCAGATATACCACACATTTCACTACAAATATCTTTAGAGTAGCAATACTTCGCCATATTCGTTGGCCCATTATCTAAATTACTCCAAAATTCTCTATCAACCTCAATCAATACATAAATTGCCCCTACTGTCTCGTACTACATTAGAGTTCATAATACACTGGTTAACCATCGATTTGAGATCCATTTCCCCAAAAATTTGTCCTGTGAAACGTTTCTCTTCCCAATGACAAAATAAATCATTCAAACACACTTAAACGTACAACATCTATTCAGAATTCACATCTTCGACAAGAGCCGTCGGTAAACCACCATAAGTTGAAATAGCAAACTCGGCAGTTCAACCTTCGCACCTGCAGCACCTGTAACGTCACCTTTATCGCCGTGTAACAAAACATCACCCACATCCGATGGTACACAGTTTAATTCATCGCTACGTCACAGAAACACTGTCACTCCAAATTTGCAAATATCTGCATATCCATCCGCCAATTCACATAAAATTGTTTTCCAGCAGACGTGCTCAAGCTTTGTCATCTTTACAAAAATCTTCATGTATTTTACTTGGATCTACTCAATTATATAAATATAGTAATACCAAACTGAAGGTACAAATTTTTAACATTAATCATAGAACAAAGCCAATGAAACGTACATAATTCGAGAGGTGGTTTGTCATAGACGTTGCGAATGTAAAAATTATGCGTGCACGTAGCCGTTAAGAGTGGTATAAAGAAAAAGAAATTTTAGGATGATATTCCCAATTCTCCATACGTTTTGAAGATATATTATAATTCGTTGTTGGTGGCATATTGGTATAGGTAAAATTAGATCAGTGAGATAGCACTTGGAATTCTAACCTTAAGGTCCCGGGTTCGATTTCCACTGCCTTCTATCTTTTCTTTTTTTAAATTCTTCGTAATGTTCAATTCTTAACTTTTAAATATAGTTTTTAATATAATTAAACAATTCAGTTTATAAACGCAGCATTAATATATTAAGATTCATTACAATAAATTCAATTAACGTGTTTAAAGAACAATTGTTTTAAATAATACATCTCAAGTTTTGTGAAATAAAGCAATTAATTCCCTCATTTGTGTCTTTCATTCCATCACGGTTCCTCTTTGCTATTTCTTTCACCTGCTCTCGTATCATTCACATAAAACATGTAAATTTGAAGTGCTCAATTACTCCAATTACTTTTTTTTCATTTCCATGACTGCAAACACAACGGGTCGAATTTAGAGCACAGTTACTATACTTGATGCTACTTGCAATACGTCACTAGGTTACGAACGTAAGTTAAAGACAGAACAGCCTGACATTAGCGCGATAGGTAACATTTAAGCGTAATTTCGTGAATAACGTGTATTACAGACTTGAATGTGCAATCTTTTATTTATTTTCTAATTTAGTTGATTCAGTCTAATTTAATATGTAGTTATCAGCGTTATTAAATTTTCGTATAAAAGAAATGAATTTTCTGAACGAGTCTGCGATCTTCATTTTCAATAAGAATAAAGACCGTCTAGATCGCCAAAATCATATTTATGGAGTATGACGTTTCGGCATCTGCCATCATCAGATCGAAGACCCTCTGATCTACCTAATAGGTACGAACCAGGTAGATATTTTCCTATTGACGCTGAACTTTACTGTGAAAGTTCAGAGGGTTTTAGATCTGATGATGGCAGATGCCGAAACGTCGTAATCCATGAATATAATTTTAGCGATCTCGCCGGTTTTTTATTTGTAGTGTTATTAGAGTAGTAATTTTATTTCAAGTCATAGTGATAACTCTCTTGTTCAGCAGAATTCTGTCCATAGCTTTGTCTGCAGGCGTGTTAATGAACAGGTAGTCTCACACCCACCATTACCAGTGCCACCCAGGTGCCAGTCAGGCGACGGTCTCGGAAGAGAGTTCAGCGGCAGCCAACTATGTGGTTTGCTACAGGATTCTGTGTCTCGTTTCCGTCGTAGGTGTCGGTGGCCGAGTAGAAAGACCGACACAGGAATAAAGGATGCACGCTTGTGCAGGAAGGAGGTGACCAGCCAGTGAGACAGCAGAAACTAGAAACACTAGAGTAAATTAGCACGAGATATATATTTCATAGAGACTTAGAAATACTTAACTTTTACATAGTTCTTGACTGCAGAATGCTGATACATAGATTCGATAGAGGCCTGCCTATTGATGAGTCCTAGTGCCTATCCGATAGCCAATTCTTCACTGGTGCCTATCTGATTCCCAAGTGTTAACTGGTTCCTATCTCAGTCCCAAGTGAACGATGTCGTTCAGTGGTGGCCACGAGCGGAGTTGTAGCAGAGGGCGCTC
Source organism: Locusta migratoria (assembly GCA_026315105.1). Taxonomy (NCBI): domain Eukaryota; kingdom Metazoa; phylum Arthropoda; class Insecta; order Orthoptera; family Acrididae; genus Locusta; species Locusta migratoria. The sequence continues at coordinate 284,810,988 of CM048748.1, read as the reverse complement.
GTGGCTGACGTAAGAACGCCGCGCCGTGCGTGCATGGCGGCGCGTGGCGAAAGTAGGTGGCGCGCACTTTAGACTTGTGCGACACCACACAGGTACAATGAGCCGTAAGAGCAGAATACACAACAGCGCATTAAGTGAAGGATCCTCGCATTCCACTTGCCTCACCGTCGAGTCAGGTCAGTGAACCTCCTTGAAACTGAGAGTAAAGCATTATTTCTTCTAATTGACTCACCATCTGTATCGTCAGAGGGGTAGAACGATGTCCCCTCCACTGTAATTGGCAATTGGCCGCCATAACGTAGTCGCGACATAAACTGTTGGCAAGGACAGCAATTAGCGGCCTTCTTTTCATGCTATGTGTTGGAGAAGGGAGAGTGCTCTTTCTCTGCATAGATTGAAAGCAGCTTAAAAATTTGCTTCAATTGCCGTGTCTGTAAATCTAGCACTAATCTCTGGTAAAAATTGCACGTAATTTTTTGTAATTAAAAATCATAATGAATATTCTTCCCTTTTTATGGGCCATTGTCTATTGGTCTCTCTCCTTATAACGTACTACGTTGTACATTTCTATGGTTACAGTTTTAAAAACTGCAAATAAAATATAGAAATTTTATGTCCAAAGGCACATTTTGCTTTGGGTTGGTACCCCATGCAACTGTAATTCTCACTGACTCCCGTACAAGCACCAAGCAGGGACTGAAGAAACGTTACTGAAAATCAATATCTATTACCTCTACTTTCAATATTTCCCAGCTATTTACAATCCTAACAAACCTAATAACAGCTGAAATTATCGTAAATAGTAGTGTATTTAAACAAAATTTCATAAGACTGCGACTCTAAGCTTTTTGGTCATATAACTGCAGATAATCCAAGATGGCAATACCGTGATAGGGATCATACAATGTACATTTGTTTCACTCACAACAACTGATAGCAAAGACGAAAAATTGCTTGTTAAAGGATTTGCAGCTTATTGTAACACGGACTAAATTTGCCCTCTGTTAGTGCTCCGCGTAACCTGAAGTACCTTGTAGTTTCAAGTGAAGTTTTTTTTTTTCCTTCATAAAAAGGAACTTATCTCACCGTGCAGTTTATCAGCCTTACTCTGGACCGTTAAAATCAAAGTCGTTAGCGTTAACTTCAAACATTTTATTGCAATAAATATTATCACCAACAGCTATCAATTATATTTCTTTCATCTTCTGAAAACATCTATCTTGTTTTAAAAACAATAAAGAAAACTGTGGTTTCTAAAATATTATTTCACAAAAAAATCCTTTAATTCAGTTAACAGATATCTGTTCCTCTCATCGTTTCTGTGTGTTCTTACTTGTGAAATCATCCTTTCAAAATTAGCATTGTATTCACGAATAGGAAAAAGACTGAACTCGTCTCAGCAGTTCATAATGGCACTCCTAGCACTATAATATCTAACCCTCTCTTCATTGCAGGACAATTCAGCTTGTTCAGAGCTATGATTCTGCAAAACTAGATGACATTACGTACCACATAAAAACAGTTTGAATCATCTGTTACAATGACTTTATCATTCAAGAACCGTACACTCGTCTGTACACAATTCTTGCACATTTTAACATTTAAATTTAACAAAGTATAACATCTGAGTAGTGAGACTGACACACACACTATTTATCTACTGTATATATCTCGGAGATAAATATTTAAAGGGACTTAACTATGGGGTCATCAGTCCCTAAACTTACAAACTACTTATGAACTAGCTAATACTAAGGACGCCACAAATATTCATGCCCGAGGGGGGATTCGAACCCCCGACCGTAGTGGCCGTGCAGACTATGACTGACGCGCCGCAGAACGCTCGGCCACCGCGGCCGGCCTATCTCGGAGATACACCGTAACGCAAAGCAGCCTCTTATCCCTAACAATTTCCAAGATCTTCTTCCTGTTTAGTCACATGAAATTACTCTCTAATCTATTCCTAACAAGAGTACACAGATTATGTAACAAATCAATCATCTCAGCCATTGATGTTCGTTCACTTTGAAGCTGTTTTATGCCATGGTGTAAAACAGTATCAAATTTAAGTCACATTCTGGTGGTCAGTGGTTCAAACCCAACTCTGACCATCTAGATCTTTCGCGATATGTCTAAAACGTTCCAGGAAAATGCTGGGACGGATCTTAGAAAGGTCACGGACTAAATCCATCCCCATTCTTAACCAGAAAAAGCTCCAGCTTGTGCTCACATTGTCGACAGGGTTAAACACTTATCTTTCTACCTTTCTTCCTAACTACATGAAATGCAAGTGATTTTAACACTGTCTAAAGCTGTGATGGAAGAAAATCTTTAGTATTTTATCAGCATTGGACATAGATAAAAAAAAAGATATTGAAGCCTCATGAATTTAATTTATTCTGTGATATGTCAATTCTGGGGAACAGATACGAACACCTGGTTTTTAGTGTGACTAAGGAGCTATTTGCAACTAGTTTCTACAAACTCACAAAAATGCTTGAGGTCCTCAGATCTTAGAGAGTTCACATCTTGAAAACAGGGGGCTTGCGGTTCTTTCGTGAATACGTTCGTGGCCAACATGGGGCCCCGAATTAATGCAGTCTTTCATCCTTCTTTGCTTCCTTAAGTGCATTTCCTTTTTCTTCCCCCCTCCTTCCCTATCTTCACTCCTTCCCCTCCTCACCGTGGGACTGATGGCCTTATCAGTTTGGTCCTCCAAACAAACAAACAACAAAACACACTAAATCCGACCCATGCTGAATGGCATCGTTAAGAACGTGTGCTGGGCAACCACCTCCAACAACATTTTCATTAATATATTACTTTAATTTGGTGAACACATATTTGTCCTCCAGTCGACTCTGTGTTCGCATTTTCATCTTCAAATACAATAAAATTCTTTCCTATTCCTAACCCTACTAAAGAGTCTAAAGATGTGATGATATTGTTTCTGCACTATCACTTGCAGTACTTTTAATTTCGACTTTCTTTATGTGTGTATCGACAGCTTCTGAGTCAAAACATTGCACTAAAGCATGAAAGGAGTACGTAATATATTTTTCATTTAATTTTACCTGTCATTCAGCCTTGAGCATATTTTGTTATAGAAACTTAAGCTGTAATTCGGTAGAAATGAATTTCATGTAATGTTTTGTATCATTTTTATTAATAGATATAACTTGCTGTACTCATTTACATATCTCTGATGTAAACCAATCTTTGGAATGTGTCTGGCACTCACAGTTGTTGCGTTAAGAAAGTAGTAGTCGTTGTGTTACTGTTGTAGAAATCGGTCGATTAGTAGAAGTCGTTGTGGAACTGTCGAATAAGTCAGTCGGTGTTTAAGAGTGGAAGAGTAAAGATCGGAAGGTTTAAGGCTTTAACCGTTTTGAAGAGTCGCAGCCAAGTCCGCAGATTGTATTTTTTGTAAAGAAGCTGATGTTAATTAATACTGTCACAAAAAGGTAGAACTTGTACATTTCTATTATTATGAATGATAGCTTGTACTTGGAGTATTGTAGTCGGTGTTTGTCTTTTTATAATGAATACAGTTAAGTGCAGCTTGCATTTATCATTTAACCCTGAGTCATTCTACCAGTTCCTCTTTCCTTCCACGAATTTGAAAGCAAATTTGCAATCCGATCTGATGATTGAAATTATTGTTTTTTGTGATAGTGTTGCATAAGAATAGTGTTATTAGATTTTTAATTAGAGCAGTTCAGTTTAGGCGTTTTGACTTGATCAAATGGTCTATTAATGAGAGCAGGAAGTAGTTTGTTAATAAATTCAGTGAAGGTCATAGTTAGAGATTATCTTAGTGTTAATGAAAGTTCACATTATTAGGTCACTTGATGTTAGTAACAGTTGAAGTGATTTGTCTGATGAGAAGAGAAACAGATCACGTAAAGACAAATGAAATATTTGCAGTGTGTGATATTTTGAAAATGATTACCAGATTTCTAGGACATTTTTACATCATCGAATCAGTATGGTAATTCTTGTTCAGAGAGGCACATTATCAAGTGCACTGATTCTGGTATCCAATTAATCTTAAATGTCTGTTTGAAATCATATTTATTCGAGTGACAAAAATAGCACAGTAGTAGCACGCTGGTTTGTTGGCTCTCGCAGTCGAATTGTGCATGTACAGTATGGATACTATTTTATGGTGCACTCCAACAAATCTGAATATTACATTTGTTCACATTGCTTCTCACACACGAGATTAATGTGTAGACAAATTACGAGTTCAATTAATGTTGACTGTACAATTTAAAGTGTTATCCGTTGCGCATAAAAGAAAACCACATACACGTAAGATTACTGCATTCCATGTCAGTTGTGATTTATTCTAACAGGGCAAAGGAAGGTACTAAGTTTCATTGCTTAGTCAAGTTATTTTGTAGCCGAAGCCACAACAGACAATTCATTGGTGAATTTTTTCGGACACGGTCACTGAAGACAAACAGTGACACGATTGTTCCGACACACACACTACTTTTATCTTCCAAACACCACTTTTAAGCAGGAGACATTTTCTGGCTAATATGATTAGTGCTGTTGGTACTACCGCTCCACCCCAAAAAGAGAAACTTCTTCAAAGTATTGTATCGTTACGTCAACAGAATTCGGAATAAGGTCTTTATTCTTGACCACAATTACTGTATAGTTTACCATTTAGTTTTAGCCTGTAGTCTATGAATTGATTTGTATGATGCTTGTTAATGAACAACATGAAATGCTAGTGTTGTCCCTACAGCACTAATTACATATACTGACTTTATGTGCTGAACAAAAAATAAGTAAATTATAAATAAATAAAAATATGAAGTTTATACGTTTCTTGGAAGACAGGGACATTGCAAAATACTGCACGTCTACCAGAATAACAACTGCCGTATTAAAATAATGATAATATACCGAAGTTGGTAATTGCAAATTAAAATTCTTCAAATATTTTAATCAGACGAAAGATAACAAAACAAGAGACCATTGTATAAACTTAGTTTGGTGTGCTCCAGAGTCATATGTTCCTAGAGGAAAAATAAGGTAGTGCGCTCCGCGTTCGCTTCCTCCTGCCTTACAGCATTTATACTTTGACGACACTGAGTCGTCTCGGCTTTTCGGTTTGTATCAAAAACTCTGTGCATTAAATGCTCAATTACTACTTCTTAAATCTTCGACGATAACCAAAAGCAAATGGAAGAGAGAGAGAGAGAGAGAGAGAGAGAGAGAGAGAGAGAGAGTGAGTGATGTGTTTCTTTGATTCTCCTCAGAGTGAAATGTTGTGAAGCTGCATCTCGCAAATCGTTGTTACTAACGAGTAAGTATTGCCGTAGCCGTGTTTCTATACTCAGTTGCAATTGTGGCTAATAACCAATTATTCGTTTCTATTTTCACAGTTGCCAGTTCATTTCTTTTATTGCTTATTTCTAAAAATATAGGACATTTGAAACTTTTTAGAAATTCCCTCTAGACACCGTAAAAACAGTTACATTGTAATACATGTCCTGGTATTTTCAGACTTCTGGTAACCTATCATGCTTGTTTTTTTATCATAAACTATTCCACTAAAATATGGGTGTTTCCCCATTGTTTCATTCAATTGACAAGTGCTCTTTTAATGCTAATGTTCAAATACTCGTGAGTGTGCTTCAGAATCAAGGAATGCAAGTGTGTAGTATGTAGAAATAGACCATTTCTAGTGTACGTTGTCTATCTCGTTCATTAGGAAACGCTATCGTAGTTTGGGATATTTATCACGTCTTATCCAGTATTACTGCTCCCTTTATCTTGTCTGTGATAGAGGAGAATAAAAATGAAGATTGATATAGGTCTAGTAAATAGAAAAGGGAAAATTACAATATGAAATGATGATGAAGTGATATTGCCAATAACTAGAGTGCCTGTGGTCTTCGGTCACTTAGGACTGCAGTGAGTATAATGCCCTTTTGAGGCATTGCTGCTGCTTTTTCGGTTGTGATAGAGATGAATGAGAGAGAACACGGTTTTAGTTATAATATATAGAAGAGGAAGACTGGGAATGTGAAATTGGTAAGACGAAAAATAGCCAATAACTTGAGTGCTTGGTGGTCGTCAATCATTCAGCATTTTAAAGAGTGCTGAGGCAACTGTTCAAATGTTATTTGCAGCAACGGAAGCATATTGTATGTAGATCAACTTTTAAGAAGTGCCAAATACTGCTTATCAGTCAGTACAATATGTAAACCTTTATTAATCACCATGTTCATTTGAGTAATGTCATTAATATGCAGTTCCTTGAAATTATTTTCTTTCTTTTGCATTATCGGAATGCTACTCTCTAACTGGTGCTTGAAAGTCAGTGACCACACTTTCTGTTGACACTCAGCGAAATTTTCTTATGTGCAGTAGCGCTCATGTTGTCTGAACGTTTTCTGATTTTAGTTTCTTGTTAACTTTGTTCATTAGCTTAGCTATTCCCACAGTCACGCCTTTATTGTTCCAGCAACGTTCTTTACTTGCGCGGCAATGTCTTTCAAAGTGACATGACTCATATTTTCAAACTGATCAACATGGGAAATGTGAATTCTTTAACTAATGGATAATGACTGGGTACTGGGGTACTCATTTTGATCAACTGTATCACAAAGTTCACTGATACTGTGTATCGATTGAATAACATTATACTGTAATGGTTCAATAGTAGCTCAAATTACTTTTATTTCATTTTCACTACTTAATTTTGTATTTTCAATACCAACTTTAACATCATAATTAGGTGTAAACTTCGTTTATCATAAAAATTATGGTTTTTGCAAGTGTTAGACGTATGGCCTACATTAATTATCTAACAACCATACTTATTTTTACTATGTCCTCTTTAAATTTTGGAACATCAAATGTTTCTGCATCTCTTTCAGGAATTATAATTTTCTTGCCCTTACCGCTGGGTTCTATTCCTGCCACCCTATTATTTATTATACGTTGTTCCTTTACTACAGTGGTTAATTTTATAATTTGGTGTTAGTACCTATCCTTAGACTTATTTGTCATTTTAATGTGTAGTTCATGTAAAATACATACATGTTTCAAGCACTGATAATGGTCGCACAGTGACGGAAATGTCGATTTGCTACAACGAAGAATTATTTGCGAATGATTGCTCCTCATAATCAACATACTTCTTTGCCCTAAGTCTCCTCTTCATCATTTAACACATAATTATCGTGTCGACGATTTGAGTAATTTCAGGAGTAAAGTTATTACCCTCTGCAACTGTTTTCCTTCCTTTTTGAAAGAATGTGTGCCCGAAGAACGTACGAAATTCAGACTTGGTAGCTGGCAAAAAATCAGTCGTCATTTATTTTAAATCGTTATAAGCGTATCCAGATTTCACCTAGTGGCTAGCCATTTTCGATACAAGCATTTCATAAAAAAATCTAATGTGTGTCATTGTAGGATATGTTCTTAGACATGTCACATTTAGTCCAAATTTTAGTATCATATGCTAGTATGAACTAGTATGAACTGTGACATATAGGTATGAAGATATATTTCATTGAAGTAAACGGATATTTTTATACACACATGCCTTAGTCAGTGCAGATACTACATTTCGATGAAATTTTATGTGAACATTGGTACATAGTAAAGTTTAACGTTTGTCGAAACGATAATGGCCGAATGTGACAGCACGCGTGAATGGGTGTGTCTTTCAGGCTAATTTGAACTGTTATGTCTCGAGAAACATTTTGCACAATAATTTGCAGCGTCCAGAACAACTCGAATGTCTGAGCGTGGAACGTGCATCGATACGGTGAAAGTTGTTACGTCGTCTTACTTGATACAACTAGAAAATGGGTGGAAGAGGGATTATACGTGCTATATACGGCTGTAATAACTATAAAGAGCAAAGCATTCCAAAATCATTCTTTAGGTTTCCAAAATATAAAGAGATGATAGCTTAAGCAGGCATCCATTAAGCCTACTCAGATCATTTGCTTTTACACTCTGATGTACCTTGTTTTTTGTAATTTGTTTATTGATGCAGCCAGTGGTTTATTCTTAATCAAATAGCTGACCTGGATGAAATTTTGAAAAAGAAGAGTCCCAAGTATTTGAATAGAAAATACGTAGTATGCTCAGACCACTTAGTGGAGAGCCGGCCACGGTGGCCGAGGGGACTGAGGCGCTTCAGTCACGGTCTGCACGGCCACTACGGTCGGGGGTTCGAATCCCCCCTCGGGCATAGATATTTGTCCCGTCCTAGTTCGTAAGTAGTTCATAAGTAGTTTGTAAGTTTAGGGACTGATGACCCCGTAGTTAAGTCCCATAGACTTTACAAACATTTGAACATTTTTTTTCTTAGTGGAGAAAGATTTTAGAAGTAAGAATTTTAAGCCAAGGATAAGTGTTGTAATTTGTTCTTTGCGTGTGTTTAAAACCGGTGGTTATTGTAATATAACAACAGATGTTTAATGGCAAATCACACCTAAAAGCTTACTTACCTTCAAATTGCTTATAAACTCTGCAGTGCAATATGGACAGTTATGCTCAATAGTTTACTGTCTCAGTATCAATGAAGGGAAACATATCGAAACAAATGCGAGGACTTATGTGCTGGGTATGTAGTGGGTTGGAACATGAAAAATGTAAAATGGCTCTGGCATCATGTAATGATAATGAGCATGAAGTTGCCAACATCAGACGAAGATATGACTCACACAAAATGCTTTTTCCAATGTTTCGGACTAAATTTTGATAAGTGCGTTATTTAAAGCACTTATGGTGTGAGAAGCAAGTTGGTTTTCTTTGTCATGAATGAATGAGTGCCGGCCGCGGTGGCCGAGCAGTCTGCGGCGCGACAGTCACGTTCTGCACGGCCACTACCATCGGGGGTTCGAATCCCCCCTCGGGCATGGATATTTGTGCCGTCCTTAGTATTAGCTAGTTCATAAGTAGCTTGTAAGTTTAGGGACTGATGACCCCGTAGTTAAGTCACTTAAGCTCTACAAACATTTGAACATTTTTTTTTTAATTTAATTTTTTTTTTTTTAAATGCATGAGCTGAATTAGGAGGTGTGTGTAATGATTGTTATTTAATACAATGTAGGCTTTCACGGCCGGCGTCACTTTCACTAAAATTACCGGGCTGTTAGGCCGTGGTTGCTAGATAAAACTCTCCCCTAATGTTTCGTCTTCAGCTGCGGAAGACATCTCCGGAGGCTAAGTGGCAACTGGATAGGGCCTCGAGGGAGCGCCGCATATATAGGCTGGGAGCGCCACAGTATATCACGTGACGTCGGGTAAGCAACTATCTCTGGTAATGCCAACCTTATTACTAGAAGAAGATCGATTGTCAACGTGCTTGTGCAACGTTGAATTTTAAATCTTGTCTAATTTAACACCTTCCTCCTTTCTATTGAAATTATTACGATGTTTGTAAATGTCAATGGCTTCTCTGCATGTGCGAGCATAAAAGTGAGAAGTTTTTGATAAAGCACTGGTCTCGTAAAATTGAATTTGATGGTCACCCTCTTGGTACACATGCCCCGCTACGGCCGATTTCTGTGTATGTCCCAGGCGGCAGTTTCTCTTGTGTTCACTTAGACGAGTGTTGACACTTCTTTTCGTAGTTCCGATATACACTTGTCCACAGCTGCAAGGAATTTTACACACACCCGGCGTATCCAAAGGGTGTCGTGCATCTTTTACAGAACTTAAATGTTCTGTAATTTTCCTGGTAGGTCTGAAAATAGTTTCCACCACATGTTTGTTCAGCATTTTTCCAATGCGATCTGTGACATGACTAATAAAGGGAAGGAACACTTTCCCTTTGGATGGTTGAGATTTCTTGTTGTTTTTAGTTTTCGTCATGGGGCGAAGAATTCGGTCTATTTCTCTGGTGGAATAACCATTCTTCTTGAAGGTCCTTCGAAGATGTTCGACCTCACCTTGTAAGTACACCGGTTACAAATTTTATGCGCCCTGTCGACCAAGGTTTTAATCACTCCTCTTTTTTGTCTAGGGTGGTGGTTGCAGTCTTTATGAAGGTAACGATCCGTATGCGTAGCCTTCGTGTCAACCTTGTAGCCCAACGTGCCGTCTTGAAACGAGAAGAAATCCACATTACATGTTTTACGGTGCATGGTGCAAGGAAATTTACCTTCTGACTTCGATGAAGTCTACAGTTTTTGTTATGAACTTGATGAAATTTTGCACACTTGATCTTCAAAACAAGAGTAAGGTCACAGTCTACATAACAGTTTGTACGGTGCATGGCGCAGAGTGCTTTACAACAGATTTCGACACCAATCTACCGTTTTGTTCGGATCTTGATGAAATTTTACTCACTTGGCCTTATTACGATATTGTAATATTGCCCTCTATAGCTTACACACAACAGGAACATCGCCATATGCATAACATTTCTTAACGTCCATGGTGGAGAATATCTTCAAACAATTCTCGATATCTGTTCTCCTACTGCCAAGAAAATTGGTACATACATGAACACTGGTCAAAAGAATTGGGGAATCAGTTGTGATATCTAGGTTCTGAAGTGTGCTGAGATTTTCATCGGCAAAATTAACTAATACGGTTCGACGTCTTTCTGTCGGTTCTACAGAGTGGAGACAACAACATTACGGTAACTAAGGTGGTGGCAATAACAGAAAGTTGCTGTAGAGGAGGCTGGTGTTGAGATTCCTCTACCAAACGAATTACACAAGCAGTTGGGTTCAGATAGTGTAGTGAGCAGATAGTGCGATGCAACAACAACATGACTTACCCGAAGCAAAGGCATGGAGGGCCATAGCGGGGTTGAAATCGGGACAGAGACAGAGGGAGGTGGCTGGGACTATTGGGGTGTCCCAAAGTGCAATTTCCAGCACATGGGATGTCTCTGGGGCGTCCCACTAGGTAAATATTTCATTATTGACACTGGACTTTACTTTGCAGCTACAGAGGCTTTTAAGAACTGATGATGGCAGCTGTTGAAATGACGTTATAAATAAATACAATTTTCCCGAACTAGATTGTTTTTTTCTTTTTCTTTTTTTAATTCTTATTGAGGGTGATTAACATCCTGGTCTCATATACGAAATTCGTTTCCTTTATACAAAAATCTAAGCAATTTGCTTCACCTCAGCAGACTCTTTGTTGAAATATTTGACCAAACTAGACGCTGCACATTAACTTAGATGAATAACGAAAATAAAATCAGCCTTCATCGTGGGAAGATATCAATCTATGACTTACAAAAATCAAATTACTTCGCGACTAGGTTTTTCTAATCGTATTGTAAGTTTCAGAGCGGTCTGAACGTCGTCTTTCGGTGCAATAAGCACTTTTATTAGCCAAAGATCACGTTTTTTTCAGTTGTATCTTGAAACCAAAGATTTTCGAAAACGAAAAAATTGGCTTTTCTAGATTTGTAAATATTTGAACCATTTGCTACAGTTAGTTATTTAAATATTAGCGACTCATGTTGCAAAAACGGCTAAAATATGGTTTTCGAAAAAGTATGGTAACTTTGAACCTCCGGATATCGGTAACGGGTAAAGATAGCGAAAAAATTTAAAAATCATTTTAAGATTGTCGTTATAAGACACATGGTAAAACTTTCGATGATTTGCAATGAATAACGATTTCAGAAGTGACCATCCACATTATTCATGGTTTTAGTTGCCGAAAATCAGGATTTCTCGTTGTTTTCGCAGGTACAGCCCGTTAATAAATGGAGCTTTTCTAAGCCGTATAAAGTCCACCATAGCCTGCACGTAATGTGTGAAAACCAACAGATTTGCTCAATTTTGATGGCCTCCAGGAAGTGTGTAATATTTAAGATTTGATGCTGTACTGTAGGACAACTACAGTAGTTTCATTCAACTAATAGGTATACAAATGATCATTAGGCCAAGGGCTACCCAGGACACTTCACCTCCTTGCTCTGTCATCAATAGGCTCAATAGAACCCGAATCGCGAATTCGCATTGGACCATTCGGATCATTGTAATGCTAATTGCTTGAGCAACATGAGACATGTGGAATGAAGGTGAGCCAGTTTAGATAAGCCAACAATGATAATAAAAATTCGTTTGTGACTTTGGTAAAACTGTTACAGCGCAAAATTGTAACTGAGAAACTTTAAAATCTTAGATTGCTCAAGCGATCGCCAAACAAGCTAGGCGGAAGCAGATCACCGGCTCTGTGGTAAAAGCGACGCCAGTCGTTCGTGACGACAGCAGATACTGAGTCGGCGAGTTGACAGCTTACCGTCAGCCGACTGCTGCGTGCGACAGACGACCAGCAGAGCGAAAGGGTATATTCGGCAGCTTGTAAACACTTTATAACTACACGTACCTCTGTCACAAGGGTGAATAAGACCGAGGTCACGTCAGCGGTTAAAGGGCTCACTGAGTGAACCCTGGAGTCACAAGTGGGATACATTCGGTCATTACAAGCCGTCCCATACGGCAGAGCGTCAGCCGATTCTGTATATAAACTCTCGCTTTTAGAAGTGTAGTCACTTGGTCTTTGGAATCTAAGATGCGCAGGAGAGTAGTCGTCGATTCAGTGAATCTAATCTAAGTATTCAGCTTATGGCTCAGATAAAGCAGTACAGACTAGTAGCCACTAGACGCAATTGGGGGACGGAATCTGGAAACAACTACCTCTTCGAACTGAGCATTATCCGGGGAGATGGTTCAAATGTTCAAAGGTTTGTATAGTCTATGGGACTTAACTACGGGGTTATCAGTCCCTAAACTTACAAACTACTTATGAACTACTTACGAACTAGGACGGCACAAATATCCATGCCCGAGGGGGGATTCGAACACCCCACCGTAGTGGCCGTGCAGACCGTGACTGGAGCGGCTTAGTGCCCTCGGCCATCGCGGTTGGCGGGGAGATGGTGAACCGCTGTCTAATGTCTTCATAACGCTGAATAAAGTTGCTGCCTCAGGTCAGTTCAGTCATCGTTGGTTAATTTCCTAAAGGCCAATGATCATGCCGACGCGCTAGCACTGTGGTGTTAACCCTGCAAGCGGTATCAAGAGGTCAACTATCACCATGGCAACCGACTCCAGTGGTTTTAAGCTGGAACCCACAAGCAGCTGCATAGACAGAAGGAAGGACCGAAAGTACTCCACCTCGCAGACTCTGCTTCGTACCACAGGTGTCGCAGCGGGGACCCCTCCGTCCGCACCGTATAGCAGCCGGCCCATAGAAGACGCGGCAAGACGGCGAGCTAACGCGGTCGAAGGGACGTCACCTGCTGATGTAGCTACTGCGCCTAAACCACGGAATCTTGTATACAGTTGAATAACCTTGCTAACTCTAATACTGTTTTAACAGCGTCCTCTGGCGCTCCTCTAGGTTCCACCCCTCATCCTGACACAAAGCTGGGAACCTACCGCTCAACCCCAGCAAAATATTCGTTCTGGGTTGTTTGTTGAGAAATTTACTCTTTTTTTTTTTTTTTTTTTTTTTTTTTTTTTTTTTTTTTTTTTTTTTTTTTTTTTTTTTCCTCAGATGGCGTTGAACCAGCACTGTCTGAAAATGTTGAAATGTTTGTAAAGCTTATTGGACTTAACTACGGGATCATCAGTCCATAAAGTTACAAACTACTTACGAACTACCTTATACTAAAGACGGAACAAACATACATGCCCGAGAGAGGATTCGAAACCCCGACGGGGAACGGCCTCGCGCATCGTAGCATAGCGCCTCAATGCGCTCGGCTACTCCGCCGCGACAGCACCGTCTGAAGAAAAGGCTAGTGCATTGCCGTGCCACGTCATGTCTGGCAGAGAAGGTCGCGATCGCGTACCTCACTGGTTGGCTGACGGGGCACAGCCCACCGCCTCACACGGGAGCGCACAGGCCTTCTCTTCAGATGGTGTTAGTTGAACCGTCTTTCGTTTTCTCTCTTTTCATTGGTTCTTCAGTTTGAACGGGTACTTTGTGGACGTTGGTTTGTTTTGTCCTATTTTTTATAGTTTCGTATAACCCAGTTTTCTCGTTACAGAGGGCGTCAAGCTACCATGCCGGCAACCCTCTGACTGAGCGCGCTGAGCCAGCGTGCCCTAGCAAGTTCCAAAGCACCGTGTAACATGTTCGCACATCACAAACTAATTCCTCGCCTATTACGCTATGGCAAACAGGTGTGAGAGTAATTCGTGATTCTCGTCCGTCGATGGCAGGTGTTAACTAACTAATCAACATTAGATTATAATTCATTGTCCTAAGAACGACGTGTTTTTTTATAATTTTCAGTGCGCCATTTTTTTAAACGACAACGCTTGAGTTATTAGAAAACCATCAAGTAGAGAAAGCAAGATGGCGTACGCAAAAGAGATTTTTCGGGTGTGGGATGTCACATAACTGATTTACGAACGCCAAATGTACCAAGCTGTGTCCCACCAGGCTATAATTCCTCGTCTGAACGCCAGTACTACCAAGGCATGACAGGAGATAAAAATTTTAAGAAAAAATATGAGAATGTTGGCGAAATATTAAAATGAACGTTTAAAGAGGTAAAAGTTCAAAAAGAGTATTTTTGGCAAAGCTAAACCCAAGTATCATATAATTTTGGCTGTTTGCTAAAATACGGTCAGAAAGAATATGTCGTGTTAGGGGCATAGATATTACCACTATAGTAGAGTCGTAATCATATCACCATAATTTTTTATTATTTACATTATTATTTTGGTCCGAAATGTTTGCAAAAACTTATAAAACTACAAATCTAAAGTTGGCCGTAAAACACCCCAGTGCGATTTTTTGATGGGAATCGATATTTTCATCACTTTTCGGTATTATAGGAAGGAAGTGTGATATGGTTTACCTATAAACTTTGATTTACAAGCTTTGACACTTCAAGAAGTTTTCACGAAAGTTGTTAAAAATGTAATGGAGAGAACTTTACATAGGCCGTTCCACTAACAGAGTATGTCTGACAGAATGAATGCGTATGTCAAAGCAAACACGTTCACAAACAGTCACGAAAAACTACCCATATTAAACCACGAAAGACACCTTTCATTTTGTACAATTTCCAATGCTTGTTGCATACCGTTTCTAGAGCGTAAAGCGCGTGATCACAACCATCTACGTAGCGCTTTATGTTTAATTTCACACTGATACTCTTCAAATGAAGTTTTCTCTTGAGTGTATTTCAGTTATATAGACCACTTCATCAATATTTTCTCCTCGACGCAATCTAACAGCCCCAACTTGGAAAAAGAAATTCCACGGAATTTCAGTATCTGATGGCGGTACTTGATCAAGTTTTAAACACAAACTTGAGGTCACTAAAAAAAGGACTATTACATTTTGGAGCCAAGGTAATACTGCCCGCTTAAATCAGAAACTGGACTGTCTAAAAGAGCATCATACTCCCACGCTGTGAAAGATAAGTGCGTTTCCTCGGCAGTGGAGTTTGTGGTAAACATTACGAGAAGGCCATTAACAAAATGTGGCAGTAAAGCTCAGACTGTGGCTAGCGCGGAAGAAGTAAATCTCACGAGTTTCAGGAGCAGCGGAATTTGTTAGAAGACAATAGCCATGGGCGTCATATTTCCAGGAAGAGTGGAGCGAATCGAAGGGAGCGCATTACAGCGCCCTCTCCAGTGGCCAGGTCTGGGTGCGGTGATTTATGGAACTCGCCCGACTCCAGAAACTATTGCGGGCGGAAAGGAGTCGACTGTCGCGAGCGTGAGAAATGCCACGTCCGGCAGCTGAGGGGGAGGGAAACCTCCAAGTTCGCTGATGGCATCTTATCCGGTGTCTCGGAAAGCGCACCGAGCGTGGCTACGTCGAGAAAGATGCCGACAAGATACGTCAACCTCGCGGTCCTGAAAACTATCCGTAATCGAGAAACTTTTACACCCTCGCGACGAGATGGCGCTTGCAATGTAGAAGTAGTCTTAATCTTTCCCTTATAAATAATGATTTCTCCGTAATAAATTAACGAGGGTTTCAATATAAGAGCACGAGTATTAAGTAATTCGTGATTGGATAAATTAAAAATTTTCAAATTACTGTAAAATTTGGTCTCCTGCTTATGACATTTCTAAATTTCGATAGGTTTTAATAGGTCTACGTTTTCTTAGTGGAACGTATAAGCCCATCTGGAGTGGAGTACGAATAAATAATATACCGTATTTACTCAGCTGTCGTATCCCAACCTCCTATAGTGCCATCCCTTCTTTAATTTTTAACTTCAAAATATGAAATTAAAAAAAAAATTCTCGAATATTTGTCAATTTGTTAGTTATGTGAAGTTCGGTAGTAATTTATACGAAATTCGACAATGTTGCTTGCCACTGACTTCTGGAACAGTGGTATTTTTACAATATAACGGTAACAATAGCTGACTACTCCACTCCTCACTCTCCGTTCAGTATCGCCTGGTTTCCATTTTCCAGCATTTAGTGTTGCATTCAGATTTAAACTGTGAAAGACATACAGAATTAATACCGGCAATCGGAGAATTACCTTTACAGCATCGTTTAAATCAAGAGCTGTCGACTTCGAAAAAATTGCCACCCTGCCATTTTCAATGCGAAACTGCAGCGAGGAAGCAATGTGCAACGATATTTGAAACCTCGGTTTTCAATGAGCAAACAGGAAAGACAACACACACCGAGCAAGCAAGTACACAGCTCCGACACGACCAAAGATGAAACAGGTCATAATATCGATAATAAACATAAGAGCTGTCGAGTTTGCAACGAATAATTGAATAACATGTTAGTTTTGTGTGTGTATAAAAATAAAGTTTTAATAAAATAGGTATTTCATATGTAGTGTGATAAAATGATTAATACATGTAGCCTATTCTGAACCACCAGAATGCACTGTTGAGTTCATTAAGTTTGCGCTTATAGTACCGTCACCAATTTAAAATTAAATAAATTGGAAATACGGCGGGTACTATAGCTGAGTCAATATGGCAATAAAAATTAACCTGAAAGACGTGAAGGGTCAATTCTGGTACTGGATTAGGGACACGTTGTGGCTAGACCTCGGGAATCTACGCCTGTAACAGGCTGCTTCAGTTCCTGTCAGCATAGTGTAACACTTTAGTTTCACCGGAAAACAGTGTTATTCTTCTTCTTCTTGCGTTAGAGCCTCTGTAGGACCATGTGTTGCCCCTTCTGCTCTCAAAACCTGTTCATCCTTTCTCTTCCTGTCTCCCGCTCTTCATAAATTTCCAACATCCTCCTCTACGGTCTGGTCAACTAGTGATTTTCTATCCTTTTCCTATATACTTACCCGTCCTCAGTCTCCGGCATAGTGGTCGGTGTGTACGTGCTTCGCCAGTTTCCCTTTCCTTCCACCTGGGTCCTCAATTCCAATCAATCCTTCCGGACTTCAACAGCCCACTTGCTTCCTTTCCTCTTGTCCACCGTGTTGTTTCCCATACTCAAAAGTGTTCAAATGTCTGTAAATCTACGGGACTTAACTACTCTGCTCATCACTCCCTTGGCAAACAATCTACTTAAAGTAACATCCTAAGGAGAACAAATGCACACATGCCCGAGGGAGGATTCGAACCTCCAACGGCGAGCAGCAAGGGGCCTTGGTACGCTCGGCCACTCCATCGCCGCTTTCCCATTCTCTTTCCTTCATCCGTCCATATTACAATTGCATATGCCGCAAACCTTGGTCTTGTGAGTCAGATTTCTCCAGATATTACTTTCATGTTTTGGTAGAGTTCTCTCCTAGCTCTTCACATAACCTCGTTTTGAGCCCAGTATTTTCCTGAGTATCTCCTTTCTCTAGTTTGTCTGCTCCATTACTTTCTAGTGTTATCGTCTCAACAGCATATAATTATTCCTCACTGTTACTTTGTAGTGTCTGAACTTGGCAGCTGTAGAAATATTCTTTTCATTGTATATATCTCTTGTCATACAGAAGGCTGGCCTTATCTTCCTCACCCTTTCTATAAATCCTTCATTGTTTTTGTTATATATTCTCCAAGGTATTTAAATTTTCCAACTTTTCTATTGTTCATTCAGGTGTTTTCCAACATCCAGTGGTAATCAATGGCCGGCCGCGGTGGCCGCGGGGACTGAGGCGCTCCAGTCACGGTCTGCATGGCCACTACGGTTCGAATCCCGCCTCGGGCATGGATATTTGTGCCGTCCTTAGTATAAGGTAGTTCGTAAGTAGTTTGTAAGTTTAGGGACTGATGACCCCGTAGTTAAGTCCCATAAGCTTAACAAACATTTGAACATTTGGTAATCAATGTCTTCGTCTTGTTATAGGCGATCCTCAGTCCTATACTTCTGGAAAGTGTGTCTTTGCGTCTTCCTCTGTCTCACTTACTATCGCTATAGCATCTACAAAAGGCCAGGCAGTGTTAAACTGCACACGGTACACTTTTTGTCTGCTGAGTTGATGTAAGTGCAGACGTATGTTCAATTCCAACCAATTGTTCTTCAACTTTCTCTTTAATTATCAGATACGTAATAATGAAAACAACCCTCATGACCAAAAGGAATTTTCATTTAATCAAATTTGAATTGATATTGAAAACTTTGACAAAATTTTTATCGATCATAGATGATTCGGAATAAAGGACGTCTAAACTATTCGTAGGATATCAGTCGATATAGAGCGAAGATAACGTTTAAAGGCATAAACGTCGATCATAGATGTAGGTAGACTGCGCATGATGTAATTTCCATGGAACCACATCTCTATTGCGATACCAAGTGACTGTTGGCAAAACAATGGATCCGTCCAGCTGTGCTTATTATTTAACAGGGATTTTTGGGGAGGCTAGTAACACTAAATTTCACGTGTAAGTATCTTATACATTAAAAGGATCTAAGAAAACTGAAGTCAGTCGGCCAGACCAAACTACCCGGCCGATTTCCGGTATTTTTATTTTGAACGAAAAGTACTCATTCACAGATTTGTCATCAAGTATCAGAATTTACATAACTCTCGCCTTCCTGTTTTCTATACTCAAAGGCGATTTCCTTCTGTATATTTCTTATGGGGACGTCTTTGCTGTAAACTAAATTCAGTTGGTCAGACCGCTCTATCCAAAATTCAAATGTTCAAATGTTTGTAGAGCTTATGGGACTTAACTACGGGATCATCAGTCCCTAAACTTACAAACTACTTATGAACTAGCTAATACTAAGAACGGCACAAATATCCATGCCCGAAGGGAGACTTTAACCCCCAACCGTAGTGGCCGTGCAGAAGGTGACTGGTGCGCCGCAGACCGCTCTCGAAAGGTATTCAGTCTCAGATTGTCATGAAGTATCAGAATTAGCTTAAGTCTCTCCAACCATAATTTTTATTCAAACACGGTATCCTTATGTCCTTCCATTGAATATTGCAGTCGGTTTGTTTTACGATATATTCGGTTCTAATTAAGGTAAACCGTTCTTATTGACCTAACAACACTCAGCGATTCAGAATCTTTCATTTGTGCTTTTAAACACTTGCATTGATTGATTCTGAAGAACATTACTTCCATTTCCTCCCACCTCTTTTGTCATTTCACTAACGGTGCGAAGTATTCCCACGACTCCTCTAGTTGTCAGTTATTTTTAGAAGCAACATATTTACATAACCTTGGTGTCTGTGTTACGCTGTGAATCTTTTACCTTTTGCAACTTATGAATGTGATTCTCGATGGGAAAATCATTCAAGCTGCTCTTGAGTAAGTTTATAAGTCAGCAAGTAAGGCAATTCTGATGAAAATCTGCTTCCAATAACGTTATACAAAGCTAAACATTCATACAATACAGACTATTCATTACACCTATAAGTCACATCATGCCGCTTGCATCGATGATTTTTCCTCACTGCCCTATTATATAATGTAATCAGCCAATACTTTGGTTATTTTACGTTTTAGCATCACGGTCTGTGGCAAAAGTCTTAAAATATGAACTGTTGTATTTTGTAAAAATTGGATATTATGGATGAAAACAGATTTCATTTCTTATAAAAGCACAACGAAACATCTCACATATATTGTTGAGGAATCGTAAGGAAGCTGATGCTCTTTCCAAATTGATTTTTGATCTTCTACTCCTGTGTAAAATACAAACTAAAACACTCACAGTTAAACGACAACAATCTTTCGCTCAAAATATGTAGTTCTGTTGGTTGTAAAAAAGATTGTCAATACGTTTCATCTAGGCACATGTAAAAACTGAAGTTATCGTATTAATTCTTGGAATTGCGGAGAAGTAACGCCAATTGTACTACTAAAGATGTAATAAGAAAACGGTAAGACCTTTTATTGTTCAAATATACGCTTAATTTCCAGTAAGAAGGATACGAACTGCAACTATCAGTTATATTTCGTGTTTCTCGTAATTAAGAAAACGGTTTCCTGCCCGAGTAACGTGACTTAGATGATGATTCCAACGTAAAAACGACACGTGCAGTCTATATTATCTATGGTCTACGATACACAATATCTCTGTCAGTAACAAGGAGGTTATATTCTAACCTCTTTGGTCAGTAATTTAACAGTAATTCATCTCTGACAGACAAATCGATATTATAAGAAAGAAATGTATAAGAGCATGTAAGTAGTAAATAATATTTACCATACTATTACGTAATATAAAACCATAATAAAGTCTCACAGTACATTTATATTTATTTCGTATACATTTATAAACAGATAACAGCGCGATCACAGGTACCGTTACAAAACGGGAAAAGCACACAAGCGGAGAAGCACACAAGAGAAAAATTAATACTTTTTTCAGTAGCTATGCGACGGATTTACGACTTCAGATGTTCCACTGTCTACAGGACGTTGCTCATTAAGCTATCGTCGTCTTGGTCTGACTTTCTTGGCAAGTTGCCTAATATTGTTCTTTGTTCTCTGTATTATGGACCATAGACCTTACGAGTCTCGTCAGTTATTTCGGTTATTTACCGACAGATGTTAAATAGGCAGTTTATAATGACAATATTAATTTACTTCCAAAGCTAAAAAACTGAGATCAGGATTTAATGTCCCATCATTGGACATTGTTTCTTAAATTTATTATTGATTTTTTTTAATTTAACTGTTTGGCTGCTATTTATTTCAAAAAAGTGTTTACATTTTTCCGTTGCTGAATTGAAGCCATCTTCAACATTATTATTGAATCATCAGTCACATGAGTGGTACGATACGGCCAGTCATGAATTTCGAATTTCTCTCCTACGCCAAGCTCTTGATACCAGAGTAGATTGCATCCTTTGTCCTCATTTATTTGCTGTGTCCTGTCCCGTATTATTGTGGTCTCCAAGTGGTCCTTTCTTGGCTGATTTTATGCAAACCTCCTCATTCATTAACAGTTCCCATATCTCAAATACTTCTGGTTTTCCCACTGTCCAGGTTTCACTTCCATACAAAGCCGTGCACCATACGTACATTCTCACAGGGTACTTTCGCGAATTTCCTCGCTAGCATTGGCCCCACGTTTGGGTCTTTATGCATAACCAATACATCAGATGGCAATAATGAACATTTTTTATGGTCCATGCTGACTGGTGAGTAGCAGCAAACAGCTGATAAAGATAATACTGAATCTCCGTGGCATTTACATGCGTTTATGAGGCGACAATGCTAGCAGTACCATCTGCATCGAGTTGTAGGCTTTAATTGCCTTGACATCTGTGATTTGGTATTTTATTTCGCTGCATACCAAAATTACTTTGCAAGATTTACATTTTGTACGCCATTTAAGATATTATGTTGGATGATAATTTCTTTTAAAGCGTAGGTCAGAAAAAACTAAAGCAATCGTCTCTGCCGTGAACTGTGTAACACCATTGCGCTTCATGATGTCAGGCGAAAATCAAAGAAAAAAAGGTTCCCCAAGTTAAAAGATCAAAATATCAACATTTTACAAATTTTGAACGAACTGATTTCGATCTATGAAAAGAAATCAAATTTTAGATACCGTAGCTCTCACTTCAGTACACTAAAGATGTTTTATATTCAGTGAAACGAAACGCGCCTAGTGAAAGCATTCGCACTTATTGTATTTGCTTAGATGGTCAAATAATACCATTCATATTGAATACAGTTTATTTGGATAGATTTCGAACTGAAAATAACAATCCATGACGTAATTATTAACCAAACATATGCACTTTCTATGAACAGTCAGGCAGCAGAACAGAAGGTAGTGCATCAGCCCAAATACTGGAAATGACAACGAAAATTTCTGGTTAGAATTGTGTTTAATGAAATATACTTTTTGCTTAAATACAAGCAGCTGATAATGAAGGTATTGTGTTGATGTTTCTAAAACCTCGTCAACACTTTAAATGAATACATTTGTTGTTATAATACATTAACCACAATGATTTTTAATCTACACACAATGGACAAATTACATTTACCCTTGACTTTACAAATTCTTCTCACTGAAATATTTCTCCACAAAGTTCTCTGAGCATAATATATAACTTTTATTCAAATACTATGGGCCCTTCTTGCTCAGCATTTTGTCCAAGCATCTGTTCCCTTACGGCCGGCCGCGGTGGCCGAGGTGACTGAGGCGCTCCAGTCATGGTCAGCACGGCCACTACGGTCGGGGGTTCGAATCCCCCCTCGGGCATGGATATTTGTGCCGTCCTAGTTCGTAAGTAGTTCATAAGTAGTTTGTAAGTTTAGGGACTGATGACCCCGTAGTTAAGTCCCATAAGCTTAACAAACATTTGAACATTTGAATTGTTCCCTTACGAATAACCCGCTGATTGTATCTACATAGAAATTATAAAAAAAAGGCCCATCAAAGCGTTAAAGACACTCTTTAAATTAAGTAAACTATCTCGGTAGGCCTAATAGTTGCCTCCTTAAACTATCATATTTAGAATTCTCTATTTGTCGGGAACCTAAAGAAAGATTTCGGAATGAATCGCTGTCTGTAGTTAACTATTACATACACTCCCTCTTCCAACCATTTTCCACTTATATAAAGTAGGCAGACGATTGATGTAATTCTCCATAGTCTCACAGTCGGAATCGGCCGTTCGCTCCTAGTTCACAACTCACGTTTCTAAGAGGTGCTCGGGAGAGCTGTCGGACGTTTCGTCGAAGAATTTCTGCTATTATCTTTATAAGCTAGTAGCTGTAAACCTGGCGTTGTCCGGGTCTCTATTTATCCTACACTCTCGTAGTCCACATTCCCTTCCCTCCTCTCTCTGCATCCGTCTCTTTTTCTCCCATCTCTCTGTTCGTTTCCACCTTTACCTCTCTCAGCAAGGTACTCTCTGTCATGAACCATACAAAAATTATGTACCCAGTGAACTTCCTCTTGGTTTAAAGGTCATGTGTGCTGAAATTCGTAAGTATCGGAGCAAAACTATGCCTTTTAAAAAATTCCGTAAGTTAAGTAGCCTCCACCGTGCACCGAATTTTATACAGACAGTGACATTCATCTTGTTCTTAAGGTTGAGTGCGCAAAATTTCATCAACATCGGAACAAAACTATATAGATTTTTATGCAATAAAAACGCCAAGTCACACTGAGAAACGCACTTTGTTGTTCTCAAATATTCCACTTGTATTTCATACAAACCTTGTTCTGAGAATAAAGAAAACAACAAAAAATGAATCTGTGAAATCGGTTTGAGCCGTTCTCAAGTTTTGGCGAGATCAATGTATTTAGGGATCCAATTTTATGTTGCAAAGTACCCTCCCCCATACACCGTATGAAACTTAAGGTAGACGGTGACCTTCCTCTCGATTTGAAGATCAAGCGTGCGAAATTTCGTGAAGATCGGAATGAAACTGTAGACTTCGTGTGTGTAGAAGTATGCTCCAACATGCACCTATCATGAAATAGTTTCTTAGTTGAACTTTTCTACCTATAAACTACATTCCCGACAAATTTCAGCTTCATTGGTAAAATAGTTTTCGAGATTTCGTGTTTAGTTAGTGAGTGGGTGTCGTTTCGCTTTTATATATAGAGAGATTAAGAAAACAAATTGCTTAATTTTGGATGTAAGAGAATTAAGGGAGACTTGCAGACAAAAATAAATAGTAACATGGAAAGTTGTAATGATAACTTTATTTGATACAAGGTCATGCCTGATGCGACAGTTTTACGGCATCTACAGCGAAACTGTTGTGAGCGGTAGACGTCTTTTCGTTTCATCATTTTGTGGGGGAGGGGGGGGCGGGGTCTTCAGTTACAATACGCTTCATAAACGTCCGAGATTACGTGCAAACTTTGTTGCTGTCCCTAACTACTTCCTTTTTCCAACAATTGACGCATAACTCTGGGTATTCTAGCGCGGTAGCGTCTCATTATTTATGACGTCATATCTCCTGAGCTATGTTTCGTGCTCTATTCTTTTTGGGTTAGGAACCTTAGTGGGCGAACGGTGAACAGCTCACCAAAGTTTCATTGCAATGGAATGAATGGTTTATGAACACATAGAGAACATACAGACTAATATATATATATATATATATATATATATATATATATATATATATATATATATATATATATATATATTCTGGCTGGTGAGTAACAGGTTGCAAATTGCAGATAATCCGCATGTGTGGGACCGTAATGCCTTGGCCGTGCTACAGAAGTATATACCTACTCTGTTGATGTAGTGAAATCCAGTTGGACATTTTTTATTTGCGTGTATTTAGTTCTTTTTTTTTTGGAAAAGGACATGAACCGTCTTCGGACGTATAAATAACGGCTTCAAAATCAGGCAAAGTATGCTGATGACACCACCTTCCTTGCCCTCACCCCTTCCCTCTCCCCGTCCCAACAACTCCTTCACTACCACCTCTCCGAGTTTTCCACCTGGTGTAACCATTGGTTCCTCACAGTTAACCCCACCAAATCACAGGCAATCATCATAGGTGACACTGCCCCATCCTTCTGCCACTGCGACCTCTACCTTACGCTCCATGACCACCCCATCCCACAAACCAAAACTCTTAAATACTTAGGACTTACCCTCGAGTGCTCCCTGTCCTGCAAACAGCGATAAAGCCCTCTCTCACCTCAGCTTCCTCAAACTCCTCTGTGGCCCGACATGGGACCTCAACCCTTCCACTATCCTATCCACCTACTGTTCCATTATGCATCCTGTCGTGTGCTGCTCCCAACATCTTGGGTCTCCCACTACCAATCTCTCCAGATCCTGGAGCGCCACACCCTCCGCCTCGCATATTTCTTTTCCACATCTACTAAAGTTCCTCAAACACCTCCGCCTCAGATATGTTTCCCGCAAACTTGATTCCCAGCACCTCTTGTTGCATCCTGGGCCTCTGCCATGCCATTATCTTATCCCTCCCGCTTCTCACCTCCACAGTCTCCACATCCTCTCCGAGGGAAACTTCCGTCACCTCCCGCTTCCAGGTAAAGCCCTCCGCCAGATGTCTACCCATCCTACCAATCTCAATCCTTCACCGTATTTGCACGCCCCCTCTCTCCTTCCTTCTCCCATCACATTCCCCCCAAGCTTGGCTTTCCCTCCCCTTTCCCGGGAGTCCTTGTGCTATCCTTGATCCCCTCCTCACCCCCTCACCTCCCATCCTCCTGTGTCACGAATCCTGTCCTCATCACCTGTGGGGGACCTGTGTCACCAGAGTGCATCGTCTGTGTTACAGTGTCAGTGCCAGTGTTCAAGTTCAGTGTCTCCAATTTTCAAACTTCAGCAACCGGCGGTTATGCAGAATATTGCGTTGTCCTTTAAATGAGTACTCTCGTCATAGTCTACTATCCCCCATGAGTGTGTATTAATCTCCATGAGTTTTAATAGCGCATATATGTGAGTTTTAACCACCATGGCTATTTTAATTTCTGAATATGTGTCGGAACTGCTCTCTATGTTTTGTCATTCTAAAATTTTATCTCCTTGGAATGTTTTAAATTCTACGTTTATTTTCCTCCTCTTGTACGTTTTAAATCTGCGCCTCATAGTTGTTTGCACCTTCAGCTGAAGAGCAGCAATGATGCTGCTGCCAGCCTGCCACCACCAGATGGTAAAGTGGAAAGGCGCATTCTTGAAAAAATGGCGAGATAATCTCTCCCAATATTGGGAAGAAATGTTGTCTGATAATCGATTCATTTTCACTCCGTCAACAGGATCTGTTTTTAATTACACGAAAATACATAAATGTAGTAGCCTTTCCGACTGACGCAATGTGCCTAGTTCATCCTTTGGGTGTATTCTTCTTTCAGGCCGGCCGAGGTGGCCGAGGGGACTGAGGCGCTACAGTCACGGTCTGCACGGCCACTGCGGTTGGGGGTTCGAATCCCCCCTCGGGCATGGATATTTGTGCCGTCCTTAGTGTTAGCTAGTTCATAAGTAGTTTGTAAGTTTAGGGACTGATAACCCCGTAGTTAAGTTCCATAAGCTTAATAAACATTTGAACATTGTTTGAACAGCGGATGTACTTCTCCCGTGTTCACTGAGCCTATTTTTAGATCACAGCGAAATTAATATGTCCTTCCAACTAGTGCTTTAGTTTGTCAAGTACCGGGTGGTACGGAGTACCGCCTACAATTCAAACTTGCTATTAGCGTACCGGCTGAGGTTATCAGTTCCCCAGTGGGGACGGGATGGGGTGAGGATAGGAATGGAGGGAAAGGGAAAAGAAATGCAGTCCGGGAAGTAAAGAAGGAATGAAGACTGCATTAGCTCGGAGCCCCGTGCTCGCCACACACGTACTCACGTAAGAACCGTGAGCCCCCTGTGGGGGTTTATATTTAGACTAACAAGGAAAGTACTTGGGCTCGAACAAACACATATACACCAAAATCGTATGAGAGATAATGTAAAGATCCCTTATTGCACCAGTGATACTCCAGCATCTGCAAAAGTCTGCAGTCGTCCTTTAGAGGCCTCTGTGTGTGCCATGCCGCATTGCACTTTGACCTGTCGGTTCGTCAGTAGGGACGTTGCAGTGAGCCTCCGAAGTTGCGACTGAAGTTGCGACTGATGACCCCGCAGTTAAGTCCAAAAATAAATGTTCAAATGTTTGTTAAGCTTATGGGACTTAACTATGGGGTCATCAGTCCCTAAACTTACAAACTACTTATCAACTACCTTATACTAAGGACGGCAGAAATATCCATGCCCGAGGGGGGATTCGAACCCCCGACCGCAGTGGCCGTGCAGACCGTGACTGGAGCGCCTCAGTCTCCTCGGCCACCGCAGCCGGCTAGTTACGTCCCATAGGCTATATAAACATTTGAACATTTCTTCTTTCAGGAGCGGGAAAAAAAATCGATAAACGTTTTTGTGAGCGAATTTTACTCGACAACATTGTTACTGAGTTCCACAGTCGGAATTCTGTTATCAATATTGATGCACTTATCCATAATCAGTTTAGTACACCCATATTCAAGAACATTACGAAGAATGCCTGGGAGAAAGTTTATTTCCAGTTGAATGTTTTGCTTTTGATACTCCTAACAGTGTTATTTGGAATACGGAGGGTTCAAGTTGCTCAACACCAAACTTTAGAACCGCATTATTTATCCAGTGCTCGTCTTGTCAGTTGAATTTGCTGTTAACAGACTTCTGTACCAAGACCCACAAACATTCATCATAATAGGTAAATTGAATAAGTATATAAACAATAATAATCATTATATTGTTCTGGTACATGCGTTTCCTGTTCTAGTCATTAGTTCTCCACAATCTTTAAGGCTGACCAACATGTTTGATCACCACTATGGGCAACTGAAATTGGTGTAGTAATTCCTGATTACAGTTTAAGTTTCATTTATAATTAATATTATTTCTTTTTTCTATCGAGTCCATATTCTCCAACAACCCTTCTTAACTACCCTTCGCCAGGCACTTAAATGTGATTTGCAGAGTATCCCATGTAGATGTAGATGTACAATCGCGTTTCCGACTGCAATGATCATTAGATTCTCATATCCCATTGCCTACCGAATTAACTTATCTACATTCCTGGAAAATGAAAAAATAACACCATCAATTCGTCGAACCGGCAGAGGGAAATTTTATTGACATCCTTGAGGTTGTATAAAACACACGATCAGTCACGCAGAGCCGTACACACATGAGTACAGTCACCAGAGCGTCCGCAATGTTGGCGTTAGTACCCCTTTTGCAACAATGCAAGCTGTAATTCTTTCATGGAAACGATCATATAGGTTACGAATGTCGTTATGTGGAATGGCCTTCCGTGCATTTTCCACCTGGTGCCTCAGTTGGACCAGATTTCTTGTTGCTCATGCAAACCGTCCAAAATGACGTTACATGTGGTCCCAAACATGCTCAATGGGGGAAAAGATTTGGCGATCGTGCTGGCCAGGGTAGCTGACGTGCACCTTGAAGAGCACATTGAGTGGTACGCGATACATATGGGTCTGCAGTGTCCTGTTAGAAAAGCATATCACTTTATTGGTGCATAAATGGTAGCAAGACGGGTTAAATGATGGAATTAGTGTACCGTGCACTGTTCAATGTTCTCGATCACTAGAGGAGAATGGCGAGTGTAGAATATCGCCCTCCTTACAACGATGCACGATCATGTGTGCCGTTAGTGTCCTCCGCTCACGCCCTAACATCGTTCAGCCCGCCTCCAATAGTGTCATGGTAGGCGCATATGAAGGGACGAATGGAGACTTGTCGTCTTCAATGATGAGAGTCGTCGCTGCCTCGGGGCCAATGATGGTCTTACGCGTGTGTGATGACGTACAGGGGAGTGCGAAAATCTGGAGTGTACGCGACAGAGGCAAACGGGGCCGACACCTGGCATCATGGTGTGGGGAGCCATATCCTAGACTGACCGTTCTCCTCTGGTGTTCGTTGTGGGAAAATCGAACAGTTTATGATACAGTGAAACCACATTTAACCCGGCTTGCCACCGTTTTTGCACCAACAAGACGATGTGTTTTTTTCGACAGGATAATGGAAGCCCATACGCAGATTTTAAAAACACTATAGCCCGATTTTTGGTTGCGTGTCTCACCATTTTTTTTGAGGAAGCAAATTGGTTCCGTATTTTCTGGAACTGTCTATCTAAATTGTACCATTTCTGATGATAATTGCTGTATCACCGTTATGCCATTTAATGTTGCCTCTGTTTAGCGAGTTATTTCTTTGAACTTCAATGAACAAATTCTTTTCTCGAAGACAGGCGTTAGTTATTATGTTTATTGTAAAATTCATATTGCCATATTTACGATTAACGAGGTGGACACTCTGAGAGAGTTCAGCGTGATAAATCAGCCAAAACTCCGGCAACGACTTCTAAAATCAATGATATCTTCATTGACAATTAATGGGAAAATTTGTTACACAATTCATAAGAAATACCCCGTACGTTGGTTCCATGAAACAGGCTTTTAAAACTGTAAAATAGTGCCACCACAGACGTACGTTACTACAGTCATGAAATCAGATCTTTGATATTCAGGATCACAGAACTTTTAATTATAATGGAAAAGTCATCGCGGATGATTGATCATGTGTCATGTGTCGCGTGTCCCGCATTTTCATTGAGAAAAATGGCAATCTTAGTTGCAGCTATTTCAGAAACAGTTGTGCCCACGGCGGGAACTGGAGTGTGGCTGGAGTTTCTCGTGACGTCACAGGCCAGCCGGCTGCTTCGCCCGCAAACACGCTCGACCAACACCGCCAAGGCCTGACAACTCGCAGTGTCTACGTCATACCGAGAGGCGGCGGCTGTAAGTTCACTGGCTGGCCGCTAGGGCACGCCCACTGCCTCATAGCGGCTGGCCAGTCAGCTTGCGTCCGCCGCCTCTCGGTGTGACGTAGGCACGGCCAGTTGCGTGGCGGCGAGAAATACAGGCCTGAGCGCGCACTTCATGTTACGCAAGCAAGGTAGTTTCGAGCCGGCGCGATCGCTTGCCGATTGGCCGGCCGCCGGGGCACTGCCCACTGCGTCATAGCGGGCAGCCACTGAGCTAGCTATCGCGCCGGATCGAAACTACCTTGCTTACGTAGCATGCCGTCTGCGCTAGGGCCTGTCTTTCCCGTTGGCCGCGGGCCAGTTGTCAGTCCTTGTCTTCTAGGCGGTGTTGGCTCGACGCAGCTGCGTGACACATTCGATATCAGCCCACTGCCGCAGAATCGGCGCCCCTCGAACAGGTGAGCGCTCCATTCCTCGCGGGGGGAGCGCGCGAGCTAGAACAGCCTGCTCTATACGGTACAGGGCGTGTTACTAATAATTTGTTGTTGTGGTCTTCAGTCCGCTGACTGGTTTGATTCAGCTCTCCACGACACCCTCTCCCGTGCAAGCCTCTTCATCTGAGAATACAAACGGCAACATACATCGTTTTGAATCTGCTTACTGTATTCGACCCTCGGTCTCCCTCTACAATTTTTAGCCCACAAACGTCCTTTTAATGCTAATGTCTGAAAATGTGTCCCACCAACCTATCACTTCTCTTAGTCAGGATATGCCACAAACTCCATTTCTTCCCAATTCTGTTGAGCACCTCCTCGTTAGTTACGTCATCTACCCATCTAATCTTCATTATTCGTTTGTAGCATCACCTTTCGAAAGCTTCTTTCACCCCTTATCGTCCACGTTTCGCTCCCATACAATGCTATGCAAATGCTTTCAGAACAGACTTCCTAACATTTAAATTAATATTGGTTGTTAACAAATTTCTCTTCATCAGAAACGCTTTTCTTCCCATAGCCATTCGGCATTTTATATCTTCTTGACTTCCATCATAAGTTATCTTGCTATGCACACAATAAAACTCATGTACTACTTTTATCGTATTATTTCCTAATCTAACTGCTTCAGCATCGCCTGATTTTCTGACACTGCATTCCATTACCCTCGATTTACTCTTGTTAAGGTTCGTCTTATACCTTGAAACACGACCTTCTGTAGTCTTCCATATATTTTATTTATAAAATTGTAGTTTATTTGATGTAACTAGATTAGAATTCTGTTAAAATTAGAACCCCACTCTTTTCAAGGCCTGAGGAATAGTATTTTTATTTCATGTTTCAAAATATTAGTTTCGGAATTGTTAGTTTAATACTGCTAGGATTTTGCTATTTTAGTAATTTATTATTGTATTTATGAATGTGGCAATAAGTACAGCTTCTCCACTACGCCACTGTCCCTGTGAGAATGTGTACTTGTTTTACTTTTAAGTGGATGTGCGAGAATCTAATGGCTGTCTGAATGTGGATAGTGATAGCTCACTTTGCATGGTTCTCTCTGGCTCAGAGTCGATAGTTGTTACCATTCCCTGCTGCTGATGCTACCAAAGGAAGTCTCTACACCCCTTGGTTGCAAGCCAGTCGATGAGCCTTCTTCAGGGCGAGTTTTCCTGAGTTTCCCAGTTTCCGGTAGCTTTACCGCGGCTCCTGACCGCTCGGTGGCCACTTTGTGCTCGGATCGCGCTGAGGTAAGGTTGGTTCTGCTCTTGCGCCTGTGGAGATGATAGCGATTCATTTTCTAGCATGTTTAACTACGACTCTTGAACTTATATTCAGTTTTAGGGAATATTTTTTCCGATCGTGCACGGAAATCCAGTGATTTCCAACAGATAAACGCGGTGTATGTTTTACTAGTTGCAGTTTGATAACGGCCTGGTATATTCAAACATTTTGTGATTACGTGGTGGTGTACGAACTCTGTGTAAATTCTCTCTAGCTTTGTGGGGCCCAATTTCTAACAGACGATATGTTAATTTTTGTACAGTTCATGTAAAAATCTTTCTTATTGTCTCCTTCTGTGAGTTATATTTGTGTTCAACATGGATGGTTCTTCTTTCCGAGCCTTGTATAACCTCCTTCAATAGCTTGCTTATGAAAATCTATGTATTTCTAAGTGTTGCATGCCATAGTATTCGTTCTCATTTTTCCTGTCTTTGTAATTTATTTCATTTTTCTGGTTTTGAGACTGGACTTCATCCGTCTCTGTAATCGCTCCCTATCCCGTGTAGCTGCATTTCATTCGTTTCCTTTTGTAACTCTAAACATTTCTATGGGTTGTATGCTGCAGTTAATTTTCTTTATTTTTCGGTAATTGAATTTATAAATTTTTATCGGTTTTCGGAATCACGTGGGTCTGAACTCCGACTTCAGGGGTTTGCAGTTAGTCACCTGAATTCACGCCACTTCTCTTAAAATCAGTGCCTAGATAGTTTACTCTCACTTAAGAGTCCCCGATTTTAACCACTTCACCTTCAGTGGAGTGCGATCATATAACGTAGCCGTGTGTCGCCGTTAGCGTGTTCGCTCGCGGTCTAATCTAGATGCAACTTAACTTTGCTATACTCACGCACCATCTAGAATCAGGCACGACGGACCAGAGCCATCTTCGCAGTTTTATTGTATATTGTGTTGTGTGGTACCTCCACGTTTCCTAAATTTCGCCTACGATAGCGGCGTTTGCTTCTGCCTCATTTCAGCACGCTGATTTTGGTGAGTTTCGCTGTTGCATTGCGTGTGTGTGAGCGAGTGAGTGATGTTTGTAAATCCTCCCCCAGTAGCGTTACGTTCTGTGCAATATATGTTAATTTCAATGCTGGGCATCGCCAGTATTAGTTCCTGTAAATGGGATGCTTTGTATTGTGTTAACAGAATTGGTTCATCATTTGGTTGTGTTCGACCTGAATAAACAAGTTATGTTCAGTATAATTTTGACTTGCCTATAAATTGTAGTTTTCGAGCACCTCCCCGTTTTCATTTTATGTTGTTTTTCACCAGTGCTGAGAACAATCTCAGATGCAATTTTTTATGTTCCGTTGCGCCATACATGTTTTCTTAGCCACCTTTATGAAATAACTTTAATTTAGGTGGTTTGTTTATCAATGTCTGTGTGTAATTTCGTGTGAGCTGTTACGTATATTGGCCACTGCGTCGTTAACATCCTGTTGTTAGAGTAATTTGAAACAAGTCAGTTCTCAATTAGGGCCAGAGAACAAGGTTTTACAGCAGGGAGTAGCCGGTAGTTCACACGGATCTCTCGCTAATTTTACTGCTAAAATTAAGCTTTTTTATAACAGTAAATTCTTATCTGGGTACCTCCTCACATAATTAAGCTTTTATTTCGTACAGTGGCCTTGTTTTAACCTTCCTTTTAAGACACTGCCCATTCTTTTTAATTGCTCTTCAATGTCCTTTGTTGGCTCTGACAGAATTATTATGTCATCAGAAAACAGCAAGATTTTTATTCCCTCTTCCTGGATTTTATGTCTTCTTCAAGTATATTACAGAAAGAAAAGAATACAATAGGCGAATTGTCGTTTCATTGCCAGGTAAGTCCACATACATTGAATCCAGTATCAGGTCTGGTGAATCTGAGTTTTAGCATTTTTACAAAATTATCTTTGTAATGATGGAGGAAAAAGTGTAGCATATCAGGAAGCATTGGTCCTGTATTGCTGAAACGTCATTCCCCCCCCCCCCCCCACACACGACCAACAATGAAGTGCACAATAAGTAATTAACTACATTACGCAATTAGTATTCTTTTCTGAAAAGGTGGAAAAATCACCACAGGTGCCTTTTTTTCCATCACGTTACTAACGAAACCTAACAGGTCCGTAACGGAAGCCAGATTAACAGTAACTATAATAAACCAGAACAGCAACGTTTAATATCAGTATAAATAATGTATTATTGAATAGAAATTGTTTGCTAATACTTTACGTGCATTGTTACGCAATTTTGTGTTTCGTAGATTGTTGATTTGGTACAATCACTGAATGTGTGACTAAATAGTTATATTTGAAACTGAAAATTGTGTTTAACAGACGAAACCATTCATTTGGGGTTACCAGATCTTGGCATGAAGAAATAAAGACATTTTATACATTTTGAGTTGAAAAATGAGGACACTTTCTATACTTTAAATTTATTGCATGAGAAATAAAAAATAATAACATGACAAAAATCAAACATGCCTACATGCCATCTGAGACTTGTCACAAGTATTTCTCATTGGACCAACTATTTAAAAAAAAAAAAAAAAAAATTAAGCTCACTCTGCTGATAAATATATTCGTTGAGAAAGGAATAGTACGTAACTTGAAATTTTGGAGTTTGGTGAACATATACATAATACACTAGACCCCTAAAATCAGGTATACTACATAAAAACGCACTGTAAGCATGATAACTGAAAACAGGTGTAAGACACATAAACAAACTGTTAGCAGTTAGCATTTTAAAATACTGTAGTACAAAAATTTATACATCACAGCTATCTCCAAGTAATATAAAAAGACCATAACATGGATTATAAGCAACATAATTTGATATTATCAGTTTTTCATGTTAGTCTGCAGTTTTCTAAGTATAACAAATTGATCATAAGTTAATAAAAACTTGTTTACTTAAAACAATGTCGTAAAATGTTTACACAATTTTATTGATGCGAGATGAAAACAATTGTCGGAAGTCCTTAATTTCCAAAGCTTTAAAAATGCGGAAATTTCCAGGAATCGAAAAAATAACTGAGGACGTTTCATTTAACGTCGAAAATGGGCAAACAGAAAATTGACAGTAGTCGATTGTACTCTTGGCTAATTATACGAAGCGGTTTAACTGAAGTGACTTTTGTAGCAAGCGCAGTTAAAATTTGGAAAAGTTTACTCGCACTCGTACGTTCGGAAGTTTTATAGCGCGTTGTAGGGACCATTGGGGGAAACACGAATGGTACTTTTGCTGTCTGCGGGCAACAGAGTGAAAAGTTACTTGAAGTGATAAATCAATGGCGGGCGGGAAATTGGCAAGGTGCGGAGCGCCTGGAAGTTCCCCCACAAGTGGCTGGGCTCCCTGGGCGACCGCCGTACCGCCTGACAGCCGCGAAAGCCGCCGCCAGCGCCCCGGCGTTTTTTCACTTCATCTCGACTACCAAAACACATTTCACGTGTTTCAAACCGAATCACAGTGTCACAAGCAGTTGCTATTGTCTGACAACAATCCGCTACTCTAGTCGGCACTTCTTACCTACCCTTTTTACTCAATGTAGGTTCATCCGTCGCCACACAGCGCTGTCTAACGACTGTTGTTAAGGCCCAACATAGTGCAGAAAACAGAATCTGGGGGTTAGTCCTAAGAAGACTGTTGTTATACCATTTACAAGGAAACATATACAACAATCAAGTTGGAATCTAAAGCTATTCAATGAAGCGCTACCTGTGAAGGGGACAGTGAAATATCTAGGGGTTACCCTAGATGAGAAACTGACATGGACCCCTCACATCAGGAATATTTGCTCCAAGGCAAAAGGTACTCTTGTGAGTACCAGGAGAGCTTGTGGCAAAAATTGGGGCCTGAGACCCAAGGGTATGCACTGGATATACACCACAGTGATTAGACCCAGGAGGCGGTCGTGTGGTGGAAGAAGGTAGAACAGCAGGTTGCTGCTAAGGAGCTTGGTAAGGTGCAGAGATTAGCCTGCTTAGCCATTACAGGCGGAATTAGCAGCACACCAACTGCTGGGATGGAAACCGTGCTGGATATGCCCCCATTACACCTTTGGGTCAAGATGGAGGCAGCGGCTAGTGCATTCAGACTCAAATCTGGCAACAACTGGAACTCTTTGGGATATCCAGAATCACACACTAAAATAGTGAGTGAGGTAAATATAGGAAAGGTTGGGGAAATGCCAGCCGACTATATTATAACCCCATACTGCTTCAACAAGCCTTTCAATATAACAATTGGAAGTAGGGAGCAGTGGGAGAAAATAGTTCGACACCGTACGGGGGATATTGTCTGGTTCACTGACGGGTCAAAATCAGACCAAGGTGTTGGGGCCGGGGTATATAGGGTGCAGCCAAGACTGGAGGGCGTCATCTCTCTAGGAAAACTGACCTCAGTATTCCAGGCCGAAATCACTGTCATCAGGGCGTGTGTCGAGGAGAATTTGCGTAGGTGCTACAAAGATCGTAGCATCTATATCTATTCAGACAGCCAGGCAGCCCTGAGATCACTGGCAGATCGTGCAACAAGGTCTAAAATTGTTGCAGAATGTCACAGGGTTCTGGTGGAGCTAGGGGAAAGCAATAGAGTAAACCTATTGTGGGTCCCTGGCCACTCGGGTATCAGTGGCAACGAACATGCCGACAGATTAGCCAGGATGGGGGCAGAGACTCCATTTATTGGACCGGAACCTGTCCTGACAATCACCTAGGCAATGATCAAATTGGAGCTACGTAACTAGCTCAGAAGACAGCACGTAGAATATTGGACCAAAATCCATCAACATAAACATGGCAAGGTAATGATGCCAAAGCCATGTTCTAAAAGAAGCTCTGCAATCCTGAGTCTGAACGGGAGAGAGATGAGACTCATGGTTGGATTGCTGACAGGCCATGGGAATTTCAAAAAACACCTTCGTACAATGGGAATAACAGAAGAGGACCCTAAATGTAGGATCTGTGATGAAACTGCATCACATCTAATCTTCGAATGCGTTGCATTGGAGAATAAAAGGCACAGAATATTTGGGACACCCAGACCCGAAGAAATTGTGTCTAATAAAGAACTGGTAAAGGGACTTCTTGCACTCTTCAAGGGCATTGGTTGGCTTTGCTAGATATACAGGGAGCGATACCGCACAATAAACTTAGTTACGGTGCGGGCTGTGGCGGGTTGGACCAAGACTGTTTTGGCTTCCCTGGAAAAATCAATCACTCAATCAGTCAAGGCCCAACATTCTGTTGAGCACCTCCTCATTAGTTATGTCATCTACCCACCTAATCTTCATCATTCGTTTGTAGCATCACATTTCGAAAGTTTCTTTCACCTTTATGTCTGAAACCCTTATCGTCCACATTTCTCTCTCATACAATGCTACACTTCAAACAAATGCTTTCAGAAAGGACTCCTATCATTTAAATTAATAATGGTTGTTAACAAATTTCGCTTCATCAGAAACGCTTTTCTTCCCATAGCCACTCGGCATTTTATATGTTCTTGACTTCGGCCACCACAATTTATCTTGCTATCCAAATAAAAATAAATAAAAAAAACCTCATATACTACTTTTATCGTATCATTCCCTAATCTAACTCCTTCAACATAGCCTGATTTTGTGACACTTCTACCTTCCTTTTAAGACACTGCCCATTCTATTTAATTGATCTTCTATGTCCTTTGTTGTCTCTGACAAAATTATTATGTCATCAACAAACCGCCAGATTTTTATTCTCTCTCCTTGGACTATATTCCTTCTCTAAGTATATTACAGAAATAAAAGAATACAATAGGAGAATCGTCGTTTTACTGACATGTAAGGTCACATACATTGAATCCAGATCAGGTCTGGTGAACGTGAGATTTACAAAACTATCTGTGCGATGAGGGAAGAAAAAGTGTAGCATATGAGGAAGCATTGGTCCTGTATTGCTGAAACGTCATTTTGCCCACACACGACCAACAACGAAGTGCACAATGGGCAATTAACTACATTACGGAATTACTATTCGTCTCTGGAAAGGTGGAAAAATCACCACAGGTACTTCATCCTTTTTCCATCATGTTACTAGCGAAACCTAACAGGTCCGCGACATCCTTTTATGTGCGGATTGCCGACAATCACACCTCGTATTAAATGCTCTGAATAACCAGACATCAGACCATTAAAGGAGAAATGCAAGACCGTAGAAGAATGTATAAATAGGGGAAAGATAGGTACCGCCTACAGGAAAATAAGAGACATTTGGAGACAAGAAAAGTAGCGGTATAAATTTCAAGAACTCGGATGGAAAAACCAGTACTAATCAAATATGGGAAAGCTGAAAGGTGGAAGGAATATACAGAAGGTCTGAACAAAGGAAATAAACTTGAAAGCAGTATTTTAGAAATGGAACATGATGTAGAGGAGAATGAGAGAGGAGATATGATACTGCGAGAAGAATTTGACGGAGCGCTGATGGACTTGAGTCGAAACAAGGCCCCTGGAGTAGATGGCATTCCGTCTGAACTGCTGATTTCGTTAGGAGAGCCAGTCATGAAAAAATGTTCAACCTGGTATGCAAGATGTATGAGACAGGGAAAATACCCTCCGACTTCAAGAAGAATATAGTAATTCAATTCCAAAAAAAGCAAGTGCAGACAAATGTAAAAATTACAGAACTATCAGTTTAATAAATCATGGTTGCAAAATACTGACACGAATAATTTACAGACAAATGGAAAAACTGCTGGAATACGACCTTGGGGAAGATCAGTTTGGATTTAGGAGAAATATTGGAACACGGGAGGCAATAAATTACGACATATCTTAGTAGATAGGTTAAGGAAAGGCAAACGTACGTTTTAGCGTTTGCAGATTTGGAGAAAGCTTTTGACAATATCGACTGGAATACACTGCTTCAAATTCTGAAGGTAGCAGGGGTAAAATATAGGGAGCGAAGAGTTATACTCATACAAAAACCAAACAGCGGTTATTAGAGTCGAAGGACATGAAGGGAGTAAAGTTCATGGAGAAAAAATAAAAACTTTGCGGTTTGCCGATGACATAGTAATCCTGTCAGAGACCGCAAAGGATCTGGAATAGAAAATGTCTTGAATAGAGGTTATAAGATGAACATCAACAAGAGTAAAGCTAGGATGATGGAGAAAAGGAATTTCTGGCGTATTCTAAGAGAAGGGATAGGTTGGTGGGACACATCCTGAGACATCAAGGAATCGTCAACTTAGCATTAGAAGGAAGTGTGTGGGGTAAAAATCGTAGAGGGAGACCGAGGGACGAATACATTAAGCAGATTCAAAAGGATGTAGGTTGTCGTACATATTCTCAGATGAAGAGACTTTCACAGGACAGGTTAGCGTGGAGGGCTGCATCAAACCAGTCTGCGGACTGAAGACCACAACAACAACCGCACATCACCCATTGGTATTTTTTGTGATCTCTGAAAGGCCTTTGATAGTGTCAATCATGGAATTCTTCTAGATAAGCCTAATCACTATGGTTTGAGTGGAACAGTGCACAAATGGTTTAATTCATACTTAACTGGAAGAGTGCTGAAGCTTGAATTAAGTGAGTCATGTAATATCAAAACAATACTTCCTCCACTTTTCCCAACGCGCGGCCCCTTAGTCGACAAATTTTAACAGTGCGCCGTTTAGTGTTGGACCAGTGTTTGTGCTTCGTGCTCAAGTCGTGTTTTAATACTTCAGCAGCCGCCGATCAGGCGGAATATTAGTGTTGCCATGTGTTTTAAGAAGTGTCTTCGTCAACGTCAAGTGTGCTTCACTTATGTGATTTTAACTACCCTGCATTTTTAAATTCTATCGGTGGCTGTTTTATTTCTGAATATGTTTTACTTCAAATTATCTGCTCTATGTCTGTTCTCTCCATTTTACTCTTCATTCAAGTCTTTACATTCAACAAATTTTATCACCTGTCTATGGTCGTACAGGGTTCGGTATTAGGTCCTGTACTGTTCCTGATATACATTAATGACTTGCTATTCTACATTGACGAAGATTCAAAGTTAGTTCTTTTTGCTGATGATAAGTATAGTAGTCACTTCCGGAAAACATTAACTAAGTGATGTATTTATAAACAAAGTTTTCTTCACTAAATTATTAAGTGGTTCTTAGTAAACAGACTCTCATTACATTTTGTTAAAACACTATATATACAGTTATGTACAGGAAATGACAGAAGTCCAGTAATAAATATAGACTTTGAACAGAAGTCTGCAGCTAAGGTAGAATTTTCAAAAATTTTAGGTGTATTCATTGATGAGAGATTAAACTGGAGACAACACATTGATGAACTGGTAAAATGTTTCATTTACATATGCTATTATGGTTATTGCAAATTTTGACGATAACAATCTTAATAAATTAGCTTACTATGCCTATTTTCACTCCCTGATTTCGTATGACATCATATTCTGGGGTAATGGATCATTGAGTAAAAAAGTATTCATTGCACAAAAGCGTGTATTCAGAATAATTACTTGAGTCCACCCAAGATCATCCTGCAGACATCTGTTTAAGGATTTAGGTATCCCCACAATAAGTTCACAGTATGTATATTCACTTATGAAATTTGTTGTTAATCATCCAACCCAGTTCAAAAGTAATAGCAGTGTGCACAGCTATAATACCAGGAAAAAGGATGATCTTCCTATGCAGGGTTAAATCGGACTTCGGAACAGAAAGGGGCGAACTATGCTGCTACAAAAGTCTTTGGTCACCTACCAAACAGCATCAAAAGCCTGACAGATAGCCAACTAGTATTTAAAAATGAATTAAAAAAATTCTTCTACTCATTGAATGAATTTTTAGATATAAATTAGTAAATCTAAATAATAATAATAACAATAATAAATTTAAATAAATAAGAGTATTTATGTCGTGTACAGACACCATTCATTAACCTGACACGTTCCACATCATTACGAAGTGTCGGTTCATTATCTATGGAACAAGTATGAAGCTAACCTAATCTAATGATCATTGGTCGGTTGCACGTCACGTGGTACTCACCAGAGATTCTTAGACCACTACGTAGGCACTACGTTTATTGCAGAAATGTATTAATTTAATGTTTATCTTTCTGTACAAAGGTTCTGTGTCTTGAAAGTTCGTTTTCTGTTAACAAAACATCTTAATCAATTGTTAGTATAGAATTCA
The DNA here is from genome assembly GCA_026315105.1 of Locusta migratoria. Lineage (NCBI taxonomy): Eukaryota > Metazoa > Arthropoda > Insecta > Orthoptera > Acrididae > Locusta > Locusta migratoria. Next base: position 284,770,398 of record CM048748.1, on the reverse strand, counting down.
AGCCTTCACACGGCAGCTTCGTATTTAAATTACAGTGGTGCACTGAGTGATGCCATTCGTGTCTGTGTCTGATGAAAACTCTAGTTAACTCACGTCTACCTGATGCATAATATAATATCTAACCGTCTTTTAGCATTTAGCCATTGTTCCATTAATGTGGATGCGTCACATTCCCGTACGGTTGTTTTAGCGTAATCGCTATAATGTAATTGTTACCTAAGTTCAACATTCACTGATTTCGGAAGTGTATGCACGTAATTTATTGTTGTTGAGTAGAAACAGGTCTTCCTGCGAAATGTTCTGTCTATTGATGTTTACTTGTTAAGTTTTCTTCTTAAATGCAAATGACAATCTGCATATACATCTACATGGGATTCTCTGCAAATCAAATTTAAGTGCCTGGCAGAGGGTTCATAGAACCACCGCTATACTCCCATTCCATTCTCGAATAGCGCGCTGTAAGAAAGAACATCTGAATCTCTCCGTTGGAACTCTGATTTCTTGTATTTTATTCTGATTATCATTTCTACCTATGTAAGTGGGAGTCAACAATATATTTTCGCATTCGGAGGAGAATGTCGGCGATTGGAGTTTCGTAAGTAGCCCACGCCGCAGCGATAAGCGCCGTTATTGTAATGATTCCGATCACAGATCGTGTATGATTTCCGTAACGCTGTCTCCCCCGTATCGTGACAATACGAAACGAGCTGCCGTTCTGTGTACTCTTTCGATGTCCTCTGTTAAACCCACCTGATAAGGATCCCACACTGGGCAGCAATACTCCAAAAAAGGACGGACAATATTCAGTACATATCTATACGTCATAAGAGAATCGTGAATAAAGTGTCCCATCACGTGCAGTTTCGTACAATCTATGGAGAAGAAATAAAAGCTTTGCGGTTTGCCGATGACATGGTAATTGTGTCAGAGACTGTAGAGGATCTGGACGAGCAATTGAACAGAATGGACAGTGTCGTGAAAGGAAGATATAAGATGAACATTAACAAGAGTAAAATGAGGGTAATGAAATGCAATGTCAGAAAATCAGGCGATGCTGAAGAAATTAGATTAGGTAAGGAGACAATAAAACTAGTAGATAAGTTTTGTTATCTGGCTAGTAAGATAACTTGTAATGGCCGAAGTAAAGAAGATATAAAATGCAGAATGGCTATGGGAAGAAAAGCGAAACTCGTTAACATCCAATATTAACTTAAATGTTAGGAAGTCCTTTGAAATATGGTGGTACAGACGAATGATGAAAATTAATTTTGTAGATCACGTAAGAAACGAGGAGGTGCTTAACCGAATTGGGGGTGAAATCAGTTTGTGGTATATCCTGACTAAGAGAAGGGTTAGTTTGGTTGGACACATTCTGAGACATCAAGAACTTGTCAACGTAGCGTTAGAGGGAAGTGTGTGGGGTAAAAATCGTAGGCGGAGGTCGAGGGACGAATACAGTAAGCAGATTCAAAAGGATGTACGTTGCCGAACATATTCTCAGATGAAGAGACTTTCACAGGACAGGGTAGCGTGGAGAGCTGTATCAAACCAGTCCGCGGACTGAAGACCACAACAACAACATGGTCTAGAGGAAGACTAACGTGCAGTTAGTGTCGGTGTTTACTAAGACGCTCCCTATTCTGAAAATAATTTAACAAATTAACATACTGCTATTCACAGTCATCCGATATGGTATTCAGAAGTATAACTTCCTGGACGATTGGAGTACTGCTATCACCTTAAAAATTAAATTTACTGTCACGATTATCAGAATAGGGTGACCCTAAACCCTAATAAAATACCACAAAATTCAATACATTTTTTCAAATTTTTCAAGTGGCGTCAAATAAAAAGATTTCCACTAGGCGGTCGAACAAACCCACTCGGGATCTACTGGCCAAAGATGCCATCTGCCGGCCAAAAATGCCATACGATCATTTCATTTTATTTAAATGACTGTACATAGAAACGTTGTCAGACCATAGCCCGCAAGTATCCTCGGCGCTTCCCTGAATCAAAGGTGATAGGCGTGTCGTCGAAAGCTGCAAATTCTGCCGCGTGTGGCGCTACGCACCGACCGTTGCCTCGGCTACTATTACTATGCCGTCGGCGAAATTCGTTGCTGTCAAAGTCATACACGATAGTCCAAGTTGTAAATACTGATTATGTAGTACGTGATTTCTGCATTAATTGTGCTTGAAGTTGTTCACTGCGGTCTTATTTTAACGAAGGTGTGGAATAAACTTGCATTTGACTATACTTGCGCAAGTTGCTTATAGTTTTGAAAAATTGCAATAAAAGTACATTGATACTATGCTGCGGTCATATAGCTCAGTAATCTGGAATACACTCCTTATTCCCTACAGGAAAAATTAGTGGAATTTGTTACAGCGAATTTTAATTTAGTTTGTGATGCATAGAGAAATATTCACACCAAATACACTACGAAATTCATCAGTGATTTTTTAGTCAACACTCTGATTCCAAGAGAAATATTCTGAAATTAGGTATCATTCTCAGCATATTTCCAAATTATCGAAATACCAGCAGTATCCAGGCGAAAAATAAGATAATAAGGCGTGTCATAAATGTAAATGAAATGTAAAATCTTAAAGAAGAAATCGACTTCAACATGTAGCTACAGTTCAAACTGAAGACCAGATGCTTTCTGAACTGAAAGCTTTGGAGAAAGAACTGTCAGAGAAAGGTGTATATATCAGTAAGAATTCAAGAGAACCTATGCCTAGTAAAAGTGAAAAATGAAGGGAAACAAAATTTACCTGTGTGAAACAGCAGATTACTTTCATGTTTTGCTTGCATATCCATAGGTATTGAAGGTAACCATTTTTTTTTCTTTTCTTTATGATTGAAATACTACTTTCAACTCAGAATGCAATTAATACACACTTGTCAACACAATGTTATTGTATATATATACATGTGGCGTCTGTTCGGAAAGAACAGACGTCACAATCTGATCCTGCAGCTGTTATTATTTAATATTCATAGAATATGTGACTTCAACTGCTATTGGGCAAAGCTGAAAATGTGTACCCAGCCGGGATTCGAACCCGGGTTCGAATCCCGGCTGGGTACACATTTTCAGCTTTGCCCAATAGCAGTTGAAGTCATATATTCTATGAATATTAAATAATAACAGCTGCAGGATCAGATTGTGACGTCTGTTCTTTCCGAACAGACGCCACATGTATATATATATAATATGCCGGTGACGGGCAATGATCCTATCGTTAGTGGGGAGGGGTGGGCAAGTTTGAAGCCCTTACTCTTACGGGAATTAGTTAAACTACGAGTTTGAGTACTATGGGCAGGGCGAAGCTGGGAATTTGTATCTGACGGGAGGCGTGCATGGGTAGTCCTTGCAGGTGCGGTGATCACTGTGTCCCCAGTGGTGTAGGGGTCAGCGCAACTGCCTAGAAAGCAGGAGACCCGGGTTCGAATCCCGGCTGGGTACACATTTTCAGCTTTGCCCAATAGCAGTTGAAGTCATATATTCTATGAATATTATACAATGTTATTGGCCGCGGCGGAATGGCCGAGCGCATTGATGCACGAGGCTGTTCCCCGTCGGGGCTTCGAATTCTTCCTCGCACATGGATGTTTGTGTTGTCTTTAGTATAAGGTAGTTCATAAGTAGTTTGTAAGTTTAGGGATTGATGACCCCGCATTCAAGTCCCATAAGCTTAACAAACATTTGAACAATGTTGTTGGAAACGTAATATGGCGACAATAGCATCTCATCTGTAGTGTTAAGGGCATCTCCGCCTGTCCTAAGCTCCCTGACTCAACACCTCCAAAGATATGTCCTTTACAAAGTGACCAAAGCAGTTTTTTAGAAGCGTTAATCTCTCAGTGATATGTGACCCTTTCTTTAGTGCGGATACACACTAGGTCAGAATGTTATTGGAATTTACTTCAGGAGGAATGGCTACGTTGAAAATCTGAGTGTCACGGAAGGCGTGCTAAAAATGTTCAAATGTTTGTAGAGCTTATGGGACTTATCTACGGGGTCATCAGTCCCTAAACTTACAAACTACTTATGAACTAGCTATTACTAAAGACGACACAAACATCCATGCCCGAGGGGGGATTCGAACCCCCGACCGCAGTGGCTGTGCAGACCGTGACTGGCACGCCGCAGACCGCTCGGCCACTGCGGCCGGCAAAGGCGTGCTAGGCTAGCTCATGCAGAGCTGAGGATTCATGTGCCCCAATGGTGTTTCGGATAGCAGAACTGACTAGGTAGCAGGAGGATCTGGGTATGTGTTCGATCTGAGCACGAATTTTAAAATTTTCCCATCAATTGTCTTGTATGTTGATCATATTATGTCATTTAACCACAATGGAAGCGAATTCATGACCTAAGCACTGTGTCACCCGACGATACTCTTTTGAAGGTTTCTTCTAGGAAAGATGCAGCAAATAAATTACCGCACAACATTCAACTGTATGTTTGGCCTCCATTATGTTGCTTTTGATCGTAAAGTTTCTTTTTACAGCACGGTTTCAGTGTGTAACCCACTGCCATGATGTACCTGCAAATAGACTTGTACAGTACTTGTCATAAAATAGACGAGATGGTTTACAGTCGCAACTACAAGATTCTGAAGATACTCAAGAAGAATACAAACATGTTAATGTAAAAGATAAATAAATAAGTAATTAATTAAAAGAAAGAACATTCGCAACTGTTGGCTGATGATCTGATGGTAATTTTTTTCAGATATTAGTGCAGCTGCTGTCTCTCACAAATGGATTATGCCGACTATAGTATTAATGGAATTACTTCATTCTTTGTGGGGTGTGAACCTTGTGTATTAATATTTAATGACGCGTGCCCCGCATTACCAGAATGGGAGGCAAATTTTATATAAGTACAGACAAACAAATGATTATTTAGAAGACGACCCTATCGATCCCTGACAACGCAGTAACTGTTTACGTAAAAGCCAGAGGTGGAGCGAAACGTTATCGACTTGCGCAATTTGTTAAAGCTTTCTCTTGAATGAATTATCCTATTTTTCTAAAATTGTGTTGTCTGCTCATACAGAACGCATCTCAGTCCCATTCGAATAAATCCTACCGGCTTTCTTTGTCTTGTATATCTGCAGGTACGTTCAGTGGTGTGTATTGACCGTGTCGATAAAATGTGTAGAGAATGGAGTTATTAGAAAGAAGTAGTAAATCATGCCCGGTGATGAATTTTTATTGCACGAACAGTGACAATGAAGAGATAAAATTCTTTCGTCTCATAATATTGTGGAGCTGGTCATATTCTAAACTGATTCAATAACAGTGTATACAATATGAGCACTCTAAGCTACGATACCTCACCACATATACACATTCATACTGTAATACTTTTCTTATAGCGTTAAATAAAATTAAATGTCTTAATAAGTAAACTATGGTAGCATTTTAAAATTCAAGGATAGATTCAGCATTGGTCGTAAATTTGTTTATTTATTATTACAGATCGATTTCGGCTACTAAATAGCCATCTTCAGTGCAACTTGCACAATCGACGAGAAACATTACTGATCTTACTAATCCAGCAACAAGGAAAGCTACAAGCAGATACAATTGATCTGATAACATCATTTTGTATCTGCTCGTAGCTATGCCTTGTAACTGGATTAGTAAGATCAGTAATGTTTCTAGTGGATTGAGCAAGTTGCACTGAAGATGGCTATTCAGTAGCCGAAATCGATTTGTAAGAATAAATAAACAAATTTACGACCAATGCTGAATTTTCTTTGGATATTTAACATTTTATGGCCGTAGTTCACACTGCTCTAATGGAGTCTTCATTTCATTTTAAAATTCCAAATTACGGAAATAATTGTATGAAACTTATGTCCACTTCCTCCACCCCCACTGTCTAACTCTTACTCTCCCTATCCATCTGCTGCTCACACCTCAGTCTCTCCATCACCTCCTTCAAAACTCCCCTCCCCCACCTCCCCACTCTCCCTGATCTCTCTCAGTCGTTGTGTCTGCCTATTCCGCCCCTACGTCTCTGACAATCTCCTCCACTCCATCGCCCCCCACCCGTGTATATTTACGTTTGGTGGACACTGCCCAACTTTGTCAATGCAGATGTCCTTCAGACATGCATGCAAGGCACTGTGGAGACTACAGCTCCCAATTTAAATAAAGAGACGTGTTCGCTTTGCGGGTAGTTCACGCTGCCATATGAAAATTTGTGCCGAGTGGACTGGAATCAGCATTTACGCGCACGCTTTCCTGTCCGCTCCAAACCTCCACATGCCATATTCTCGACTACCTGCGATTTTTAGCTCATTCCCTCACGGGAATATGTCGGGGACATTTGCATTGTTTTCATCAACAAACACGGATTACATGCTTCGTATTTAAATGAGCCAAGGAGATTTGAATAGGGGGAGATACCCCTAACACCACAGAAGTGAAGCCATTGACGGCAAATTGCGGAGCCAACAACATTCGTGGTGACGGGTGTGTATTCATTACGTTCTGAATTGAAAGTGGTACTTTCCCTAAAATGAAAATAAGGTTACTCGCATTATATGTGGATGCGCAAGCAGAACAAGAACGTCGTCCGCTATTTTATACAGTAAAATTTTATTTATGCATTAATACTTACTATTTGTTTCAGTGTTTTTTCCTCAATGTCTTCTAATTTTCACTTTTACGAGATATGGGTTCCCTTGGAATTTCAAAGACATGGTAGCACACAATTTTAGTACAATATTTAATGACCTGGAACATCTAGAAGTAATTTTAGTATGTATTCCACATAAAAATCGTCTCTTTAGTGCTGAAAAAGATATGACTTCGTTCTGTCATTATTGGAAATATCTTGATCTGCTGTGAACTACTACAGCTGACAATTTCAGTCCTTGTAAATCATTTGGGTATCATCCTGATGTGTAAGTCATACTTATCGAACGAGATATTCCGTTAATAAATCACATTTCAGCTATCTCTAAGCTTTGAATTTGTCCAAAAAACTATAGTATATCAAATACGTACTCAGAAATGAGTCATTTAAACGTTCGCACGTATGAAAGTTAACATGGCAAGAACCACTAAATACTTTAATCTGAAAACTTTTCCTTGTTCCTGCAAGATGGAGGACTGGCTTTTGTCGACAGCTACGTTTTTCATAGTAGCGCCAATTCTTCTTATTTTAACATCCTTGAAATGAATCACAACAAGGCTTGCGAAAGTTATAATAAACGCCTGTCGTTGTGCGGGACTCATTTAGTTACAGCGGCGGATTTACGAGTAGGCTAATTAGACTGTTGCTTAGAGCAACAGATTTAAGAGGGGGCGGGGGATTTGGGGCCAAAATTATTACACTGTAAGTAAAAAATAGAATATGGACACTTTACAACTCTCCGCGAAGACTAACGACGACCTGCGACAGGTACATAAAAGAGACACAGACACAAACAACATTTAAGCTATTGACCAAGGCCTTCTTTAAAGTCTTCAGAGTGTAGAACATTCACGCAATCATAAAGGTACGATTCAGTCACACATCTCTGGCTGCCGCACTCCGAATAAGTAAAAAATAGAATATGGACACTTTACAACTCTCCGCGAAGACTAACGACGACCTGCGACAGGTACATAAAAGAGACACAGACACAAACAACATTTAAGCTATTGACCAAGGCCTTCTTTAAAGTCTTCAGAGTGTAGAACATTCACGCAATCATAAAGGTACGATTCAGTCACACATCTCTGGCTGCCGCACTCCGAATCACGCTCTGCTGTGTGGAAACGGGGGTGGGGGTGGGGGGGGGTGGGGTTAAGGTTGCGTCACGGTGGTGGGGATGGATACAACACGGCCTTACAGAGCATGTACGTATTGGATGGAACAAGATGTAGTTCAGGTATGGAGTAGGCAGATGGGTGAGGGAAGGAAAGCAAAATAAAACAAAATTAGCAAACGCATATGTGCGCGCACACACACACACACACACAAGCACGCACATCCACACACAGCATCTGAAAAGGAGAGGTGTAGAATACAGGCGATAGGAACTGTTAGCGTATGGAAAGAAGGGAGTTATAGCGGTTGAGGCCTGGGTAATGGAGTGATGACCGAGCTCTTTAGTCCCCTCTAACTCCTCACAACAACAACAACAACAACAACAAAACGCCTGGATAATTTCAGGATCGGAGAATGTACTATAAGGATAACTCCCATGCGTGCAGTTCAGAAAATCTAGTGGTGGTTGGGACGATCCAGATGGCCCAGCTTGTGAAGAAGCTATTGAAATCGATCATTGGGATGGACTAGGACGTTATGGAGGTAGGGAGTGCGACGGAACACCTCTTCAGGAGAGGTGGGAAGGATCTTGGGCAAGATATCTCTCATTTCATGGCACGAGGATCAAAACTTTGGCGAAGGATTCAGTTTAGCTGTTAGAGTCAGGGTAGTACTGCGTGACAAGAGCTCAACTGGTTACTGGTGGTAGAGGGAGGATTTGAGGTGTGTAGGGATATGGCACGGGAGATTGCGGACTGCATCTGTGGGGGAGTTTCTGTCTTTGAAGGCCTTTGTGAGACCTTAAGCATATTGAGAGAGGAAGTTCTTGTCACTGCAGATACGCAGTCCACAGGTGGCCAGGCCGTAAGGGAGGGAGTCAAAGTGTAGTTACTGTTTGTGGTTGGTAGGTTTAATAGGGACAGGTGTGGATTGAGCCATCAGTGAGGTAGACGTATTTTCATGTACTTAGGGCCAGGACACCTTATCCTCCTACCCTCAAAACCTCAACTTCTTCTACCGCATCCACTTTACCTGATCTTCCGCAACCAACCATACCATATTACTGGAAGTCAAACCATGACCTTACTGATGGATCCATCCACACTTCTGTCCATATTAAACCCACCAATCACTAACAGTACCTACACTTTGGTAGTTCCCATCCCCTCCACATAAAAATATCCCACTCTTACTGTCTGTTCATCTTTGGATAGCGTATCTGCAGTGACAAGAACTCCCTTTCTCAATATGCTGAAGGTCGCAGAAAAGCCTCCATGGACAGAGACTACCCCCAGAGACCTAGTCTGCAAACAGATATCCCATGCTACATCCTCCTACATCTCAAATCCACCCTCTGCTACCAGCAAACATCTACAAAAGAAAGCTGCCTTGTCACCCAGTTTTACCATGGACTCAAAGAACTAAACTGCATAATTCGCCAAGGTTTTGATTTCCTGTCATCATGGCTAGAAATGAGAGACATCCTGCCCAAGATCCTTCCCACCCATCCTAAAGTACTGTACTGTCACCCTTGCAACCTCCATAACATAGCAGTCCTTCCCTATGCTACCCCAAACCCCACTCTACATGTGGAAGACCCCACTACAAAACCTGTCGAGTCCACCTACTTCGTACTCCTGTCACAGATTTATACTACCCAATCAGTGGCCAGGCCAGCTCTGCAAGCAGCCATGTAACTTACCAACTCTGCTACAATCACTGCGCAGCTTTCTATATTGGTATAACCACTAACCAGCTATCCATTAGAATGAATAGTCACCGCCAAACTGTGGCCAAAAATAATGTAGACAACCCCGTGGCACAACATGCAGCGGAGTATATGCTCGATTTCAATGGCTCATTCACAACTCAAGCCATCTGGATCCTCCCACCCACTATCAGCTTTTCTGAACTGCAGACATGGATCATTACAGTACGTTCTCCGTTTCCGAAAGTATCCAGGCCTCAACGTACTATAACTCCGTTTCTTCCCCACACTTCCTATCCCCTCTAGCCTACGCCTCTCCTATTTCGTATGCTGTGCTGTGCTGTGCTGTGCTGTGTGTGTGTGTGTGTGTGTGTGTGTGTGTGTGTGTATGTGTCTGCGTGAGCCCATACGAGTTTGTTTATTTTGTTTTGTTTTGCTTTCCTCCCTTCAGCCGACTCCATTCTTTAGCTGCATCTCGTTCCACCCATCATATACATGCTCTGTAAGACCGTGCTGTATCCATCCCCACCACCGTCATGCAATCTTCCTATGCTCCACCCTCCCCTCCCTCCCTTATATCCTCACGGTAGAGTGTGATTCGAAGTGTGGCAGCCAGAAGTGACGGTTGCGACTGTGAGATGTGTTGGTGTGATTGCATGAATATTCCATATTGTGAAGAAGGGCATAGCCGAAAGCTTAAGTGTTGTATGTGTGTGTCTTTTTTGTTTGTCTGTTGCAGCTCATCGTTACGTCTTTGCCGTGGGTTATAAACTGTATTAATTATATTGTTTAATTCCAACCTGGAGTTTCCATTATTAAACTGCGAGTATGTGTAATAATCGAAATATGCTAACGTTTACCGAATGTACATTATTGTGTAAGAAGTATTAAGGTATACCTTACCCCCACATAATTAGTAGTATGTGCTTTTATCAGCTCAGAAAGAAACTACTTGTGGTGTCGCACAAGTATGAAGTGCGCGCCACGTACTTCGCTATGAACGCACGGCGCGGCGTTATTACGACGTCAGCCACGAGCGCCCTCTGCTGCAACTCCGCTCGTGGCCACGACTGCTGCATCGGCCACTTGGGAATCAGACAGGCATCAGTTAAGACTTGACTATCGGATAGGCATTGGGACTCATCAGTAGGCAGGCCTCTCTCTAGTTTAACTATATATCAGCATTCTGCAGTCTTGAACTTTGTAAAAGGTAAGTATTAGGCCTATCTTATTTCAACGAAATATACAACTTGTTCTAATTTAGCCTAGCGTTCTAATTTATGCTGTCCCACTGCCTGGTCACTTCCGTACCTCCACACGCGTGCATCCTGTTTTGCTGTGTCGGTCTCTCTCTACTAGGCCACCGACACCCAGGACAACCGGCGGAAACGAGACACAAAAGTGGCGACGAGGCTGGGATACAAAGCTACTTCTTATGCAATCTTAACTAAAAGTTGTGTTGTAAATATAATCTAGGAAGTTACACTTCGATCCCCTAGTTCACAGTCTTATTAACGGATAAAGGTAGTATAAAAGGACGATATTGCGCAAAAAATAAAGCCACAATTTCATGGACAAAAAATTATAATTAGTGAGATTGTGAAACAGGGTATCGAATTTTAGAGATCGGTATGAATGGCAAATTAGCTTGGTTGCAACAAAAGGGAAAATCCGCCACTACATAGCGGAATGTACGAGAAATCTTGGTAATGTGTGGCATATGGAAGTATTTGCTATCTTGTTAGTTTAATCGATAACGTGACCGATCGCGGATGATAGAAAATTTGTCCCCGTCTGGCACAAGTTTCATATGTCACCATTGAATTGTTTTTACTGACGCAGATCCATATTCGTAATTTCAATTACATTTCTTGTATCCCATAAGCAGGTATCGATCAAGGAGGTGATACGGAAAAATGCCTAATGAACTTATGTCCTGAATTCCATGCTATGACCGTTAATGTCCGGACGCATCTCAGTTGTGTCACCCCTTGTCATCGGATCGGACGAGAGGTCTATTTAAGGGCATGTTCGTTTAGCGAAACTCAACCCGTGAAATTTCTGGTTATACGACCATCTCAAAAGTATCGTGTATGCAGAGATAATTCCACATGTGGAGAGACTGGAGCAGCGTATTCGCGCAGCGTTGTAACCACTGAGATTTTAGCGCTCGTGTGTCGAAGGATTACACATGCGGTGAGGCCCTGGGAAACCATTTTCAACACATACTGTAAGTGTCGCTCCATGGTACAGCACGCATTAGACTGCAGTGTAACAAATGATGACTAAAATAATAGTCTCTAGTATGGAAAGCATGATTTTCCGGACTTAAGTTCATTAGATGTTATTTGTTCCATATCCTCATCTTCATCAATCCCTCGCCGCGGCGGAGCGGCTGAGCGCATTGACGCGCTATGGCACGATGCGCGAGGCCGCTCCCCGTCGGGGGTTCCAATCCCCCCTCGGGCATGGATGTTTGTGCTGTCTTTAGTATAAGTTAGTTCATAAGTAGTTTGTAAGTTTAGGGACTGATGACCCCGCAGTTAAGTCCCTTAAGCTTAACAAACATTTGAACATTTGAATTTGAAAAAAATGTTCAAATGTCTGTAAATCTATCGGACGAAACTGCGTGGTCATCAGTCCGTAGCTTACAAACTACTTAAACCTAGGTAAACTAACCTACGGACAAAAACACACACACATGCTCCAGGGAGGATTCGAACTTTGAATTTGATCAATCCCTCGAATAACCACGTGGGAAGATTAAAAAGTGAGTTGCACATGTTATGGCCATTTATTAAACCACCTATACATAAGAAACTTCGCTATAACAACATACAATGTAAGTTCACTGAGCCGTGTCGGCTCGATTTACTTGTTTTGGTGCCAGTTACCTGTCGCCAACATATCGACGTCCCTTCATATTTCACCGCAGGTAGCGTAGCGTGCAAGGAAGTTAGAATCTAGGGAGATGGCGTTATCCATGCTGAGAAGCAGCGTTGGTTGAAGTCACTGGGGCCATGCTTTTGTGCCCAAAACAAGAATTTCTCGCTCAAACTTCTGAGTGCATTTTGTCCGCTTTACGTAAAGCTACTAAACTGGAAGTTATATCGGAATATTTACTTAGATATTTGAGACATTTCAACGACTAAAACTACTTTACCATACAGTGCGACCAATGTTTTGGGCACAAACAAATGCCGAAATGCGCATTTTCCTGGATTCACGTTTCCAGTCTTAGGGCATCTCCAGAGATTCTAACCTCCTTGGTAGAGTGTCTAGTTTCGTTTGTCATTTGTCTCGCGACCGGCATGAGTCGCCGCGGTCGGTGTGTATATCTGGGGCTACACGCGCAAGACTCGGTGAGTTGACGTGCGGAGGGCACTGCGTACATTTGGGCCGGCGCCTGGGTGGAAGGTTGCTGTGGCGTGTTGACAGTCCTGAGTGGCTCTTCTTCTTCCTTCTCCTGCCTGAGCTGGCACCTAGACACATCGGACCACTTGGGCGATGAACCGGCCCTTTGGTGATGTGGTGTGAGGAATGTCGACGGACCTGCCCTGCCATTTGGAGAGTTAAGTTATTCTGTCAAGTTCGTGCACCGTTGTTATTGCATCAGTTTTGACCACTGCAGTGTGTTTCTGATTTTGAAACATGTGTGCTTAACAGGTGTTTTTTTGTCGGTCACGTCAGGCCCTTTCACGTTCCGGTTACTGCCCCCAGACATGGTCGTGTATTTGTGGTTCAGCCTTTTTCTATTTTTTCTTAGTTACCAGTTTGCATTATTATTGAAACTTATGTCTGTTTAACAAGCGGTTCTTACGGTGGCGCCATGTCCTTTCGCGTTCTGGTTTGATGTCCCCAGGCGTGGTTGTATATTTGATGGTTCAGCATTTTTCCCTCAGTCGGAGTTGCGTGTACTCGAACGGTTGTAATTAACTGGTTTTCCCCTCAATATCATCTGTGTTTCTTGTGGTTCATTTTCTAACTTAGCATTGCTTTTGACTGGGCTGGTTAATACTATGAAACTTCAGCCATCTTCTCGGCAATCAGCTAAAATTTTAAGAGGTTGCAATATGTTTGGCCCTTGGCAATGAGCTATCCTTTTGTTAAAGACTGTAATGGATAATTAAATCGAGTTATGGGCAAACCAGCTCAGAGTTAATAAGTTTTTTTAAGTATTGTAGACCATTTGTAAAAAGGAAGGCTGTGTTAGCCTATTAACGTTGTTTAATATAAGTAATCAAATCAGGTGCTGAGAGCCAGTGCATTTTTCCTGGCCTGTTAACACGGATTCTCTCATCATTCAATATGTAAACAAAATTGTCTGTTACATATATATACATATTACTGTATTAGGTTGAGTATTACTAGTGAAAATGTGTTTCTCTTTGGAGGGTTTCAATTGTACCTCCCTGTTTTCGGAGGATGTAGTTAGTTGTATTGGTTAAAATATTATTCCAATCTTCAAAGGGGATCTGTACGAAATATTTTGTGTCTTAAGCTGTTAAGACGGCCTTGCCTCTTACTTTATAAAATGAAGTCATTGTAATGCAAATCGTTAAATGTACCCCTGATTGATCACAATTCAATTTTATTTGATGTAAAATTCGTTTCTGGTTTTCTTGTTTCTTTTAGTTCCACTTTAATCATGTTTATTGTTTGTTATTTTAAATGTTTGTCAATTTAATTTAATATTTCAATTGATGTAAAGTGTCGCTAGGCCCTTCAGATTCTCGGCATTGTTTATCTTTAACTTGATGGCCGTGTTTTGGTTATTGGTCATGTTTATTAATTATTTTAAAAGCTGATGACCCTTGCTAATGTCTGATATTTGGTGTAATGTGCCCTTCAGGTTATCGGGCTTGTTTATTGTAATTTGATGGCCATGTTTTGGTTACTCTTAATAAGTCTAAGTGTTATTAAACTCATATAATTTTGGGGTTTGTTCAATTTAAATAAAGTTTGTTATTTGGTCATTTTTAAATTGCTGTCTGGAAAATCTATTCCTCGATCCATTTCCTCTTCGCTTCCATGTATTGCTCAGGACAACCTGCTCATATTCACGATTTCAGTCACTGTTGATGAAACTTAAACTAGATTTTTAAAGTCCGAGGTTACATTCACTTTCCCACACAGTCCATGAAACCCTTCTTGCCGAGAAGACACATCGTTTTCTAGGCATCGTTTTCTACGATGCACGGCTGACTTGGATGCCACACCTTTGTCAGCTGAGACAGAAATGTTGGCGACAACTGAACATTGTTCACTGCTGCAGCCACACCGTTTGCAGAACCTCATGTCCAACACTGCTGCAGCTCTACAAGGCCCTCATACAATTGCGCCTATGGGAGCATTGTGTACGACTCGGCAGCGCCTTTAGCACTCCAGGCCCAGGACGGAGTCCTACATACTGCTGTCTGGTTGGCGACGGGGACGTTTTGCAAAAGTCTGTTGAGGAGTGTCCTAGTCGAAGCAGGGGCAACAATTGCTCGCATCCTACGCTGCCGATGTACATACCTCGCCTCACCACCCAACGCAGGTTACTCTTTCCAGCTACTACCCTCCCTTCCCCACGACGACAGCAGAGGTTGGGGTCTTCCAATCGCGGTCCATGTCCATTCCCCTGTCTCGTCACTTGAATTCCTTCGCTCCCCTGTCTACTACTCTTCCCCTACCCCTCCTTGGTGCATCCCTCGCATACAGTTAAGTTTGGACTTGTTCTGGGACTCGAAAGACTCAGTAACACGGTTAACTCTCTGTTTCCAATTGCGAGCACTGCTTGATTCATTCCATGGCGCAGCAGCTGTTTACATGGACGGTTCTCTGGTTGATGTCCATGCTGGGGATGCCATTATTTGTGGTGACCATATTGAACAGCGATCTTTGCCTAGTGGAAGTAGCGTATTCACCATGGAGTTGGTCGCCATTTTACAAGCTCTCGAACATCTCCGAGCTCGCCCCAGGGGGTCATTTGTCACATGTAGCGACTCCGTAAGCGGCTTACAGGCCCTTGACCAGTTTCTTCAAATGTCTGTAAATCTATCGGACCAAACAGCGTGGTCATCAGTCCGTAGCTTAAACCTAGGCAAACTAACCTACTGACAAACCATGCCCCAGGGAGGACTCGAACCTCCACGGCGAGCAACCGCGCGCTCTGCAGTGAGGCTACTCCACCGCGACGACCAGTTTCTTCCCTAGCACCATTTGGTGCGGTCAATCCAAGAAACCGTCTTCGCCTTCGGCGAGTAAGGCCGTTCTGTCGATTTTTGTTTCGACTCTCGGCCACATAGGTATACTAGGCAACGAACGCGTCGATCAGTTGGCCATGCAGGCCACCATTTCACGGTCCCTGGATACTAGCCTTCCAGTAACGGACCTCCAATCCCAGTTACACCGCAAGGTCCTTGGGTTCTGAATGGGCAGACTCGACTGAGCCATACAAGCTCCGCATTGCCAAGGTCTGTACCGCCTTACTGAGGGCCTCTTGCAGAGAATCGGTTGTCCTTTGCTGACCCCGTATTGGCCATACCTGGCTTACGAACGGGAGGACCCTAGTCGGTGTCGCTGTGGCACACAACTGAGAGTCGCCCAGAGGCGGAATTTTAATATCCTTGACGCCTTGAACCTTGTTTTGCTGACGCCTCTATAGCTGATTCTGTTTTAAATTTATTCCTGTTAGTGGATTGTACCATTACATATAAAGTTCATTGAGTGTCTATAATCCATCCGTTCTCCGCTTGCCTAACACTTTTATGTGGGTGATTTTTAACATTTGACAAAGTGACTAGTTTTCCTATTTTCATTTTTGTGATATCCCAGGCAAAACATTCTGTTCTTTAAACCTTTTACCGTTTCTTCATTTTTATTTGCTACCTTTTATTTTTGACGTTTCAACCATTATGAGGAAGTTTAACACATTGTTCTATATCTACGATAGGAATAAGAGAGTGAAGACCATTGTAGTTTAGTTCCTTCCAAAACAAATACCAACCTCATAGTCTCCAAGAGACTGTAAACATATCTCAGAACGGTCAAACAACTTTTCGATTCCGGATGCGTAGATATCTTCTCCAGCGTTTTGCAACCATATGGAGACAGCCGCTTTCACCTCCTCATCTTTCGAAATATTTGTCCACCCTTTTTTATCTTACCGAAAAGACGAATGTCGCATGACACTAAGTCGGGACTATATGGAGAATGTTGCCTCACCTCCCACTTGAACTTCTTCAGCAGTTCGTACGTTCTGCGGGCGTTGTGAGGTGTTGCGTTATCGTGGAAAAAAATCGCACCAGCACTGAATTTCTCTTGACACTCTCTCTTTAATTGTTTTACGATGAATATCCGTGCAATTCACCCATTTGGCCCATAGAAGTCGGCCTGTTGCTCGCACCTCCAATTTGGAGCGAACATCCAGCTGACGCGCCATTGATTTTAGGCCTCTAGTTACGAAAATCACAACGAACAACCACGGCAACCGTCCTACCTGACGTCTGTGGAGTTACTGTGCGTTTCCCCGATTTGCCTAAGACTGCGACACACAGTCAGCCTACCCCTCCAGGGATTAAATAAATAAACATTTCACACGATCAGCCATTGGACTAATCTGAAGATTTCCTGAACTTTCATCAAACTAGCTCCAATCACATTGGAGTCCAGAGGGAACAGACATACATCAACATCAAAATCAATTTTAATAGATACAGAAGAAGAAGAAGATAGCGTGGTCATAGACTTCTTGATATTGTGTGGCAAAAATTTTAAATGACGCCTTATCTTTGCAAGGTGCAATAGGATACCGACAAAGACTTTAGACATTAGCGTAACAAAACATTCTCCACATTCTCCACTGCAGTGAGTTGTGCCGGAGATATGTGAACAAGCTACCAACTTAGTGAACTAGCTTTGTCGATGTAGGTGTGTAACTACTCACTGTGCACAGTCTGTGTACTACGCGATCACATTTTGCTTGTGGGTTTTTCCAGTTGTACAACTTCGGACACCAATGTGAAATTACCTCTGCGACCAACTGTGGGCAAGCCGCCTGTACTGCAGGCCAGGTCGACGGTGCACGTGGCGGCAGTAGAGAGATATGCTGTTTAGAAAGAGATCGCCGTTGGCGGTAACGAGATTGGCGACGACAGCGCTCGAAGCGGCCGGCGGGCGAAACTTGGTGCAGAGCGGAGCGGCGTAACGCTGCCACGTGCTCGCTGGCCCCTACTCTCGCCCGGCTATTGGCTCGACCCTCGCACCGTGTTCATGGCCGAGGCGTGATGGTCGCCCCCATCGGCGGATTACAGCACTGACGCTCTGCCAGCCAGACCTCATCGCGGCGCCGACACTATCCTGCATTTCTCAAAGCCAAGTTCTCCGAGACGTGTTTCGGCGATCAATTGGATTCAAAGTCAAGGTCACTGAACGAGACGCCACCCATCCGCCACCGAAAAAAGACATACGTTTTTCTCATTAGGTGTATTGTGCTGTCACCTAATGCCAGGTAGGCTACTCTACATCACAGACCGCAGTAGTCATTATACATCGCGAGAGAACAGAATTGGGTGCTCCGCGGAACTGTTGACTGTTGACAGTTGAGCATGTAAGTCTGGTTGAACACCTTCACCAGACATCCATGATGGTATTTCAAATTTGTAATCAGGCATCTATACCAAGATGGTGTAATTCCCATCGTTTTTTAAAATGTTTTTCTGATGATGATGTTCTCGAAACGCGTCACGAAATAAAGCTAATTGCGACCAAGACTTTTCACACAATTTTTTCATACATGCCAACGTAAGGTCGCGTGTCCACAAGAATGGAAGGTTTTATGAACCAAGTGATAAAGAAGTCTGTGTGCTAGATTAACACACTCCTAAACGTCCTTAGTTCCATAGTTTTCAAAATGACAAGCCAAGATCGCACACTAACAATTTATTAAATGACGAACGGTTTCGGTGCACTGTGTCACCATAATCTGGTCACATATATGTTATAATCTGGCCATCTTGTTAAAAAATTGGGTATAAAATGCACTTGTTATTTTATACCCAATTCACATACATGTTATAATCTGGCCATCTTGTTAAAAAATTGGGTATAAAATGCACTTGTTATTTTATACCCAATTTGTTTTAACAAGATGACCAGATTATAACATGAATATGTGACCAGATGACGGTGAAACAGTGTACCGAAACCGGTCGTCATTTAATAAATTGTTAGTGTGCGATCTTGGCTTGTCATTTTGAAAACTATAAAAGGTTAGATCGCCTCCAGACCCTACTGTGTCAGGTAATCTTATCCTTAGTTCCACTATTACTGAAGTGATAGTGAAGTGAAAACGTCTAGGGACACGTACTGCACGAAAGCGTACAGGCCGACCTCATCTATCGACTGACAGAGACAGTCGAAAGTTGAAGAGAATCGTACAGTGTAAATAGGCAGACATCTTGCCCACACCGACACACAGGAACTCAACACCAAGTCTTAGACACTTGGATTTCATGGTCGAGTGGCTGCTCATAGACTACATATCATGCAGGTCATTACCAACAGACGCCTCGATTGTTGTAAAGAGCATAAACATTGGACGATTGAACAATAAAAAAAACAATGTGTGGCGATCTGATGACAGGATATGGGTATGGCGAATGTCCGGTGAACGTCATCTGCCAGCGTGTGTCCTGCTGACAGTAAAATTCGGACGCTGTGGTGTTATGGCGTGGTCGTGTGTTTCATGGACGTGGCTTGCACAGGCCTATATTGATGTTTCAAACATCTTCTTTCTTCCCACTGTTGAAGAGCATTTCGGGGATGGCGACTGCATCTTTCAACACGATCGAGCATCTGTTCATAATCCACGGCCTGTGGCGGAGTGGTTACACCGCAGTTACATCCCTGTAATTGACTGACCTGTACAATGTCCCGACTTGAATCGTACAGCACTCCTTTGGGATCTTTTTGAAAGCAGACTGCATGCCAGGCTCACCGATCTTCATCGATACCTCTCCTGTGTCCAGTCCCTCAAGATACCTTGCATCACCTGATTGAACTTACGCCTGCGAGAGTGGAAGCTGTCATCAAGGCTAAGGTTGGGCCAACACCATATTGAATTTCAGCGCCACGAACTTGTGATCACGTAGTGTACCCGTATATAAAATGTGCATATGTTACGTAAGCATCAATCTATTTATGTATAACATATTCTTCTGTTCTACAGGAATGATTTCATAAACGTACCACAGTAAATGGCTGAAAATTTTACCTTATATTCTGTAGTCGGAAATACCATGTCCGGATTTCTAACATCATTACACGTAATCAACAAAGACGCGAACACCATGATGTTTAAATACCAAAAGTGCCTTTTTTCTTCGAGACCGCGGTCCGACTGCTGTGAAACTTTAAACTTAGCATACGGTTTTAGGGAATCTGCACTGAATAATAAATAAATAAATAAAAGAGATTTTTGCACGAACTGCTGTATTTTTGATGAAAAAAAGTCTTGGTTGCCTAAGATTGATGTTTTATTAATGTAAACATGACGCGTTTCGCCTCTTCTAGGCATCATCAGACGTTTGAAAGAGGGGGGGGGGGGGGGGAGTGAGAGATTTACAAACTTGTTTAAAACACAACTAAAATATGTTAATCTTTCCTAAGCAAGGAATATTACAATGGGGAGGGTGCGGACTGAAGAAACAGTGGACCACATAACCACATTCACGTGTTTGACGTGGAGGGTGAAAATTGAACTAATAGAATACCACTAAAGGGCATTGCTTAATAAATAAAATTACTTTGAAGTTGCAGAGCGTCAAATTATTAAAATTCAATAAAAATAGATGTAACTGCTGGTGAATAATGGTGGCAACGAAGTCAATGGTAAAATTTAACTCAGCCGCGAAAAGCTATGTTTACTCACGCAGAACTCCTTCCGCCCTCGTGTCTTGCTGAGTTAAATTTTACCTTTGACTTCGTTGCCCCCATTATTGACCAACAGTTACATCTATTTCTATTGAATTTCGATAATTTGACGCTCTGCAACTTCAGAGTTAGGTAATTTATTTATTAAGATATGCCCTTTAATGGTATTTTATTAGTTCAATTTTCTTCCCCCCACGTCAAACACGTGAACGTGGTTATGTGACCTGCTGCTTTTTCCGTCTGCACCCTCCTCATTGTAATATTTCTTGCTTAGGAAAGATTTAACATTCTTTTAGTTGTGTTTTAAACAGGTTTGTGAATCTCCCCCTGACCCCCTTTCAAACGTCTGATAATGCCTAGAAGAGGCGAAACGCGCCGTGTTTAAATGAATAAAACAAAGTTTATGCAACCAAGACTTTTTTACTTTTTTTTCTTCTTTTTTACCAAAAATATCAATTACGGTGCTGTGTCAACGCCACTAAAATATGGAGTGGAGTGATTGTATTTACAAACTGCTGCATGGTATTTCGCACATTTACGTTTTATTTAATTTGGTACCACAATATTCGAATATTTTGTAAAGAGGTTGGTTAGATTTTGCTTGTGGTCGATTTTAATCGACACATATAAATGTATAAAATATAAAGGAGATATCTAAATTCATTTAAAATAAGATAATAATAATCACTGCTTTCTTCAGATACTGATTTTTTATAAGGCGGACGAACAGGCACGGTACCGCCACATATGCCCAAATGATTTGGCGACGTTAAGGAATATCATTCCATTAAAAATTATTTATTTACTGATTTTGTACATCATATAGTGTGATACCTTCTCTGAATATTCATAATCAAATCCTGTTTACAGGTGTTTCCATGAAAGCATGAAAATATTTAACAAGATATAAAGAATACCAACCGAAGAATTTGAGATAGGCATTCTGGGGTAAGAGCAGTCGGCGTAAGTTGGTGTGGAAGTAAACGTGTCTTACGCTTTGTCTCATATTACGGTTTTCCACCTTCGTTACGACTAACACGCGTTTACACGTACTGTGCACGGTGCACAACCTCACTTCATTGGATGTCCGCAACCATCTCTATACTGTACTTGCTGGTCGCTGGATTGGAAGAGGAGGTTCTGTTCTGTGCAAGATACAGCACAAATGATATGTTAACTGTGTCAGTTATGATATTTGTAGTTTACTGTAACTAATGTAAATAAAAAAGTACACAGTAATATGATTGTATTCCTAGTGTCTCCATACGTAGGCTTCCCTGACACAAAGTGCCCTACCTCAAATTCTTCAGTGTGGCATGTACTCTTAAATTTTTTTATGCTCTTACAGAAACACGCTGTATAAATGTACCTAAGCGTATAAAGAAATATCTACTGGTTAACTGAATTTGCTATATGAGCAGCACACACAACTATAACTAGTAGTAAAAAAAAAAAAAAAAAAAAAAAAAAAAAAAAAAAAAAAAAAATAGCTGAAGAAAATGTCCTGTCGATGGACAAAAAAGGGCATCTGCGAGGCGTGTTTTTTTTTAGGTAAGTGCCATTTTTAAATTAAAAAAAGACGTGCTAACATATCAGAATAATTTTATGCACACTGGGTACCTACACCTGTTGTCTAGGCACTGACGCCATTACAGTCTGATTCTTCCTTATTTACGTGTGCTAAAGGCCTAAAAGCGATCGATATTCATCGTGAGATCTCTGCAGTTTACGGAGAAAATATTATGAGTGATGGAATGGTAAGAAAGTGGGTGAGAGCATTTAAAGATGGCCGCACAAACGTGCATGATGAACAACGGAGTGGCCGTTCTTCGGTTGTTAATGAAAGTTTGGTGCGGGAAGTGGACAATAAGGCGAGAGAAAACAGACGCTTTACGATTTCCACCTTGCGGGATGGCTTTCCTATGTTTCGCGTAGTGTTTTGTATGGCATTGTGACCAAACAAGACGATAACGAAGTAGATTAAGGTATAGGTTTTCATGTCAAAATAAAATTATTGAGATATCTTAGCATGTCTATTTTTAATTTCAAAACGGTACTGACCTAAAAAACACCACTCGTAGTTGCTTCAGCCTCATACCACCTTTCCACACAAATTTTAGCATGCGAACGTATTCCCGATTTTTTGTGTTCTAAGACAATAGCAGAGAGTAGCGGTCGAAGAAAAAGAGCGAACTAACAGTTTTGGTGTGTGTGTGTGTGTGTGTGTGTGTGTGTGTGTGTGTGTGTGTGTGTCTGTGAGAGAGAGAGGGGGGGGGGGAGGAGAGAGAGAGGGAGAGGGAGAGGGAGAGAGTCAGTGGCAGTATACAAGATGAATGGATGGCTGTAGCAGCAATGGCAAAAAAGAAGATACAGTAGAAATGAAAAAGAGAGATGAGTGGAGACTATATATAAGCATTGGAGGTCTAGATTCCCCAGACCGGAGCATTGCACCAAGAAACATTTCGTTTCCTTTTCCATCCCTTCTACCGATGTGTTAATGTTTCTCTATCTAGGGGATAGAAGCACGACCGTACTTATAGAGATGAGAAAATTCTAAAATGAAGGGACAGACAGCAAACTGTGGGAAAGAGAAAAGAGACTGTGGTAATGACAAACAAGAAGAATGTGACAGTTGCAATAAAAGTGGACGAGAAGAAGACAGTAGTAAGGATGATGGAGAGATAGAGATGAAAACAATGGCAATGGGAGAGACAGGAGGATGTGCCAGTCGGAGAAAGAGGAGAACGGTGGGAGAGATAAATATGTCAACATGACAGTGAAGGGAAGGTGCTGTGATTGAAAAAATTCATTAAAAAGAGAGACTGGGTTAAAATATTATGCACGTTTTGTGATAAAAGAGCGCGAGTGTGTTCTCATGGCGACATTTTTGGTGAGGAAGGCATAATGAGAACTGAGACAGCTCGTGCCTCGCATTTCTGTCAGAGTGTTTTCAAAAAAAGCTTCAAATGTTTGTAGAGTCTATGGGACTTAACTACGGGGTTATCAGTTCCTAAACTTTCAAACTACTTATGAACTAACTAAGACCAAGGACGGCACAAATATCCATGCCCGAGGGGGGATTCCAACCCCCGACCGTAGTGGATGTGCAGACCGTGACTGGAGCGCCTCAGTCCCCTCGGCCACCGCGGCCGGCAGAATGTTTTAAACAGGAGCGGAATGTATGACACCAGCAGCTAATGGGTAAAGTTGAAAGTGTGTATCCATCTGGGATTTGAACCCGGGTCTCCTGCTTTCTAGGCAGTTGCGCTGACCCCTACATTACTGGGGACACAACAAGCACCACACCTGCACAGAATTAATCAAGCACGCCTCCCGTCAGATACATATTTGCAACTTTACGCATTCCCTAAATATGAATTCATAAAGCTGCAGGATCAAAACACATTTGCTTTTTTGTGCTATGAAAAGATCATTTCTCTCGTAGCACTAGCCTACTTGCTTATCTGAAGTACACCCGTCGTTGCAGTTAGTCGATCGTGCATTACATCCACTGAGACTATCGTATTATTTGTGTTTTCTTTTAAGTTATTTCATTTACCATACATAAATCTCATCGAATTACGTGTGTTGTACTTGTTGCTACTTAAATGTAGAAGCGAAAGATGCTACTTACTGGTGTAGTAAAATGGTTGTTTTGATATAGGAAGCCTGTACAGAAAAATTCCATGATACTGTTACAAACTTTCATATATAGTATCATTTGTCTCTCTGAATTATATTTCTTAGTGTCTAGTTAAATGAGCCTATATTTTTGAGTAGATATTCACTTACACCTTTCGACTAGGTTGTTTCCGGATTAAAGTCGTTTATATCATTCTTCATCCTCGTAAAGAATGCGTGGAGGCAATGGAATAGTAAGACGCCTGTTCTACTCTGGGTGGCAACGAAGTCAATTTTCAGTCACCAGAGAACACCGGTTAGTGCCGCCATAAATCTACATTGTGGGACCTCACTCGCGGTATGGTGAGCCTACTCGATAGAACCACCCTACGAAATGTGTCTGTAGAATGGTTCACGATGCCAGACATGAATCGCAGACGTCACACCAAATACAACTCCATCATGTGGTTGACCGAAGACTGGGCATTTGTCATTGTTGAACAGCAGTCCACAGATGGTGTTGAGTTTATGGATTTCTGTGAAGTGCCCACCAACAGACGAACTCCCATCAAAATTATGACGACCGGTTCTCCAAATTTCTCATGGCAGTCTTGGTACATGGGTAACAAACGCACTCAACCGATAATGCTTTCCGTATGGTCAACGCCATACTGTAATTTTCTGTGTGATTTTTCATCAAGTTTTAAGGTGCTTTTCTTTTTTATTCCCAATTTATTGTGGGGGGATAAGTATTCCTCTCTCTTAAGGATTATGCGCATTTCTTTTTCTTTGTTTTCCCCTTAATCGCCAAACATCGGAGCTCACTTTAGTTCTTCCTTTTTTCTTCGGAGAAGTTGTTTTCGTTTTGGTTTACACCTACTGTAAGGGGTGTTTGTTTTGTTACATGGATGCTCATCTCCACAAACTGGATTTCCTTTATTTTAGAATGAGAATTATTTCTATTTCTGCTTAGGTTGGGAATTACATCTGTACACATACAATTTTTCTTCCGTTCATTCACTATCACTGGAACAATGACCGCCTTAATGTTTTATATTTATTTAATGTTAATTTATTTGAATGGAAGGATAATTAATTTATTGCTCCTAATGGAGTAATTTTTAATTTCTAAGAAGTTTCTTTTTGTTCTGTTACCATGGTATTCGACACGATATGTTGAAGGGGTGGCAGGAGACCCAAAATAAATAAAATAAAATAGATCTAAGTAAATAAATAAAAAATAAAAAACATAAAGCGAACACAATGTTAAGATTTAGAGCGATACTGATTAGTAAAGGAACTTTTCGATATGAGTGTCATCTTTAAAAAATCAAATGTTTGTATAGTGTATGGGACTTAACTACGGGGTCATCAGTCCCTAAACTTACAAACTACTTATGAACTAACTAAGACTAAGGACGGCACAAATATCCATGCCCGAGGGGGGATTCGAACCCCCGACCGTAGTGGCCGTGCAGACCGTGACTGGAGCGCCTCAGTTCCCTCGGCCACCGCGGCCGGCTGTCATCTTTACTTAGTATATTTTGGGAGGAAGTAACTGCTTTGATAGCATTTGGTACGGGTTGTATTTTGTTCGATTATAGTCAGCTTTACCCCGGCCTACTGTGTATAATGTTTTAATTATTTTCTCAAAGTACTCAGAATTTCTACTACACTACCGTACTTCAGTACCGTATTACTTCAGTATATGATGCCTTTTTTTTTTTTTTTTACTTACCCTGAGCTTATAATTTGTAGCAGTTTGTGAATTTTATTGCGGAAATCAGTCTGATTGAATATCTCTTCTCAATAAACTGCGTCAATCAGTAAAGACACGACCCTACATATCTAATATATAAAGCAGAGTGTCCGTATATTTGTACGTGTTGCATACAAATCTACAGTTTTGTTCCAATCTTTATGAAATTTTGTACACGTAAGCTTCAATCCATGAGGATGGTCGCCGTAAGTGTAAGAATGAAATACGATATATAGTTCCCCAGATATGATGTCATAAACAATGAGATGCTCGGAAAACTGCTGTATTTTGCGACAATGCTGCTCATTTTCTCCTAAACCATTGGACCGATTTCAACCAAATTTGGTACACACATTCCTTACCGTGAGATAACAATTTCTGCATGGTTAAGAATCACATACGGCACATGGTTCAAAAGATATTACGTCATAACCAATAGAAATTCAAAAAATTCCGTATAATGCGGCGAGACTTTCGAAATACACTGTATGAGAATGACAGTATTTAACGACTTGCAACAAACTTTAAACATAATACGAACCTTTATTAAAGTTTTTCTCGCTGCCAACCATAGTAAAATGATGAAAGGAAAAAAGTTTCTCGCTTACTACTTTTCCGCTGTTTATGGAGTAAAACTACGGCTCTTGGTATGACGTTACAATTTATAATTTGTACACTACAAATTGTAGCAGCAGAAAATTGTAGATACAGTATACACTCATGTAGTTGAATGTACCTTCTATATTTTATCACAGTACGACACATAGTTCATGAGATATGAGCTGCCGGCCGCGGTGGCCGAGGGGACTGAGGCGCGCCAGTCACGGTCTGCATGGCCACTACGGTCGGGGGTTCGAATCCCCCCTCGGGCATGGATATTTGTGCCGTCCTTAGTATTAGCTAGTTCGTAAGTAGTTTGTAAGATTAGGGACTGATGACCCAGTAGTTAAGTCCCGAAAGCCTTACAAACATTTGAACTTTTTTTTTTTTTTTTTAATGAGCACATAAACAGAAACGTTCATGGAAAACCGCCACATCACGCACCAAGTTTTAATGTATTACTTCATTACTTCTTTACTGCTAATTGTACTCCCAAGAGATTTTACAGACATGCAGCCCTCACTCAAATGAATACATATCTGATTAGTGGCAGGAATAAATGAATAAATACCCGGGCAACGCCTGGTTTTCAGCTAGTTTTGTATAATTTTAATAACCGACCAGACAGAAGTAGGTCGGCCTGACATTTTTCAGTAGCCTTTCAGAATACGAATATTTCTACTGACGAAGGAGGTTCAGTGTTCAGCGCGGCGGACTCGCATTCACGAGGACGACGGTTCATGTCAGAGTCGACCCATCCATGTCGAGGATTTCAATCATTTTCCTAAATCACTCCATGAGAAGGTTGGGATGATTCCTAAGGGCACAAACGATTTCCTTCTCAGTAGATGCCTAATCCTAGCTTCAGCTACGTCTTTAATGACCTAGATGTCGAAAGAAAAAAATGTTGTAATGTTTGTGAATTTATGGAACTTAAATATCAGTCCATAGGCTTACAATCTACTTAAACACACACACACACACACACACACACACACACACACACACACATATATCCATGACCGAGGGAGGGCTCGAAGCTCCGACAGGGAGCAACCGCGCGCTCCCCAGCAAGGCACCTTAGAGCGTCAGGTCATCATTCCACCGCGTCCCTAGATGTCGATTGGCTGTTTACGTATGTAACATTTAAACGAAAAATCTGCATTCCTATGGTACCATTTGCAAAACAGAAGTATTTTTTATTTTTATTTTTACTCTTTTTAAAGGCAGTCCTTTACGCCAGGCCACTTCTATCACTAATTACAGGGCTGTCGACTGGGTGTTAACTTCCTTTTTTCTTGCCAAAACCCCAATTGTTTTTGGTCCTTCATGACCAGCTTCGACAGACTTGTTGTCATCTGAGCTTCACACGTTCTTTTCTTATATGTCTATGTGCTTAAAATATTCAGAAAACTACTATTCGATAAAAATTACTAAAAATTTCCGGGCTATTATGCCGTGGTCTAGTGGATGTATTGTCGAAACCCAACGTTTCGTCCCCGACTGCGGAGGACATTCTCAAGGGGGATCGTAGCACTTTCAATTTCCGATACACACCCTGGCTCGCTACGGACTGTCAATAGCGAGCCAGGGTGTGTATCGGACATTGAAAGTGCTACGAGCCGCGGTGGAGTAGCCGAGCGGTCTAAAGCGGAGCGCGCGGTTGCTCGCCGTAGAGGTTCGAGTCCTCCTTGGGGCATGGGTGTGTGTGTTGCCCTTAGGTTAGTTTAGGTTTAAGTAGTTTCTAAGCTACGGACTGATGACCACGCAGTTTGGTCCGATAGATTTACAAATATTTGAACATTTTTGAAAGTGTTACGATCCCCCTTGGGAATGTCCTCCGCAGTCGGGGACGAAACGTTGGGTTTCGACAATAAATCCACTAGACCACGGCATAATATCCCGGAAATTTTTAGTAATTTTGACCATTCCGGCCAAGAAAGCTTACACTTTCTATTTGATAGCAACTTTGTTGAAAACGCCGAGTTAAATAAAGAGAATTACATTCTTCAAAAATGAAATGCAAACATCGCGAATTAATAATTTTTTTAATGACGACCGGTTTCTGAGGACTGTACCACAATCATCTGTCATATATATTTTATAAGCTGGTCATCTTATTTAAAAATGGATATAAAATGATAACTGCAACATAACACTTATTATTTTGTGTAAGATGACCACCTTATAAAATATATGACCAGATGATAGAATATATGACCAGAAACCGGTCGTCATTAAATAAATTATTAATTCGCGATCTTGGCTTTTCATTTTTGAAGAATATAGAACTATCAGATAGCCTCACAAACCGGCAATGTCAGGTAGTGTTTATAAAGAGAATTGTTTACGTCCTTATATATCGTAGAACTTACAGTGGCTGTCAGCTAAACACATCAATGGGCTTCACGTAGAACATTTTACAAAATTAGCGCGCTGTTGCTCGCCGTGGAGATTCGGGTCCTCCATGAGGCATGGGTGTGTGTGTTTGTCCTTAGGTTAGTTTAAGTAGTTTGTAACCTTCGGACTGATGACCACGCAGTTTGGTCCGATAGATTTACAAACATTGGAATTTTTATTAAAATTATCCGGTAATGTTTCGTCTTTTACTATTACTCCATATATTAGTATATACCTTATCTCCAGACTATGTAGATAGTGAAATTTCAGTGATCCTGAATCCTCAGGGTTAGCACTAGGATCAAATGCGACGTATTTGTCATTAGGACTAACATTTCCTACTGGAGACCCACTGAGTACGAGGTCGCAAGTTTGGGAATAGTCAAGAATACGATAGAATACGTCGGCTTTAACCAGTGACGTCATATAGGAAGCAAAGATGTGGAAGTATTGCCATTTGAACATGTGAAATCTATTAAGAAATTTATCAAATGTTTGTAAATCTATCGGACCAAACTGCGTGGTCATCCGTCCGTAGCTTACAAACTACTTAAACTAAGGTAAACTAACCTAAGGACAACACACACACACTCAAGCCGCAGGGAGGACTCGAACCTCCGACGGCGAGCAACCGCGTGCTGCCCAGCCAGGCGCCATAGACCGCTCGGCTACTTCACCGCGGCGATAATACTATTAACGACTTTACAGATATATAATTATTAGCAAGTTTAAGAAATATGTATAATTAATGAAACACATCATATTCTTGACTGGAGGAGAGGGAGGTCAAGTCTAGTATACGATACAATTTATAAATGTTACCAAAAGTCGCTATTTCATTAGATATATGTGTCATATTCTTTATCGCCACCCCCATGAACCACAGACATTGCCGATGTGGGGTGGCTTGCGTGCCTCAACGATGCAGATAGCCGTACCGTAGGTGCAACCACAGCGGAGGGGTATCTGTGGAGAGGCCAGACAAACGTGTGGTTCCTGAAGAGGGGCAGCAGCCTTTTCAGTAGTTACAGGGGCAACAGTCTGGATGATTGACTGAGCTGGCCTTGTAACATCAGCTAATGTGGCTTTGCCACACAGCTACTGCGAACGGCTGAAAGCAAGGGGAAACTACAGCCGTTACTTTTCCCGAGGACATGCAGCTCTACTGTATGAACATATGATGATGGCATCCTCTCGGGTAAAATATTCCGGAGGTAAAATAGTCCCCCATTCGGATCTCCGGGCGGGGACTACTCAGGAGGATGTTGTCATCAGGAAAGACAATACTGGCATTCTACGGATCGGAGCGTGGAATGTTAAATCCCTTAATCGGGTAGGAAAATTAGAAAATTTAAAAAGGGAAATGGATAGGTTGAAGTTAGATATAGTGGGGATAAGTGAAGTTCGGTGGCAGGATGAACAGGATTTCTGGTCAGGTGAGTACAGGATTATAAATACAAAATCAATTGGGGGTATCACAGGAGTAGGACTGATAATGAATATGAAAATAGGAATGCGGGTAAACTACTATGAACAGCACAGTGATCGCATTATCATTGTCAAGATAGATACGAAGCCAACACCGACAACAGTAGTACAGGTTTATATGCCAACTAGCTCTGCCGATGATGAGGAGATCGAAGAAATATATGAGGAGCTAGAGGAAATTATACAGACAATTAAGGGAGAGGAAAACTTAATTGTTATGGGGGACTGGAATTCGGTAGTAGGACAAGGAAGGGAAGGGAAGATAGTAGGTGAATATGGTCTGGGCAAAAGGAATGAAAGAGGAAGTCGCCTGGTAGAATTTTGCACGGAACATGATTTAATCGTAACAAACACGTGGTTTAAGAATCACAAAAGAAGGTTGTATACGTGGAAGAGACCAGGAGACACAGGAAGGTATCAGATAGATTTTATAATGGTAAGACATAGATTCCGGAACCAGGTCATAAACTGCAAGACCTACCCAGGGGCAGATATAGACTCTGACCATAACTTGTTAGTCATGAACTGTAGGCTGAAACTGAAAAAACTGCAGAAAGGTAGGAAAATAAGGAGATGGGACTTAGATAAATTGAAGGAAAGTGAAGTTCTGGAGAATTTCAGAGGGAGATTTAGGCAACAATTGACAGAAACAGGGGGAAATAAAACAGTAGAAGAGGAATGGGTAGCATTGAGAGACGAAATAGTGAAGGCAGCAGAGGACAAAATAGGTAGGAAGGCAAGACCAACAAAAAAGCCTTGGATATCACAGGAAATACTAAATTTAATAGATGAAAGGAGAAAATATAAAAATGCAGTAAATGAAACAGGCAAAATGGAGTACAGACGACTAAAAATGAGATTGACAGGAAGTGCAAAATGGCTAAGCAGGAGTGGCTAGAAGCCAAATGCAAATCCGTAGAAGAATGTATAAGAAGGGGAAAAGTAGATACCGCCTACAGAAAAATAAAGGAGACGTTTGGGGACAGGAAGGGCAGCTCTACGAATATCAAGAACTCGGATGGGAAACCAGTTCTCAGCAAAGAAGGGAAAGCTGAAAGGTGGAAAGAGTACATAGAGCAGCTCTACAAAGGAAATGAACTTAGAGACGATGTTGTAGGAAGGGAAGAGGAAGTAGATGAAGATGAAATAGGAGATAGTATACTGAGAGAGGAATTTGACAGAGCCTTGAAAGACCTAGGTCGGAACAAGGCCCCAGGAGTAGATGACATACCCGCAGAGCTATTAAAGTCTCTGGGAAAGCCAGCCATGACAAGACTATTTGAACTGGTGTGTAGGATGTATGAGACAGGCGAAATACCCTCAGACTTTAAGAAAAATGTAATAATCCCCATTCCAAAGAAATCAGGCGCAGACAGGTGTGAAAATTACAGAACCATCAGTTTGATAAGTCATGGTTGCAAAATTTTAACACGAATTATCTACAGGAGAATGGAAAAGCTGGTAGAAACTGACCTCGGGGAAGATCAGTTTGGATTCAGGAGGAACGTAGGAACCCGGGAGGCAATACTCACTTTACGTCTTATCTTAGAAGATAGATTAAGGAAAGGTAAACCTACATTTTTAGCTTTTGTAGATTTGGAGAAAGCTTTTGACAATGTTGACTGGAATACACTCTTTCAAATTCTGAAGTCAGCAGGGGTAAAATATAGGGAAAGGAGAGTTATTTACAACTTGTACAAAAGCCAGACCGCAGTTATTAAACTCGAAGGGCATGAAAGGGAAGCATCAGTTGGGAAGGGAGTAAGACAGGGTTGTAGCCTTTCTCCGATGTTATTCAATTTGTACATCGAGCAAGCGGTGAAGGAAAGCAAGGAAAAATTTGGAATAGGGATTAAAATTCAGGGCGAAGAAATAAAAACATTGCGTTTTGCTGATGACATTGTAATTCTATCAGAGACAGCAAAGGACCTGGAAGAGCAGTTGAATGGAATGGACAGTGTGTTGAAGAGAGCGTATAAAATGAATATTAACAAGAGCAAAACAAAAATAATGGAATGCGGTCTTAGAAAATCAGGCGATGCTGAAGGAATTAGATTAGGTAACGAAACAATGAAGGTGGTAGATGAGTTTTGTTACTTGGGTAGTAAAATAACATGCGATGGTCGTAGTACAGAGGATACAAAATGCAGAATGGCAATGGGAAGAAAAGCATTTCTGAAAAAGAGAAATTTGCTAACATCGAATATTAATTTAAGTGTAAGGAAGTCTCTTCTGAAGGCATTTGTGTGGAGTGTTGCCTTGTATGGGAGTGAAACATGGACGATAAGCGGTGCGGACAGGAAGAGAATAGAGGCTTTTGAAATGTGGTGCTACAGAAGAATGCTGAAGATTAGGTGGGTAGATCGCATAACTAATGAAGAGGTACTGAACAGAATTGGTGAGAAAAGGAATTTTTGGCATACCCTGACTAAAAGAAGGGATCGCTTGGTAGGACACATTCTTAGACATCGGGGAATCGTAAATTTAGCATTGGAGGGAAGTGTGTGGGGTAAAAATCGCAGAGATATGCGTATAGTAAACAGATTCAAATAGATGTGGGTTGCCGTTCTTATGAGGAGATGAAAAGGCTTGTTCAGGATAGAGTAGGGTGGAGAGCTGCATCAAACCAGTCTCCGGACTGAAGACCATAACAACAACATTCTTTATCGGGGGAGGTTAAGTAAAGAATCCAATATAGAGGGCAACTTCAAAGTCATTAGTTGATTTTAGGCCATCTAATACATTATGTGTGCAATTATACATTTATTATTATAAATTTCAAAATTCGTTTTTAAATTTATTTTTTAATAATTATAACAAACTCGTCCAATCAGTTAAAAAAGCGAATCAAGATATTAATTGTCTTTCTTTATCAACATCAAAGACCGTATGAAAATAATTCCATATCTTTGATACAAAAAATTTAATATCATCTTCGTATATATACATAAACATCGCTGACTAATGACATCATTGGTCAAAGGCGATGGGTTGTATCGTAAACTTGAGGAGGTCGCAAGTTCAGTCTCTAGTAAAGGGCATCTGAAAGTGTTGTATTAGCCATTTTGACTGGAAAAATATTATCTTCTAATGAATCACCGTATGTGTCAGTTGGGCCACAGAACAAAAATGGGAGATACGTATTGCACTTCATA
Organism: Locusta migratoria; assembly: GCA_026315105.1. Taxonomy (NCBI): domain Eukaryota; kingdom Metazoa; phylum Arthropoda; class Insecta; order Orthoptera; family Acrididae; genus Locusta; species Locusta migratoria. The sequence continues at coordinate 284,736,967 of CM048748.1, read as the reverse complement.
AAATGTTCGAAACAAACCATTAAGCTGTTCTATGAACATCGAATAAAAATGACTTGCATCAGATTAAGCAAAGGCTTTAACGATCAAGAAAGCGAAGGAAACTTCTTGGGCTTTTCAGACCATACAGAGAGTTCAGCTGGGAATCCATGATAAAGAATGCACAATAACAGAGTGCTGAGATCAGATGTAATGTGATAGCACGTAATCGAATTCGAAACAATATGTCTTACTCTTAACGAGAAACCATTTTTCCCTTACGGCTTAGCTGCAGATAGTCTGATAATATTTTCTACGCACGGAAAAAACATACATCGTTTTAATTTCTCCGCTGCTTCCATGTAGTATGAACAACAATATTACACAATCTTCAGGAGGGATAGTTTACTCACACGAAGTATTATGATCGTACGTATACCAGTAATAAAGCAGAACGTCGCGAACATCCGGCAGAAGTCTACACTAAACCAACAGATCACCGAGAAAGCCTGAAAAGTTACACAGCAATAAAGCAACTTTATAATACAAAGACAAAGAAAGGGCCACGATACCTTTTTTTCTTTAGAGACTAGCTGTTTCGGCGCATTATGCAGCCGTAATTGAATCTGTCTGAAGGCAGATTCGGTGATCGCAATATAAGCTGTCGAAACCGGTAGTCCTGATGGAGAAAAAGCCTATATATACGTGGTGTCAGATCATATCATATTCACGGAATTTATGACGTTAACTACGAATTGGAAAAGTTGAAATGTCTTCCCAGCCAGGATTCAAACCCGGATCTCCTGCTTTGCAGACAGCTGCGATGACCCCTGCATCACTGGGGACAGCGATCACCACCCCTGCAAGCACCACTCAAGCACGCCTTCCATCAGATACAAGTTTGTGTGCTGTCTATGGGATTTGAAATGTAGAGATAAGCAGCTCAGAAAAGAACACCATAAAAGCTTTTGAAATCTCTCCAATTCTGCGATTGGATTCACGATTTCCTATCAGAAAGGACATAATTCGTTATAACTGACGGTAAGTCATCGAGTAAAACAAAAGTGATATCTGGCGTTCCATAGGGAAGCGTTATAGGTCCCCTACTCTTCCTTGTGTTTATAAACGATTTAGGAGACAATCTGAATAGCGCCCTTAGACTGTTTGCGGATGATGCTGTCGTTTATCGGTTAGTGAAGTGAACAGAGGATAAAAACCAACTGCAATGCGATTTAGACAAAATTTCTACATGGTGCGAAAATTGGCAATTGACACTAAATAAAGAAAAGTGTGAAGTAATACACATGACCACTGAAAGAAATCCGCTGAACTTCAATTACACGAAAACTCAGTGAAACCTTAAGATCGTAAATTCTACCAAATACCTAGGAGTTACAATTACGAACAACTTAGACTGGAGAGAACACATAGAAGATATTGTGGAGAAGGTGAACCAAAGATTACGTTTCATTGGCAGAACACTTAGAAGATGCACCAGCTCCACCAAAGAGACTGCCTACATCACACTTGTGCGTCCTCTCCTGGCGTACTGTTGGGACCCTCACCAGGTGGGACCCTCACCAGGTGGGACTGACGGAAGATATTGAGAAGGTTCAGAGAAGGGCAGAGCGTTTCGTTTTATCACGTTACCGGGGGGAAAGCGTCACGGAAATGTTGCACGAATTGGGGTGGAAATCATTAAAAGAAAGGCGTTATTTATTGCGGCGTCATCTGTTTGCAAAGTTTTAATCACCGACTTTTACTTCTGAATATGAAAATATTTTGCTGGCACCCACCTACTTAGGGAGAAATGACCAACCCAATAAAATAACAGGAATCATGTCGAAACCGGAACGATTTAGGTGTTCTTTCTTCCCGCGCGCTATTAGAGAATGGAACGGTAGAGAAATGTTATGAAAGTGGTTAATGAAACCCTCTGCCAGGCACTTAAATGTGATTTGCAGAGAATCTATGTAGATGCAGAAATGTGGTGTTACAAGTAACTTGTAGAGATTCGATGATTCGATCGAGTCACTAACCACTGTGTGGTTTGTAATGACTAAAACAAGGTCACAATTGATAACAGACACGCAGAGACGTTAATCAATAGTCATTTTCGTATCCGACGGTAGTGTTGGAGATAGAAATCGTGTAGGGGGATCAAGAGACTAAGTTTACGCAGTAGCGTGGAGAGCGGTATCAAACAATCTTCAGAGTGAAGATCACTTACTAAACAATGTACATGTGTAGAATATATAACAAGTGTATTTCAGTAAATTCTCCACGACGAAACAGAGGATTAAGGATGGAACTTCCACCGACGTCCACGTGACATCAGAGGCCAGCATTATTTGTTCTTCGGTACACCATGCTGGGATGAACAGGTCGTTAAAATAAAATTCTGATCTACTCAGATGAACGACTCTCAAAACATTAAATAACGATTTTTATTAAATGAAGTCTTCTCTATGACCTCCAGGAAACTGGTCGAGTAGTTTTAGAGAACAGTGTATTTAAATATACAGTCACAACTGTGTAACTGTTAGCATAGAAGATAGTGTAGTGTTAAAGAAATTTGAGGCAGAATGTCTCCGCAGCCACGAGTCGCAGCTCTTACTTCCGTTACCACCACTCCAGCGGGCATCAGCGATCTCATCTAGAGATTCCAATCCACCACCAGAGTACTGAAAGACCCTGAATGTTGCAGTGATGAACCCTATTCCGCCTTACGCATTTAGAATGATTTACAAGCTATTGATACAGAGATCTTTTGTGGGACATTCTTTCGACGTCTCTTATAAAGCTTCTGTTCGCTGTCGACATAAATAAAGCACCGCGCCAGTATATTACGGCTGTTATATAGTGAACTGCGGAGCGCGAGCTGAATTTTAAGTGCAGTTCCTCCGCTCAGAACGGGAATTCTAGAAATGTAAGACCGGGTGTTGCGGATATGAATGGGCGCGACGCAGTAAAAAGTGTCGGCAGATGAAATATAACGGACTGTCGGAACGAGAAGCGATATTCTGCGAAGGAGCCGCCCGTAAAGCAGGGAGCAGTCGGCTGTTAAACTGCGGGCAAGTCCGGCAGGTAGTTTCCACTTCCGCCGGCGCCTGCGCCTGCGACTGCGACTGTAATCCGCCGTTTGAGAGCGGCGAGCAAAAAGCCGGCAACTTTATAGGCGGCGGCGGCGGCTTAGCGTCGCCTCTGGAGCGCCGACTAAGTAGCTGCGAGGATCTGCCGGCTTATCACTCGCAGCGGACGACACGGATTTGGCGGCGGCGCTGCCCTCCCCGGGGGATCCGATATTTATATTTCTGCTCGACGCGAGTAGCGCGACGGCCGAGGCCGTGGGTACGGGGTAGGTGGACACCCCGCGACGGTGCTGCCGCCTGCCGCACGACTCCGCAGTCACGGAACCGTTTGAATGTAAAGCCTGTTTTAACACGACCGACTCACAAACGACTTTTAATGAAACTTCCTGGCAGATTAAAAATTGTGTGCCGGAACCGGGACTCGGACCTAGGACCATTACCTTTCGCGGGCAAGCGCACTACCGACTGTGCTATCCCGACACGACTCACGATGCCGCCTCACAACTTTACTTCCGCCAGTACCTCGCCTCCTACTTTCCAAACTTCACAGAAGCTCTCCTGCGAACCATGCAAGACTAGCACTCCTGGAAGAAAGGATATGGTGGAGACATGGCTTAGCCACAACCTAGGGGATGTTTCCAGAACGACTCTTCCACTCTACAGCGGAGTGTGCGCTGATATGAAACTTCCTGGCAGATTAAAAATTGTGTGCCGGAACCGGGACTCGGACCTAGGACCATTACCTTTCGCGGGCAAGCGCACTAGCGACTGTGCTATCCCGACACGACTCACGATGCCGCCTCACAACTTTACTTCCGCCAGTACCTCGCCTCCTACTTTCCAAACTTCACAGAAGCTCTCCTGCGAACCATGCAAGACTAGCACTCCTGGAAGAAAGGATATGGTGGAGACATGGCTTAGCCACAACCTACGGGAAGGTTTCCAGAACGACTCTTCCACTCTACAGCGGAGTGTGCGCTGATATGAAACTTCCTGGCAGATTAAAAATTGTGTGCCGGAACCGGGACTCGGACCTAGGACCATTACCTTTCGCGGGCAAGCGCACTACCGACTGTGCTATCCCGACACGACTCACGATGCCGCCTCACAACTTTACTTCCGCCAGTACCTCGCCTCCTACTTTCCAAACTTCACAGAAGCTCTCCTGCGAACCATGCAAGACTAGCACTCCTGGGAGAAAGGATATGGTGGAGACATGGCTTACCCATAGCCTAAGGGATGTTTCCAGAATGGAACTTCTACTTTGCAGCGGAGTGTGCGCTGATATGAAACTTCCTGGCAGATTAAAATTTTGTGCCGGAACCGGGACTCGAACCTGGGACTTTTGCCTTTCGCGGGCAAGCGCACTACCGACTGTGCTATCCTGACACGACTCACGATGCCGCCTCACAACTTTACTTCCGCCAGTACCTCGCCTCCTACTTTCCAAACTTCACAGAAGCTCTCCTGCGAACCATGCAAGACTAGCACTCCTGGAAGAAAGGATATGGCTTAGCCACAGCCTAAGGGATATTTCCAGTTTCAATCTGACTTTTAATTAGATTGCGTGCTTATTGGTAATCGCTCGAGATTTGTGACTGGATAGGAGATTTGCTGACAGAGAAGACAGTTTGTAGTAATCGATGGTAAAGCATTGACTAAAACAGAGGTGATATCCGGCGTTCCACAGGGTAGTGTTATTGGTTCTCCATTGTTCCCTGTAAACGGTAAAGTAGTCAACAATCCAAAGATTGGTTTGAACACCACAGTACTTTAATAGGCATGATCGTGTGTGGAGGTGGTATGCCGTTCCCTTCCTCCAACCTAGGAACTGACTTATCCAGCCACTTATAGGCGGACCTACAGTTTAACGTGGGTACCGAACCACGGTGCTACTCGGTATTTTTCACATGTGCAATACTGCCAGAGGTGAAAGAAGTGGAAAGTGACAGATAAAATCCTCGGACCTGGCGGGGATCGAACCTGCGACTTTTGGATTTTTAGCCTGACACTCTACCACTGTGCAACCGAGGTGCACATGGTTATGGAATATCGCCCCAGATTTGTGACTGGATAGGGAATTTCCTGTCAGAGAGGACACAGTTTGTAGTTATCGATGGTAAGGCTCCGACTAAAACAGAGGTGATATCGGGCCTTCCACAGGGTAGTGTTACCTGTAAAAGGTAAAGTAGTCAACAATCCAAAGATTGTTTTGACACCACAGTGCTTTACTAAGCATGGTCGTGTGCGGAGGAGGTATTTCGTTGCCTTCCTCCGACCTTCAAACTGTCTTACCCAGCCAGTCATAGTGGAACCTACAGTTTACGCGTGTTCCGAACCACGGTGTTACATCACCAACACTGCCAGAGGTGAAAAAAAAGTGGAAAGTGACAGATGAAAATCCTAGGACCTGGCGGGGATCGAACCTTTGGACTTGTAGTCTGGCACGCTACCACTGTACTACGGAGCCTTGTGTATGTAACATAAACAATCTGAGAGAAAATCTGAGGAGCACTCTTGGGTTGTTTGTAGATGACGCCGTCATTTACAGTCTAGTATAATCATTTGAAGATCAAAACCAACTGCCGGCCGCGATGGCCGAGGAGACTGAGGCGCTCCAGTCACGGTCTGCACGGCCACTGTGGTCGGGGGTTCGAATGCCCCCTCTGGCATGGATATTTGTGCCGTCCTTAGTCTTAGCTAGTTCGTAAGTAGTTTGTAAGCTTAGGGACTGATGACCCCGTAGTTAAGTTCCATAAGTTCTACAAACATTTGATTGGAACAAACCCAACTGCACAACGATCTATACAAGATATCAGTATGGTGTAAAAATTGGCAATTGACTCTAAATAATGAAAAGTGTGAAGTCGTAGTGTGAGACGGGGGCCGTAATTAGTCTTTTTTCATACTGACCTTGTGTCACTGTATCTTTCTCTTTACGCTAATTATTGAAATATGTAACATTTGTCTCTGTAGATCTTTCTTTATTTTGATTTCTGTGTCTTTGGGGTACACATCAAACGTGATGGGCTCCTGGGATTGTAGTACATTCTATGTTTATATAAAATTTCGGGATTTTAATGTTTATTAGAGCAGCTTGGCTGCTAAAAAGTGGTTTTACGGGTTGGGCACGGTCAGGCCGCGCAGAGCAGAGAAGCTCTTGGAGGTCTCCCCTCCCACCAACTTTCACTCGCCTTTGGGGAAGGGCGAGAGGGGCTGGCTTGACCTGTTCGGCGCCATGCTACGTCCGGGGGGCGGAGTATACCTGGCACAATTTTTTAGAGTGTGTGGGATGCTTTACACAATGCTGGATCGCGGTTTACGGTGTGCGATAGCGGGGACTGCCTTTTTAGTCATTCTGCCGTTTCGCAAGAGACGAATTTGCCGGATACAAACAATAGCAGAGTGCTCTGGGCCCCGGGCTGTTTATGGAGACGTTTTGCCCTTAGGCGTTATCAAAAAACTTCCTTGAAGGCAGCAGAGTTTGAACATAGTGTGACAAATGGAAAGCTTTCTGCCCGTCTGGCACCCCAGGGGTTTGGTTCCAGCGGCTGTAAATATATAGCACAACGTTAACGTTTTTAGGTCGTGTGACCGTAGCTAGGAGCAAGCTGAAATTCCTTGCATGGCATTCACCCTGGGAACCGTGAAATCCGCGAGAAGCTTTGGTGGCGTGGGCGGAGCCTCTTGGCAGCCGCAGAGGACGCGTCCTGATTCAGCAAATTATTTTAGTATGGCAGCTAAACAATTTGTCAACGGCGTTACGCCATCCGATTGGTCTGACTATTAGCCGTTAGCAGAGATTGGTGCGTCTATTGCGCGTGGGTGTGGCTGCCCGTCACTTGCCGTGAGCTGCAGCAGAGCGCTAGGAGGTATGGGGACTCCGGTTTGAGCGTCCTAAGTGTACGGACCTCGGGAGACTTCTGTTTGAGCGTCCGAAGTCTACGGACGTCGGGAGACACGCAATACTCCGTTTAGATTCGCGGGGAGGACATCGTCTTAAACGGTCCTCTGGTTAGACTTGTGTTTGATTACGAAGATTCGGACCTTGTAGAACTTGTGTTTACTTCACGAACGTTTATTGTCTAGTAGTTACTCTGTGAGCGGCCACAGTTTAGATTTCGTTTTGCTAGAAGTCTCTATTTGAGCATTCGCGCCTTTGCGAATCGGGCACTGTTTTTTTTTTTTAATTTTATTTTATTATTTTTTTACATATCTTATTACGCAAGTGGCTGATCGATTTGTGCCAAGTGGCCTTTGTGTCACCTATGCAAAATATTGATTAGTCTACTAGCGTGATAGAATCGCACAGCAACTGCCTAGCGACGCCGACGCAAGTGACGCTGTGTTAAGTTACATGTCGACCCTGCTTAACAGGTCGCAGCAATTACGGTCAGATAAAAAAAAAATGTTTCAAATGTTTGTTAAGCTTATGGGACTTAACTACAGGGTCATCAGTCCCTAAACTTACAAACTACGTATCTACTACCTTATACTAAGGACGGCACAAATATCCATGCCCGAGGGGGGATTCGAACCCCCGACCATAGTGCCCGTGCAGACCGTGACTGAAGCGCCTCAGTCCCCTCGGTCACCGCGACCGGCGGTCAGATAAAAATTTGAGCTCATTCGCTCCCACCGCCTGCTGCCTGCGAGCCTGAGACGCTGCCGTCAATGATCATCTGTGTGGGTAAGGTGACGCACTTGCTGGGGGATTATATGAATCAGACTTGTTGGATTCTGTCTCTTATTTTATTCTTTTCAGATCTGCCTATTTACTCTGGGGAGCTTAGGGCTGACGACAATTTCAAGCCCCTGTGTAGCCAATCTAATAGCATTCTGTTTTGCAAAACCTCCGACCTTTGACTCAGCCAGTCTTTTTTCAAATGTTCAAATGTTTGTTAAGCTTATGGGACTTAACTACGGGGTCATCTGTCCCTAAACTTACAAACTACTTACGAACTACCTTATACTAAGGACGGCACAAATATCCATGCCCGAGGGGGGATTCGAACCCCCGACCGTAACGGCCGTGCAGACCGTGACTGGAGCGCCTCAGTCCCCGCGACCACCGCGGCCGGCAGTCTTTTTTGTGTCTCAATATTTTAACATTTATAAATGAGTGAATATCATTATCTGTTTTACATGATAGGAAATGTCATCTGATTTATTTTTCATGTTTAATTATAATAAATTGATTTTGAGCAGATCGTCTTTCATTTAAGAACATTCCTTTTTTCACTATTTTGGAGGGGATACAGAATAGTTAAATTCCACAGTTTACCCATAATTTTTCAAGTAAATTTTTGTTTGTTTGGTACAACTGATACATTGCAATAGAGTAAGAATATTTATTATATGTTTGAAAATATGATCACCTCATAGTTGATCAGTAACATTTTAATTTTCCATATTTTTGATAAATATCGTTGCGACCCATGATAATTAATTGCTGTCCTATATATATTCATAACAAACGGCATAGTTCACACTTGGCGACTCCTGCCATAGGATTATCGACATAGTTCATAGTACACGTGACTACGAAAAGAAATCCGTTAAACTTTGTTTACAAGACAAACCAAGAACGTAAATTCCACTAAATGCCTAGGAGTTACTATTACATCAGACTGAAACTGAAAAGAACACGCAGGTAATGTCGTAGGAAAGGGGAACTAGAGACTGCATTTTATTGGCAGAACCCTTAAAAGATGCAACAGAACTACCACGCTTGTCCGTCCTTTTAGAGTATTGCTGCCGAGTGTGGGTTCCTTATCAGGTGAGTTTGACGGGAGCCATCAAAAGAGTCCAAAGTAGGGACGCCTGTATCGTATTGTCACGATACATGGGAGACAGCGTCACGGTAACGATACACGATCTGGTACGTGAATCATTACAACAACGGCGTTTATCGCTGCGGTGTGGTCTACTTACAAAACTCCAATCGCCAACATTCTCCCTCCTGCATAGGTAGGAAAGATCATCTGAGTAAAATACGAGAAATCAGCGCTCGAACTGAGAGATTCAGATGTTCTTTCATCCGGCGCGCTATTCGAAAATGGAATGGTAGATGAATAGTGAAAAGATGGTTCAATCAACCCTCTGCCAGGCCCTTAAAAGTGATTTGCGGAGTTTCCCATTTAGATTTAGATGTATAAGTGCGTGAGCGAGAGAGATGGCGCTATTCTGGAGGACGGTGATTCAAATCCAACTCCGGCCATCCAGATTTAGGAGTTTCGTGATTTCACTCCTGAGAAATAACGGGATGGGTCCTGTGGAAGGTCACCCCTTCTCCCACCGAAATACAGGCAATCATCATACGTTGTACCAACTCATCCTTCTGGTCCCTTGGCATTTACAAAAAGAGGTTCAAATGTTCGTAAAACTATGGATCCAAACTACAGTGGTCATCGGTTCATAGACTTACAGACTATGTAAACTATCTTAAACTGACGATGCCATGTGGCATTTATGGCCTTTAGCCCCCAACTAGCGGATGTACGGTGATCTATGTCGTTCAGAATGGCGCTCCGACTGCTCAGAGGTATAGTGACGATATCCTTCGACCTTTTGTTGTGCCGTACGTTGGTGCCATAGGAGATGGTTCCTTCTGGTGGACGATAATGCTCGTCGCCACAGTGATGATCTGGTGGACAACATGCTTGCAGCTGAGGGAATTGAACGATTGGCGTGGCCAGCTTGTTTACCCGACTTAAACCCGACTGATAATGTCTGGGCTTCACTTGGCAGACGCGTTGCAGCCAGGCCAGCACCTTCTACAATGGTTTCAGAGCTGCATATTGCACTCATTGAAAAATGATAACCTGATCATGTCACGCAGGTGTACAACTGTACTGACTATCAAAGGTGATGATACTCCATATAAGAGGCCAACGAGAGTGAATGTTCACTATTATGGTGTCTAACTCTAAATAAACTCCATGTAAACCTCAAGTAGAGAATTGAGACAGCAAAATATTGTACTGTATCACGCACCAGTATCTGAATAAATTGACTTACCATATGTTTATTGGCTCTCGTCTAATGCCCCCTTTTTTATTCATTTTTAGCCGCGGTGGAGTAGCCGAGCGGTTGCCTGGCGCCGTGGCTCAGCGCGCCCGGTCAGGGGGCTAAACGCCCTCTGTAATAAAAAAAAAGCTGAGCCCAGAACGCAACGAACAAAAACGAACAATCATGAACAGCGTCCACAACGAACAGAACTACCCATAGAACGGAAAAAAAGCGGTCTAAAGCGTCTCGCTGCGGAGCGCGCGGTTGCTCACCGTGGAGGTTCGAGTCCTCACTGGGGCAAACATTTGAAATTATTCATTTTTTTTTTTTTGGCGCAGTTTAGGTACTACACGTCCTGGAACGACCTGTTACATCCTACGGTATGTGAAAATCTTTATCGGGATGCAAATTTGATGTAGGGTACCTAGGTCGGAGAATCCAGTTTAACCCTTTCAGACCTGGCGTCTAATATATTTGACACAGAATTTTTATTATATTTAGAACACGATACGATTTCGCTTCACATTGAGACCCAGTGGACTGTTTATTGGACATCTGTCACTTTTAGTTTTGTGCTCTTTGCTGCCGTCTGTTACTAGAATGGCGTGATAAAATGAAAAAACAGTGAACATGGCGGACCTCTTGCGGAGTGCGTCGGACTTGATACCTGTAGTTGAAATTATTTCAGATATTAATTCATGATTTCCAAATGATAAGCCAAGATCGCAGACTAACAATTTATTAAGTGACGACCGGTTCGGTGCACTGTGTCACCATCATCTGGTCATATATAAATTATTATCTGGTCATCTTGTTAAAAAATGGGTATAAAATAAGAAGTGCAACATTGCACTTAGTCACTATATTAAAAATACATATGTTAAAAACATGACAGCTTACAAAATACTTGAGTATTTGGGTATTTTGTAAGCTGTCATGTTTTTAACTTATGTATTTTTTATATAGTGGCTAAGTACAGTGATGCACTTCTTATTTTATACCCAATTTTTTTAACAAGGTGACCAGATAATAATATATATATATATATATGACCAGATGATGGTGACACAGTGCAGCGGGAAAATAATTAATGGCCAACTAGACATCCAATCAATTAATTTCTTCATTATTTTTCCTGTCTTCCATAATAAGGTTGTTTCATTGTATATATATTACTCCACTCTTGATTGGCCTGGCGCAGTAACATTAAATCCATTTTTGTAATGATGACAGTCTCTGTTGCAACAGAGACTGTCATTATTACAAAAAAAGTTGTTTCACTGTATTTGTGTCCTCATTTGAAACTGACAACTTGATGTAAATAATATATCATTAAAAATTAACATCTTTGTCTGAATACAAACTATTTGTAAATATAGGCTATAATAACATCTGTGTAATATGTTTGTTTACCAGATGAGTGTAACTGATGTTTCTAAGTCTGTGGAATCTTGCACAACGAAGAGATACAATACTCGTCAGTATACGACAAAAATAAAATGAGTACCATTAGTATTGAAATAACATTCCAGTATTTATTTCAGTAGATTTTCCATTAGCAGTATTAGATCATAACGACCACACTGCAAGAGAGAGAGAACACTACAAATGGAAATAGCGCAATTTACGATAATGTAAACAAACGCATCTGAAGGTGGAATAGACAATTGAAACTCGTTATGCTGAGCATACAAAGTTCTCATATTAAATCCATTTTGTATGACATTTGGAAGCCGTGGAGTATCTTAAGATCTTCTTTCATATTTTAATGGGAGCTATATCGTCCTATCTCGACAATGTAAATTCGCTATATAAATACCCCGTTTTCTCAGGAACTGTTTTACTAATTACTCACTCCAACGAGATGACTTTGTACCAGAATTTTTCTCTGCTCCGGAAAGAATTCAAAGGTGTCTTATGTACTTCTCAGTTTTACGTAACTCTGACAGCGTGCGAATTTTATGTTCTTTGCACTTTAGTTTTTTGTTTAGTATCCATGTTTTAGTTTCTGAACATTTTTAATGCTTTTAGTTTGTAAAAATCTCGTCTTCAATTTCAACACAGGCTTCCGTAACTGCATTTAATGTGCATAGTTGTGTGGGTTTCCTCCTTAGAGTTAACACTGTTTTAAGATTACGACACAGTTATCTACAGTCTACTTTTCAATAATGCTGGTACTGGTATTTTATGGAGAGGATAATTTGGAAATATTATGGGATTGCTACGTATTTTGATAATCTTTCTGTAGGAATCAGATTCATAATTTGCATCGATAAAGTGTTCACATCAAACCACTGATGAATTATGCAGTGCATTTGGGGTGATGTTTTCTCTTGGAATCACGCTTAACCATGAATTTATTAGGTAATTAACCGCAAAATCGTAAAAAACTAATGCGCCAATTTTTTTTTTCTTTTTTATTCTCATACAGGTACACACGGGCACTAACCTATCTTTTAGGAATACAGAGTGTATTTTACACAATCTGGCAATACGTTTGCAGAAGCGTAGTATCGACATATTTTAATCGCAGACATTCAAAACTAGAACCACCACGCACCACTGCAGTACTTCAACGTCATTTTCACTATTACTCCTTGTTATATTCCTTGCATTTCTTAAAAGAAGGCTGCACAATGGATGCAGCAATTCATATATTACGTATTCACTATTTCAGGCTTCCACCAGCACGTGTGACTTTGACAGTAACAGTTTTCAGCCTTTGTGCGAATTCTCCTCCATTACCGCACGGGCAGCCACAACGAGCTAGAATTTCATAGAGAGGCGATAGGTCCGCCATGTTTGAGGCAAATTGAACTGCCGTCCGCCATGTCACTTGGGGTATCGGCTGACAGCTGGTACGCCACATCGATTCGAGAATTTTAACTGTTTACAGTTTCACTTTTTAAATATTGATTGACTATTGAATATGGGAGTGCAAGTTCCGTCAGACTTTATCGAAGTTGCGAATTGACGAGACTGGTAACATCTATATCTATAAATGTGAATGTCTGTTCGGTGTACGTTTATCATGTCTGAACTACAAGACATAAAGAGCTAAAAATTTGTACAGTTACTAATGGCTTTAAGCACGGTTTTATGACGATCGGATAGCCATTTATCTATATATATATATATATATATATATATATATATATATATATATATATATATATATATATTAATGTGAATGTCTGTTCGGTGTACGCTTCTCACGTCCGAACGACAAGACGCAGAAACTTAAATATTTGTACAGTTACTAATTTATACCTGAGAAAGGTTTCAGAAAGGGTTTTATAGCGATCTGATAGATATTTAGTAATTTGAAGAATATAACGCGAAATGCGGAACAACAATTACTCTTTGAAAATTATATTTACTCTTTGAAAATAGTTTTATTGGTTGCAATGTTGCTTGATGGTGGATAATAATAAAAGGATGGAGTATATTGCGATGGAAAGTTATCGGCGTATATAAAATTCTGCGTGTGAGTGTGCTAATATTTCGCTCTGCAGCGAAAACTACAGAACTCAAACCAATGGTCTGTGTGTAATTGTTGTCCGACGTCTCCCGTTGTACACCATAGCAGTTCCATGCCGATAGCTATAAGGGAGTGGAAGATATGGTGGTTGAAAGTCGTCAAATTATAAAAAAATTCGGACTGTATGGCGAAACGCGATGCCACAGACCATGTCTTTGGTCTATGCGTGATACAATGTCTTCAGCTCTTTCTTTGTAAGGATAAGCATACGAATAAGAAAATATAATAATAATTAAATAAAGCAGTAAAAAAGAAATTTCATTTAATACATCTCTTTAAAAATTCGATTTGACGTTTCGCGCATTACCTATCATAATCAACCACCACGCGAGCGGAGCCGCGGGTTTAAGCTAGTATTCTCTAAAAATGCGGTGATGAAATATCACGAACCGGTCAGTAATACATTTCTAGTTCGAAGTATAACAGTTATCTGAGATTTGCAATAACAACGAAAGTGCCGCTGTAAAAATATTTGCGTTGATTTTAATGCAAGTACATGGTCTAAACAAGGTGCGAAACATACAGTGAACCGTAATTGTTACGACAAACAATCATGACCACGGGTTTGCATCTGTTGTTAATGTGTGTAACAACTGCTTTCATAAAGTCTAGTATATATTTATCTTGTGTTTACTAAACGCATTAAGTCTAAAAACTTGTAAAATAGCTGTCCGAGTGTTAGGTTGTGAACTTTGGTGGGCGAAATTTGAGTACAAAAACGAAAGTGACAACATAATACTGCAATAAAAATGCGCGTGGGTCAGCTGCCACAAAAGCATTCTACACCGAAAGAACGTATCATTAATAATGTTCTTTGTTGCCACGCTGAAATAAGTACATATTTGATGTAAGGAAGACAGACATATAAAAGTGAAAAAATTCTGGCTGTTGCTACTGCTTCCACACTTTTCACTGGTTACATATCAACCATGCTCGATCAGTTATTGTCAACAACAAAATATTTATATATATTTTTGACGAATTACAGCGTTCAAATGAATGAAATAAATCGCAATTTGCGATGTTATGGCTTCACTGTATGAGGTTTAGATGGAATACCAAGCCATAACATCGCAAATTGCGATTTATTTCATTCACTTGAACGCTGTAATTCGTCAAAAATATATATAATTGTATACAAGCCGAGGCTGGGCCCCTGACGACAATTAATTGTGTCTCGATACCTCATGATCTGTTTTCCCTGATGCGGGAATACAGTATTGTGGCTGCGAGCATTATAGAATAAATAGGCTGTGGTATAGGAAAGAGACAGCGTGGCGAATGGAGATTTGTGTGTGGCGGGAGACGTGCAGGGAACAGTCCTTTGCAGTCGGGGTGGTCACTGTATCCTCGGTGGCGGAGTGGTCAAAGCATCTGCCTAGTAAGCAGGAGATCCCGGGTTTGAATCCCGGCCGTGGACAAATTTTCATTCGCCACAGTTTGGTATTCCATCTAAACCTCATACAGTGAAGCTATAACATTGCAAATTGCGATTTATTTCAATAAAATATTTTTAAAGAATATGTATACCCTCAAAAGTGTGTTTTCATCAACCACAGGAGCTACAGAAGAAGAAATATCTGAAAAATACAACTACACTAGTAGAAAACTGAGCAATTTGTTTAATGATGTGTACATCAAGGGAGTAGCAGGATAGGTCATTTGAAGCTTCACTCTTTGAGCAGCTTAATGCCATTAGTGAGGAAATTTGTATAAGTATAGACAGTCTGAGCTCAAACAAGGCACAACATTTGGTGTTCTTGTATGAAGTACTAGTCGTTTTATCATTTGGATTTGTGAATTTACATGTTGACCACACTTTAGACATATTTCAGCAGCAAAAATTGTACAGACAATACGCACTAAATACAACAGAAACTAAATACAACACTTTAAGCTCAACAGCAACATACGATAGACAGACTCCTGTCAAGTGTTGACCAACCGAAATATGGCGGCCGAGTCTACATAGGTTCCCGCAAAGAGCGCTGTAACTCGTGTGTTAGCCACTCTAAGAAATTTAAGCTCGTTGGGCAGCCAGTAATATTAATTGTCTAGGCGTGTGGCTGGTTTCTCCAGCAAGCTCCACTGTTGGCGCTCGGCCATAGCTCCTCCCCTCCTCGCTTCCCTTATCGCGGAAGCGCCTTCTTACATGACGCCCACTATTGAGTAACCGTGGCAACAGTCGGTACGTGGCGCCACTGACGGCAAAAGTTGCAACTTGCAAGTACACGCTCAACCCCATTCGGTCTCAGGAAGCGCCGGGGCTGTCAGAGCATTTTAGTAGGCTATGCGTATAACAACTAATGTGACCACTGAAACTTTGATATATTTACATTTTTGCCCACTTTAGGTTACGGTAGTAACACTAAAAGTGGGCCTTTGCGATCGCCTTTTGACAGCTCGAAATTTAAATGAAAACAACGGCTTAACTATTCATCTGACACGAAAACTGAATAACCGAATTTGTCGAGGAGAAAATTCTCTACAACTTTTCTCTCTTGTGTTTTTTTCTTATCTCGTAGCGTTTCAAAGATATTTGCAAAAATAACGCCGATTTTGGGATGTCTGTCTGTCTGTCCGTAACGTGTTCCCTGTTTTTAAGACGAACCGTTCAACCGATCAGCACCAAATTTTACAAATATGATTGTAGGCCGCCAGAGACCAGAACCTCACTTTTTCAAATTTTTCGGACAAAAAATACGGTAGTAATACCAAAAAGCCGTTTGTAATATATTTATAATTGCAAACGAACCGTTCATCTGACACGAAAATTGAATAACCTAATTGGTAGAGGAGAAAATTCTGCACAACTTAGCTCCCTTATGTTGTTTTCATATCCCGTATCGATTGAGACATATTTGCAAAAATAACGGAGATTTGACAGCCTTCGTCGAATTAATGAAAACCAGCCGTTCGTAGGTTCACGTGACATTCCTCGCGCAGAACTCTCTCTGGCATAGTCCATCTTGTGTTGCGTATTTAATGATTTTCTTACCGTAACTTACACGTTGTTATTTGAAAGCAATGACACACTGAAGAATTAACAACAACACATCGTTCTTCGTACGATAAATGACAATCTAGTGTCTACAAATGCCATATTAGCATCAGTTAACAACGGCCATCAATAGTATGAGATTCAGTGACTCATTTTTCTATTGAAAGCTGTAGCATAGTCGGGAGGTGTTGCACTGTGACGCTAAAGGTCAGTGGTTCGGAACCCGCTCCTACCTTTTTTTTTCCTAAAAGGGTTTCAGACAATCTTATTAATTAATTTTTTATTATTTAGATTATTATTTTGGTCCAAAATGTTTGCAAAAGTCTAAAACTACAAATGTAAAGTGGGCCATCAAACACGTCAGTGCGATTTTTTTACATTCGAATTGACCAAATAGCATCACGAAACAGCTCAATTTCCTCTTCTGTCTTGGTTATTTCCTGTTCTTCCAGTACCCCTTCATATTCTCCCCATGTTGCCTTTCCCTTTCAACTGTCCATGTTCTTCCTGTTTTCTTATTATTTTCTGCTTTAAAAGCCTTATAATGTTCTATTTCATTATTTAAAAGTGTTCCTGTCTGCTATTTCCGATTATTTGATGTTCCTTTCTGTATCTTTTTTTACTCCTGTGATCCATGCTAATGTTGATTACTTTTTACAGAAATAAAGTCAAATTTGTTTAAACAGCCTGTTTTAATTCATTTAGAAGAAACGCCCAATGATTAATCTTCGCTTTGGCATAACGTCTGATATTTTCTCTATATTTTTATAAATCTCTTTGTTGTTTCTCATTTTCCAACCATATGCTGTTTGTATCGTACTTTTCTAGTCCATTTTACAGGCCGCGGTGGCCGAGGGGACAAATGGAATTTCGTTTCCTCACAGTAGAGACTGCTGGACTTCATTTCTCGTTTAATTTTACTCAAATCGTAAGAATTTTTTATTCCTTTAAAATTAGAATTTTGTTTAGTGCAGAAAACTGTATTGTGTTATATCGTCAAGAAGAAATTAACAGCACCATGGGAATCTTGGTTGGATTATTTGATATATAAATAATACAACGTCCTAGCAGAAATAAATTATTCTAAGGAAATTACTTTCCTGATGTAAATCGAAAGTAGCATGACCGACCTCATTTACGGAGAATAATTATTTAGTTATTATTTTTTTTAAATCAGCAACGGGTGACTTCGGAGTTTTAGAGAAGACAAAAATAAAGCAAAAACGAAATATTATTGATTGTCAAGAGAAAACGACCAGGAATCATACTGCACAGGCAGCTCTCTTTTCGAGAAGACGAGTTTTGAGGTCAGACCGAAAAAAAGGGGACTGAGGCGCTTCAGTCACGGTCTGCACGGCCACTACGGTCGGGGGTTCGAATCCCCCCTCGGGCATGGATATTTGTGCCGTCCTTAGTTATAGCTAGTTCATAAGTAATTTGTAAGTTTAGGGACTGATGACCCCGTAGTTAAGTCCCATAGACTCTTCAAACATTTGAACATTTTTTCTAGTCCATTTTTTTGTTTAACTTCTCCAAGATATTTAAACTGACTAACCCAGTCTATTTTACCTAGTTGTGTTTCTATGTATTTTGGCGCGTCTTTTATGTTTGTCATAAATTTAGTTTTTTTAGGCCAGTTCTGTTTGCATGTATTTCCAGAAGTTTTAATTAAGTTGCTGCTTCAGTGAGTCTTTCTGAAAGAATTGCAAAATCGTCCGCCAAGGCCAAGCAGTTTATTTTGAATCCATTTTCAAATGTTCAAATGTTTGTTAAGCTTATGGACTTAACTACGGGGTCATCAGTCCCTAAACTTACAAACTACTTATGAACTACCTTATACTAAAGACGACACAAACATCCATGCCCGAGGGAGGATTCGAACGTAGGACCGTAGTGGCCGTGCAGACCGTGACTGAAGCGCCTCAGTCTCCTCGGCCACCGCGGCCGGCAATCCATTTTCCCTCTTTCCAGAATTACTGGTTGAATCTTGTGATTTTGTGGTTCCAAATTCCATATACTCACAATTTTTTTTCTATCCGGCCGCAGTGGTCAAGCGGTCTGCGGCGCGCCAGTCACAGTCTGCAACGCCACTACGGTCCTACGTTCGAATCCTCCCTCGGGCATGGATGTTTGTGTCGTCTTTAGTATAAGGTAGTTCATAAGTAGTTTGTAAGTTTAGGGACTGTTGACCCCGCAGTTAAGTCCCTTAAGCTTAACAAACATTTTTGAATTTTTTTCTAGATCACAATTTACATCTTCTTCTTCTTTATAAATGAAGCAGAGTGTCGTCGGTATGTTTGTGAATTTGTGTGTACGTATTGCATACAAAGAGTTTTGTTTCAATCTTTACGAAATGTTGTGCACGTAAGCTTCAATCTGTGAGGACTGTCACAGTAAATTTAAAAATAACGTACAACACATAGTTCACGAGATATGACGTGATAAAAAATGAGATGTGAGAAAAACTGCTGCATTTCGCGACAATGCTTCACATTTCCTCCTAAATACTGGACCAATTTAAACCAAATTTGGTAAACCTTTTCGTTACCGCGTGGTACCTATTGCTGCAGGGTTAAGACTCACATACGACACTTGCTTCAAGATATATAACGTCATAAACTGCGACATAATACGATGAGACTTTATACAGCACATGACAATGAGAGTACCTAGCGACGAGCAACAAACTTCAAACATAATTTCAAACCTTTATTAAACTTTTTCTTCTTGACAACCATAGCAAAATTACGAAAGGAAAAACGTTTCTCGTTTACTAGTTTCCCGCTGTTCACGGTGTAAAACTATGACATTCGGTATAACGTTGAAGTTTATAATTTCTACACTACACATTGTTCCCGCAGGAAATTTTACAAACAGCGGTGCACCGCTCTATCTTTCGACCATCTTTGTTGTATGGGAGTGAAAGTTGGGTGGATACAGTTAACTTATTCATAAGGTAGAGGTTACAGATATAAAAGTAGCAACAATGATTGCAGGCACTAATAGATGGGAACAATGGCAGGAGGGTGTCCATAATGAGGAAATCAAAGAAAAACTGGGAATGAACACCATAGATGAAGCAGTTAGAGCGAACAGACTGAGCTGGTGGGGTCATGTTACACGCATGGGGGAAGCAAGGTTACCTAAGAGACTCATGAGCTCGGCTGCGGAGGGTAAGACGAATCGAGGTAGACCAATAAGAAAGTACTTAGATTCGGTGCAGAATGATTTTGAAGTAAAAGGCTTAACATCATACGAGGCATCAATGTTAGCATTGAATAGGGGATCATGGAGAAATTTTATTAGAGGTACTATGCTCCAGACTGAACGCTGAAAGGCATAATCAGTCTCTAATGATGATGACGATGATGATGATGATGAGTATACACACATACAGCTGAATGTAGCTTCGAAATTTTCATGAGATATGAAGACATAAACAGTAACGTTCATGAAAACCGCCCCACATCATCTATCAGGTTTCATTCTGTTACATCTTTACTATTGAACCCAGTTGCATAGTTAGTGTGTTCCTTTGCCGCTGCTGCCAGCCTGCTGCCCATAATCCGGGCAGCATGAAAATATCAAAAAAGGAAAAAAATTCCTTTGGCATGGGCTGACTTCTGTCCCTTGATGAAAACTCTTTGATACAATCGATAGGAGGCGTGCGAGGCGAGCGAGTGGAAAAAGAGGAGGCTCTCTGGCGAGCGAGGGGGTGGCGCTGCGCGTGCGTGTGGTTGGTGACGGGAACGCCTAGCGAGAGCTGTGTGTTTGTACAGCTGCTGGAAGCTGAGGGACGTTCATGTGTGAAGCATCGACGGAGGCTTTCGCACGTTCTGAGTAATACATCGACACGCTGTGGCAGCGCTCTTCTGTTGAATGTCTGTACGTCACCTTGGAACTTTTGAAACCCGAATTCGCCTCGAACAAGTCCTTTTGGTGTAAATGCTTGGAAGTTTTCTAAGAAAGAAAAAAAAAAAAATCGCACTGACGTGTTCTACGGCCCACTTTAGATTTGTAGTTTTGTAAGTTTTTGCAAACATTTTGGACCAAAATAAAAATCTAAATAATAAAAAATTAATTTATAAGAGTGTATGAAATCCTTTTAGGAAAAAAAATGTAGGTAGTGACAGGTTCCAAACCACCGACCTTATGCATCACAGTCTAACGCCTTGCCCACTACGCTACAGCTATCAATCAGAGCAGGAGTACTACAATCTCATACTGTTGATGGCCGTTGTTAACTGCTGCTAATATGGCATTTGTAGACAGTAGATTATCATTTATCGTACGAAGAACTACTTGTTTTTGTTAATTCTTCAGTGCGCCATTGCTTTGAAATGACAACGCGTAAGTTACAATAAGAAAATCATAAAATACGCGCAAGATGGCGTATGCCACAGAGAGTTCTGCGCAAGGAATGTCACGTCGCATCTCCTAATGGCTGGATTTCGTTAATTCAATGGAGGATGTCAAATCTCCGTTATTTTTGCATATATGTCTCAAATGATACGAGATATGAAAAAAAAACATAAGGGAGCTAAGTTTTAGAGAATTGTCTCCTCTACCAATTAGGTTATTCAATTTTCGCATCAGATGAACGGTTCGTTGGCAATTACAATTATATTGCAAACGGATTTTTTAGGTATTACTACCGTATTTTTGTCCGAAAAATTTGAAAAAGGGAGGTTCTGGTCTCTGGCGCCCTACAATCATGTCTGTAAAATTTGGTGCTGATCGGTTGAACGGTTCGTCTTACAAACAGGGAACAAGTAACGGACAGACAGACATCCCAAAATCGCCGTTATTTTTGCAAATATCTTTGAAACGCTACGAGATGTGAAAAAAAAAAAAAAAAAAAAAAAAAAAAAAAAAAAAAAAAAAAAAAAAAACATAAGAGAGCAAAGCTGTAGAGAATTTTCTCCTCTAAAAATTAGGTTATTCAATTTTCGTGTCAGGTGAATAGTTAAGCCGTTATTTTCATTTAAATTTCGAGCTGTCAAAAGACGATCGCAAAGATCCACTTTTAGTGTTACTACCATAACCTAAAGTGGGCCAATACGGACAGCAACAGTAGGGAGTAAGTCGTTTGTTTGGCGGGAACTAAGGCACCAACTGTTACCTGCTGTATTAGTTGGACATCTGTTGATCAGGAAGTCAGTCCTGTAACGAGGAGGGCTAGTGGTACGAAAGCATGGCCGGTAAAAGGGGTGGGTAGATGTTACATAATTCAGTCAGGTAAATTTGTATGTGCTACTTTAATCACGCTTTGTTTTTAATTACTGTAGCTTCTCGCTGATGCTATTATTTGTAGTGCTGAAAGTTCCTTGCATTGGCAAGGTAGTAATTACGGATATCACTGAGAGCTCTCATGAAGAGGTATTGATTGAATTTCCTGTGGTAAACTGATTGGAAAATATTGCATGAGAATAAGAGCAGTTAATTTTTTGGTTGAGCTTCCAAATGAGTTATCTGATGTGCTCGTAAAGGTTTGGTTGGACTGAGTTAGCCTGTTAAGGTTTAACGGCAAGCTTTGATTAACTGGCTGTGTGTAAATTGCTGTAAAGAACTGTTAATTTTCCTAAGTGGCCGAAGCGCTACACCCTTGGGCAATATCTGAAAGATCTATAACCTGATTATTAATAGTAAAAGTGGTTAAGTGCATTTGGTACTCTGTATTTTTTGGAATCTGGTAGGGCCTGATTGTTGTGGTTTTGGTAACTCTAGCGGTTCAAACGCAACCTTGTTCCAGATATTTAAAAAAAAGATGTTGATATTGTTGTTTAAAAATTACCATTTATAAGTTTCTTGTAATGCTTCTCTCTCTCTCTCTCTCTCTCTTTTATATATTTTTTTAAATCTTAGTTTTTTAGGGGTATTGAAGGTTAATAAACCTTGTAATAAAGTGTTTGACTTTCTATAAAGGAGGGTCGCTCCAAAAGAAATGCACACTATTTTTTTAATACAGTTTTTATTCTACATGTTTGAAAGTTTTTTGCGGGACATAGGAAACATATTTTCATTTCTCCTCATAATACCTATCCCTCTTGACTGCCATACGCCATCTTGTGTGCAGTACGAGGCCTCTCGATGCGAGGACGATTTTCAATATTGCCGTGCGCACTTTCATCACGTAACCTGCTTGCCCACCGACTAACTGTTCTGCGATCGACAGCAGCAACTCCACACCCTTTTTCAACCTTTTGTGCATGTTTCCTACTGTCTAGTTTTCACAGCAAAAGAATTCAATGACAGCACGTTGCTTCTGACGAACGTCAAGTTTAGCAGCCATCTTGAAGACATGCTGTGATGGCGCCAGTCACGGGAACAGGTTGAACTAAGTTTGAAAACAAGCGGGAAGGACTTATCTATACACTGTAAAACTTTCAAACATGCAGAATGAAAGCTGTGGTTTTTAAAAAAATAGTGTGCATTTTTTTCGAGTTTCCTCATAAAACCAGTTCGCTCCACCTCCCACTAAATCCATGTCTATGCCTTTCAACTATAAACTGTATTCGTAATAGATTTTACAGACATATATCACTTGTAGAAGTGAATATATACCTGCAAAATTATACAATTGCACAACACGTAATGAGATAATGCCTCGAAGACATCTCTATTCCTTATATATTCTCCTATAAAAAAACTTTGTTTACGGCAAAAGAGCATGGACAAAGAAAACGGGATAGGACAAATACTGTCAAGACTTGAATCTATATCTATAAATGTGAATGTCTGTTCGGTGTACGTTTATCACGTTTGAACCACAAGACATGAAGAGCTAAACATTTGTACAGTTACTAATGTCTACTCGGGGAAGGCTTTAGGCACGGTTTTATGGCGATCGGATATGTGAATGATTGTTCGGTGTACGCTTATCACGTCCGAACGACAAGACGCAGAGACTTAAATATTTGTACAGTTACTAATTTATACCTGAGGATTGTTTTAGGCACGGTTTTATAGCGATCTGATAGATATTTAGTAATTTCAAGAATTTAACGTGAAATGCGGAACAATAATGACTCTTTGAAAATTATATTTACTCTTTGAAAATGTTTTTATTGGTTGCATTGTTGCTTGAGGGTTGATAATGATAAAAGGGTGGAGTATATTGGGATGGATAGTTTTCGGTGTATATAAAATTCTACGTGTGTGTATGTTAATATTTCGGTCTGCAGCGAAAACTACAGAAAGCAAACGAATTGTCTGTGTGTGATTGTTGTCCGAAGTCGCCAGTTGTACACCATAGCAGTTCCATGCCGATAGCTATAAGGGGGTGCAAGATATGGTAGTTGAAAGTCGTCAAATTATGGACTGTAGGCCAGCGATAACGTTTGCGACTCTATAGCAAAGAGGTTACTTACAGCTAAACGCTTCGGCCATATCTATGGTCGAAGGCTAAACGTGATGCCACAGACCATATCTTTGGTATATGCGTGCTACAATGTCTTCAGTTCTTTCTCTGTAAGGATAAGATTACGAATAAGGAATTACAACAATAAATAAATAAAGCAGTAAAAAAGAAATTTCTTTTAATACATCTCTTTAAAAAGAATCTATTTGATGTTTCGTGCATTACAGCAAGTGATCGATCTGTGATATTATTACAATCATTAGTGTTGAAGTTCCTGATTGGATTCTTCGAAACAAGTGCATTTTTACGTGTGATTTCTTATATATTCTCTGATAAATGTAACATATTTTTTTGAAAAAAAGGAGATGGACAGAGAGAGTGGATAGGAAAAGCACTAACTCAAGGTTCGAATAAATAAATAAATATCCGGACAACGCCGGGTTTTCAGCTAGTAAATAAATAAATACCAGGGCAACGCCGAATTTTCAGCTACCGATATTTTATTTTGAGGTTTTGTGCATTACAGCAAGTGATTGATCTGTGATATTGTTACAATCCCACCGTCGGAGGTTCTACTCTTCCCTCGAACATGGATCTGTGTTGTCCATAGCGTAAGTTTGTAAGTCTATGAACCGATTACTGATGTAGTTTGGTCCCTTATCTTTACAAACATGCCGGGCGCCGTGGCTGAGCGCCCCCGGTCAGAGTGCTCAACGCCCTCTGTAATAAAAAAAAGCTGAGCCAACAACACACCGATCAAGAACGAACAAAAACGATGAGCGTCCACAACGAAGAGAACTACCCATAGACAAAAAAAATCATAAGTGTTGAATTTCGTGATTGGATTCTTCGAAACAAGTGCATTTTTACGTGTGATTTCTTATACATTCTCTGATAAATGTAACATGTTTTTTGAAAAAAGGAGATGGACAAAGAGAGTGGATAGGAATAGTACTAACTCAAGTTTCGAATAAATAAATAAATATCCGGGCAACAGAGGGTTTTCAGCTAGTAAATAAATAAATACCAGGGCAACGACGAATTTTCAGCTACCGTTATTTTATTTTTCTTATATTTGTGTACGATGCGCGAATATTCGTGTAGGGCACAATTAAACTGCTATTAGCCCCATTAGCTGGTACGTACTGAAGCAGTAGCAGCCTGTTGCTACACGCGACTGCCGTGTCGGCCACAACAGCAGAGCTGGGACGTCTGCCCTCCCGTCTCTACGGGGCACGGCCTGCCCGCTGCGAGCATCCATCATCGGCGAAGACAAGCCCCAGCGCGGAGCACTCCACAACACGCGGACCAGTTGAATCCGCGAAGACGGAGAGAGGAGACCGCGAGGAGCAGAGCTTGCCCCTCCGACCCCTCCGACTACGACGAGCAAGTTCAATTTATGTAGGCGGGACCTACAAGGGCGACAACCCCGGCGGCGACACCGGACAACGAGGGGACTACAGCGGCGCGACGCGGCCTGCGGGATACCGCAAACACCGACAACATTTAACTACAGTGCCGAGTGGGAATGCCGTGCGTTCTACATCTACATACATCCTCCGCAAGGTGCATGGCGGAGGGTACACTGTACCACTACTATCTTTCCGATATAAATTCCACGCTTCACTAAACATTTCTGAACTTGCCACATCATGATTTAGCCAGCTTTCGGTGCCTAACACTATCTGAGCGCAATAACTTCCATGCAGTGCAGCAAATTCGGAAACTTTGTTTCTAATACTCTGTAAGTTCGCGGCTAATATTTTGATGTTCGAATTTTTACTCCGGACGTGGCCTGAATTCGCTGTTTGAATGCTGACAGGCAGAGTTATCGCCTACCCTAAAAAAAAAAAAAAAAAAACCTGTGCACTCCACAAGTACTCTGCTACCCGAGTAGCCGCTTCCTTAGTGTATTGCACCCGTGATCTATCTAGGGGCACCCTACAATTCCCCACCCGGTAACGCAGATCCAGAAATCTGGTTCAGACCCTCCACTCGGCTCCAAACCAAAGGACCCCGATCAAGCCTGGGAACAATGCTACAAATCGAAAGCTCTGCTTGCACCTCACGTGCGAAGCTAGCAGCCTTCACCAATTCCGCCAGCCGCTCATAGGACCTGAGGCGCCTTGCTACGCAACGTGCTGTTATCAACCGTCGGAGGTTCGACTCCTCCCTCGAACATGGATCTGTGTTGTCCTTAGCGTACGTTTGTTAAGTCTATGAACCGATTAATGATGCAGTTCTGTCCCTTCTCTTTACAAACATTTGAATATTTTGAACTACGGCAGTACCACAGTCTAATAAAGCCCCAACCGGCTAGCCAGATACTCAGACCGGTGCGGTTTATGAGAGTGCGATATCCAGCTGTTGTTGCTGTTTTTATTTGCTTCCGAAATGATTTTTACTGAGGGGTTTTGGAATATATCATTTCCTCGCCTGGAGCTTCGGTTGGATTTGTCCCGGCATTCGAAAGCCTCCATTCCACCACTGATTCTCCGTCGCCAGTTCCAAGCATTGCTTGACATATTTCACGGTGCAACCATTATTTACACTGACGGTTCTTTGGCCATGGTCATGCAGCATATGCCTCTGTCTGAGGTGAGCACATCGAACAGCGGTCATTCCTTGTGGAAGCAGCATCTTCACCGCAGAACGGTATTTTGAGAGTTCTTGAACACCTCAAAGCTCTCCCCAGCCGGTCGTTCGTCATCTGCAGCGAGTCCCTGAGTGGCTTACAGGCCCTCCACCAGTTTCTCCCTAAACACACTGTGGTGCGAGCAATTCAAGATGCTGTCTTCGCCCTTAGCGAGTCAGGCCGCACTGTCGCTTTTGTATGGACGCCGGGCCACATAGGTATACCAGGCAATGAACGCGTCGATGAGCTGGCCAAGCAGGCCACCACTTCACAGCGCCTGGACATTGGCCTCCCAGTCTCAGACCTCCGATCCCAGTTGCCCCGCAAGGACCTTGGGGTTTGGAATTCTGAATGGGCAGACTCGACCGAACCCAATAAGCTCCGTGTTGTCAAGCCCTCTACCGCCCTGTGGAAGACCTCCCTGAGGGGTTCTCGCAGGGAGTCGGTTGTCCTTTGCCGTCTCCGTATAGGCCATACTTGGCTCACACGTGGTCACCTTCTGCGTCGCGAGGACCCTCCTCAGTGTCGATGTGGTGCTCCTTTGACAGTTGCACACATCTTACTTGAATGCCGCAATTTAGCCGAAAAGCGGCAAAATTTTAATATCCCTGACGCTTTGCAGCTTGCTTTAGCCGACAATACCTCCGTGGTTGCTTCTGTTTTAGATTTTATCCGTGAGTGTAGATTTTACAAGTCCATTTAACGTTTGTGTGTGTCTGTCATTACTCTGTCCTCCACCTGCCTAAGTCTTATAGGTAGGTGTTTTTAATGTGTCTCAGAGTGGTTGGATGTGTTATATTTCTGTGATCACCCAGCAGAGACACGCTTCTACTGTTTCCGCTCTTTTATCCCTTCTTCATCTTTACTTGTATCCTTTTTAATTTTGCCTGTGAGTTTTAAACTTTGACTTGTTTACGCATTTACTTAGGAACGCTTAACAAAATGTTTTATCTCTATGACTGGCACAAGGGACATAACCGTCGCTGTTTATTCCCTTCCAAAAAAAAAAAAAAACAACAACAATATATCCTATATTGTGAATTATCTCGAACAGAATGATCTATTGACACAAGGTCAACACGGATTTAGAAAATATCGTTCACGCGAAACACAACTAGCTCTTTACTCACACGAAGTGATGAGTGCTATCGACAAGGGCTCGCAAATTGATTCCGTATTTCTTGGTATTTCTTGATTTCCAGAAGGCTTTTGACACGTTACCTCACAAACGACTTTTAATCAAATTGCGTGGTTATGGTATATCGCCCCAAATTTGAAACTGGATAGGGGATTTCCTGTCAGAAAGGACACAGTTTGTAGTAATCGATGGTAAAGCATCGACTAAAACAGAGGTGATATCGGGCGTTCCACAGGGTAGTGTTATTGGTCCTCTGCTGTTCCTTATTTACGTAAACGATTTAGGGGAAAATTTAAGTAGCTCTAAAAATGTTCAAATGTTTGTATAGCTTATGGGACTGAACTACGGGGTCATCAGTCCCTAAACTTACAAACTACGTATGAACTAGCTAACACTAAGGACGGCACAAATATCCATGCCCGAGGGGGTATTCGAACCCCCGACCGTAGTGGCTGTGCAGACCGTGACTGGAGCGCAGTCCCCTCAGCCACCGCGGCAGGCAAGTAGCTCTCTTAGGTTGTTTGGAGATGACGCCGTAATTTACCGGCTAGTAAAATCATCTGAAATCAAAACCAACTGCAGAACGATCTGAATAAGATTGTGTAAAAATTGGCAATTGACTCTCGTCCACATAAGTACGAAAAGAAATTCGTTAAACTTTGTTTACAAGATAAATCAATCAAAAGTGAAGGCCGAAAGCTCCACAAAATACCTAGGAATTACTATTACTTCAGACTTAAACTGGAAAGAATACGTAGATAATGTCGTGGGAAAGGCGAACTAGACTGCGTTTCATTGGTAGAACCCTTAAAAGATGCAACAGAACTACTAAAGAAGCTGCATACACTACGCTTGTCCGTCCTATTTTAGAGTATTGCTGCCCAGTGTGGGATCCGTATCAGGTGGGTTTGACAGAGGACATCGAAAGAGTACAAAGAAGGGCAGCTCGTTTAATACTGTCACGATATAGGGGAGACAGCATTACGGAAATGATACAGGATCTGGGATGGGAATCATTACAACAACGGCTCTTATCGCTGCGGCGTGGGCTACTTACGAAACTCCAATCGCCAAGATTCTCCTTCGAATGAGAAAACATATTGTACATCGGTAGAAATGATCATCAGAATAAAATACGAGAAATCAGAGCTAAAACGGAGAGATTCAGGTGTTCTTTCTTCCCGCGCTCTATTCCAGAATGGAATGGGAGACAATTTGTATAACGATGTTTCGCTGAACCCTCTGCCACGCACTTAAATGTGATTTGCAGAGTATCCCATGTAGATGCTGATGTAGAACTTCTGTGGTGCAATAAATTGTATTAATGGCAAGGAAAACACTCCACATCCATGAAAGTATTCTGAGAGGTAGATAACATCGTATTGCTGAATTTTATCGACCGCTTTTGCATGTCATCCACAGACATGTATTAACGATTAACAATTCTTTTTAGGGGTATAAAATGGGTAGTCAATAGCGAGGTTGTGTTCGC
This sequence comes from Locusta migratoria, assembly GCA_026315105.1. Classification (NCBI taxonomy): domain Eukaryota; kingdom Metazoa; phylum Arthropoda; class Insecta; order Orthoptera; family Acrididae; genus Locusta; species Locusta migratoria. Next base: position 284,707,721 of record CM048748.1, on the reverse strand, counting down.
TTCACTTTGAGCACAGTAATTAATGAATACACAAAACAATATGCTCATATGGAACGCGGTACCATCATTATTTGATGTGCCGAATAAACCGTCACAGTTGTCTGTGAAGAGGAAACTACCACAAAGATGTAATATCCCTCCAAAAATAAATAAACTGTCCTGCAGCACAGAAGCAACCAGTTCCTCAGTCCTCCTTACGCTAGTAGCGGATACAGTGGAAGCTTCAGCATAGACGAGCTTCGAAGATGGAGTGCTGAAATTAAAATCGTCAGTGCGTTCCAGAAGTGTGTGAAGGGTCGGAATGTGCAGATAATTAGACTTCGTGCGAAGCTTTTAAGGGACAATGGGAGTGTTTTTCATTATAAGAAAGCAAAGAAGAAGCTTAAGAATTGCACATTTAGGCTGCTGATTTGTTTAGTTCACTTCTATTGCCAGTCACTTAATGTTTCTTACTTCCTTCTGGAGATGACACTGCTATGTTGTGAAACTTCCTGAAAAGTAGGCTACATTATTTAAATAGTTACATAAACTTTGTGTAATCAACGTATTAAAATGATTTTCACATATTTCTGTCATTATTTGGAAGTTGCTGGTAAAGCGCTAATGACTCAAACACAGTAGCTTACGGTCCCTTTTTGATCTTAACGGTACAGGTCACTGCTGTCAACGTACGTATATGCGTGTGTTTATAGTTTTTCAGTGTCAGTGTGGTAGTTCTACCCAACGTCGTAAATATATTGTAGCCAACATAGGATTTTTAAGTTGCAGTAACATTCGCTTTTATTTTTGAGAATCATACATTCCTTTTGCGTTTACACCAACGCTTGAAGATAGTGAAAGACGTTAAATATTTCTTAAATAGCAAACTTTATCCATATGACTTCAATGAGTCTCACATGGCTAATCGCTTTGGGAGCTCTATCTGTCAGACGGTAACAACCTTCACAGCAGCGAGTGTCGTGACTGTATATTAGACTGTGGCAGTACTATAGTTACACACTCACATATGGCACTAAGTAATTCTCAGACACAAACCGACGAATCGGTGGAAACCAGACACACTCTAGACGTTAGATTGCCTTCCATAAAGAAGTTTTATTGCGCCCACGACTGTATATATGATTTCCAATACGGTGATTTGCACAGTCGTTCATTTTGTAAAAAAAACTGCTTCATTTTGCAGGTCTAGATTTCCGCAAGGGACTTCTCATTACAAATACTAAAATAACAAGAAGTCAACCATCAGTATAAATACATTACATAAAATATGACATTGACAAATTAGAAAGAGCCATATAGATGTCGATTACATACCATAATTTTTTTATATTAGTATACTATGCATGTGCATTGTTTAACCCTCATAGACGGAATGTAAGGAACTACTCACAGTTTAGTTCAGATGCAACAATACTGGCAGTAAAAGAGAGCAGGTCGTAGAAGAAGTTGGTTAGGCATTGGGTGTCCTCTATATCATAACTTTCTGTATTTTGTTACAACTTGTGAAATACAATCATATAAAACAATGTACAATCCTAAAATAACTGTTTGTTCATGATTGGCTTTTAAGAAAAACATCGTAAAATATTTAAAACATAGTCGAAATATATAAAAGTGAATCTGTTAACTATACGGGTAATTACATTTGTGCCAGATTTTACATTAAAATTATTATAATAAGCTACTTTTATACAAACAGGAGAGGTTTCCTAAAGGTGCTCAGGTTTATTGTTAGAAGTAATTATATTCTGCAATATTGTTTTTTATCTGGTGAATAATCAGGTGGTTCCGTACTTAGTATTCATGTGTACACATAGATGTCGCCAGACGCTGGCACAGCTTGCCGATTTTCTACCTCTCACTTACGGTTGAATCATTGCAAGTCTCGTCTATCAGTTGAGTTAAAATAACCCTTAAAATATGTATCTGTGTAAACGATAGGATCAATACAAGTTCAATAGCTTTTAAAAACCAAGTACATGAATATAAAATTATACAACCGAGTGATGATAACGTATGTTTTTATTCACAGTTAATGGCACTCATAAACAAACAAATCGTTATTTTAAGATTTTATATTGTTTCATACTGTTTTATTTCACAAGATGTAACAAATTGTTAAATTCTATAACGTGCATGTAAAATATAGAGGGCATCACATGACCAGCAGACCTCTCGAATGAACTGCCCACTTAGTGGCAGTAGTGTTGCATCCAGACTGAACTGTGAGAAGTTTACTACATACCTTCTATGAGGGTTAAACAAAGCAAATGAATAGCATACTAATATAAAAATATATGGTTTGTAAACTCTCTCTAATTAGTCAATGTTATATTTTATGTAATGTATTTATACTGATATTCAACTTCTTGTTATTTTAGCACTGATAATGACAAGTCACTTGCCGAATTCTAGATTTGCAAAATTAAGCAGTTTTTTTAGAAAAAGTACGACTGATTGCTACGAATCTACTTGCAAACCCAAGACGTTTGACGCTGTCCCCCCCCCCCCCCCCCCCTTTATGAAAGTGTGGGAGAGATGGGTGAAGGAGGACATGAAGACCCTACGAACGAAGGAGAGTTTGTGACGATGCAATATAAACGCCGCCACATGAAACTTCCTCAAGCGGGGGAAAATCCACACAAAAGAATGGCTGAGATTGAGACGCACAACCGGCATCGGCACAGAAAGACGCAGCAATGGATGATCCGACCTCCTCCTGCGCAACAAGAATCTGCTGCACCAGCTCCAGCCCAGGTGAAATGCCGCCAATCACCGTCTACTATACCGAAAACTGCGTCCACGTAAACAACACACTGAAGAAGCACTTCCAGGGATCGTAGAAGGCGAAGTACCAAGGTGATCGAATTAAATATCACTTCGAGTCTCAGTTCATGAGAGAGCCATCCCTTTTTCCTAGCACTATCAAATACCGCTCTTCACTCATCACTAGCACGAGATATGACATTGGTGACTGAGAGATTTCCTGCATCAGTTGAAGTAGTCGAAGTGTGACGTGACTCCACGAGAAGGGCTTCACACAATAAAATGAATACAAGACCAACGAGTTGATACTGAAAGCAGTGTTCCTCGTTAATCGTCCGAAGTCGAAAGATAGCGATATGATCTATGACATCCAAGACCTATTGTGCACTCGGGGGCGGATAGCAATATACAGAAGCCGCGAAGGACCGCTGCAATGCAAACCATGTCAAAGGTTTGAGCTTACTGCAAACTACTGATCGTTACAATCAAGATGTGTGCGACGCGCATGTTTTTAAGACTCCAAAGCCTACACGCAACCTCGCACACAAAAAGTAAAATGTGCAAACTTTGTCGACGATCACCCGGCCTCATGGCGCGGTTGCAATCAACAAAGTCAACTACCGCATCCCACCAAAAGCACCATGTTCAACTACTTGCAGCACCACAACTGACGACTTCAGCTCTATAACGCAAACTTCGAGAGGGCGCCGAACAGCACGCACATAAACGCCTACCACAATCACGACGACTCTCTACATTTCCGCGAGCTGATGCCAGCTACATGACAACACGGAGACCGCCAGTTTTATGCTATTAGTATTTAATTCAATACATTAATGTTAGGAAAAATTCTACGCTACGGTTATAAATCAGAAGATAAGTCCTATAATCTCATACTATTGATGGCCGTTGTTAACTGCTGCTAATATGGCATTTGTAGACACTAGATTATCATTTATCGTAAAGAAAGAACGATTTGTTTTTGTTAATTCTTCAGTGCGCCATTGCTTTGAGATGACAACGTGTAAGTTACAATAAGAAAACCATCAAATACGCGCAAGATGGCCTATGCCACAGGTAGTTCTGCGCGAGAAATGTCACGTGACATATCCTAACGGCTGGTTTTCGTTAATTCAATGGAGGGTGTCAAATCTCCGTTATTTTTGCGAATATGTCTCAAACGATACGAGATATGAAAAAAAAACATAAGGAGCTAAGTTGTAGAGAATTGTTTCCTCTAGCAATTAGGTTATTCAATTTTCGTATCAGATAAACGGTTCGTTTGCAATTACAATTATATTACAAACGGCTTTTTTAGGTATTACTACCGCATTTTTTGTGCGAAAAATTTGAAAAAGGGAGGTTCTGGTCTCTGGCGGCCTACTATCATACCTGTAAAAGTTCGTGCTGATCGGTTGAGCGGTTCGTCTTAAAAACAGGGAACACGTTACGGACAGACAGAAAGACGGACGGACAGACAGACAAACAGACATCCCAAAATCGCCGTTATTTTTGCAAATATCTTTGAAACGCTACGAGATATGAAAAAAACATAAGAGGGTGAAGTTGTAGAGAATTTTCTCCTCTAGAAATTAGGTTATTCCATCTTCGCGTCAGGTGAATAGTTAAGCTGTTATTTTCATTTAAATTTCGAGCTGTCAAAAGACGATCGCAAAGGCCCAATTTTAGTGTTACTACCGTAACCTAAAGTGGACCAAAATTTTAACTATTGTACATTGTGCAACGTTTCTCAAAATTGCCATTAAAAGTCAGGTTGCCTCACATATGATAACTTGACAGATAATATTCGGTTGTAAAGCTCTTCTGATTTTCTCTTAAATAAATTTCTATTACAGAAATTTCCCTCTTAAAGTAATAACATAGTTCCCTGGTGCGTAACGTTGTTTACTCCCCATCAAAGGTTAATATATATTTTCGTATTATGGCATCAGGGAACAGGGCTAGCCAGTGGGAAGCTCATGTGTAGAAGGTTCATATATTTCAAAATTGGTGTTGTGAGAATTAATTTGGATTTTTTTAATGCACGGGCCCAACCTCTTCAGGTGGATTTGTTAAAGTTTTTGAACCCGAACCCTGGTGGCGCAACGTTATAACCGTGTTGCTAAATAGTGAGTTCGCTGCCGGACAGTATAGATGTAACGGTCACTGTTGTCTCACAGAACTGGCAGAAGCGCTCAGCGCAGCCGGACTCGCGCATGCGCAGAGCAACGTTCGCGTTTGACTTACTGCAATGGTCTGCTGCCGCAGCCGCAGCCGCAGCCGCTGCTCAAAGCCGATTGGCTCAAGCGCCAGGGATCATCGTATTTCGGCTCAACTGTAGTTACTTGCTTTCCTGTTCCACTCCCATACACAACGAGAGAATATTTATGTCCATTCATACGAGCACTAATCTCTCTGGTGGCAGTGGAATCATTCTGCAGTTCGCCTCAAATTCCAGCCCTCTAAATCTCTTCAAGAGTGTTTCTCGAAAATAACGTTGCCTTCCCTGCAGTGACTCCAATTTGAGTACCCGGAGCATTTCAGTAACACTTATGCATTAATGGAATCTACCAATTACTAACAAACCTAGACGCCCGCCGCTGAACTGCCACCCAACTCGTGGAGATCCGAAACACTTGAGCAATACTCAAGACAGGGTCGTACAAGCGTCTTATATGCGGTCTCCTTTACAGACGAATCACATTCTCCCAAAATTCTCCCAATAATACGAAATCGACCATTTGCCTTCCCACGACTGTCCTCATTTGATCGTTCCATTTTATATCGCCGTGCAGCGTTACGCCTAGGTATTTAATTGACGCGACTCTGTCAAGCAGCACGCTACTAACGCGGCATTAGAAAATTACGGGATTGTTTCTCTTACTTATCAGCATCAGCTTAAATTTTTCCACATTTAGCGGTAGTTTCCATTCCTCACACCACCTACAAATTTGTTCCAACTCATCCTGCATCCTACTACAGTAATGGAGTGACGATACGCTCGTGTACACCACAGCATCATCAGTAGATTGCAGGTCATGTATATAGATAGAAAATATTAGCGGTCCTATCACACTTTACTGAGGCACCCTTGACGTAGCCTAGTCTCTGATGAACATTCGCCATCGATGGCAACGTACCGGGTTCTATAACGTATATAATCTTAGCCACTCACATATTTTGGTACCTATTCCATAATCTCGTAACCTTCGTTAGCAATCTGTAGTTCGGTACCATGTCAAACGCCTTTCAAAGATGGAGAAATATGAATGCCTGGTAACCTTCATCCATAGTATGCAAGAAAAAAGGGCAAGTTGGTTTTCGCACGATCGATGCTTCCTAAAGCCGTGCTGATGCATGAACAGAAGCTTTTCCGTCTCAAGAAAATTTATTGTATTAGAGCTGAGAATATGTTCAAGAATTCTACAGCAAACAGATTTTAATTAATTTTATACTTCGTCATACAATCAAAATACCTCACTTCATTCATTAACACTGTCATTAATGGTTCACACCTCGTTCCTTTTGTTTTAGAATCGAAACTTTAATTTTTTATCGCTATGAATTCGTATGGTTTCGACAAGCCACAAACTGCGGTGTCATTTGTTTCAGTGTCGTCGTTTGATTCATTGCGGTAAATGCAAGCCCCTCCCACGTCGTAGCGGGAAGTTGAGGCAACTGCTCTCGAATTGAAAGCCGACATTTGCAGGGCCCGAAACTGTCCGCACTAAATAAGCTGCCACTCGGCGTGGTGATTGATGGGAGCGACCTTCAATGAAGGAAAAGCTCCCGGCTACCACGCAGAGAGTCAACTTAGTTTGCACTGACTGTACGAATGATGTGAAGCGTATGATAAATAGAGAAAGGAAACTGAAAAATAAAACAAAATTGTATTTATGGCACAATTGGTATTGCGTGATCAGTTCTATCTTAATTTAGTTTGCTAGTATCCTCCATAAATTATAAATATCTATTCAGAAGTGTTAGGGTAGTTTTTGACGAGTGGAAGCGAACGTATGTCAAATTATCACATTTCGTCTAATCGACTGAATATTTGTTGTTGTGGCATTCAGTCCGCAGACTGGTTTGATGCAGCTCTCCACGCTACCCTGTCCTGTGCAAGTCTCTTCTTCTGAAAATATGTTCGGCAACCTACATCCTTTTGAATCTGGTTACTGTATTCTTCCTTCGGTCTCCCTCTACAATTTTTACCCCACACGATTCCTTCTAATGCGAAGTTGACAATTTCTTGATGTCTCAGAATGTGTCCTACCAATTTATTCCTCCTCTTAGTAAGGATATGCCAGAAACTCTTTTCTCCCCAATTCGGTGAAGCACCTCCTCATTAGTTACGTGATCTACTATCTAATTTTCATCATTCGTCTGCGGCACCAAATTTCAAATGCTTCTATCGTTCTATCGTCTTTTTGTCTGAACTCCTTGTCGCCCACGTTTCACTGCCATACACTGCTACACTCCAGACAAATGGTTTCAGCAAGGACTTCCTAACATTTAAATTAATATTGCGTATCAACAAATTTCGCTTTTTCAGAAACGCTTTTCTTCCCATAGCCACTCTGCATTTTATATTTTCTTTACTTCTGCTATCAAAAGTTATCTTCCTACCCAAATAACAAAACTCATCTACTACTTTTATTGTCTCATTACCTAAACTAATTCATTCAACATCGCCTGATTTTCTGACATTACATTCCATTACCTTCGTTTTAAACTTGTTAATTTACATCTTATATCTTCCTTTCAAGACACTGTCCATTCCATTCAATTGCTCTTCCAGATCCTTTGCAGTCTCTGACAAAATTACTGTCACCGGCAAACTGCAAACTTTTTATTTCTTATCCCTGAACTTTAATTCCCTCGCCAAATTTCTCCTTCCATTCCTTCAGTGCTTGCTCAATGTACAGATTGAACAACATTGGGTAAATGCTACAACCCTTACTCCCTTCCCAACCTCTGCGTCCCTTTCTTGCCCTTCGACTCTAATAACCACTGTCTGGTTTTTGTTTAGGTTAAATATAACTCTTCCCTCCCTATATTTTACCCCTGTTACCTTCAAAGTTTGGAAGAGTGTATTCCAGTCGGCATTGTCAAGAGCTTTCTCCAAATCTACTAACGCCAAAAACGTAGGTTTGCCCTTCCTTAGCCTAAGATAAGTCGAAATGTGAGTATTGCCTCCCGTGTTCCTACATTTGTCCTAAATCCGAACTGATCTTCCCCGAGGTCAGATTACACAAGTTTTTCCATTCGTCTGTAAATAATTCGTGTTAGTATTTCGCAACCACGACTTATTAAACTGATAGTTCTGTAATGTTCACACTTGTCTGCACTTGCTTTCTTTGGAATTTGAATTACGATATTCTTCTTGAAGTCGAAGGGTATTTCCCCTGTCTCGTACATCTTGCATAACAGGTTGAACATTTTTTTCATGACTGGCTATTTTACCTCTGGAATATTTTACCGAAGAAGACGCCATCACCATATATTCATAGAGTAGAGCTTCATGTCCTCGGGAAAAGTAATGACTGTAGTTTCCCCTTACTTTCAGCCGTTCGCAGTAACTGCATGGCAAAGCCACGTTAGCTGATGTTACAAGGCCAGCTCAGTCAATCATCCAGACTGTTGCCCCTGTAACTACTGAAACGGCTGCTGCCCCTTCTGGCCTCTCCACAGATACCCCCCCCCCCCCCCTCCCACAACTGTGGTTGTACATACGGTTCAGCTATCTGTATCGTTGAGGCACGCAAGGCACCCCACCTCGGCAATGTCTGTGGTTCACGGGGGTGGCGACTGAATATAGTTACATGATACTTACAAAGTAGCAGAGTGTACCATTCTATCACTTAGTACTTTACTTTGTCACATTTTCGCATTCAGTGGGGTAATTTACATATATCTTTTACGAATATTTTTCATCTCTTTTTCTTTGCCTTTGATTTTCATACCGTAATGTTATCGAATTTTTTTCTACATCCAACTTGGACTTGATTAAATGTATTCGCCAATAAAAGAAATAACTACGACTTCATTTTCCTACTTTTCTCCAGCAAGAAAGATACGGAGTAATTATGAACGTAATTGGTATTTTTTACGTCAATGTGTATGGAATTTTAACCAGAGAATTGACCTCTTTTACTGAGTGCCAACGCAGCATTATTAGCAAATGGTGGCTTTCTGTACGGAATTGCTGGGCTACCGCCAGTGAGTAAGTCTATGGGAAAAACGCTCAACGAAGGCAACTTGCGTGTTTCGGCCGAGCGGGAATGGCAGAGCGTCATGTGAGAGACTGCGAGGGCACTCCCAGCGGATGTTCCAGTAATCCCTCGGGCATGAGTGTGTGTGGTGTCAGTATGTTAGTTCAAGTTAATGTATGTAGTTAGTAAACCTAGGTACAGTTGACCACTGTAGTTTGGAACCATAGAGTTACAACCATTTTAACCGCGGTAGAGTGGCCGTGCGCTGTGAGGCTCCTTGCTGCGGAGAACACGGTTGAGTCCCGTCGGAGGTTCGAGTCATCCCTCGGGCTTGGGTGACTGTTTGTTGTCCTTAGCTTAGTTTAAGTAGTTTGTAAGCCCAGGGAATGATAAGAAAAGTATTTTAATCTCATACATTAACAAACATTTGAAGATTTTGTATGTCTGGTTCCTAATCGCTCCCGCAAAGACTTCGTATGAAGGGAGTATATTAATCTGTGTAGTCATTTCCTACATAAGTATTGCACTGGTATTTGGGTCATAAGGGATGATTGATAATGAAACGCGGTAAGTTGACGGTCAACCCAGATTTAAAAAAAAATGTTTGAAAGTTTGTAAACCTATTGGACCAAAGTGCGATGGTCATCAGTCGAATACAGACGACAACACACAAACACACACACACACACACACACACACACACACACACACACACACACACACACACGAGGGAGGAATCGAAACTCCGGCGGGAATGCCCACCCAGTCCGCAGCATGGCGCCTTACAAGGAGACCACATGGGTATCAGAGTTTAGAATTTTTCGATATTTATGGTACTTGAAGTTCAGAACTCAAATAACAGCCAAAGCCATTCGACGCAACTCTCAAAAATTCTCGAGAAAATCGACTTTTAACTTTTGCAATGAAGCGTAAGTACCAATTATTAAATGAGTCAACATCTGTCGTGATGTTCCGTCCTCACGATCCTAGGGTCGGTGGTTTGAATCCTATCGTGACAGACTTTTTTTCGTTGAGTTGGAATTTTTACACAATTTTAATATCTAATGGTAATTTTTACTAAAAGTGTACGTATTTTTGTTTATTCGTAATTTTCTTTATTTTATAGAAGTTTGTTATTAATGATGGTTTCTATAATAAATATAATAAAATATTTGTTGACGACGGTAGTCTTTGATTGTTCAGTTTGTGCAGAGCTGCGATAGTGTTTTTGGAAAGACGTCTTCATAGCTACAAACGGTTTTCCAAGCAGCTAACCTACGCAACCATCGATTTACCGACAAGGTTTTCAGCTCGTCTACATACACACAAACAAAAACTGGCGCAAGACGTGGAATTAGAGAGCCCAAATTGATTTATATCACTGAATTCAACATGAAAAAAACTGTCACAGTGGGATTCGAACCACCGACTCTACTGTCGCGAGGCCAGAACGCTAAAGCCTAAGCTACACTGACAGATACTGCAACTGCCTCAATTATTGGTACTCACGTGTACTTTGCAAAACTTCAAAGTCGACTTTCTCTAGGATTTATGAGAGTTCCGTAGAGGGACTGATAACCGTCGTTGTTTAGTCCCTTCAAAAACCCAACAACAGTTCCGTAGAATGACTTTGTCTGATTGTTATTTTCGAGTTCTGAACATCACGTACTATAAATATATTCTAAAATCCGATAGCCATGTGGTCTCCTTGATACGGAACCCAGCCATGCCGCGCGCGGATTAAATTTGCTACTGTGAAGCAGCTTGGCTTTCGGAACAATATATAATAACCGTTACCAAGAATTACTGATTCGACTGTCCGAGAAGAATTAATGTGTAAAGGTTTTCTACGAATTTCATTACATAATTTATTTTATGAATTTGTAGCGCCATGAAATAAAATGAGCATGAAAACAACGTAGCTGGAATGCAACACGGTTAGAACTGACGTCAGAGGTCGTCCTCGCAACCCATAATCACAAGGAACCACACGGCCAAAGAGATGCCACCAGCAATGGATCTCTCTCTCTCTCTCTGCGGTATTCATTCCCGAGCCTCACACAGTCACAATTTTTTTTATGAGACTTAACTAAGGGGTCATCAGTCCCTAAACTTACAAACTACTTATGAACTACTTAACACTAAGGACGGTACAAATATCCATGCCCGATGGGGGATTCGAACCCCCGACCGTAGTCGCCGTGCAGACCGTGACTGGAGCGCCTCAGTCCCCTCGGCCACCGCGGCCGGCTTTTTTATTTGTGCTAGGCAGCGATAAGCGATGCGAAACCCACGGTCGCTCAGAGAGGAGTGCTGAGTTTGGTCAATACGCAGTGCTCCCTCCTGAAAATTTTCAAATTGGGTATGGCTGTCGATATTTAAAGCATTCAGCATAGTAAAGCATAGTATCGGCTATTGTATCGTGAAACGATAATTTGAATTGTGTCTGCGGGGAGCTGGGGAGCGCCTGGGGGTGTATTTTGTTTGAGGCATGCTGGGAGCCTGCGGACCATAGTTCTGATCATGGAGATAATCGTACAATAATTTTAAAAACCGCGTGATGCACTGTTGTGGGGATCGTAACTCGTGCGCATGCCGACAGGATATGGAAATCGAGTAAATATACTGGGTGAGTCACCTAACATTACCGCTAGATATATTTCATAAGCCACATCAAATACTGACGAACCGATTCCACAGACCGAACGTGAGGAGAGGGGCTAGTGTAATTGGTTAACACAAACCATAAAAATGCACGGAAGTATGTTTCTCAACACAAACCTACGATTTTTTTAATGGAACCCCGTAGTTTTGTAAGCACATCTGAACATATAAACAAATACGTAATCAGTGCCGTTTGTTGCACTGTAAAATGTTAATTACATCCGGAGATATTGTAACCTAAAGTTGACGCTTGAGTACCACTCCTCCGCTGTTCGATCGTGTGTATCGGAGAGCACCGAATTAAATAGGGATCCAAAGGGAACGGTGCAGAAGAGACTAGAACAGCACGTTACGTCCACATCCTAAGACCTTTATTGGTCTTTTTCACTGACGCACATGTACATTACCATGAGGGGTGAGGTACACGTACACACGTGGTTTCCGTTTTTAATTACGGAGTGTAATAGATTGTGTCCCGATATGTCAGGCCAATAGATGTTCAAAGTGGTGGTCATCGTTTGCTGTACACAATTGCAATCTATGGCGTATTGAATGTCGTACTTGCCGCAGTACACCTGGTGTAATGTCGCCGCAGGCTGCCACAATACGTTGTTTCATATCTTCTGGGGTTGTAGGCACATCACGGTACACATTCTCCTTTAGCGTACCCCACAGAAAGAAGTCCAGAGGTGTAAGATCAGGAGAACGGGCTTGCCAATTTATGCGTCCTCTACGTTCTATGAAACGCCCGTCGAACATCCTGTCAAAGGTCAGCCTAGTGTTAATTGCGGAATGTGCAGGTGCGCCGGCCGCGGTGGCCGAGGGGACTGAGGCGCTTCAGTCACGGTATGCACGGCCACTACGGTCGGGAGTTCGAATCCCCCCTCGGGCATGGATATTTGTGCCGTCCTAGTTCGTAAGTAGTTCATAAGTAGTTCGTAAGTTTAGGGACTGATGACCCCGTAGTTAAGTCCCATAGACAAACATTTGAACAAGACCAATAAAGGTGTAATGTGCTGTTCTAGTCTGTTCTGTACCTAAGGTACATCACCGTTCCCTTTGGATGCCTACTTAAGTCGCTCTCCGATACACACGATCGAACAGCGGAGGAGTGGCACTCAAGCGTCAACTTTAGGTTACAATATCTCCGTATGTAATTAACATTTTACAATGCGACAAAAAGCACTGATTACGTATTTGTTTATATGTACAGATGTGCTATCAAAACTAAGGGGGTTCCATTAAAAAACGTAGGTTTGTGTTAAAAAACATACTTCCGTGCATTTTTTATGGTTTGTATTAACCAATTTTACTAGCCCCTCTCCTCATGTTTGGTCTGTGGGATCGGTTCGTCAGTATTTGATGTGGTTTACGAAATATATCCAGTGATAATGTTAGATGACTAACCCTGTATATGTCAATATCTTCTAATATATAAAGCAGAGTGCCCATGCGTTTGAGTGTACGTGTTGCATATAAATCTACAGTTTTGTTTCATTCTTTATGAAATTTTTTACACTTGAAGACGGTCGCCGTAAGTGTAAGAATATGTTGAAATGTTTGCAGAGCTTATAGGACTTAATTGCGGGGCCATCAGTCCCTAAACTTACAAACTACTTATGGACTAACTTATACTAAAAACAACTCAAACATGCATGCCAGGGGGAAGATTAGAACCTCCGATGCGGGAAGCCGCACGATCCGCAACGGGACGCTCCAGACCGCTCGGCTACTCCGGCGCGGCGTAAGTGTAACAATCACGTACAATATACAGTATGCAATATATAGTTCACGAGATATGACGACATGCTCATTTGCTGCTCATTTTGTCCTAAACCAATGCACCGATTTCAACCAATGCACCTCCTTACTGTGAGGTAAGAATTGCTGCAGGGTTAAGAATCACTTACGACACATGGTTCAGACGATATGACGTCATAAACAATAGGATTCAGAAATAACTGCCATGTAATGCGGCGAGAGTTTATAAATATGCTTATGAGAATGAGACTACTTAGCGACTTGCAACAAACTTTAAACATAATTTTCAATCTTTATTAAACGTTTTCTCGTTGACAAGCATAGCAAAATGATGATAAGTGTCTCGCTTACTACTTTTCCGCTATTTATGGAGTAAAACTACGGCATTCGGTATGACGTTACAATTTATAATTTATACACTACAAATTGTAGCCGCAGGAAATTTTACAGGCAGTATACGTGCATATAGTTGAATGTACCTTCTAAATTGTATCACAGTATGACGCTCAGTTTATGAGACATGAGCACATAAACAGTGACGTTCATGGAAAACCGCCCCATCACGCACTAAGTTTTAATATATTACTTCTTTACTACTAATTGTATTCCCAAGAGATTTTTCAGACATACAGCTCTTACACAAATGAATATATACCTAAAAAATGGCAGGAATAATAAAATAAACACCCGGGCAACGCCGGGTTTTCAGATAGTATGGTTATGTTCCAAGACATACACTTATACTGTACTAGCTGCAAGTACCCGGCTTTTCCCGGGTTTAAAATAAGGTTTTCTGTAGAAGCGTACAAAAATGCATCGTATATGTATAGAGATTGCAATCGAAGTCTGTAAGTAAAGTACTTTCCCCCTTCCACCGAACGAAATTTTATGTTGCCGGTAACCTTCATCTTGTTTTCAAGTTCAAGTGTACAAAATTTCATCAAGATCGGAGCAAAACTGTGGATTTTGACGAAATCCATAAGTACCCTCCACCATGCACTAAAAAAATTTGATGTAGCTAGCGCCCTTCCTCTTGTTTTGAAGGTCAATTGTGCAAAATTTCATCAGTATCATTGCAGAAATATAGATTTACACGTACACATTGAAAAACCTTCCCCATGTAATTTTGTGTACGTGTACCAAATTACACGTTATTTGGTTGTCTGGATCTTGAGTTATAAGAGAACAAATGCGTCTTATAAGTATAGAGATACAATTAAATTAATGTAATTAATTTCACTAAATTTTGAGGAAATATCGCTGATAAGCTGGAACTGAAAAATATTCCTATCAGACGGCTGAAGTCTATGCACTTACCGTTTATCAGGAAAATAAGTAGCGTAGATCAAATCCCGCTCCCATGAACCACAGACATTGCCGAGGTGGGGTGGCTTGCGTACCTCAACGAGACAGATAGCCGTACCGTAGGTGCAACCACAGCGGAGGGGAATCTGTGGAGAGGCCAGACAAACGTGTGGTTCCTGAAGAGGGGCAGCAGCCTTTTCAGTAGTTACAGGGGCAACAGTCTGGATGATTGACTGAGCCGGCCTTGTAACATCAGCTAATGTGGCTTTGCCACACAGCTACTGCGAACTGCTGAAAGCAAGGTGAAACTACAGCCGTTACCTTTCCCGAGGACATGCAGCTCTACTGTATGGCATCCTCTCGGATAAAATATTCCGGAGGTAAAATAGTCCCCCATTCGGATCTCCAGGCGGGGACTACTCAGGAGGATGTGATCATCAGGAAAGACAATACTGGCATTCTACGGGTCGGAGCGTGGAATGTTAGATTCCTTAATAGAGTAGGAAAATTAGAAAATTTAAAAAGGGAAATGGATAGGTTGAAGTTAGATATAGTGGGGATTAGTGAAGTTCGGTAGCAGGATGAACAGGATTTCTGGTGAGTACAGGATTATAAATACAAAATCAATTGGGGGTATCACAGGAGTAGGATTGATAATGAATAAGAAAATAGGAATGCGGGTAAACTACTATGACCAGCACAGTGATCGCATTATCATAGTCAAGATAGATACGAAGCCAACACCGACAACAATAGTACAGGTTTATATGCCAACTAGCTCTGCCGATGATGAGGAAATCGAAGAAATATATGAGGAGCTAAAGGAAATTATTCAGACAATTAAGGGAGAGGAAAACGTAATTGTTATGGGAGACTGGAATTCGGTAGTAGGACAAGGAAGGGAAGGGAAGGGAAGATAGTAGGTGAATATGGTCTGGGCAAAAGGAATGAAAGAGGAAGCCGCCTGGTAGAATTTTGCACAGAACATAATTTAGTTATAACAAACACCTGGTTCAAGATTCACAAAAGAAGGTTGTGGAAGAGATCAGGAGACACCGGGAGATACCAGATAGATTTTATAATGGTAAGACATAGATTTCGGAACCAGGTTTTACAGTGTAAGACATACCCAGGGGCAGATATAGACTCTGACCATAACTTGTTGGTTATGAACTGTAGGCTGAAACTGAAGAAACTACAAAAAGGTAGGAAAATAAGGAGATGGGACCTGGATAAATTGATGGAACCTGAGGTTCTTAAGAATTTCAGAGGGAGCTTTAAGCAACAATTGACAGAAACAGGGGAAAATAAAACAGTAGAGGAGGAATGGGTAAAACTGAGAGATGAAATAGTGAAGGTAGCAGAGGACAAAATAGGTAGGAAGGCAAGACCTACAAAGAATCCTTGGATATCACAGGAGATACTAAATTTAATCGATGAAAGGAGAAAATATAAAAATGCAGTACATGAAACAGGAAAAATGGAGTACAGACGACTAAGAAATAGGATTGACAGGAAGTGCAAAATGGCTAAGCAGGAGTGGTTAGAAGGCAAATGCAAGGATGTAGAAGAATGTATAAATACGGGAAAAATAGATACAGCCTACAGGAAAATAAAAGAAATATTTGGAGATAAGAAAAACAGCTCTATGAATATAAAAGGACACTGATGGAAAACCAGTTCTCAGCAAATAAGGGAAAGAGTATATAGAGGGGCTCTACAAAGGAAATGAACTTCGAGACAATATTGTAGGAAGGGAAAAGGATGTAGATGAAGATTAAATAGGAGATACTGTACTGAGAGAAGAATTTGACAGAGCCCTGAAAGACCTAAGTCGAAACAAGGCCCCTGGAGGAGATGATATTCCCTCAGAGTTACTGAAGTCTCTGGGAGAACCAGCCATGACAAACCTGTTTCACCTGGTGTGTAAGATGTCCTCAGACTTTAAGAAAAATGTTATAATCCCCGTTCCAAAGAAAGCAGGTGCAGACAGTTGTGAAAACTACAGAACCATCAGTTTAATAAGTCATGGTTGCAAAATATTAACACGAATTATATACAGAAGGATGGAAAAACTGGTAGAAGCCGACCTCGGGGAAGATCAGTTTGGGTTCAGGAGAAATGTAGGAACTCGGGAGGCAATACTCACTTTACGGCTTATCCTAGAATATAGGTTAAGAAAAGGCAAACCTACATTTCTAGCTTTTGTATATTTGGAGAAGGCTTTTGACAATGTTGATTGGAATAAACTCTTTCAAGTACTGAAGCAAGCAGCAGTAAAATATAGGGAGCGTAAGTTTATTTACAACTTGTACAAAAACCAGACAGCGGTTGTCAGAGTTGAAGGGAATGAAAGGGATGCAGTGGTTGGAAAGGGAGTAAGACAGGGTTGTAGTCTTTCTCCATTGTTATTCAATTTGTACATTGAGCAAGCTATAAAGGAAAGCAAGGAGAAATTTGGAGAAGGAATTAAAGTTCAGGGTGAAGAATTAAAAACATTGCGTTTTGCCGACTACATAGTAATTCTGTCAGATGCAGCAAAGGACCTGGAAGAGCAATTGAACGGAATGGACAGTGTGCTGAAAGGTGCATATAAGATGAACATTAACAAGAGCAAAACTAGGGTAATGGAGTGCAGTGTAAGAAAATCAGGTGATGCTGAAGGAATTAGATTGGGAAACGAAGCAATAAAGGAGGTAGATGAGTTTTGTTACTTGGGCAGTAAAATAACAAATGATGGTCGCAGTACAGAGGATATAAAATGCAGAATGGCAATGGGTAGAAAAACGTTCATGAAAAAGAGAAATTTGTTAACATCGAATATTCATTTAAGCCTAAGGAAGTCCTTTCTGAAGGCATTTGTATGGAGTATTGCCTTGTATGGGAGTGAGACAAGGACGATAAACAGTGCGGACAGGAAGACGATAGAGGCTTTTGAAATATGGTGCTACAGAAGAATGCTGAAGATTAGGTGGGTGGATCACGTAACTAATGAGGAGGTACTGAACATAACTGGGGAGAAAAGAAATTTCTGGCATACCTTGACTAAAAGAAGGGATAGATTGGTAGGACACATTCTTAGACATCAAGGAATTGTGAATTTAGCATTAGAGGGAAGTGTGTGGGGTAAAAGTCGCAGAGGAAGACCAAGAGATGGATTCAGTAAGCAGATTCAGACAGATGTAGGTTGCCGTTCTTATGTGGAGATGAAGAGGCTTGCTCAGGATAGGGTATTGTGGAGAGCTGCATCAAACCTGTCTCCGGAATGAAGACCACAACAACAACAACAGATCAAATCACACGTAAAAATGCACTCGTTTCGAAGAATCCAATCACGAAATTCAACAATAATGATTGTAATAATATCACAGATCGATCACTTGATGTAATGCGCGTAACGTCAAATCGATTCTTTAAAGAAATTTCTTTTTTTCTGCTTTATTTATTTATTCTTATATTTCATTATTCGTATGCTTATCTTAATAGACAAAGAGCTGAAGACATTGTAGCACGCATAGACCAAAGATATAGTCTGTGGCATCACGTTTCGCTGAATGTAACTTCCTCGCAAACAAATATTGAAATGTCTGTAAATCTATCGGACCAAACTGCGTGGTCATCAGTCCATAGCTAACAAACTACTTAAACCTAGGTAAACTAACCTACGGACAAGCACACACACGCATGCCCCAGGGAGGACTCGAACCTCCAAGGCGAGCAACCGTGCGCTCCGCAGCGATGTGCTTTAGACCGCTCGGCTACTCCACCGCGGCTCCTCGCAAACGTCATTGCTGGCCTTCAGTCCGAATTTTTTTTAATAATTTGACGACTTTGAACCACCATATCTATGGTGTACAACGGGAGACTTCGGACAACAATTACACACAGACGATTCGTTTTCGTTCTGTAGTTTTCGCTGCAGAGCGAAGTATTAACACACACGTAGAATTTTATATACACCGATAACTTTTCACCCCAATATACTACTCCCTTTTATCATTATCAACCCTCAAGCAACAATGCAACCAATAAAATTATTTTCAAAGAGTAATTATTATTCCGCATTTCCCGTTATTCTTCAAATGGCTAAATATGTGTCAGATCACTATAAAACCGTGCCTAAAACGTTTCTCAGGTATAAATTAGTAACTGTAGAAATATTTAAGTCTCTGCGTCTTGTCGTTCGGACGTGATAAGCATACACCGCACACACATTCACATTAATATATATAGATAAATAACTATCCGACCGCCATAAAACCGTGCCTAAAATCTTCCCCGGGTAGACATTAGTAACTGTACAAATTCTTAGCTCATTATGTCTTGTGGTTCAGACGTGGTAAACGTACACCGAACAGACATTCACATTTATAGATATAGATATAAAAATGTGGTATTGTTTTCTCGAAAAATTTGCGTTACGATTTCCCGCCTATTTTGCGAAATCCCTACAAATGAAATCGAATAGTTTTCGTCCTCTGAATTAATCTGCCTAGAAGTGAATCACATACTGATCCATCTTTCGGCTATCTCTTGTCAGTCCGTCCCAACAACGTGATTCCTTCCATCTAGACATGTCGGCCGCGTCACTGCGGGCTGAGAATAGCCCTGACCGACTCGCCAGAAGGCAGCAGGTATCGGCAGTCGCGTCATAGCGGGACACCGACGGTCGTGGCGCGCACCTGTAATGCACTTCCACGTAGCTTTATTTAGAGTCTCTCGCTGTCGGCGTTCGACTGAGCTGTGCTGTATATTCCGACATGTAAATGTAGTTAAAAGTGGTAGAAGTCTGCGCCCATCGTAGTAAATAATACATATATCATTCCTTATAGCCTGTGTTGCAATATCTCAACACGTATAGTGAGAGTAATGTCCAAATTCATTTTTATTTCATTTTAGGGCATTCTGGTAAACTACGTTATTTATAGTATTGTTTGGAGCGTAAATGTAGAGATTTTTTGGTAACCCCCCTTAAGAAAGCGACGTATAATTGACCACGTGAAAAATATTAGTGATTTAAATGGATTCCTGCGACGTTTAATGATTGTAATAATATCACAGATCAATCACTTGATGTAATGCGCGAAACGCCAAATCGATTTTTTACTGATTTATTTATTTATTCTTATATTTCCTTATTCGTATCCTTATCCTTAAAGAGAAAGCGCTGAAGACATTGTAGCACGCACAGACCAAAGATATGGTCTGTGGCATCACGTTTCGCTGTATGAAACCTCCTTGCTATAGAGTCGCAAACGTCATCGCTGGCCTTCAGTCCGAATTTTTTTAATAATTTGACGACTTTCAACCACCATATCTTCCACCCCCTTATAGCTATCGGCATGGAACTGCTATGGTGTACAACGGGAGACTTCGGACAACACACACAGATCATTCGTTTGCGTTCTGTAGTTTTCGCTGCAGAGCGAAATATTAACACACACACACACGTAGAATTTTATATACACCGATAACTTTCTACCCCAATATACTCCACCCTTTTATCATTATCAACCCTTAAGCAACAATGCAACCAATAAAACCATTTTCAAACAGTAAATATAATTTTCAAAGAGTAATTATTGTTCCGCAATTCGCGTTACATTCTTCAAATTACTAAATATCTACCATATATTGCCTAAAGCCTTCTCCGGGTAGACATTAGTAACTGTACAAATTTTTAGCTCTTTATGTCTTGTGGATCAGATGTGATAAACGTACACCGAACAGACATTCACATTTATAGATATAGATTACTGTCTACCGAAATGAAGTCCTCCACCCGCCACAATGTTCCCATCCATCTCTCCAGAACTCTGTCATCACGTTTCCTGCAAATAGGGGTGAGAGTGTGGTAGCGGGAAGGGAAAGGGGTGAGGGGTGTGATTTAGGGCCGATTGGAGGTGTAACATCAGAGTGAAATCATTGCGCTGGGGGAAAGGTTTTTTTTTCCAGAGGATGCACCAGATTGGTTACTCATTTCAGTACACCACTGGCCATTAAAATTGCTACACCAAGAAGAAATGCAGATGCTAAACGGGTATTGGACAAATATATTACACTAGATCTGACTTGTGATTACATTTTCACACTATTTGGGTGCATAGTTCCTGAGAAATCAGTACACAGAACAACCACCTCTGACCGTAATAACGGCCTTGATACGCTTGGCATTGTCAAACAGAGCTTGGATGGCGTGTGCAGGTACAGATGCCTATGCAGCTTCAACACGATGCCACAGTTCATCAAGAATAGTAACTGACGTTTTGTGACGAGCCAGTTGCTCAGCCACCATTGACCAGACGTTTTCAATTGGCGAGAGATCTGGAGAATGTGCTGGCCAGTGCAGCAGTCAAACATTTTCCGTATCCAGAAAGGCCCGTACAGGACCTGCAACATGCGGTCGTGCATTATCCTGCTAAAATGTAGGGTAATAATAATTCAGTTTTTCATGAACCAAATTGTTTATAACTTCATATCTCATGAACTATATGTCTAACTGTGATATAATATCGAAAGAACATTCAGTGGTATGTATGTGTATTGTCTGTCGTAAATATACATAATGAACATCGGAAAAGTAGTAAGTGAAAAACAATTTTCCTTTCGTAATTTTGTTGGGATTGTCGGCGAGAGAAATTTTCGTAAAGATTTGAAATTATGTTAAAAATTTATTGCTAGCCTCTAAGTGCTCTCATTCTCAAATAGTTGACGAATAAAATCATGCTATCACACGCCGCAAGACAGATATCTTTGTTTATGACGTGATATCGTACGAAATATGTATCGTATGTGGTTTTTGCAACGACAGCAAATGATTCCTGACCTTAAAGAATATTTGTAGCAAATTTGGCTGAAATCGGTCCATTAGTTTAGGAGCAGATGTAGAATATTATCGCATGATGCGGCCGTTTTCCGCGAATGTCATTGTTTATGACGTCATATCTCCGCTACAGCGATTGTTGTCTGATAGTAAGGATGATGTGTACCAAGTTTGGTCGAAATCGGCCCCGTACTTTAAGAGGAGATGCGGAACATACATACATACGTATACACACACACACACACACACACACACACACACACACAAACATACAGCCTCTTTTATGAGATGTAAGATTCTATAAATCAGGTCGCCCCCAACTCAATATGGAAAATGGCAACTCTGACAATGCACCAAATGCCCGCCGTTTTATACGCTGTAGTACCGCTACCTCTATGTATGCTTACTGCTATCATATATCGTCGAAATACTGACTTGGCAATGCTACTAATCTGTCAACTGGGAAGAGATCCGGGGACCTTGTGGGTCGACAGAATGTTTGGCAAGGATGAACACAAACAGAAAAAATACTCGCCACAGCAGATAGGCGTTATGGTAGTGAAATGTAAATTCAAGATACCGTACCTTGTCATGGAGGGCAGTAAATTGAAGTGTAGAATATCGTGGGCTTAGCGCTGTAGTATGAAGGTGCCGTTGGTGGGGACCTCCAATGAAATGGCATCCCCGATATTCAAGTTGTCACCCACTGCGTTCAGGGAAGTCTGCAGACACTTATTCTCTGATCTATAGGGCTTATTTCGAATCGGAGATTAATAGTGAATACAACTGTACGGCAATGAATGTGATTCCAAGCCGAATGAGCCCGAGAACAATCCAAGAGCGCTTGTTGGTAAATTGTAGTCGGCTTAAAAGGTGCCTTCAGCTGAGACCTATTGATGATCCTCAAGTACCAATTGCGTATTTCATTGATGATAATGCTGAATCTGTGACTCGTAATGCCGTTCTGACGATTGCTCGTTTCTCACGTTCTGTCGTCTCCTTATGCCGACCATAATTTATTGGCTCCTGCCAACGTGGTAAATAGTGCCCGTCTCCTGTATTCTGATGTGGATCGATTCACCGATTACTCAGACCGGCTTTTTTGAGCCCAGATACTCGTACTCCCTCAAATGCAAACATCTGTGTACATTGTTGACCTGCCTGCCTACGAGGTACGGTCCGAATCGCTACACGCAGTGAAAGACGTGAAGCCTAGTAATTGACAAATAACTGTATTTATACGGCGAAGCTGAGCTGCTGCCTCACTAGTTCATCTGACAGCGGACACAATTTACTATTTTGATTTTCCACCGGTGCTTAATTGAATATCGACTTTTGACAAATATTCATTACTCCTTTTTGGTTCTTTGGTTCCTCTGTCCCTTGTTATATCTATACAGTCTATTAAATATATCACAACTGACATCATAAAATGTTCTGTATTTTTTTTTATTTTTTTTTTTATTTTATTTTTTTTTTTAGTTTAATTGAACTCCATTCCAGTAATCTGGTTTTTCTCTTGTTAATGTTCACTTAAGCCGTATTTAAGAACACTATTTACTCCATTCAATTGGACTTCCGAGTCCTTAGTAGTCTCGGAGAATTAGATTTGGAGCCCACGATCTTCTCTTCCAATTTTAAAATAGTTTCGAAATTTCTCCTTGTTTTTCATAACTAAGTCCGTGTATGCGTTTGAAAGCTTTGGGGTTAGGCTAACAACCGGTTTCACTCGTATTCCCGCACTGGCTCCCTTTCATGTCCGTTGACTAAAGCTGCCTTATCGTTTCGTTTCAGTTTGTAAATAGCCCTTCGCTTGTTCTGTTTCACTCCTGCTCCCTTCAGAATTACCGGCTGAAATTTTCAATAGACGGCCGTAAATATCCAAAATCGATGAACGTAATTTTACTTTCAAAGATACGTCGTATTCATGTATTCTATCTTGTGTTACAATATTGCTTCCGAACCTAAACAGATCTCCGGGACTGGGTTGTATCAGTTTCTTCTGTAAATAAATCTTGCTCGTATACTGCAACCATTATTTATTAAATTTAATTGAAGAGTCAAAGAAAATAGTTATGCATACTGGGGGTTCACTAAATGTGTTTGTCTCTGTAACTTATAAAATAATAGGTGACGGGAAATTTTAATGCGGTAGGTCAACACAAGAAATGTTACACTTTCTGCGGAGCTATGAACATAGTTTATTGTATCATTTTCCAAAGAGTTACAGCACAAAGACATAATTTTTTAAATGGAACAATTGTTTTTAATTTTCTATCGTGCATTGCATTCGTTGAAACCAGCTGCGTCCAAATCAATTTAAACTACATTCCTATCACTGTTAGTTTGGGAGCTACAACCCTTCAAAATTTCAGGGGCAGATACCACACGCTGTACATACATAATACATGGCTGTGTGGTGGGTGATGGATGTTATGGCGGTGGGAAGTTGATTTACATGAAATGTTCAAATGTATGTCCATGTTTCTCAATGCATAATGCAATGCGCCGTCGAAAGGATCTGCGGACGAGATGTAACATCGCCGGTGTGACGGAGCGACATGCGTCCTCGATGCACCGTTTTAGATCATCTTGGGATGTGGGCTCAGTGACATAAACACGATCCTTTAGATATCCCCACAAAAAGAAATCTACTGGTGTTAAATCGGGCGACCTTGCGGGCCATGAATGAGGACCATGGCGTCCCAACCATCTTCCTGCAAACCTGTTGTTTAGTTGTTCCACAACAGCACGCGCAGAATGGGCTGGGTGACCATCGTGCTGCATCCGAATATGGACTCTCGTGTTCACACATGTTCAAGGAGACCACCCAAACTGTCGGCTATAAATGCGCGATATAACTCACCTGTCAGTGTACCTGGGAAGTAGTGTGGACCGATGATTTCATCTCCAAGGATTCCACAACACACGTTAATAGACCACCTACGTTGACGGTCGACAGGTCGTACCCACCTCGGATTGTCTGCGGCCCAGTAGCGCAAGTTATTGCGTTCACTGCACCATAATTTGTGAACATGGACTCATCAGAGAACAGAACACTTTGTAAAGACTCCAGCGTGAAATTACGCTTGTCCCACTCACAGAATGTCACTCTTGTACGGAAATCGTTCGCATGCAGCTCCTGGGTCAGTGACAGGCAGTGCGGGTGAAAGTGAAACCTATGGCCGCGTACTATACGTCACACAGATGTGAGACTGACATCAGCGACTGCAGCAACGGCTCGTAAGCTGACATGAGGATCGTGGTATAGTGCAGCTGAAACAAACACCTCCGTCTCCTCACTTCTTGCAGGTCTTCGTCTGTTACTGCGGTGCATTACCAAGCTGCCTGTTTCCCAAAGTCGTTGATCGGCACGTAAGAACGTAATGGCTGCCGGGGCTCTTCGCCGAGGATATCTCACGGCATACGCCATAGCTACTTCAGTGGCATCGTGTCGGCACTCGCTGAGCACCAGCAACATGTCAACGTACTTGTTGTTCGTGTATGCCATCGTCATCCGATGTCAATAACTGTGGTATATTGAGCCCCGGTTATTTGTGTGGCTCCAACTGTCGGGTATACGTCTGTGTGCGGCGACAGTCGGCAGTCTAACAGCGCATCGACGAAGCTTCTCGCTCCGTGACACCGGCGACGTTACATCTCGACCGCACGATATTTAGAAGGCGCATTGCATTATGCGCAGCGTTTTTGGTATCTGCCCTTGAAACTTTGAAGGGTTGTAGCTCCCAAACTAACAGTGATAGGAATGTAGTTTAAATTGATTTGGACGCAGCTGGTTTCAAAGAATCCAATGCACGATAGAAAAAAACTATTGTTCCATTTAAAAAACTATATCTTTGTGCTGTAACTCTTTGGAAAATGATACAATAAACTATGTTCATAGCTCCGCAGAAAGTGTAACATTTCTTGTGTTGACCTACCGCATTAAAATTTCCCGTCACCTGTTATTTTATAAGTTACAGAGGCAAACACACTCAGTGAAATACCCTGTATGAAAACACAGTGGCCGGCCGCGGTGCCCGAGGGGACTGAGGCGCTCCAGTCACGGTCTGCACGGCCACTACAGTTGGGGGTTCGAATCCCCCCTCGGGCATGGATAGTTGTGCCGTCCTTAGTATAAGGTAGTTGATAAGTAGTTTGTAAGTTTAGGGACTGATGACCCCGTAGTTAAGTCCCATAAGCTTAAAAAACATTTGAACATTTGATTTGAAAACACAGTGTAAACACCCAAGAGTACTACGCGGCGTTGGCAACGCCTATACAAGATGAGAGGTGTCTGGTGCAGACTTTAGATCGGTTACTGTTGCTACAGTGGCAGGTTGTCACGATTGGAACGTGGTGTTACAGCCGGTACACGACATAAGGGACATAACATGTCCAAGGCAAAAATGAGGAAGGAGTTTTCCTTCTCAGTTTTTAACACCTCCACTGGCCACCAAACTTGCCAGACAAGAACATTATTTAGCATGTCTGGCTTCTCTAGCGACGTGCTGTTCAGAACTACATCGTGATGGAAAGCCTTGCAGGACACATAGTATCAATTCCCCTCAGCACTATTCCAGCATGTCTGGCTTCTCTTGGGTCGTGCTGTTCAGAACTACATCGTACTCTTATGGATTGATGGAAAGGCTTGCAGGACACATGGTATCAATTCCCTTCAGCACTAGTCCAGCATGTCTGGCTTCTCTTGCGACGTGCTGTTCAGAACTACATCGTACTCTTATGAATTGATGGAAAGCCTTGCAGGACACATGGTATCAATTCCCTTCAGCACTACTCCAGCATGTCTGGCTTCTCTTGCGACGTGCTGTTCAGAACTACATCGTACTCTTATGGATTGATGGAAAGCCTTGCAGGACACATGGTATCAATTCCCTTCAGCACTACTCCAGCATGTCTGGCTTCTCTTGCGACGTGCTGTTCAGAACTACATCGTACTCTTATGGATTGATGGAAAGCCTTGCAGGACACATGGTATCAATTCCCTTCAGCACTACTCCAGCATGTCTGGCTTCTCTTGCGACGTGCTGTTCAGAACTACATCGTACTCTTATGGATTGATGGAAAGCCTTGCAGGACACATGGTATCAATTCCCTTCAGCACTACTCCAGCATGTCTGGCTTCTCTTGCGACGTGCTGTTCAGAACTACATCGTACTCTTATGGATTAATGGAAAGCCTTCAGGACACATGGTATCAATTCCCTTCAGCACTACTCCAGCATGTCTGGCTTCTCTTGCGACGTGCTGTTCAGAACTACATCGTACTCTTATGGATTGATGGAAAGCCTTGCAGGACACATGGTATCAGTTCCCTCCAACACTACTCCAGGCATCAGTCGAGTCACTGCTACGTCGCCGGCCGCGGTGGCCGAGGGGACTAAGGCGCTCCAGTCACGGTCTGCACGGCCACTGCGGTCGGGGTTTCGAATCCCCCCTCGGGGATGGATATTTGTGCCGTCCTAGTTCGTAAGTAGTTCATAAGTAGTTTGTAAGTTTAGGGACTGATGACCCCGTAGTTAAGACCCATAGACTACACAAACGTTTGAGCATTTGAAATGCTACGTCGTGTTACGGCACTTCTGCTTTCCCGTGCGGCTCGTGCACTATATTAGGCAGGTGTTACCAGTTACTTTGGCTCTCACCTGTAAGAAAATGAAGCGCTATTGTTACAGTCTTCTTCAAGTATAAGGCCATTTTCTCGGCCTCAAATACATTGTAAACGAGACTCAAAATTTAGTCATGCTTTGGTCTTCGAAAGATATCAGCAGTTATGTGGGAATATTACCTACTATTGGGGTTTGTTTAGGTTTAGGTCTTTGTGAAATTCTTCTCACAGTTCCATAATGTCCAACTTCATATAATTGTTCTTGAGGATACCATGCTCCCGGGTGCGGTCACTCCAGGGAGACGCTTGTCCACTGTTGGTCGAGCTCATCTCTACGAGTTTACAAGAGTAACTCGGGTGTCCGATCTTTGATTGCCGCGAGTGCACTCGTGCTCCCCCGATAATCCATTTTTAGTCTGGGGCAACGTCCCAGAGATAAATTAAATTGGTCCCAATGCCCCGGTTCTGACCAAGGTTTTCGGGAGGCTTTGTTTGGCTGTAAGGCGTATGCCGATACTGGTAAGCCCCTCCCACTTAATCCCTATTGGGATCTCCCTTTGTCCCACTATCAGCCTGTCTGATAATTGGCTGAATAGAGCCACGACTCACTATGGGCCAGACCCCGAACAGCCCGCTCCACCCCTCGGAGTGGAGAATGAAAATAATAATTTATTTTTTTCTTTTTCTTTTTTTTCATAACTTGCACCGTTACAGAGATATTTGCAAAAATAACGGCGATTTGACACAGTCACTTGATTTTACGAAAACCAGGAACTCGGAAATGTCACATGACATTGCAAGACCAGGGCTCTCTCTCTAGCATACGCCATCTTTCTTTCTGTATTTTAGGACTTCCTTATTATAACTTACGCGTTGCCATTACAAAACAACGGCGCACTGAAGAATTAACAAAAACGCACCGTTCTTAGTACGATAAACTATAAACTAGTGTTTAACAGTGCCATATTAGCAGTTCACAACTGCCATTATGGTATTGAATTATGGAACATTTTCGTAAATGCCGTAGTGTAGTAGGCAACGCATTAGATTGTCCTGGGCATGGTTGGTAGTTCGAAATTGCTACAAACTGATACAAATCAGCGATCAGCCAATGGAAAAATATCGATAAGAAGTTTAGTACGATGACAAATATTTACTTTACAATTTTGCAGTTTTATACTGTGGTATGTTAAGCTATTAGCTAAACTCTGACAACGCTTTAAAGTGGTAAACTAACCGAAACCGGTAGCAATGAGTTAAAAAAAATAGCTATGGTCAATATATCATTTTGCAGTTATCTTAAAGCTGTTAAACCCCACTTTTCACCTTTGTATAAAAAAGCAGACAGGGCAACCAACAACTAAATATATCATGGAATGACTCTCAACTTGAACATTCGTTTTACCAAAAGTATATTGGGATGACCTTAAATCGGACCTTAACTTTTAAAATTCGTTGTCATAGCACCAAGTTGGTGGTATCTGCAAGAAATGTGACACGAAAACTAAGGGTATCGAACTGGGAAGCACAGACAGCCACTATTCGGACTTTAGCTTTGGCGTTGTGCATTTCTGCGCGCGTATATGCAGCGCCTTTCTGGCATAATTCCTGCCACGCTAGGCAAGAGGACACTGTTTTCAATTAGACCTGTTCTATAATTACTGCGTGCCTGAGACCAATCAAAGCAGAAGTATCATCCAGCAGGTATAGCTCCGTCTGACATCAACGTGAAGCTTCTCCGCTTGCAGAAGGATGTAGAATTGAAAGTTGGTGTATGTGGATTTCCCTCAACAGGTAGCGAAATGGTGTTGATTGGTGTAAAATAACCATCGAAAAGTGGGGATACACAGACTCTAACCCTCTGAGTGTGGCGAGGAGCAGACAATGTCTCACGTGCGCAACTGCCTTTTGTGCCTATCATCCTGCACTGATTGTGGTGGAACGGGGACGGGAAAACTGCGATGGTTAATACAGTTACTCTTGTCCATTTTTAATCTCTAATCATGAAAATATGTTGATCCTAGAAAGGTTTTATCAGTTGCTAGGACGTTGTTGATTAGTTATTAACAGTTCCCTAGTAGCACTAACTGTCACAACGTTACCGTGCAAAATTTCAAGACTTCGTCCGAAGTGTCCCGCACTACAATATAAATTAGAAAATATAGGAATAACTCCTTTATATAGTTCACAAAAAATAAATTAGGGGCAAGGAACTAGTCTGTGGCCGTTACTAAAATTTTATGGAAGTCAAACATAGGTACTACTGTTTGCTGTCTCTAACTTGTACTGAAAAAAATTAATATTCCACCGCCTGATAAACACCGTTTTTCCACATTCACACTCCACTCGATGCAAATGTAATATCACATTTGAAGTCAGTCAGTAATAAATACAATCAGTATTTAAATTGTTTTCTGAAATAAGTAGTTCTTCACAAAAATCAAATTACTCATGCCATAATAATAATATAAATAACACTTCATAAATGCAAGGTACTTTTCAGTATTAACAAATATTTATTCTTCTTCATACTAATACAAAGTCAGTTTAGCAAGAGACCTGAACCTGTACAACCAGCTTGGACTGAATCGCAAACAATAATAAGTAATTAATGTTCTTTTCTTTCTTCTTGTAAACGATTGACGCGCGACAATAAAGAAAGTGCAGCTGCATTCGTAGCCCTGTAGCCGTCGGTTAAATTCTTCTAGCGGTCACATACTTCAAGGTTGACTGCGGCGGCGACGACGCTGCCCTTGTTGATTGCTGCGCGTCGATCTTACACGTAATATACAAAAAAATAAAACATTTTAAGACTCATATTATAAAATAACAATATTTACATGAACATCAAATATGTACACATTTTAAATAAAAAGTTTCGTTTTTCCTATTTAAAACTTCAAAACAGGGCTGACATTGGAAAATGTCGTACGACTATCTTGTCCCATTACATGATGAATATTTAAGGCTGGCCAACTCTAATACCTTGGACGTACCCGTTACGGCGCTAAAACTACATTAATGACTATCTAAATATAAATTTATTTATAATTTATATATAGAGGACACTCTAGAGTCCAATAATAAATTATTGCACTCTAGACTGTTCTCTATATATAAATTATAAGTAAGAGTGCTGTTACCCAAAAAAGTGAAACAAAAATGTTTCCAAAAATATGTATTTATAATATTGTTTATATGTGTATTGTATGCTAACATTAGTGCCTTGTACTTTGCCCACTTCTGGGAGAAAATTTCAATTACTAATTTATCTTTTTCTTCATTTAAAAGGTTCATGCCTTTTGGCCAGGTACTTGTGTATTCTGCAGCTGGTAAGACTCCTTATAATTCATTTGTAATTGGTCCCTCTGACATGAATAAAAACAACTATTATCTGCTAATATCGGACGTTAACCTATTCTGGTCGATTTTATTCAAATTATAGATATGCACTCGCATCTAGTTAAACTTTATTGTCTTGTTTCCGTTCTCACAACACCAGAAATGTTGCAAAGGAACCTATTATTCTTTTGTTTTGTAATAGCGTTCTCTTAGAGAAGAGAAGAAATATCTACAAATAGAAGGAATATACTTTTTACAGCGTTGAAGCCTGTACTAAGCATAAATGCGTCGGTGGAATGTCCATGCGTTCCAAGACGCCTTGCTGCGGTCCGCGCAGATGATCCCGTCGGAGGTTCGAGTACTCCCTCGGGCGTGTGTGTGTGTGTGTGTGTGTGTGTGTGTGTGTGTGTGTGTGTGTGTGTGTATGTATGTGTGTGGTCCTCAGGTTAGTTCAAGTAGTTTGCAAGCCTAGAGACGAAACCACAGTAGTTAAGTATCATAGATTTACAAACATTTGAATTATGCATAAATACGAATTTACACTACTGGCCATTAAAATTGCTGCACCAAAAAGAAATGCAGCTTATAAATATATTATATAAGAACTGACATATGATTACATTTTCACGCAATTTGGGTGCATACATCCTGAGAAAAATGTTCAAATGTTCAAATGTTTGTTAAGGTAATGGGACTTAACTACGGGGTCATCAGTCCCTAAACTTACAAACTACTTATGAACTAGCTAACACTAAGGACGGCACAAATATCCATGCCCGAGGGGGGATTCGAACCCCCGACCGTAGTGGCCGTGCAGACCGTGACTGGAGCGCCTCAGTCCCCTCGGCCACCGCGGCCGTCCATCCTGAGAAATTAGTACCCAGAACAACCACCTCTGGCCGAAGTAACTGCCTTGATACGCCTCAGCATTGAGTCAAACAGAGCTTGGATGGCGTGTACAGGTACAGACGCCCATGCAGCTTCAACGCGATACCACAGTTCATCAAGAGTAGTGACTGACGTATTGTGACGAGCCAGTTGCTCGGTCACAATTGACCAGACATTTTCAATTGCTGAGAGATCTGGAGAATGTGCTGATCAGGGCAGCAGTTGAAAATTTTTCGGATCCAGAAAGACCCGGAATTAAGGGTAGAGCCACGGGTCGTAACACATCTGAAATTTAACGGCCACTGTTCAAAGTGCCGTCAATGCTAACAAGAGGCTGATACGGCAGTATGCCGATGACGAATACACGCTTCCAATGTGCGTTCGCCGCGATGTCGCCAAACACGGGTGCACTATCACGATGCTGTAAACAGAACCTGGATTCATCCGAAAATATGACGTTTCGCCATTCGTGCAACCAGGTTCGTCGTTGTGTGCACCTTCGCAGGCGCTCCTGTCTACGATGTAGCATCAAGGGTAACCGCAGCCATGGTCTCCGAGCAGATATTCCATGCTGCTGCAAACGTCGTCGAATTTTTCGTGCAGATGGTTGTCTTGCAAACGTTCCCATCTGTTGACTCAGGGATCGAGACGTGGCTGTACGATCCGTTACAGCCATGTGGATAAGATGCCTGTCATCTCGCCTGCTTTTAATACGAGGCCGTTGGGATCCAGGACGACGTTACCTATTGCGCTCCTGAACCCACCGAATCCATATACTGCTAACAGTCATTGGATCGCGACCAAAGCGAGCAGCAGTGTCGCGATACGATAAACCGCAATCGCTAGAGGCTACAATCCGACCTTTATCAAAGTCGTAAACGTGATGATAAACATTTCTCCTCCTTACACGAAGCATCACAGCAACGATTCACCAAGCAATGTCGGTCAACTGCTGTTTGTGTATGAGAAATCGGTTGGAAACTTTCCTCATGTCAGCACGTTGTAGGTGTCACCACCGGCGCCAATCTTGTGTGATTGCTTTGAAAAGGAAATCATTTGCATATCATAGCAACTTCTTCCTGTCGGTTAAATTTCGCGTATGTTGAACGTTACCTTCATGGTGTAGCAATTTTAATGGCCAGGAGTGTATGTATACGAATATACTTTTAATTAAAGTTATTTTAACAGTGAAAGAATCAGGAGTATTAGAGAGAGAGATAATATTATTATCGACGGAGGAATAAAAGAAGATATGAAAACTAAAGAAAATAAGCGATATTTACTGCATTTTCGATATAATTTCATGTGTTGGCAAGTGCCCGTTTTCTTCAGCAAATAAATGTGTAAGTTTTGAAATGTTTGAGCGGCATTTTTCCCATTTTTTAGGTCTTCAATAGTGTACAGAATTTACCATATGCAATTTCACGAAAAAATTTACTGTGTATTTCGGTTTCGTCATCAATCAACTGAATATCATTTCCTACACCCTTGTAAAAAATCCCATGAGAAACTCATTTCATCATTCAGATGTGAAACTACACAGGAGGCAGCTCAACAGGTTTGCTACTGACGTTTAAAGGAAAACGATCACTCAATACACGCGAGACGCAGTACGGAACTAACACACCAAGGGCGCTGCAGAACACCCAGTCCTCTCGAGTAGTCGACTTAGACGAGAAAGTCGATAGTGTATATAGGGGCTTAAGGGGTGAAAGAGGAAGGTAATAAATAGGCTCGGAAATAGTGATGGGCAGAGAGATTAAAGGAGGGGGTGTACGATGTACACTATACGATCAAAAGTATCCGCAAAAAAAAGTTTTCTTATTAGTTGCATAGTGCTTCGACGTACTGCCAGGTACTGTATATCAGAGACCTCAGTAGTCATTAGACATGGTGAGACAACAGAATGGGCGATCCGCGGAGATCGTGGACTTCTAACGTGGTCACTTGACTGTCACTTGTCAAAGAAGTCTCTATGCGAGATTTCCACAATCCTAGACATCTGTAGGTCCACTGTTGCTGAAATGACAGTGAAGTGAAAACGTGTAGGGACTCTTACACCACGAAAGCGTACAGGCCGACCTCGTGTGTCAACTGACAGAGACCGTCGACAGATGAAGATAGTCGTACAGTGTAATAGCCAGGCATCTACCCAATCATCACACAGGAATCCCAAACTACATTCGCAAAAAAAAAAAAAAAAAAAAAAAAAAAAAAAAAAAAAAAAAAAAATCAAATGTTTGTAAATCTATCGAACCAAACTGCGTGGTCATCAGTCCGTAGCTTACAAACTACTTAAACCTAGGTAAACTAACCTACGGACAAAAACACACACCCATGCCCCAGGGAGGACTCGAACCTCCACGGCGAGCAACCGCGCGCTCCGCAGCGACACGCTTTAGACTGCTCAGGCTACATTCGCATCCACGAGTTCTATTACAATTAGATGGGAGGTGAGGAAGCTTGGATTTCATGGTCGAGCGGCTGTCTGTAAGCCACACGTTACCCAGATCAATGCCAAACGACGTCTCGCTTGGTGCAATGAGCGTAAACATTGGACGATTGAACAGTGGAGATTCATCGTGTGGAGTGGCGAATCACGGTACAATATGTAGATGGCAGGGTGTGGCTATGGCGAATGACCGGTGAATATCACCTGCAAGCGTGTGTAGCGTCAACAGTAAAATTCGGAGACGGTGGTGTTAAGGTGTAGTTCTGTTTTTGATAGGGGATGCAAATTGCTCTTCAACATTGGGAAGCAAGAGGATGCTTAAAATATCAATATAGACCTGTGATGTGATAGTGCCACGCGAAACAAGGGGTAACTATCTGATATACATAAGTTTATTGACAAATAAGAAACACAACGAAGAAAAAAAATGCTGAAAACAAGGTACAATCTTCCAACAAACCATTATAAAAAAATCATCTATGTGCAGGCATAAGCCTGGAAGACAACGAAAGCCATACGAAGACAG
Organism: Locusta migratoria; assembly: GCA_026315105.1. Taxonomy (NCBI): domain Eukaryota; kingdom Metazoa; phylum Arthropoda; class Insecta; order Orthoptera; family Acrididae; genus Locusta; species Locusta migratoria. The sequence goes on along the minus strand of CM048748.1, from coordinate 284,673,354 downwards.
ACAGTGGAGACGGAGCCAAACGACGGTTTACGTTGAGGATAGTCGTGGAGGCAGGGCGTCGCTAGCAGGAACTCTTCCCTGGAGTCGTCGGTGGCGACCCCTTAGCAATAGTTCTCAGTCTGCGGAAAACTGGCATGAAGTTTTTTTCTTCTTTTTTTGTGGTACAGGTTTGAGGAAGTACCATCGTCTTTAGACGATCTTTACTTCTTGGAATAACAACTTCTGAATTACATGATAACATTTTTATTTATTATAATCTTTAGGGTAGGGTTTTTAGAGCCAAATATTCGGTTTCATAAGGTACCCCTCATGTTGTCTTAGCAAAATCAATTATTTTAACTAACAAGGTATTATATTGTGAATGTTGTTGATGGAGTTCCGGAGGACGTCCACCTTGTTACTATCTTCCAAATTGTGTCGATGATAGTGTCCATACATAGAGCTTCGTGGTTATCCGCGTTCTGGGTGTGTCTGGTTGCTCTATCTTTGTTCTCGATCACCTGAACCTTTGCGATTTTAGTAGCACTGGCTATGCCGCAGACCGAGCTTCCATACAATATTTTTGCGAGTACAGTGGTTTTGTACGGCCTTAGCTTCGCGGTTGTGCTCAGGTTTGTACTAGTTCAGAACGGCGTGAGCTGTTTTGCCATCGCGTCCACATGCTTATGTAGAAAAAAGTGCTTGTCCAATGAGACCCCGAGATAGGTCACCGTTGTTTTTCAAGGAATGTTTTGTTCATTGAGCCTTAATATGCTGTTCAACTATGGTCTCTTGTTTGTGAAGTATATCGCTGTGGCCTTGGCAGAGTTTATCTGCACATTTTTAGTCTCGCTGCCATTGAGTTGCGCTGCGTCGCTCTAAGTAGTCGGTGTGCAGCGATACGTGGCAGCCTCAGGTTGGCCGCACGTGACTGAGCAGAGGAAAATAAGTGGTGTGTTGGATGACCCCTGGTGGCGCTCGTTGCGGCCTCTGAAAAACCGCCGCCGCTGGACACCCGCTGGTATACATCCGTGCAATACTTCCTTGCTTTGCGGGTTGTCGCTCTCCAGGCGAATCGCCGGGACATGACAGAAGGTGCTTCCACCCCTTGTTTTGCATGACTCTATGACAGCACAAGTCTATATTGATATTTTAAGCACCTTCTTGCTTCCCGATGTTGAAAAGCAATCTGTGGACGGCGATTGTATCTTTCAACACGATTCAGCACCTGTTCATAATGTGGCGGAGTGGTTACACAAGATCCCTGTAATGGACTGTACTGTTCGAAGTCTTGACTTGAATCCTACAGAACAGCTTTGGGATGTTTCGGAACGCCAACCTCGTGCCAGACTTCACCGATCTACATAGGTACCTCACCCTAGTGCAGTGACGATGATTCCGTATAGCATTTTTGACCGTTAGACCACAGTTGGGGTCATGTTCGGACTGCCTGCTAGAAGTCTTTTGGTGATTGGCGCGTCGATGGTGATTTAATGATGACGAGGATGACAACGAGCCTCCGAGTGTAGAAAATCTCAGAGCCGACCGGGAATCGAACGCAGGCCTCCTGCGAGGCAATCTATCATGTTGTCCACTCGACTACGGAGGTGGGCCCTAGTGCAGTACTCCGTGAAGAATGGGCTCCCATTTCCCCAAGAAACCTAACACCTTGTAAGGTAACCCTTACATGTTAAGGGAATGAAAACTACGAGGTGCGTCCAGAAAGTAATAAAATCAAATTGTACAGAAGAAATTTTTGCGTCCAGAAAGTAATAAAATCAAATTGTACAGAAGAAATTTTTATTGCACAAAATTCTACAACTCTTAAACTACTTTTCCACATAACTGCCGAAATTTTGCAGGCTTTTTTCATAGCGTGGCATCAGGTGTTGTATATCTTCTTCATAGAAATCTGCCGCCTGTGTCTTCAACCAGTTGAGAACAGTGAAATTTGGGGGAAGTCCATAGCAAGAGCACTAATTGTAAACCTACGGTTTTCCTGGATCTTGTCGTCAATCACGTGAACCAGTTCTTCTGTAACCAAAGGTGGACGCCCACTTCATTCTTCATCGTGCACATCACTACGCCTGCCATTGAACTGTTGGACCCCATCGAATCACTCATCGCACTTGGTCCGCCAACATCGCAAATTTTCCGATAAATTTCACTTGGTTTCACTTTCCTCGCATTCAGAAACCGAATCACCGGCCTGATTTCACAGGCGGCGGGATTTTCAATCAACGTCGACATTTCAAACAAGCACAACAAAGCGTACGTAACTGACAGCGATCTCCAAATGGCGCACGTTCTTCTCCTTGATACACATCGTCTACAGCGCATGTGCGGAACTGCAATCGCAGCGTTGCAGCAGAGATAAATTAAAACGGAACTTACTTTTTGAACGCGCCTCGTATATTTTGAGAAATTCATTCATTTAAAAAATGTGTTTAATGTCTACGTAATTTTTATATTTCATAAATGTCACTTCTTGATTATGTATAGTGTAATATGTGTGTATTCTATGTGAACATAATGACTTGTTGTCATCTGTTCAGTATAATTTATATTGTATTTGTCAATTACTTTTTTTAATAACTGTTTTGTAAATGAATTTTGTAATAGTTGTATTTATTTATGATGTCTTGTTTAATTATGTAAAATGTTTTGCTTTGTGTGGAAATTTAAGGATCGACAGTTGCATAAAGCAGCTTCTATCGGACCAAAGACAATGTTAGACTGTGGCACTTGCTAGTTGTAGCATAGGCAGCACTGCTGTATCTTTCCCTCGGAGACAATTGTCGGACTTTGTATCGCTGCTTGCAGAGTGCTCAAGTCGATAATGAAACAGTATTATTTTGAAAGTGAAAAGTATTACAAGTGTTAAAAGTGAAATATATTAAATAAGCAAGTTATTCTTTCGTCCTGCTCAAGGCAGAATTCGTGCGTGAAAAATCGGTTTCCGTCGTGTTATGCCGAACAGGTATAGCGTCGTTGCGGACGCTAACGGTCCCGGATAAATACGCGGTACGCGAAAATAAAAACATCATACTGCTGTTAAGCTGCGGAAGGACGAACAAAGGGAATATTCTGTCTAAAAGAGAAATCTTGTAAGCTGATGATTGTATTGGAGAGAAACCATTGTCAATGAAATTGTAATGGACATCAGTGGACAATTAGCGAAGATAAGTAGCAACTGCATATGCATGTCAAACTATTTGTAATTAATGTTAGATGTAACTTTGCTTGCTGAATTGAATATTTTCAAATATAAAGCTAAAGTTATGTAATTTCTTTTGTAATGAATATTAACCACATTCTTGATCTAAGTAACAAAGCATATTAATGATAATAGAACAATCAAGCCTAACTTTGAGATATACAATTCTGTAGAGAAAGAGAGACAGAATTTGAATGCAGATTCTGTAATGAATAATTATCTTGACTGTGAATTTTGATTAACTTAACTGCAATTGAACTTAGAATGGCAGACACTATTATTGCGATACCTATTGAAAATCAGTAAGTGAACTCTGATAAGACTGATAATCACAAACATTATTCAAAATAATAACAATTCAAATTTGTTAATTGCATATCTTAATGATTAGAGGCTCACTGAAAACTGAGTTCAACAATTCTTGCCACCGGCAAAAATCTGTCGTACCAGAACCAATCACTTTTCAATTAACGAATGCAAATATTTTCAAAGCTTAACTTACGTAAAACTTGAAATTTTACCAAAAGAAGTGCTAGCTATAAAATTTTAAGATTAGTGGTTGGTTTGTACCCACCTACCAACCATGTCCTCTTGATTATCATAGAAAGTCATTATTCAAAATTATTGGTATCATACGCGAGCATATTACAAAAGACGCATTGCGCACACGCGGTAGATTTATTTTCAGCTATCTAGTCTGTGCACGTCTCCGAAAGGAGATTGTAAGGACGGTGAGATGAGTGAAATCTTTTGTGAAGTTGTCAGATCGGGCCATAGCTCTGCTAATTACACTAATCAAAATTTAATTACATTCACTTGACATTTTATATACGAGTTTAAACTAAGATTAGATTAGTACTTGTTCCATAGATCATGAATACGACACTTCATAACGATGTGGGACGTGTCATGTTATTGAAAGGTGTCTTTACAAATTATTACTTTGTACTAAATATTACATGACAAAATATTTTTTGTTATCATTATTATTTTTTATTATGTTTTCAGATTTACTAATTTATATCTACAAATTAATCTGTAGTGTAGAAGGAGTTGCTATTCATAAATTCTTGTAATTGATATTTAAATCCTAGTTGGCTACCTGTCAGGCTTTTGATGCTGTTTGGTAAGTGACCAAAGACTTTTGTGGCAGCATAACTCACCCCTTTCTGTGCCAAAGCTAGATTTAACCTTGAATAGTGAAGATCATTCTTTCTTCTAGTGTTGTAGTTATGTACACTACTATTGCTTTTGAATTCGGTGGGATTGGTAATAACAAATTTCATAAGTGAATATAAATAATGTGAAGCTACTGTGAAGATCCCTAGTTTTTTAAATACGTGTCTGCAGGTTGATCTTGGATGGGCTCCAGCAATTATTCTGATTAAACGTTTTTGTGCAATGAATACTTTTTTACTCAATGATGAATTACTCCAGAAAATGATGCCATACGAAAGCAGCTAACGGCGAGTTTAAGTTACGTTACACAACCACTATTACACACAATACACGTTTACTTATCAAATCAAAAAAATAATTTAAATAACCCAAACACCAACCTTTCTTCCTTTCCTTACAACCTGACTGAAAGAGTGTAAGCTGTCATCAAGGATAAGGGTAGTCCAACACCATACTGAATTTTTGTATTACCGATGGAGGGAGCCACGAATTTGTAAGTCATTTTCAGCCAGGTGGCAGTATAATTTTGATCAAATAGTGCGTATTCAGTTACCGTGCATATTTCCGACTTCGCTATTAAATAATAAAAATTGTCGGCTGGTACATATGAACAATATATTTGAAAGCAGGTAACTGTAGACTGAAGATCATTATTTATGGATTTTTCTGTGATATTTTTGTAAATCTGGACATGTATTTGCCATACAGCTTTATTTGATAGGTAAAAGTAATCTATTATATGTTTCGATAATCTGAGTTGATGTTTGTAAGCACTGCACACCATAATATCTTTGTAACTGCGATGTAGCATCTGCCTACAGCAGCATCTTTGACCGCTGAGGCGGGCAGTGGAGGCTAGGCTAGAGTTGAGTCGTATGGTAGTCACCGTGTTGTACGGTTCGGTTGATCGGCAACGATTCACGTGCCTAGTTTGATTGATTGTATTATGTACCTATGAATGTATCCCGTCAGAGGGTGACGAAATTTCATTTGACATTGGAAGAGAAATTTTGTATTAAGAGGACGACAATATTTGTATGGAACAGTATTTTACAAACCCATTGTAATAATCATTAATGACGAGTCAAAAACAAAGGTATATTTCTTTAGTAAAAATAAATAATTTAATTATTACTAATTTTCTTATTTCAGCTCAACCTAGCCCCATTTTTTTCTGATTGTGGCATTTTTCTATTTTAGTAGCATGTACGTGTCGAGTTGAAGATTTTCTTTAAATGTAAATGTTCACGTGCTAATAAATAATCAGTTCTTGCCACTGAAATCTAATTTTCAAAAGTACTGCTCACAGAAGCACAGATTATTTTATAAGTATAAAACTACAGGTGGACTGACGCAGAGTCGCAGCTCCCTTTGTTTCATTTTTTTGTGTGTGTCAGAAAATAGTATTGCGCATATGTTTAGAAAGACTGGTGATTGTATAGAGAGTTTACAGGACTGTAAGTGTTTAATATTTGTCGGCAAACGGGAAGCAAATAAATAATGTTGTTCCAGCTCTGTGCTAGATTTTTATGAGTTCAGATTGTGACAGCCTCTCACCAGAGTCTTTCGGGCAGATTTAATTAGAGCCTTTAAATAGCGACCTTCAAACGGGAAACTTTCATCAGTTTAAGATTCAGTCCCAGTTGCTTGAATTGTAACCTTTAAATTAGAAACTTTCAATAAGAAACTTTCACCTCACTTTAGAAACTTTAATATTGTAGAACAGAGGAAAGATGCAGTCGACGAAGATTAGTCTGCTTTTAGAATGCCGGCCGCGGTGGCCGAGGGGACTGAGGCGCTTCAGTCACGGTCTGCACGGTCACTACGGTCGGGGGTTCGAATCCCCCCTCGGGCATGGATATTTGTGCCGTCCTTAGTCTTAGCTAGTTCATAAGTAGTTTGTAAGCTTAGGGACTGATAACCCCGTAGTTAAGTCCGATAAGTTCAACAAACATTTGAACATTTTTTTTCTTTTAGGATGTTATGACTCGGATGTCTAGTTGGTTGGCTCTGAGAGGAACCGTTGTGATGCAGTTGCACGGTCATGTTGAAGCCAGGAGATCCGTACAGATAGGTCCGACTGCCGGCTTTGTTACTCGTTTAGCACCACCCAGGGGACACGCGCAGCGTAAGGTGGGCTGCGGACGCGAGTATCTTTCACAATGAGGACAATAACAGGCTGCATCAGATCTACTCCTGTTCACTGGTTACCAAGTCACATTGAGCCCCAAGACCTTCGAAGACAGAACGCCCCTCTCAAGGAATACGAAAAATTACTGATAATCCCCGGACTTCCACTCCACTATGATGTGCCTACTCTCCGAATGAGCCGTCAAAAGTCTAGGTAACCATCCATCTTATTGGTAGAATCACTGCAGGCAACTGGATTCGACATTGAAAGTGGACAGAAACCTAGAACAATGTTGCCTGTGAGAAGTATCAGACCCTCCAAAGACCTGACGCAAGATCAGCTGGAATGGAATTACCACGTCGTGTCTGGAAAACACTTATTAGGATCCGCACAGACCATGGCGTCTGTACTGGAAACCTCCACCGTTGGGGAAAGGCTTCATCCTCCCAGTGTGACTGTGGAAACGAGCACCAGACAATCAACCACATTGTTACAAGCTGCTGCGGAAGAGCTTATCAAGGAAATCTAGAAGTGACAGAGCAGCCCTTGTACGGATAGAAAACCTAGATATTAATTAGTAGATTTCGTGGTTTACCTCTTTTATAGTTAGTAAAATTATTCAGTTAATTTACTTTTTTGTTGGTTTTCTATCCAATGGGCCCGCAGCACAGGATATATCTCTAAGAGACATCATGTAATTATACCAATATGCTGCTATAAAGTTTTTTATTATAATGTTGTTATGGATCCATTTTGGCACAATTAGCCATCGTCAGACAATCTGCGAAATATACAAAATTTTTATATAATAATCATAGTTTTGTTGTATATACTTTTAAGATATGCCTGTTTCTTCGATATAAAGTTTTCTACTTACGACCATGTGACAACCTTGGCAATGTCTTGCTGTTTATTTGATGATAATGTGAACTTTTGTGTCACACTTATGTAGTGTTATACAAATATCGTTAAATAAAGTTTTAATTTTTTCATCGTGATGTTCTGACAGTTGGCCAAAGATACGTGTTGGCAGTTGCTACGGTAAAATTTATAATGTGCTTGAAATATCTGGGATCTGTGGGTTATTATTATTCGTTATCTATGTTAAAAATTTTTAGCCGACATGCAAAGATGTTTAATAATATGATTGCTGTGGAACGTTGCGTTATGATTGATAATTTAATAATTTTTGTGATCGATATGTGTGTGAGATAGTCTGTGGTTTGTCAGTGATCGTATTTATCCGTTGTCTTTGCTCAAAAAATCAATAAAATTATCGATAAAATTTTTGTTTTTAAAATCCAGGGCATAGAAAAAGTCGAATGTAAAGACTGTAACAAATTTTATATAGGACAAACAGGACGCAATTTCAGTTTAGATACCACGAGCAGACGAGATTAAGTGATAATAATCCTTCTACATTTTTTTTATCCACCTGAGAAACGATAATCACAGTGCAGAACGAATGGAGATTGCAATGAAAATTTAACACATCTTCCGTAAAGGTCTAATAATGAACATCCCAGAAGAGATAGAAATATATATACAACACCCGGATGATTCTTTAAATAAACAATTTGATTTTAAAAACAAAAATTTTATCACTAATTTTATTGATTTATTGACCAAAGACAACGGATAAATACAACCACTGACAAACCACAGACTATCTCACACACATATCGATTACAAAGATTATTAAATTATCTTTGGCCAACTGTCAACAGGTTAACTAAGATACTATCAGGATAAATTTAATTTCTGTTTCAAGTGTTTGCAAAATACTCAGAACAACGTCGTCTGCTGACATCTCTACATCTGTACTGCATGAACGTTTTAGATCTTTGCCTTATGCCAACAGTTAGTATCTCTGGGAAAGATTTTGTCGCCTGGGATATAAGCGCACGTACTGCCAACTGTAAACGAGTAACATCTTTGGCCAATTGTACGAACATCACGACAAAAAGATATTAAAATTTTATTTAACGATATTTGTATAACACTACATAAGTGTGACACAAAAGTTCACATTATCATTAAATAAACAGCAAGACATTGCCAAGGATGTCACATGGTTGTAAGTAAAAAAACTTTATATCGAAAAAACAGGCATAACTTAAAATTATATATAACAAAACGATGATTATTATATAAATTTTTTGTGTATATCGCAGATTGATGGCTCATTATGCCGAAATGTATCCATAATAACATTATAATAAAAAACTTTAACATATTGGTATAATTACATGATTTTGTTGTTGTAAATTTCGTAAAATCAAACAAACTCATGATTGCTAGTTGCAGTTCATCTGTACTGCCATACGCTAAATAAATAAACTGCTTTCAGGAAAGGGCTTTCCGATAAGTAAGCAGAGGAAGAACCACGTCGGCTGGTCAGGTTGGCGAGCCTGCGCTTCGTCCAGAGGAGCGCTTGGTCGGCCGGCCGGCCGGCTCAGCTGTGCACACCACACGGCGGCGCCTGGAGACGGCAAACAGGCCGCCAGGGCTGCCAACCGGCGTGACGGATGGCCGCTGTCCCATCATGTCGGCCACTGCCGCTATCTGCGGGCACACAGCTGCGCGCGCGACCCGCCCACAAACAGATTCCCCAGCGTCCCAGCCAACAAGCGTCAGCATCATCGCATTTATCTTCTCAGGGACTGGTCCGTTCTCTACAACGCACCAACAAAATTCTCCCCTGTGAAAAGTAATACAAGTAACAAAACCTACTAGGAGGATACAAAATTGTTTTAACCCTGCCATTGGTCCATCTTCTAACTTCGCGTGAGTGGACACGTGCACCCTAATTTCATCTTGACATATCATTTTTTTAGTAAATCCTGAGGGTAAAAGCTTTTATAAAACAACTTTCCATCTGGTTAATTACACTATTGGCCATTAAAATTGCTACACCAAGAAGAAATGCAGATGATAAACGGGTATTCATTGCAAAAATATATTATATTAGAATAGACATGTGATTAGATTTTCACGCAATTTGGGTGCATAGATAATGAGAAATCTGTACACCGCTTCTGGCCGTCATATCGATGTTGATAGCCTGGCTCAAACAGAGCTTGGATGGTGTGTACAGATACACACCCATGCAACTTCAACACGATACCGCAGTGCACCAAGTGCACGTATTGTGACGAATCAGTTGCTCGGCCACCATTGACCAAGCGTTTTTTTTTTTTTTTTTTTTTTTTTTTTTTTTTTTTCAAATGGTAAGAAAGTGCTGACCAGGGCAGAAGTCGAACATTTTCCGAGTCCAGAAACGCCCGTACAGGACCTGAAACATGCGATAATGCATTATCCTGCTGAAATGTAGGGTTTGCAGGGATCGAATGAAGGGTAGATCAACGGATGCCGTGCCGTCGATGCAAACAAAAGCCATATCATCATGCCGGGTAATACGCCAGTATAGCGATGACGTATACACGCTTCCAATGTGCGTTCACCGCGATGTCGTCAAACACGCATGCGAACATCATGATGCTGTAAACGGAACCTGGATTCATAAAAAAATGATATTTTGTCTTTCGTGCACCCAGGTTGGACGTTGCGTACACCATCGTAGGCAACGTCAAGGGTAACCGCAGCCATGGAGCTGCTACTCCATGCTGCTGCAAACGTCGTCGAACTGTTTGTGCAAATGGTTGTTGTCTTCCAAACGTCCCCATCTGTTGACTCAGGGATCGATACGTGGCTGCACGATCCGTTACAGCCAAGCGGATAAGATACTTTTCATTTCGACTGCTAGTGATACGAGGCCGTTGGGATCCAGCACGGCATCCGTATTGCCCTCCTGAGCCGACCGATTCCATACTCTGCTAACAGTCATTGGATCGCGACCAACGCGAGCAGCAATGTCGCGATACGATAAACCGCAATCGCGATAGCCTAAAATCCGACCTTTATCAAAGTCGGAAACGTGATTGGTACGTATTTCTCCTCCTTACACTAGGCATCACAACAACGATTCACCACGTAACGCCGGTCAACTGCTGTTTGTGTATGAGAAATCGGTTAGAAACTTTCCTCATGTCAGCACGTTTTAGATGTCGCCACCGGCGCCAACCTTGCTCTGAAAAGGTAATCGTTTGCACATCACATCATCTTCCTCCTGTGGGTAAAATTTCGCGTCTGTAGCACATCATCTTCGTGTTGCAGCAATTTTAGTGGCCAGGAGTGTATTAATTTGAGGATAAATTTTATTTCAAAATTATGTCAATATTAATGAAAAATATGTTGATAAACATCTTCACATTTGAGGTGAAAATAATTAACACAGTTAATTTATTTAGAAATTATTTAGAAAACATGTTGATAAACAAATTCCCATCTGCTGATCATTAGTATCACAGGAGAAACACACAGTCGCGTTGGAGTGACCGAGCGTTCTAAGCGCGGTTGCTCGCCATTAGAGTCTCATGTCCTTCCTCTGGCATCAATATATGTTAATCCTTAACATAACCTAGTGTAAGTAGTTTGTAAGCCTAGGGTCTGATAAATGTGCCAGTCAAGTGCCTTAGATTTACAAACATTTCAATATTTGAATTTGAGAAACATGCGAGCAACTGACGAGAATGCTTCTCGCTGACATTGTTCCCAGAATTATTGTAAGATCTCTACGCTCTGACAATTTTGTGTCCTCTACACATGTTACACATTCTAGGCTTACAAATACTGCATCAAAATGGATACGGATCCCTTCTACAATAGTATCTTTAGAGACGCGAGCTTGGGAATACTTGGTTCAACTATGTCTTTTAGCAATCCATCTGTCTCTATAAGTTATGATCTCTTATACCATGTTTTCCATGATAAAAACATGAAATGCTTCTAAATATGAAAGTGAATTTTTGGTACCCCCTTTGGCCCTGGTAAACGAGTAACAATGTTTTAACACTTACTTCTTCGTCATTAGAGGCTGACTAATGAAAATAGTTATGCAGTTTTTTGATAATTCAATGTGATTGACCATAAGCTGTTTATTAATTTAGCAAAATGCTACCGGTTTCGATCGTTACACCATTATTAAGCGTCAGCAGAGCGTAAACAGATTGTTATGGTAACAAACCACACAGGTTTGCTGTCTTTTACAATATAAATTTTGCTGTTACCTGCCATAACATCAAGTAGAACAGCTTCCTGATCGTCATCTCCCACCTGCAGCAGTTCAGAATCAAATTTTATGGTTATCAGTTTCAATAACTTCTTCTTCCTTATCAACATCGTCATCAGCCTTCGCACGTATATCTTCAGACACTTCCCCTAGTAATCACAGGATTTCTTCTGGGTTCTTTACAATATCACAGACACTGGGAATAAACAGACCACTTGAACAACTAACTAAAAACGCAAATAAGAATAAAAATTGAAAATGTATAGAAAATCGCAAGCAATAGATGTTGAACACATACCTACACGACAAGGGACTTGGCGGCAAACACACAGCATAAGCTGATCGCAACTTAACAACGGTGTTGCGAGTAAACAATGGCCAGGTCTAGTTTCAAACTAGGCGAGAGACGCTCCATATGTCGTGAAGATAGAAAAATAAATGCATGGCGAATGTTAGTAAACTTCAGTAAACTGGAAGTTGCTCTATGTATGACGCCGCGTGCCCAACAGTGGGTTAAGTTCCCGTACTTAGAAGCTCACTGCTCTACATGCTCAAAGTTGATATTATGGTGTACTTAAACGACCTGGTAGTTCCGAAATGGATATAGAATCCTAAAATATTGACACAGAAAACAGGTAACGAACCTTATTTTACGGGCACACGTCACATGCAGTTAAATTAGTAAACGTACATGGTAACAGTGAAGATCAATACTCATCTGGTTTTTATTGGCATATTCGACGTTCGCGGGTTGTAATCTGCTTGCTGCCCGGAGTAAAAAGCATCTGTGCATTTCACATATGCAAAATTACCGAGAAACCCGACGTTTCTTTGAATTCCAGAATATTTGTTATAAAAAGAGACAAGGATCACAGGCGAAAAGCTCATAAAACACTGCAACTGGCGACGAACGCAATCTAGGTCTATTTTTAGGGGGAAACGGAGAGAGTCTCCAAGTAGAGTGTGTGTTTTGTGCTTTACATACACCAGAGCGTCCCCTGGGCAACGGTTGAAATCCCCCTCAACCGGCTGATATTTCCAAGACCAAAACTGTCGATAATGACAATAAACATGGAAGGCTTATCAGCCAGTAAAGTAGACCTCCTTCAGTCTATGTGTCAAGACTTAAACTGTGACTTTTGAGCATGTAAGAAACGCAGAGGTGTAACTCAACGAAGACCAATAATAGCAGGCATGCAGATTGCCATTGAGGGACCCCACAGAGAGTATGGAAGTGCAATTTTTGTGAGGCCAGATCTAGCAGTGCTCTCAGCATCCCTAACAGAGGAGAACGATCAGCTGTACAGTAACATCTGTGTATAAGCCCCATGGTGAAAAATTTGACTTCATTCTTCCAGTGAACTTCAAAAATGGGACACTCAGTCTGTCGTGGGAGACTAACAGCCACAGCAGCATATGGGGTTACGAGGACGATGACGTAAATGGAGAGGAGGTATTGAAGTGGGTTGACTGCAGAAGATTAACTCTCCTACACGATAGCAAGCTACCACCTTCTTTTAACAGCAGCCGCTGGAAAAGGGGATATAATCCCGACATGATTTTTGTCAGCGACACCATCTCTCAGCACTGTGTGAAGACTGTGGCACCATCTGAACCTGGCACCCAACACAGGCCAATCTGTTATCAAGTGATTGCAACCATCAACCCACAAGTGATCCCGTTCCGCAGGCGGTTCAATTTTAAGAAGGTCAACAGGAGAAGTTTCGCGGAATCTCTGGATGAGGCAGTACTAAACATCGAATCAGTGCCAGACCCCTGCGATCTCTTTGTTGACACCGTGAAGAGATGCTACCGCGCTTCGATCCCCAGAGGCTGCTGTACCTCATACATTCCGGGCATGAACAAGGAATTAGCGTCAAAACTGCACGAATACCTCAGCACGGATTCAATAAGATCAGGAATGACACTATCCCAAGAACTGGAAAAGACCAAACAAAAACAATATTCTGAAATGGTGGAGAGCATGGACATGTCTAGTAGGAAGGCTTGGCAACTGCTCAAAGGACTCAATAATGACCCTATTACACCTAAAGTAAGATCTAACGTTACTCCAAATGAGGTCGCCCATCAGGTGCTGCTGAATGGAAAAACTGAAGGAAGAAAGGAAAAAAATATGGATAACTCGGCACAATTTAGAAACAAACGATCTGTCCGCTAAGTTTACTCTGGAAGAACTGAAAGCTGCTATTAAAATGTGCAAATCCGGTAAGGCACCAGGACTAGACGATGTATTGGTAGAGCAGATAAAGCATTTCGGACCTGTGACTATGGGATGGCTACTGCGATTCTATAGTAACTGCCTAACATGTAGGCATATTCCTAAAATCTGGAGGAGGACATCATCGGCATCCTGAAACCCGACAAGCCAGCTAAGAACTTCCGACCTATCCCTTTAAAGTCCTTGAAAGAATGCTGCTCAATCGTCTCAGCCCTGTCATCGAGCCACAACTGAAACCACAAAAAGCTGGGTTTAGACCAAAGAAAATCGGTATATCACAAATCCTCAATCTGACACAAAATATCTAGGATGGCTTCGAGCGGAGTTTCATTACAGGAGCAGTATTCGTGGATCTCTCCGCAGCGTATGACACTGTGCTACACAAAATTATGTTGCACAAACTATATCAGCTAAGACAGTCTATGATTTTACCAGCATCACAGGCACTTTACTCCAGAATCATAAATTCTTTGTTGAACTAGATGGCAAGAAAAGAAGATGAAGAATACAGAAAAGCGGCCTGCCCCAAGGCAGCGTCCTAGCACCAACCTTGTTCAAGATCTATAGCAAAGACCAGCCACAACTTCCTAACACAGAAAGCTTCATATACGCTAATGATTTTGCACTAGTATCGCAAGCCATAGTTTTTGGAACTATAGAGAGACATCTAACATATGGTCTTAAAATTATTTCAGCATACTATGAAAAGAACCACTTGAAGTCAAACCAGCTAAAACTCAAGTATGTGCTTTTCACCTATGAAACAAAAACGCCAACAAAAATTAAAAGACATATGGAATGGCACAGTGCTGGAGCACGGCCTTAACCCAAAATACCTGGGGATCACACTGGACCGTGCGTTGACATTTAGGAAGTACTGCCTAAACATTACACAAAAAGTATCCGCACGCAATGACATCATTAGAAAAACTCACAGCGGACGGGATGCCCAACCGACAGTACTCAGAACAAAGGAAATTGCACTATGCTACTCTGCTACTGAATACGCCTGCCCTGTTTGGTATACATCTGTCCATGCCAGGCATGTGGATGTTGCCCTCAAAGAGACCTGTAGAATAATAACAGGATGCCTGAGGGCAACGCCTACTCAAACCATATAACCTCGCGGGGATAGCCCCACCAGATAAAAGACGGGAAGTTGCCGCAAATATAGAGAGACGCAAAGTAGAACAAAACGCTGCTCACCCGCTACATGGACACCAAACTCTCCCAAGCAGACTGAAATTCAGGAAGAGTATTATGGAAACTACTGTCAACTGTAGTACATCACCTTCAAGGGCACGACAAAACCTGTGGAGAACCAGCAATGGTGATATCGCAACATGGGTTCCACCTCTGGAGGCCCTCCTCCCAGGCGAAAATCTGCCGTTGAAAACGTGGGTACCTCAACAGACTAAGAAGCGGGGTGGGTAGAACAAAGGACATCATGGCCAGATGGAACTACTTCGGGGATGGATCAACTCTCTGCGAATGTGGATCCGAACAAACCACCAAGCACCTGTACAGCTGTCCTCAGTGCCCAGTATCCTCCAGGCTGGAGGACCTATTGCAGGCCACGGAGAATGCCGCCAAGCTTTCTAATTTTTGTTTATATATAATCTCTTTGGTTTGCATCTTTGTTGTACTCTTGTCTATGACCTTTGTATGCAACGCTTTTGACACGAATAAATAAAATAAAATAAACAATTAAAAATAACTGTATTACATGACACTGATTGAAGATGTTACACATTAAAGATACAAATACAATGAATGGAGTTTCGAAAAACAAACAAATATTCGAATAAAGTAAAATTAGGTAGTAAAACTTTTGTATTCATTACAATTTGTTAAAGAGATTCACATACTGAAGTTAAAAAAATGCCGAAATTAACAAATTAAACGATTTAATTTTGATTTGTACGAAATTAAGTGATGATTTTCATTACTAACAATTACATAATATCTAGACTTGAAGTATAATTATATTAGAAAAGCACTTTTACTATATGAAATATCTGAGGATTTAAAACTGAAAGTGTCTGTCTCTCCTAATGTGGAGATTGCAAGCAATTAAAATTGTGTACTTGAACATTGTAGTATTTTATAAGTATGCATCATTTTAGCGTTATAGTTGGTAATATAACACTGTACGAAGCTTCAGCATTGGTCGTAATTTTAGCTGTAGTTATATTTGCAAAACGATTTAAATTACATTAGCGGCCATCATGAGTCCATTAAATTCCAGTGCGGTCCACTTAAACACAAGGACGTACTGGCATATAAATGCACTTATGTTGGCTACTGATGTTGTTGAAACGGTTGTGCAAATGCTGAAGTTTCTTTTGTTAAGCACATTGATGTCTTCATTAAACCTTAGGAATTGCTACTGCTCCACCTAAGTCATTTAATTATGAATAGAAATTGTAATCTACATTTTACAGTACTGAAAACTGTTATCGGATATTACAGTATAGGAGTGGTATCGTATAATTCCAGCATACTTCCAGCCTGGCTTGTCAGTCCGCAACTTCTAAATGCCCACTTTAAAAGTACGATAGTAAATCTGTAAATTGGGTGAGTCGGATAAAGTACGCTAATACAATATTTTTACATTAATTCCATTGAGAATCCAACATTGTATTATATGCCTGAGCACGATTTCAATAATAACATAATAATAATACTTTCTCGTTGAAGGGCCAGTAGGATTTATGACGTCGAAATACATTTCATATAATTTAAGTCCGAGTAGCTGCAATTATTGTTTAAAAGTGATAACCACGAAGCAGAAAAAATCGGAAACGTTGTAAACATTTTACACAAAATATCTAAACGTCGTGTTATTACCATTTTGGAGGAATTAGAAATACATACACATACAGAATATTCCCCGAACGACATATTAAACGAACAACATAAGATCCACAGATAATACACACAAAACTATTACGTTACATACACTATCCGTAATTTACAAAGATAAAATATTAAACACTTATCATTATCATCTATGCACCTACCTCCCGAAACAAAGAGATAAAATTTCATAGAGTGGCCTTAAATCCGCCATGTTCAAGTCAAATTTAACTGGCGTCCACCATATTGTTTGGGGTATTGGCTGACAACAGGTATGCCATACCCACTAGAGAATTTTACCTATTTACAGTTCTACATTTTAAATAAAGATTGTTGAATACGGTTGTGGCTCAAGTTCTGTCGGACTTTATCGAAGGTGCGAATTGACGAGACTGGTAGTATATTTCCTAAAACTGCGGTAATGAAATTTCAAGAAACTTGCAAGTTATACAGATCAAATTCGAAATTGGTTAGAGGGCCTCGGGAACACGCAGAAAGGGTTTTAATCTCAAAGGGTACAGATCAAGGATAGGACAAACACACATATAAAATCCATTGGTCTGACACTTGTAAACTGTCGTAGCTGTGTGGTAAAAGTACCAGAGCTTCAGGCACTAATAGAAAGAGCTGCATCTCATATCATTATAAGCACCAAAAACTGGCTGCAGTCGGATATAAGTGCAGCTGAAATTTTTACAAAGGGGCCAATGATGTTCAGATATATAAAATAAAACGGTGGCGTATTTGTTGCTGTCACAAGCGGTTTATCTTGTAGCGTAACAGAAGTAGATACTGTATATTTCCGATGATAAGACGACCTTCAGATACGACGAGGTACAAATTTTCATCACAATTTTATAGTTTAAGCACATATCTGGCCTATAAGACGACCCCCAAGTTACCGAATATTCCGAATGAAAACCGCAGTTTTTCTAAAAATACGCCTTCAACTTAGATTCGGAGGCAAAGCTTTAGGAAGTTCCGAAAAATGCTGTTAGAAGCCGCCATAAGTAGTTTTCGTGATTTGTACATCTGGATTTCAGTCTTTGTTGCCGTGTTTGTGGTCTGCTTTTGAACTTTTGTCCGTGTAGTGCTACGTTGTATCCGATCGTGAAGAAGCATGTTTTTTTACACAGCGAAGTTTTCTTTTTTCTTTCTTTCTTTCGCCGAGACGACATTTAATCCTGCTGATGCACATACTATGCGGGTCAAAATACACGAAAAAATATCTGCGAAATTACCAATTTCAGACTAAATTTCAATTTTTTTTTTTTGTACCGACGTATAAGACGACCTCGGATTTTGGGGCCTTTTTTTAATTATTAAGGTATCGTCTTATTTGCGGAAATATACGGTCTTCCTATCAGTTGGAATGGGCAAAGGGTATACCTGACAAAAAAGAATAAATTAATAATTGGCTCTTTTTAACGATCCCCCGACTCAGTTGAGACGAATGCAGAAATGTTCAAGGAATGCTTTGACCAAATTTTGAAAACGTTCCGAAGCCTACAATTTTAATTGGAACGACTTTAACTTACGCTTGATATTTTGCCAAAATACATTTTTAAAACCGGAGGAAAGCATAAAACGTCGTCAGAAATCGTACTAAAAGCATTCTACGAAAATTATATCGAACAGTTAGTTCTAGAATAGTAAAATTCTACGAAAATTATCTCGAACAGTTAGTTCTAGAATAGTAAAATGGTTGTGAAAATAACTAGACCTCTTAGCAAAAAATAATCCGGAACTAATAAAGAGCATCAAAAGAGACACAGGGATTAGTGAACATAAAGTTGTTATAGCAAGAATGAATATAGGATTTCCCAAACCTACCAAAATAAAGGAAAATATATCTATTCGCAAAAGCAGATAAAATTTCGAATAACGCATTCCTGAGTGAAAATCTCCAGTCTTTCGAAACTAACAATGTTGGTGTAGATCATATGTGGCTTACATTCAAAGAATTAATATCGACAACCATTGACAGATTTATACCGAACAAATTAATAAAAGAGGGGTCTGACCCGCCTTGGTACACAAAACAGGTTAGAACACTCTTGCAAAAACAAAGGAAAAAGCATGCCAAATTTAAACGGACACAAAACCCTCAAGCCTGGCAGTATTTTACTGAAACTCGAAATTTAGCTCGAACTTCAATGCGAAAAGCTTATAATAGTTTCCAAAATGAAACCCTGTAATTTGGTAGAGAATCATAAGAAATTCTGGTCGTATGTAAAGTATACTAGCGGTAAAACACAATCAAGACCTACACTACGCGATAGTTGTGGTCATGCTACTGATGACAGTTCTCCTAAAGCAGAATTGCAAAGCACAATTTCCGAAATTCATTCACGGAAGAAGACGAAGCAAATACTCCAGGATTCGTATCAAGAACAGCTGCCAGCAAGCGTAATCTAGAAGTAGATACACCTGGAGTAATAAAGCAACTATAATCACTTAACACAAGTAAGTCTCCCGGTCCCCATTGTATACGAATTAGGTTCCTTTCAGAGTATGCTGATGCAGTAGCCCCATATCTAGTTATTATATACAACCGATCGCTTAGCGAACGTTTTGTACCTAAAGACTGCAAAGTTGCACAATTCACTCCAATATTCCAGATAGGCAAAGGAAATGATCCGCAAAATTACAGGCCTATATCATTGACAACTCTGTTGTTGGGGTCCACTGGAGAGAGGAATGGCGCTGTGTTGTCTTCAAAGATGAGAGTAGGTTCCGTCTGTATTGAGTGATGGAATTAAACATGCGTTGTTGTTGTGGTCTCCAGTCCGCAGACTGGTTTGGATCAGCTCTCCACGCTACCATGTCCTGTGCAACTCACTTCATCTGAGAATACGTTCGGCAACCTACATCCTTTTGAATCTGCTTACTATATTCGTCCTTCGGTCTCCCTCTACGATTTTTACCCTACATGCTTCCTTCTAATGCTAGGTTGACCATTCCTTGATGTCTCAGAATGTGTCCAACCAATCTATCCGTTCTCTTGGTCAGGATATGTGATCTACCCATCTCATTTCAACAGCTTCTATCATCTTTTTATCTGAATTCCTTATGGTCCACGTTTCATTCCCATACAATGCTACACTCCAGACAAATGCTTTCAAAAAGGACTTCCTACCATTTAAATTAATATTGGATGTCAGCAAATTTCTCTTCTTCGGAAACGCTTTTCTTCCCATAGCCATTCTGAATTTTATATCTTCTTTATTTCGGCCATCAGAAGTTATCTTGCTATCCAAATAACAAAATTCATCTACTACATTTATTGTCTCATTACCTAATCTAATTCCTTCAGCATCGCCTGATTTTCTGACATTACATTCCATTACCTTCGTTTTAAACTTGTTAATGTTCATCTTATATCTTCCTTTCAAGACACTGTCGATTGCATTCAATTGCTCTTCCAGATCTCTTGCGGTCTCTGACAGAATTACTATGTCATCGGCAAACCGCAATGTTTTTATTTCTTCTCCCTGCACTTAAATGCCCTCTCCAAATTTCTCCTTCCATTCCTTTACTGTCTGTTCAATGTACAGATTGAACAACATTGGGGAAAGGCTACAACCCTGTCTTACCCTCTTCCCAACCTCTGCGTCCCTTTCTTGCCCTTCGGCTCTAATAACCGCTGTCTGGTTTTTGTATAGGTTGAATATAACTCTTCGCTCTCTATATTTTACCCGTGCTACCTTCAGAATTTGGAAGAGTGTATTCCAGTCGGCATTGTCAAAAGCTTTATCCAAATCGAAAAACGCTAAACACATAGGTTTCCCTTCCTGAGTCTATCTTCTAAGATAAGTCGTAATGTATTACCTCCCGTGTTCCTACATTTCTCCTAAATCTAAACTGATCTTCCCCGAGATCGGACTACACAAGTTTTTCCATTCTTCTGTAAATAATTCGTGTTAGTATTTTGCACCCATGACTTATTAAACTGATAGTTCTGTAATTTTCACACTTGTCTGCACTTGCTTTCTTTGGAATTGCAATTACGATATTCTTCTTGAAGTCGGAGGGTATTTTCCCTGTCTCATACGTCTTGCATACCAGGTGATACAATTTTTTCACGACTGGCTCTCCTACCGACATCAGCAGTTCAGACGGAATATCATCTACTCCAGGGGCCTGTTTCGACTCAAGTCCTTCAGCGCTTTGCAAATTCTTCTCGCAGAATCATGTCTCCTATCTCATCTTCCTCCAATTCGTCTTCCCTTTCTAGAATATTGCTTTCAAGTTTATTTCCTTTGTATAGGCCCTCTATATATTCCTTCCACAGTGCAGCTTTCCCCTCTTTGCTTAGTACTGGTTTTCCGCCTGAGTTCTTGATATTCATTCAACTGCTTTTCTTGTCTCCAAATATCTCTTTTACTTTCCTGTAGGCGGTATCTATCTTTCCCCTAGTTATGCATTCTTCTACGGTTCTGCATTTGTCCTCTAGCCAGTCCTGCTTAGCCAGTCTGCACTTCCTGTCAATCCCATTTTTCAGACGTCTGTGCTCCCTTTTACCTGTTTCACTTGTTGAATTTTTATATTTTCTGCTCTCATCAATTAAGTTCATGTATAGTGTAGAAATGGTAGGCTGCGAATTGCGGATTGCATGCATCTACAAAACACATTTCCCGTCCTCATGGTTGAGCTACAACCTGCAATAACATGTGATTCTGCATGGTATGTTATCCAGTGCCCACTGCATGTGGTTTTCCAGTAGAATTTTTCCCGTCCAAATATGGTTGCTATGCCACAACATGCTCTTTGTTGTGTACAACAAGGCTCCTGGCAGCTAAATTACCAGCGCTTTCCCCTACAGAGACTATATGGACATAAAAAAAAGAAAAAAAAAACTCAAGACGTTTTGGAGGACCTGCATGAATCTTCATCTCGATCTACATACCGGGTGATCAAAAAGTCAGTATATATTTGAAAACTTAATGAATCACGAAATAATGTAGTTAGAGAGGTAAAAATTTACACGCATGCTTGGAATGACGTGGGGTTTCATTAGAACAAAAAATAAAATAAAAAATAGTTCAAAAAATGTTCGACAGGTGGCGCTTCATCTGATCAGAAAAGCAATAATTAGAATAACAAATTGAGACGAAGCAAAGGTGATGTTCTCTACAGGAAATGTTCAATATTTTCACCATCATTCCTCAACAATAGCTGTAGTCCAGGAATAATGTTGTGAACAGCACTGTAGAGCATGTCCGGAGTTATGGTGAGACATTGGCGTCGGATGTTGTCTTTCAGCATCCCTAAATATGTCGGTCGATCCCGATACACTTGCGACTTCAGGTAACCCCAAAGCCAATAATCGCACGGACTGAGGTCTGTGGACCTGGGACGCCATGCATGACGAAAGTGGCGGCTGAGCACACGATCATCACCAAACGACGCACGGAAGAGATCTTTCACGCGTCTAGCGATCCTTTTATTATTATTATTATTATTATTATTATTATTATTATTATTATTATTAAAAAACCATCTCATTCGGAGCATGTGTGTCAAATTTTACCTCTCTATCTACATTATTGCGTGATTTATTAAGTTTCCAAATGTATACTGACTTTTTCATCACCCGGTACGTGCTCCACCATGAAGTGCGACTACTAATAATTTCCCTTCACGCTCATAATGAGCTAAGGGAAAACGAATCCATCTAAGCCTCTTACGAGTCTTAATTTCTCTAAGTGTAAGTAAGCGGCTGGAGAATCAAGTACTACTAAATTTCGCGATAGTGTTCTCGAAAAGAACGTCGCATTTCCTCCAGCGGTTCCCATTTGAGCTCCCGAATGACATGTGTAGAAATGTCGTATTGATCTAACTTAACATTAACAAATCTAGAAGTCCGCCTCTGCTTTAGGAAATCTGGTGAGGATCACGAACACTTGAGTAATATTCAAAAAAGTGTAGCACAGAAATACTATACGTAGTATCCTTTACAGATTAACAACACCTCCCAAAAATTCTCCGAATGAACCTGCTAAACGCTTAGAGATAATAATGCTTTAATAACCGAAGCCGATAAAGGCAGCTCCCTTGTTATCGTTACGAAGGATAAATACTTAGCAAAAACTCTTGAATTTTTCGAGGAAAACAATATTTCTGAGCTACAGGTAGATCCCACTCCAATTTTACAAAAACAGATTATGTCTGCTATCAATGATGCCCGTGTTTTACTTAAGCCTTTCCATAAAGAGCAGCTAATTAACATGAACCATTATCCACTCAAACTCTCATCCCAATTTAACGTCCACAATATACACCACCCGATTCGTTCAATTTCGAACAGTATGAATAGTGTCTACCATGACAGCCACATTACCTCTTGATAAATTAAAAAAGTCATAAATTTTTCAAAATAATTATTCATTTTCCAGTAGTCAGAGCATCATTTACAAAATAAAAGACGTACATTGTTATGAAAATACTAAGATTTTCTCATTTAACATTAAAAACCTTTACACTAATGTACCTGTGCAAACAACTTTAGACATCGTAGAGAAAAACTTACGTCTGTTCAAAAAAGAGATTTCCGATGAACAAACCACTGACTTCATGAACCTTATTCTAAACGTAACAAAATGTAATAATGGTCTTGCAATGGCCAACCCTTTATCTATCATCCTAGCAGACATTTTATCAACTCACTCGAAGGGACTTTTTTCAAAAATTTCTCCGCCTTCACCTTAGGAATAATTTCATATTCTAGATATGTCGATGACATTTTAACCATCTACAATGGAACGAACGATGGGATTCACCAACTGTTCGAAATCTTCAACCAACTACATGAAAAAATTACTTTCACTTGTGAACTTGAAAACGATTCCCGTCAGTTAAATTACCTAGCCCTTACTTTGACAATAGCTGATGACAAAATCTCTTTCAACATTTTTCGTAAGGAATCCTATTCCGACCAAATAGTACCAGCCTGTTAGACGCACCCACTGCGAGGGTGAAGGTCGGGGTGAGAGTTTACAATAGGGAAAGATTAATTTTTAAAACTCACAACCACCAACTGCGAACCAAATTCCTAAACATGCAAAAACACTGGAGCTGTGATTGCCACTGTTTGCCTCGTTTTCTAGGGGATGATATCACACGTTCGCAGCTTTCCTTCCCTGCATATGATTAACAAAAATTCATAATGAAGTAAGTTCATGAGAGAACAGGGTGTACTAACTACTAATTTTGAAAACACGTGAAAGTTCACTTTATGTTGTTTATTACACCATATTAAAACTATGTGGCTGATACGTCTGTACGTCGACACATTTATCAAATAAAGTTGTAGCTCGTGAGCCCCCAGACAAAATGAATATTTGTCGAAAATTGTTTTCACTCCATGTGCCTGTCTCAAACACCGTTTATGTTCATGCCTATGCGACGACACGTGTTACATTAACAAAACATAGTCACTTCAATTCAGTGCGATGCACACCTTGTTCCACCGGCTAAATATTCACAACACACAGTAGCACTCGATTCAACTTGGTGCAGTCTACGACGAGCAACCACACTTGGCAATTGGCACACAAAAATCTAAAGTCTCCAGCCTGGAAATCCACATGCCAACTGATGCAGAGCGACGCCGCCTGGCCAGCTACACTACTTGCTCCCGCCTCGTCACTTCCTGTCCTCACCCGCGCATGTGTGCCAAAAGCTCAACCGCCGGGTTTTTTCCCTACCACATCAACTTCCCCATGTGAGCTGTTCTAACCGACTTCCAAGGTACAGCGCTCAGCCAATACATTTCTAAAACTTTACTTAAAATCAAAATAATTACACTAGACATGAAACAAATGTCTTCTTAGGTTTTTATATTGGTATAAACATTCTTTGCACTATTTATTACAATCGTGCAATTTCTTATATCTCAGATAAGTGATTTAACTGAATATTTCAAGATAAAATACACAAGATTAATTGAAAATAAAATGAGAAATAGTTAATATATTCTTTTTATAAACAAACATTGTCATGCTAGTTGTGTAACTGTCTTGTATTCATTGGTAATTTATTACTTTTCATTGTCAATTAAACATATTACGCCAGATGTGACTATATCAGCTAATGTATTGTTTATTTGTCAACAGGCTATTTTGTAATGAGGGCCTTAAAGGTTCCTAACTGCATCGTATTACTTCAAATACAAGTAGTATTAGAATATTATATTTAACGCTGTGCAGTGCACTGCACCTGGCACTCGCCATTGTCCCTCTCCCCTCACCGGAAACGAACCTGGAAAATCCTAAGCTGGAACAAGCCACCAACGTCGGCTTGCTCGCTGGCCTCCCGTCAGCTACAAGCACACAGCAAATCTCAACATGGAGAATTTCTACCTATGGCCTAACTATAAATGTTGTCACCCAACTACGTACATACATTTCTACCATAATTAATAAGATTAAAATTGTGTAACATTTAGTGCATAGTCATGGTCAATGTTTGCAGTGAACTTCATACTGTTTAATTATCAAATGCTATTAATTACCAATATTTCTATTGGGCGGTAATCTCACACCACGATCTCACAAAACAGTTTTCTTTCACTCTGCTGTCCATAGAGCACTTTCTACCCCTTTATCCTCTGAAAACCTAAATGCAGAGTTAAACTTGTTTCAAACTTTCGCAGTCTATAATGGTTATGAAACAAATGTAGTAGATGATGTATTCAGACAATCACCTCCCTTGGCACCATAAGTAAGGAGCCCAACGATCCGAAAAATATTTTTCATTACCATACATAGGACCTGTATCTTACCAATTACAACGTCTCCTTAGAAATAAATACGATTGCAACATAGTATTTTCTACCAATAACCGTCAGAGAGATAAGCTTATCCATAACTTAAACCCTAGACGTTCGCCAATGCAAAACTAAGGTGTTTATAAAATTTCCTGTGACACCTGCCCAGCCTAATTACGTAGGACAGACTGGACGAGCCTTCTCTGTCAGATAAAAGAGCATCTCTTAGGGAAAGAAAGGTACAAACATATATAATTCGTCCTTTGCTGAGCACATTCTGACCACAGGCCACCTAAAGCATTTCAAGATGTTGGTATTTTGCACACAGAAAGGTTTAAGACTTGACATACTTGAAAAACTAGAAATTTATAAATATTTTTCTGGTAATGACCAATTTATTCTCAATGAGCAATTACTGTTGCGTAATAAAAACTTTTTTGATGGCGTAAGGCCCTTACTCAGAATCACGTAATGTGAAATATTGTACCCAGTTTCCAGTCTGTAGCCTTAAATATTATTTTCCTCTTTTCTCTTATTGTACACTCACTTATCTAATTTTCAAACAATTTTGTTATCTAGTAACAGACTGTTTAACATGCCATGTGCTTTTTTCAATCTAATAAGTAACCATATCAGTTCACTTTGCTGGCCGCGGTGGCCAAAGGGACTGAGACGCTCCAGTCACGGTCTGCGCGGCCACTACGGTCGGGGGTTCAAATTCCCCCTCGGGCATAGAAATTTGTGCCGTCCTTAGGATTAGCTTGTTCATAAGTAGTTTGTCAGTTTAGGGACTGATGACCCCGTAGTTAAGTCCCATGAGCTATACAAACATTTGAACATTTTGAGTTCACTTTGCATATTAAGTGGTACTATTGAATAACAGATGGCGCTATATAACGTGGCACGTGATAGCTTCGACGGCGTGTTGGACTGTCAGTCTGATACCGCTGCAGTGCTAGCCGCACGCGCGACCCTTAAGCCCAGTTTACACGACGATGGCGCTAGTAATGAACAGATCACGTTACGCGCCATCTAGCGATGTAAACGCGGAACTACTAGCATTTCGTGAGCGCAGACGTCGTTTAGTATTAGCTAGTACGCTTTAGGACAGGTTCTAAATTTGCTAGTAGCGAATTGGATGCGCATGCGCAGAAGTGAATTCGTTGTGTGGTTTTCGTGTTTAAGAGTGGAAATAGCCGCGTCCTTACCGAAATTGCTTGCTTTGTTGGAGTGATACATCTTGCATCGGTGGAGTGGAACAGAGTAGGAATTTCGCTTTCGATTGAGGCATACAGGGTCGCTGCAGAAAATCCTCTCTATTGTAAGAAGGTACAATGACTGTTATTTATGAAGAAAATAACAGAAAAGTGTAGATTTAAATGAATTTTTTACTACATCTTGTTGATTAACTTCATATTTTTAAAATTCTAAAATTTTTAGCATGTCAGAAAGTGAGTTGCACATAATCTCAAAAGTGTGATCGTAAATTGAAATTTCTGTTCAGACTTCAACAGCAATATTTGTAAGAGTCGGTACAGAAATTCTTTGTGCAAAGGCTAGGCTTTCGAAAGATTCTCCTGTCGCCAGAAACCGCAATGTTATAGCGAACCTGCAAAAAATAAAAATTACAGGAGGTAACTCACACATAACTTTAACAAAGCTGAAAATGTAATTCAAGTGTAAAAAGTATTTCGTACCTTCAGCTTGGCGAAATACTCTCTCTCTCTCGATCTAGCAAATTCTGACTCTCTCTCATCGCCGTATTTTTGTCCTTGGACGAACGAAAGCAACTTGGTAAAACACTCAGCACTTAATATTCGCAAAAAAAAAAAAAAAATAAAAAATAAAAAAAAAATAAAAAAAAATAAATAAAATAAAATAAAATAAAAATAAAAAAAAAAAATAAAAAAAAATCTGAATTCATTGAGGTTCTCTGGTATGAGTTACTTCATTATCTGCATGCAGTACACATCTCATTCTTCGTCTCTTCCTCTCAAGCAAGGACACATCCAACTTCTATTTCTTCTTCACGTAGAGTGTTGTAACAAACATTACCATAGCTCCTGCAACCGCCGACAATGTAAGCTTCTTAAGTTGAATATTATCAGCTATGACATGAACCCAAACGTGAACAATCCACGTATACAAACAGTAATACGCCCGTATTTTCGCACAGGCGCTGCTGTTAGTTGTAATCAGGCGGGTAGGCGGAAGTTTATCGTATTAACGAAACCAAGCCTGTATGATCGCACGTCATTAGTACCGAGTTAGTACGCTTGGAGCGCTGCAGCAGACACCTTATCTTCTAGTGAACTTTGGATCGTCGTATAAATTAGGCATTAGCGGCGCGTTGTCTCAATTCCAAAAAACAAATTGCAATGTGCAGACTTTTTAAATTTTTAACGTGAGCCCTATCGCTCAAGACCATCTTCGGACTATTCATTCATATGTAAGTAATTTGTGTGATCGTATCTTAAGATACGTTTCATACTATCTCTGTAATTTATGCTAATTTTAATTTTTTTCATAGGTAAAAAACTGTTTTACTTCTGATGAAGACTCCCCTAGTGAAGCCGAAACCATGGTAAAGTAAAAATTTTACCAAATCTTCCGCAACCGAAGAGCTTTTTCTTACGTGATTAGTTTATATTTTGACGAGTGGTTGCTGTCTTTAACAGCTATGTTTAAAATTGTACACATTTTAAACAATTTAACCCTTTCAGTCCGTGTTGTTCCTCAACAACAAAGCATTTAAAGCTGATTTATACCGTATTTCGTGTATCAGTCTTTAAAGTCGCATTGTTTTTGTTGAACAGCATAGTTCTAACACTACAGTTTGCCGCTTGGTACGGCGTGTAACCACTTCTGACGCAATAATTTGTCCCTATGGAGGTTGTGTTACGTTGCTGTCCGTACGTGATTGAGCGTGGTTCGTGTTATTTTATTTCAGCAGTGAATTGTCTTATCTTTTGTGCTGTGGCGAAGATTTTGCTAGCACTATTGACCTGATAGTGTTAACTGTCAACAAAATAACATCCCAAGTAATAAAATACCTCTATACAAACCTCTGTGTTGTACTTGTAATACATGACATAAAAAACAATAGTTCGATCAAAAATTTTAAAACACATATGTTGATATTATACCATATTAATACAGAAAACACTGAATTTTATATCTTCCAAAGCTGAATTCATCATGTGGGAATGGAAGGTTTAGTATTATGGAGTCTGACCACATGAGGAAAGAAGATTTTAATAACATTATCAACAAGATTTTCTACTGTTCAATCCATAATTCTATGTGCTCTGAAAGATGTCGGTAAACACGATGGAATTGTTTTGAATTTGATTTTAGCACACTGATTGATAATGCGGTTTCTAAGGTGGTTTAAGTTTCTAATCTTCATCGACTAAAATTTCTCTTTCAGCGTACACCAGAGAAAACAAATCAATGGGAGAAAGGTCTGCCGGCCGCGGTGGCCGAGGGGACTGAGGCGCGCCAGTCACGGTCTGCACGGCCACTACAGTCGGGGGTTCGAATCCCCCCTCGGGCATGGATATTTGTGCCGTCCTTAGTGTTCGCTAGTTCATAAGTAGTTTGTAAGTTTAGGGACTGATGACCCCGCAGTTAAGTCCCTTAAGCTCTACAATCATTTGATTTTGCAGAAAGTTCTGGCGAACGAGGAGACCATTCCACGTGATATCCCAACCAGTGAGTAAAACTGTCATTAAACCAACATCTAGAAGATACAGCGAAAAGGATAGGAGCCCCATTCTGCTGAAAGCAGTCTGGGAGTACCTCACCCAAACTTTCAACCTGTGGCATCAATTTATCTCGCAGCATGTTCAAGTAAGTCTCACCCATTAATTGTTCATCAAAGGAGGAAAGTTCTTGCACACGAGCTTTGCACATAAACTTTCGGCAGCCCTGTTGTTTGGATGTACTCGTCCATTGTGGATTCTATTGAAACGACCAGTATATATTTATATTCCCTAATATTTATTGAAGTTTGTTAGAATACCATTTGTACCCAGAGTTTGTAGACACCTTGTATCATCATCATTATCATCATCATTAGAGATTGTTGTGCCTTTTATCGTTCAGTCTGGGGAGTAGTCCCCTAACACAAGTCCACCATGTTCCCATTTTTCATTGCCAACATTGATGTTTTTTCTGATGTTAAGCCTATTACTTCAAAATCATTCTTGAATAAATCCAAGTACTTTCTCCTTGATCTACCTCGACACATCTTACTCTCTAATGTCGAATCCATGAGTCACTTAGGTAAAATTGCTTCTTCCATAAATGTAGCATGACCCCCACCATCTCAGTCTGTCCACTCTAACTGCTTCATCTATGGTGTACATTTCCAGTTCATCTTTGATTTCCTCATTGTTAACACCCTTCCATCTATCCTTGCTACTTTCATACCTGTAACCTCAACCTTATTAATAAGGTGACCTGTATCCACCCAGATTTCACTCCCAAAAACCAAATTTGGTAGAAAGACAGGGTAACTGTACTAACACACTTCCATGGGACACTCCTGATTATCGTCTTGTCTCTGAATACTCGCCGACGAGGACAGCGTACTGGGTTCTGTTACCGCCGGCCGCGGTGGCCGAGGGGACTGAGGCGCGTCAGTGACGGTCTGCACGGCCACTACGGTCGGGGGTTCGAATCCCACCTCGGGCATGGATATTTGTGCCGTCCTAGTTCGTAAGTAGTTCATAAGTAGATTGTAAGTTTAGGGACTGATGACCCCGCAGTTAAGTCCCATAAGCTGTACAAACATTTGAATTTTTTGATTCTGTTACCACTCGCATACCTTACCCAATACCATATGTTCGTACCTTCGTTATTAGTTCGCAGTTTGGCACCGTATCAGACGCCTTTCGGGAAGCAAGGAATTTCCAATCTGCTTGCTGCTCTTCAACCATGGTCCGCAATATTTCATGTGAGGAAAGTTTCAGGCGACCAATGCTTTTTAAAGTTGTGCTGTTAAAATCACAGATGCTTTACCGCCTCAATGGTATTTATTGTATTAGAACTGAGGGTATATGCGACAATTCGTCAGAAAATTGGGTGTTAGTGATACAGTATGTAATTATGCGGTACTTATAAAGGGACTGCGCTTTCGCTGTCGACTGGGAATTTTTGTGCTGGTCCAAAGATTCAAGATAATGCTGCCCGAGTGGGAGGGGGTCTTCGTTGTGACCAGTGTAGAATACTCCGCTTACTGCTGAGGTACGTTTCATTATGACACACGTTCCATTTGCTCAGATTTTGATACCACTACAAGAACTTCCTATCACCTCACGCGTCAAGAAAACGTCTTTGTCCCAAAGAGTAAAGTTGTTATTTGATATTGTGTCACGAATAATTTTTTATGTGAAATCTATCTCAGCGATAAAATAAGAGACTTCCCTTACACGACACAAGAAATACGAGTTCGATCTTTGTGAGACGTGTCATCAACGGAACTTTTATGTGATTTGTTATTTTGCATTAAGGGCGACAGGAAAAATAGATCTGTCCAGACGAAATAAGGTCACTCATCTAAATATTCCTTGCTTCTCCACGACAAATAAAGTACAGAAAAATTTGCCAGAATGGTAAAGTGGATCACCATGATGCCAAGTCGCCATTGTTTGCAACTCAGAGCAGTCACCGTGATCACGGCCGTCATTCGCATGCACACGAGTCGCCGCCATATTGAGTTGCAGCCAAGTTAGGCAATTATGGATGAAATGAGATTTGGAACCGTGCAGTACGTCGAATGAGCTCCGCTGATTATTTGTGTCCTAATTTTGCTGAACGTGGAAACAAGAGCGTTGCTTATTGATGGTGCGGTACGTGAACAGGTGTAGGAGAGCAGGAGGGGTTTTGAATAATTAAATCTTCTCAACTGTCTGCAGTTCCACGGTTAATGAGGCTGCGTGTAGGGCACATACATTTGGTTCGTTGAGTCTCATTTTTCGTATCCGTATCTGTCTGACGAAAATAAATACGTAGCTCTCTTAGAACATCTGGGGATCACCTATTACTGTGAGCGAAAACATGCATCGAAATACTCTAGTTTTCAATGGCCAAAAACTGCTAGAAAATGTTCAGATGTTAGTAATATTATGGGACTTAACTGCTAGGTTATTAGTCCCTAGCTTACAAACTACGTAAACTAAGTTTAACCCAAGGACAACACATTCACACATGCCCGAGGGGGCGGGAATGGCGAATGGCCTCGCGCACCGCAGCACGGCGCATCAGTGCGCTCGGCTATTCCGCCGCGGCACAACTCACAAACAGTTGAATTGTGCGGGAGATGGCCAGAGCGGCCTTATGCTACAAATCCACATACGATGTATGTAACAAGATCAAGATGAACTTTTCTTATGTATTTGTTTATTTATGCTTGAAGCCTTTTATACATGGTATTTCGCCCTCTAATATTGTATGGTGATTTGCTTATTCCACTCCAGTGTCCTTTCTGTTTAGTGGAACTATCAACTTCAGAAGAAATATGACATTTACAGAAATGTAGTAATAATAAATTGGTTACGTTGAAAGTTGTGTCGAATAATGAAGCTGTTGAAAGGCCTATAATAACACAACTAGCAGAACTGACCAACTCTTACAACGATAATTTAGAAAGCTCTTCGTCTTTCAGCCAGAAATTTTATTTTTCGGTACATGATGTACACATTTAGACGCTGTTATTTCTGTTTTTGCCGCAAGTTCCTTATTATTATTTTTTTTACTGTGTCCTACCTGTGAAATGGAACTGGGAAAGTTGTATAAATTTCAGTATACTGTGACGAAAAATCCAAATCTTGAATAACTGATTAGTTTCGTTGTGAATATAGAAGAGACTTAGAGCACAAAAACAGTTTAGTTCTTCATCCCACAGTTTCTCCACGGCGAAAGCCACAGCGACTTAACCAGTCAGTTTCTAAGCTCAGCTTCGGGATCCAGATATTGACTTCGCGGTGATTGCCCCCAATTAAAGGCGATCTAATGACCTCGTCCAAATTCGAACGTTGGTTATCTTCGTAATTAAGAAAGCACCAACTTGAAAACAAGAAAAAAAGTTAATATTTATAAAAGAAAATAAGAACAGTGTAGTGCTGTTCTCTATATGTGTAAGATTCTGTACAATGAAGAAGACACAATAGCTGTAAGTAGAAGATTAAAAAAAATAAATTTAAATAACATGCTAATAGAGATTATTGAAACTATTCTCCGATTGCAGTATCACGTTAAAAGCAGGTGGCAGGAGAAACACAACACCACAAATGGAGACATTGTGAGATTACCGCCCAATAGAAATATTGGTAATTAATAGCATTTGATAATTAAACAGTATGAAGTTCACTGCAAACGTTGACCATGCCAATGCACTAAATGTTACACAATTTTAATCTTATTAATTATGGTAGCAATGTATGTACGCAGTTGGGTGACAACATTTATAGTTACGCCAAAGGTAGAAATTCTCCACATTGAGATTTGCTGTGTGCTTGTAGCTGACGGGAGGCCAGCGAGCAGGCCGACGTTGGTGGCTTGTTCCAGCCTATGATTTCCAGTTTCGTTTCCGGTGAGGGGAGAGAGGGACAATGGCGAGTGCCAGGCACAGTGCAGTGCACAGCGTGAAATAAAATATTCTAATACTACTGGCATTTGAAGTAATATGATGCAGTTAGGAACCTTTAAGGCCCTCATTACAAAATAGCCTGTTGATAAATAAACAATAAATTAGCTGATATAGTCACATCTGGCATAATATGTTTAATTGACAATGAAAAGTAATAAATTACCAATGAATACAAGATAGTTACACAACTAGCATGGCAATGTTTATTTATAAAAATAATATATTAACTATTTCTCACTTTATTTTCAATTAACCTTGTGTATTTTATCTTGAAGTATTCAGTTAAATCACTTATCTGTGACATAAGAAATTGCACGATTATAATAAATAGTACAAAGGATGTTTATACCAATATAAAAACCTAAAAGACATTTATTTAATGTGTAGTGTAATTATTTTGATTTTAAGTAAAGTTTTAGAAATGTATTGTCTCAGCGCTGTACGTTGGCAACTCGGCAGTTGAGCTTTAGGCGCGCGCGCGCGAGGGCAGGAAGTGAGGACTCAGGAGCACGTGGGGAGCTGGCCGGGCGGCGTCGCTCTGCAATCAGTCGGCAGGTGGACCTCGAGGTGGAGGTTATAGATTTGTGTGTGGCATTCGCCACGTGTGGGTCCTTGTCGTAGACTGCACCAAGTTGAATCGAGTGCTACTGTGTGTTTGTGAATATTTAGCCGGCAGAACAAGGTGTGCATCGCATTGAATTAAAGT
Organism: Locusta migratoria; assembly: GCA_026315105.1. NCBI lineage: Eukaryota > Metazoa > Arthropoda > Insecta > Orthoptera > Acrididae > Locusta > Locusta migratoria. The sequence continues at coordinate 284,639,489 of CM048748.1, read as the reverse complement.
GACTGTGATTTGTTAATGTAACACGTGTCGTCGCATAGGCATGAACATGAACGGTGTTTGAGACAGCCACGTGGTGTGAAAACAATTCGCGACAAATATTCATTTTGTCTGGGGCTCACGAGCTATAACTTTATTTGATAAATGTGCCGACGTACAGACGTATCAGCCACAGGGTTCTAATATTGTGAAATAAACAACATATAGTGAACTTTCACGTGTCTTCAAAAATAGTAGTTAGTACACCGTTTTCTCTCATGAACTTGATTTTATTATGAATTTGTTTTGTTAATCATATGCAGGGAAGGAAAGCTGCGAACGAGTGATATCATCCCCTAGAAAACGAGTCAAACAGTCGCAATCACAGTTCCAGTGTTTTTGCATGTTTAGGAATTTGGTTCGCAGCTGGTGGTTGTGAGTTTTAAAAAATTAAACTTTTTCTATTTTAAACTCTCACCCCGACCTTCACGCTCGCAACATCACAATAATCACAATTTTGTAACAAAAAGCATCTGAAGATGATAAATTTTTTAATAACACTGTTACAGACTTTAAGAAACCCAGGTTTTTCACTTTTTTTTTCAATTCAGGTGAAGTAGAGGAATTTGTAGTATATGGCAGTGAATGCCGTCTTACACTTGACGATGAAACCCGTGAGAAAAATCTCTGTTGATTCGTTAATCGCCGGCCGCGGTGGCCGAGGGGACTGAGGCGCTTCAGTCACGGTCCGCACGGCCACTATGGTCGGGGGTTCGAATCCCCCTCGGGCATGGATATTTGTGCCGTCCTTAGTCTTAAGTAGTTCATAAGTAGTTTGTAAGTTTAGGGACTGATGACCCCGTAGTTAAGTCCCATAGACTTTACAAACATTTGAACATTTTTTTTGATTCGCTAATCGCATTTTCTGCATAACAAAAGCGATTGTTTTATTTTATTCACTTCTTTCTTTTTTTAGCGTGTGATGGTGGATGCCCTCTCGTAACCATAGCATTGGTGACGAAAGTAAGGATAGTGGACTGAGAACTCTGTTATTCTTTTATTTGTCGTATTCGGTTTCAGATATTTGAAAGGGATAGCGGGAGCGGCGGGGAGGTGCCTGGTAAAGTTAGGCAAGCTCACTCAGTTCAGGTTCCTTCGACACATTTTATTTTAACCAATCTATTAAAGAAATCCCTTTTCTTACAACTAGAGGCTGAAGGCCCGAAGAAGACAATATTTTCCTTCTTAAAAATAAATAAATAAATAAAATTAAGAGAAACAGTAAACAGTTTAGCTAGGGTGATGCAAGGCAGAAGGATCAAATTAAAATTTGATATGAGTAGGTAATGGGCTGAGTGGCCGAATCTACCCTTTATAAAAGTAAATAAAATATGGTAAACAAAACAATTAAGAGGGGCTGCAAAATTAAATAGCATGAAAACAACAAAATGAAAGTTAGCACTAAAATTTAAGTAAACGCAGCTCCTCCAATTATCAGGCAGAAAGCCAGACCAAAAGATAAATAAATAAATAAATTTTTAACATGGGCTAATAACGGGCTGAAAGCCCAAAGCAACCTTTTACAATAAGAATAAGAGAATAGTAAGCTCCAACATTTAAATGAAACCAGCTGAATCAGGATGAAGGCCGATTAAAAAAAGTGACACAATTCAGTAAAGGACTGAAGGCCACAAACAATCCTTTATCTTACTTGTGTAACGGTAAGCAACACCCTGAAAGCAGGAAACCCAAACAAATCCGGCTCAATGATATTACAAGGCAGAAGGCAGAGTAAACAAATTATGTATCACAGTAAGAGAGGCCGGACTTTCCGGAATAATAAAAGAGCTCAAGCAAGGTTACCTAAAACCAAGCACAACAAAGACAAGCACTAGGGCCAGACTTTTAACATAACAGACACATGTTTAAACAGCAATGAAATAAGTCCCCAAGACAATCAATAATATACTTTACAGTATAATATAGGATTAATTTAAGAACGGGACTGGCTACTCGTTGACTTAATACACACTCCAACATATAAAACAGATGAGCTGACTGAGGACTGGAAGGAGAGGGGGTGGGGTGCCCAGAACTGCAGCTCTGACAGGAAGGGATTTATACTAAAACGGACTCAGGGCAAAATTTCAACCTTAGGTTGGGGACGCCTCACGGAGGGAAATGGTCTGCAAGAAGAAGATAAAAAATACATAAATAAATAAACCTATACAACTACCGCCCGTGTAGATGCGAGCTATCAGAGGGGAACAAACCAGATAAATTCCCCAGTGGCGTTAACCAGGTTAGCGAAAATTGAATAATTGCTACACAGAGCGAAGGAGAGAATAATTCAATTGAGCCAAACTAGAAGTGCGGCAAAACACATAAGTAAACATCAATAGACGGAGACATAGGCAACAACGGCCCCCGGGGGAACGACCACCGATCCTGATAAATACACACACCCACCCACCCACACATACACACACACACAAATTTCCGGAGCAGGAATGTACAGGTCACTGAATTTCCTCACTCAAAGATAAGTGCAGCCACCCTCGCGATGGAGTAGGAGGATGATATCAACAATCACCCTGAAAGAATTTTATGGATCCCAGTTGGAAAGCAGCTAGAACGACGCGAGGCGCAGCCAGAGACTGACAGCGGAGTACAAGTTGTTGACTACTCCGGTGCTTGGTGAGGAACCAACGTGGGCTCGCACGACCATTAGGAACAGGACCGCATTGCCAGGGAGATGAGGTAAACAGCTCCCGCCGAGATGATGCTGGAATTTGACACAATTCCCTCTCCGTGTCGAGACCTCTTCAGGTGTTCATATTGTGAGATTAGCGCCCATTAGAAATATTGGTAATTAATAGCATTTGTAATTAAACAGTATGAAGTTCACTGCAAACATTGACCATGCCAATGCAACAAATGTTACACAATTTTAATCTTAATAATTATGGTAGCAATGTATGTACGCAGTTGGGTGACAACATTTATAAAATTAATTGATTTTTCCGTCGGTACTTGACAGAACATGATAATAATTTAAAAGGAACAACTTCCTGATGTTCTGCAAAACTTTTTTATTGGTCACAAACCGGCTTTCGGCTTCTTAGGCCATCATCAGTTGTCACCTGATGATGGCCTAAGAAGCCGAAAGCCGGTTTGTGACCAATAAAAAAGTTTTGCAGAACATCAGGAAGTTGTTCCTTTTAAACAACATTTATAGTTAGGCCATAGGTAGAAATTCTCCACGTAGTGATTTGCTGTGTGCTTGTAGCTGATGGGAGGCCAGCGAGTAGGCCGACGTTGGTGGCTTGTTCCAGCTTAGGATTTTCCAGTTTCGTTTCCGGTGAGGGGAGAGGGGAACAATGGCGAGTGCCAGGTGCAGTGCAGTGCACAGCGTGAAATAGAATATTCTAATACTACTTGCATTTGAAGTAATACGATTCAGTTAGGAACCTTTAAGGCCCTCATTACAAAATAGCCTGTTGACAAATAAACAATACATTAGCTGATATAGTCACATCAGGCGTAAAATGTTTAATTGACAATGAAAAGTAATAAATTACCAATGAATACAAGACAGTTAAACAACTAGCATGGCAATGTTTTGTTTATAAAAATAAAATATTAACTATTTCTCATTTTATTTTCAATTAATCTTGTGTATTGTATCTTGAAATATTCAGTTAAATCACTTATCTGTGATATAAGAAATTGCACGATTATAATAAATAGTACAAAGGGTGTTTACACCAATATAAAAGACATTTAATGTGTAGTGTAATTATTTTGATTTTAAGTAAAGTTTTAGAAATGTATTGTCTGAGCGCTGTACGTTGGAAGTTGGTTAGAACAGCTCACGTGGGGAAGTTGATGACGTAGGGAAAAAACCCGATAGTTGGGTTTTGGCGCGCGCGCGCGTCCCAGGAAGTGAGGAGTCGGGAGCGACTGGTGTAGCTGGCCGGGTGGCGTCGCTCTGCACAGTCAGCATGTGGATCTCCAGGTGGAGACTATAGATTTTTGTGTGGCAATTGCCATGTGTGGTTGCTCGTCGTAGACTGCACCAAGTTGAATCGAGTGCTACTGTGTGTTGTGAATATTTAGCCGGTGGAACAAGGTGTGCATCACTCTGAATTAATGGGACTGTGTTTTGTTAATGAAACACGTGTCGTCGCATAGGCACGAACATAAACGGTGTTTGAGACAGGCACATGGTGTGAAAACAATTTGCGACAAATATTCATTTTGTCTGGGGCTTACGAGCTATAACTTTATTTGATAAATGTGTCGACGTACAGACGTATCAGCCACAGGGTTTTAATATGGTGTAATAAACAACATAGAGTGAACTTTCACGTGTTTTCAAAAATAGTAGTTAGTACACCCTTTTCTCACATGAACTTACCTTATTATGAATTTTTTTTTGTTAATCATATGCAGGGAAGGAAAGCTGAGAATGTGTGATATCATCCCCTAGAAAACGAGTCAAACAGTAGCAATCACAGTTCAAGTGTTTTTGCATGTTTAGGAATTTGGTTCCTATTCCTAAACATGCAACAACACTTGAATTTGGGCCACTCCCATGAACCACAGACATTGCCGACGTGGGGTGGCTTGCGTGCCTCAACGATACAGATAGCCGTACCGTAGGTGCAACCACAGCGGAGGGGTATCTGTGGAGAGGCCAGACAAACGTGTGGTTCCTGAAGAGGGGCAGCAGCCTTTTCAGTAGTTACAGGGGCAACAGTCTGGATGATTGACTGAGCTGGCCTTGTAACATCAGCTAATGTGGCTTTGCCGCACAGCTACTGCGAACGGCTGAAAGCAAGGGGAAACTACAGCCGAGGACATGCAGCTCTACTGTATGAACATATGATGGCATCCTCTCGGGTAAAATATTCCGGAGGTAAAATAGTCCCCCATTTGGATCTTCGGGCGGGGACTACTCAGGAGGATGTGATCATCAGAAAATGAAATACTGGCATTCTACGAGTCGGAGCGTGGAATGTTAGATCCCTTAATCGAGTAGGAAAATTAGAAAATTTAAAAAGGGAAATGTTTAGGTTGAAGTTAGATATAGTGGGGATTAGTGAAGTTCGGTGGCAGGATGAACAGGATTTCTGGTCAGGTGAGTACAGGATTATAAATACAAAATCAATTGGGGGTATCACAGGAGTAGGATTCATAATGAATAAGAAAATAGGAATGCGGGTAAACTACTATGAGCAGCACAGTGATCGCATTATCATTGTCAAGATACATACGAAGCCAACACCGACAACAGTAGTACAGGTCTATATGCCAACTAGCTCTGCCGATGATGAGGAAATCGAAGAAATATATGAGGAGCTAAAGGAAATTATTCAGACAATTAAGGGAGAGGAAAACTTAATTGTTATGGGAGATTGGAATTCGGTAGTAGGACAAGGAAGGGAAGGGAAGATAGTAGGTGAATGTGGTCTGGGCAAAAGGAATGAAAGAGGAAGCCGCCTGGTAGAATTTTGCACAGAACATAATTCAGTTATAACAAACACCTAGTTCAAGAATCATAAAAGAAGATTGTATACGTGGAAGAGACCAGGAGACACCGGAAGGTATCAGATAGATTTTATAATGGTAAGACATAGATTCCGGAACCAGGTTTTAAACTGTAAAACATACCCAGGGGCAGATATAGACTCTGACCATAACTTGTTGGTTATGATCTGTAGGCTGAAACTAAAGAAACTACAAAAAGGTAGGAAAATAAGGAGATGGGACCTGGATAAATTGAAGGAACGTGAGGTTCTTAAGAATTTCAGAGGGAGCTTTAGGCAACAATTGACAGAAACGGGGGAAAATAAAACAGTAGAAGAGGAATGGGTAAAATTGAGAGATGAAATAGTGAAGGTAGCAGAGGACAAAACAGGTAGGAAGGCAAGACCTACAAAAAATCCTTGGATATCACAGGAGATACTAAATTTAATCGATGAAAGGAGATAATATAAAAATGCAGTAAATGAAACAGGCAAAATGGAGTACAGACGACTAAGAAATGAGATTGATAGGAAGTGCAAAATAGCTAAACAGGAGTGGCTAGAAGGCAAATGCAAGGATGTAGAAGAATGTATAAATAGGGGAAAAATAGATACAGCCTACAGGAAAATAAAAGAAACATTTGGAGATAAGAAAAACGCATCTACGAATATCAAAGACACTAATGGAAAACCAGTTCTCAGCAAAGAAGGGAAAGCTGAAAGGTGAAAAGAGTATATAGAGGGACTCTACAAAGGAAATGAACTCCGAGACAATATTGTAGGAAGGGAGGAGGATGTAGATGAAGATGAAATAGGAGATACTGTATTGAGAGAAGAATTTGACAGAGCCCTGAAAGACCTAAGTCGAAACAAGGCCCCTGGAGTAGATGATATTCCCTCAGAGCTACTGAAGTCTCTGGGAGAACCCGCCATGACAGACCTGTTTCACCTGGTGCGTAATATGTATGAGACAGGTGAAGTACCCTCAGACTTTAAGAGCCGGCCGCGGTGGCCGAGGGGACTGAGGCGCTCCAGTCACGGTCTGCACGGCCACTACGGTCGGGAGTTCGAATCCCCCCTCGGGCATGGATATTTGTGCCGTCCTTAGGATAAGCTAGTTGGTAAGTAGTTTGTAAGTTTAGGGACTGATGACCCCGCAGTTAAGTCCCTTAAGCTTAACAAACATTTGAACATTTTGAGACTTTAAGAAAAATGTTATAATCCCCATTCCAAAGAAAGCAGGTGCAGACAGGTGTGAAAACTACAGAACCATCAGTCTAATAAGTCATGGTTGCAAAATATTAACACGAATTATATACAGAAGGATGGAAAAGGTGGTAGAAGCCGACCTCGGGGAAGATCAGTTTGGGTTCAGGAGAAATGTAGGAACACGGGAGGCAATACTCACGTTACGGCTTATCCTAGAAGATAGATTAAGAAAAGGCAAACCTACATTTCTAGCTTTTGTAGATTTGGAGAAGGCTTTTGACAATGTTGATTGGAATAAACTCTTTCAAGTTCTGAAGCAAGCAGGAGTAAAATATAGGGAACGTAAGGTTATTTATAACTTGTACAAAAACCAGACAGTGGTTATCAGAGTTGAAGGGCATGAAAGGGATGCAGTGGTTGGAAAGGGAGTAAGACACGGTTGTAGTCTTTCTCCATTGTTGTTCAATTTGTACATTGAGCAAGCTATAAAGGAAAGCAAGGAGAAATTTGGAGAAGGAATTAAAGTTCAGGGTGAAGAATTAAAAACAATGCGTTTTGCCGACGACATTGTAATAATCTCAGAGACAGCAAAAGACCTGGAAGAGCAGTTGAAGGGATTGGACAGTGTGCTGAAAGGTGCATATAAGATGAACATCAACAAGAGCAAAACTAGGGTAATGGAGTGCAGTGTAAGGAAATCAGGTGATGCTGAAGGAATTAGATTGGGAAACGAAGCAATAAAGGAGGTAGATGAGTTTTGTTATTTGGGCAGTAAAATAACAAATGATTGTCGCAGTACAGAGGATATAAAATGCAGAATGGCAATGGGTAGAAATGCGTTCTTGAAAAAGAGAAATTTGTTAACATCGAATATTGATTTCAGTCTAAGGAAGTCTTTTCTGAAGGCATTTGTATGGAGTGTTGCCTTGTATGGGAGTGAGACATGGACGATAAACAGTGCGGACAGGAAGAGGATTGAGGCTTTTGAAATATGGTGCTACAGAAGAATGCTGAATATTAGATGGGTGGTTCGCGTAACTAATGAGGAGTTATTGAACAGAATTGGAGAGAAAAGAAATATCTGGCATACCTTGACTAAAAAAAGGGATAGATTGGTAGGACACATTCTTAGTCATCAAGGAATTGTGAATTTAGCATTGGAGGGAAGTGTGTGGGGTAAAAATCGCAGAGGAAGACCAAGAGATGGATACAGTAAGCAGATTCAGACAGATGTAGGTTGCCGTTCTTATGTGGAGATGAAGAGGCTTGCTCAGGATAGGGTATTGTGGAGAGCTACATCAAACCAGTCTCCGGACTGAAGACCACAACAACAACAGGAATTTGGTTCGCAGTTGGTGGTTATGAGTTTTTAAAATTAAACTTTCCCTATTTTAAACTCTCACACCGACCTTCACCCTCGCAATATTATCTCGTATACGCCCCCAACAGACTGACAGGATGTCACTGCGCACGCGCTGTGCCTGGCCACAGACGGCCAATTAATGTAAATAATCCGACCCTAGGGAGGCCATGCAGTGTATCAAATTAACATTGCACGATACTGACACTCAGATGTTTCCCGCAGCGACTCTCACTGACTGACCCAGTAACCGACCTGTCCGGAACTGCTTCGGCGCGAAGCTCAAATTGCGCCACTAGCGGCAAGTGACGCGTGGTAGATCTGTCAGCGCCGTGAGCACGGAAAGATCAATTAGTACTTGCGCCAGTGACTCGAAGAAATACGAACCGGGACGGCTCAATATTATTATAATTTTTTTATTTATTAATTTGCAACACAATTGTTGGAGTATATGTGAGAGTGCAAGTACTTTGGGAGAATGCCGGCCGCGGTGGCCGAGGGGACTGAGGCGCTCCAGTCACGGTCTGCACGGCTACTACGGTCTGGGGTTCGAATCCCCCCAAGGGCATGGATATTTGTGCTGTCCTTAGTATAACGTACATACGTAGTTTGTAAGTTTGGGGACTAATGACCCAATAGTCGAGTCCCATAAGCTATACAAACATTTGAACAGCAAACTTTGGGAGAATAATGCTCCCTTTTTGTGGGTGCGGAGATATAGTTGTGGGGGTATATGGGTAAGGAGTGTGCACACTTTAACAGAAATATCATAGAACTTGTAAATTATGCGATTTATTACAAACAAATTAGAACTGAACCTATGGTTTCATAGAAATGTAATCATACCAAACTGATAAAGTTAAATGCCAGATATTTGCGTGTTCAGTTCCCTTGACTGTGTGCGATGACTTCTGTGTCTCAAAACGGAAAAAAAGTCTTATGCCAATGCAAAGCACTGCGCCAAGGTGAGAATTTAATTTTGCAAAGCGTGGCACTCTGACGACACACAGTACCCTGTCCTGACGTAAGCACTTTGCTGAAATGGTGCGCATCCCGTCCTGACTCGGTGTTCACTGTCCGTTGGATCGGAGCATAATGTCTTACAGGCCGTTTGTCCGTAGTCTAGTGGACAGCGTGGAGGGCTACCGCGCAAGGGGCCCAGGTTCGATTTTCGGTCGGAATGGAGAATTTCTCCGCTCGAGGACTGGCTGTTGTATCGTCGTCATCATTTCATCGTCATGGACACGCAGGTCGCCGAAGTGGCAACAGCTAAGAAGACTTGCACCAGGAAGGCTGAACACGACCCCGGTTGGGGTCTAACTGCCATAAATGCCACACAGGTCATTTGTGCCAACTGTCTATGATTCCTCCAATCAGGTCTGGGAGGCATGGCACCGTTCGTAGTGCTCGGCGTCTCGCAGGAATGTCGGAACTGGTAATGCCAACTGAACTGTCTGTGTCCCGTGACCGTGACTGTCTGTATCAAGGACGTTAGAATCCCTAGAGATGCCCTAACACTGAAAACACTACGCACTCCGGAATTTGTTTGTGCCAAAAACAATTATTGTTAAATGGCATATTACGCTTATGGAGAACGATCGAAAATTTATATAAAACACGCTTACTTCAGACGAGATCGCTAGGTTATTTGCTGGTTTTATTGCCAGTTTCGATGAACCATATCATCACCTTCAGATTTTTTAATTTTATGTAAATAAATTGTGTTTCACTAAGTGTGTCTGCCTCTGTAACTTATAAATTAAAAGGTGACGGGAAATTTTAATGCGGTAGGTCAACACAAGAAATGTTACACTTTCTGCGGAGCTATGAACATAGTTTATTGTATCATTTTCCAAAGAGTTACAGCACAAAGATATAATTGTTTAAATGGAACAATAGTTTTTTCTATCTTGCATTGGATTCGTTGTAACCAGCTGCGTCCAAATCAATTTAAACTACATTCCTATCACTGTTAGTTTGGGAGCTACAACCCTTCAAATTTTCAGGGGCTGATACCACATGCTGTACATAATATATGACTGTGTGGTGGGTGATGGATGTTATGGCGGTGGGAAGTTGATTTACATGGGATGTTCAAATTTGTGTCCATGTTCCTCAATGCATAATGCAATGCGCCGTCGAAAGGATCTGCGGACGAGATGTGACATCGCCGGTGTGACGGAGCGACATGCGTCCTCGATGCGCCGTTTTAGATTATCTGGGGATCCTTTAGATACCCCCACAAAAATAAATCTACTGGTGTTAAATCGGGCGACCTTGCGGGCCATGAATGAGGACCATGGCGCCCCAACCATCTTCCTGCAAACCTGTTGTTTAGTTCTTCCACAACAGCACGCGCAGAATTTGCTGGGTGACCATCGTGCTGCATCCACATATGGACTCTCGTGTGTAGACACACATGTTCAAGGAGACCACCCAAACTGTCGGCTATAAAAGCGCGATATAACTCACCTGTCAGTGTACCGGGGAAGTAGTGTGGACCGATGATTTCATCCCCAAGGATTCCACACCACACGTTAATAGACCACCTACGTTGACGGTCGACAGGTCGTACCCACCGAGAATTGTCTGCGGCCCAGTAGTGCATGTTATGGCGATTCACTACACCAGAATTTGTGAACGTGGACTCATCAGAGAACATAACACTTTTAAAGACACCAGCGTGAAATAACGTATGGCCCACTCACAGAATGTCACTCTTGCACGGAAATCGTTCCTATGCAGCTCCTGGGTCAGTGACAGGCGGTACGGGTACAGTGGTCATGTACTATACGCCACACAGATGTGAGACTGACACCAGTGACAGCAGCAACGGTTCGTAAGCTGACATGAGGATCGTGGTGTAGTGCAGCTAAAACAAACACCTCCGTCTCCTCACTTATTGTAGATCTTCATCTGTTACTCTGGCGCATTACCAAGCTGCCTGTATCCCGAAGACGTTGTTCGGCACGTAAGAACGTAATGGCTGCCGGGGCTGTTCGCCTAGGATATCTCACGGCATACGCCGTGGCTGCTTCAGTGGCATCGTGTCGGCACTCGCCGAGCATCAGCAACATGTCAACGTACTCGTTGCTTGTGTATGCCATCGTCATCCGATGTCAGTAAGTGTGGTATATTGAGCCCCGGTTGTTTGTGTGGCTCCAACTGTCGGGTATTCGGCCATGTGCAGAGACAGTCGGTAAGCTAACAGCGCATCGAGGAAGCTTCTCGCTCCGTGACACCGCCGACGTTACAACTCGGTCGCCCCACATTTAGAAGGCGCATTGCATTATGCGCAGCGTTTGTGGTATGTGAAACTTTGAAGCGTTGTAGCTCCCAAACTAATAGTGATCGGAATGTCATTTAAATTGATTTGGACGCAGCTGGTTTCAACGAATCCAATGCACGATAGAAAAAAAACTATTGTTCCATTTAAAAAATTATATATTTGTGCTGTAACTCTTTGGAAAATAATACAATAAACTACGTTCATAGCTCCGCAGGGCCGCGGTGGAGTAGCCGAGCGGTCTAAAGCGTCTCACTGCTGAGAGCGCGGTTGCTCGCCGTGGAGGTTCGAGTCCTCCCTGGTGCATGGGTGTGTGTGTTGTCCTTAGGTTAGTTTACCTAGGTTTTAGTAGTTTGTAAGCTACGGACTGATGACCACGCTGTTTGGTCCGATAGATTAAAAAAAAATTCTCCGCAGAAAGTGTAACATTTCTTGTGTTGACCTACCGCATTAAAATTTCCCGTCACATATTATTTTATATGTTACAGAGGCAAACACACTTACTGAGACACCCTGTATATATATTTACAAAGCTCTCCAATTTTAATAAGATAAAGAGTTACTTGTGAAAATGTAATATAAGAAAAAGAACATTGTCAAACGATTAAAATTTGCATCAGCGAAGTGAATCGTCATCTATACTGCACATTTAAAAATTGCGTGTGTTCTTGCCACACGGGCACTGTGGTGCAGGAAATTCCACTGTCCATTCCGGTACAGTTCTGGCCGAAACCGACGGATGTGTTCCATCAGACGTTTCAAAAGTGCTTCGTAAAAGTCTGCGTTGGCGTGACCCTCGGGTACAGAGGTTCATGATGGATCAAGCCCTTAAACATCGAGAACGTCTATCGACATCGTCTTTATATTTGGATTTTGTCAGCGATGTTTTTTTTTTTTTTTGGGGGGGGGGGACGTGGGGAAGACGTTGACCACTATACCATTGACTGTATTAGTAGCACCAACTCTTATCTCCTGTAACGGTGGTTCCCAAAATTTGCGGATTCCGGTCAGACAAATCGGTGAAATCTCGCTTCAGTCCGAGTTTGTTTCTGCTAGTATGTCAGCATGTGCAGTTCATACCGGCTACAAATTTTCCGCTCTCCCAAATGATGTTCGTGAGCAATAGTGCTTACACTGTCAGTGTTGATCTTGTCTGCAATTATTCTGAAAGACAGCCGCCGGTCAACCACAATCATCCGTCGCACTGGTTGGATGTTGTCTGGCACTGTGGCTGTGGACGGTTGACCGGAACGTGCCTCATCCTCGACGCCCTCCTTTCAGTCTCAAACACACAATTTGTACTCACAGCTTCAACACAATACACTTGAACCAAAGCCAGTTTTACACGAGGAACGTTCTGCTGTAAATCGACTACTCGATGTGCCTGCGCCTTTCGCGCCTGCGTGTGAATCAGCAGCCAATAGCATCGCGAGTGCGTCTATGACGTCAATGATGAATAGATTATGCCGATTGGGAAGTTCTAAATAACTGAGTGTGCCGCAGAGTGCTCATGCGCAGAAGCAAGGGACTGTAGTGGCGTCTGCTAACACCGGGTGTTAACTCATTCTGGTCGAACTCATTCCTTTTATAGAAATGTTTTCCCAGCTCCTTCAACTATTTTCCATTATTTTCTTTGTGTTCTCATGAAATTGAAAAGGGTGCAGCGGACCCTAATTTTTTTTTCTACTAGCGTTCACCTACAGAATTGAAGAAATATGTGCAGACAGACAGATATTAACGTATTACGTGAAAAAAAAGCTGCACTATGCATAAATACGAATGAAATGAATGAAAAATATAAACGTGTTTTAATGAAAATTACTTCAACACTGAAACACTCAGATTTATTAGAAGAGAAAATTATTTTCGACGTAATTTAACCGTTCGCAAGAAAACTAGAAAAAACTAGGTGCTTTTTACTTCATTTTCGGAAATGTTTTATGTGCTACATAAATATTCTCTTCAGCTATTAAATTTATAAGTTTCGAAATTTTTCGATAATACTTTTGTATTTTTATGTTATAAATACAGTACAGAATTTGACTCATGGTATTAGACGATAATAGCAAATACGTACAACCTTTCAGTCTTCAGTAAACTCAATATCAATTACTTTTCCCACGTAAAAAGTGCCCTACAACTTCACTTCGTCATTCAGATACGAAACTATGCAGCAGACAGCTCTACAATTTTGTTGCTATCGTCTAAAGGAAAACGAGCACTCGAAACAAACGAGACTCAGTACGCGAATACCACGCCAGGGGAGCTGCAGCAGACGTAATCGGCTCGAGTTGTCAACTGCGACAAGAACGTCGATTGTGTAAAAGGGGCTTAACATCCGATGTGTCTCCGTCGTCGTTTTGCCTGTTTTGTAACAAAACGTGACGTTAACGCGTGTTGCAGTGTTTCAGTGGGATAACTTGGCTTATGTGGTTTCTTTTTTGTTGTGTCGTGAGCATGAGAGTGAGCAAAAGATCCAGAGAAGCTACAACACTAAAACACAATGTACAACTCATTTGCAAGCCTACTGATATGCAAACATACACATATCAAGCATACTCAACATACAAATTTAACACATACTTAGCCGGCCGCGGTGGCCGAGGGGACTGAGGCGCTCCAGTCCGGTCTGCACGGCCACTACGCTCGGTGGTTCGAATCCCCCCTCGGGCATGGATATTTGTGCCGTCCTTAGTGTTAGCTAGTTCGTAGGTAGTTTGTAAGTTTAGGGATTGATGACCTCGTAGTTAAGTCACATAAGCTCTACAAACATTTGAACATTTTTCACACACACTTAATTACACAAAACCGTACAAAACCATAGCAGCTGATAAGAAATCTAATACTACAAAATTATAAAATTACATATAGCCAGCAAACACAAATGAAATAGCACCTGCGGCTGCTCCAATGTATTGAAACATATGCAAGCATACATACGTCGAGTGCCCCAATTGAGTCATGATGCTTGGCACAGTTGTTGCCTCCGTACAGTTCCCCTGTATAAATGCTGCATCTCTAGCGTCGCAACTTAAACAGCAATAGCAATCTTCAGAATATCGGAAGTCATTTAAGGAGCTCTTTCACCAATAAAAATGAGTGCAAGTTATGTTATGATGTTTTTCCTGGGAGAATTGTAGAACATTAAATATCGTAAGTGTACTTGCGGTGTTTGTACAGGGAAAGTTTACTGTGTACATGCATGCCATGCTTTCGCTCGCCCATTAAGTTGGTCTTATTGTCGTCCCAGGTTGTTTGTAGTCAACAATATTTTCATTGTAGATGTGGTCATCAGTACGAATGTAACCAGTTATTTCCCTTAGCATAGTAACTAATAATTAACTGTGTGAACGGGTTCCGAGTTTGCTACTTTTGCAATTAGCATAATTTATTACGTTTCTGGCTAATAAAGTACTCTAGTTGAGCACAAAAAATAATGACCTGGATCTCAACCCAAAGAATGATGAGAAACATAAGTGCTAATTTTTTTTATATTAACATTGATAACGAACATAATTTCGTATATAAAGCTAAAGAAAAAACTATAAATATATAAATAAATAAAATTAAATTAAAAAACCGAAATTCCACAGATTATGATTCTCGTTTTTATATAATAATTAAAAATATTTTTCGTGAATCTTTGGCTCTACGTCTATTTAGCGCTACAAATAATTTGTGTTGTTAGTTTATAATGTTACTGCTATATGTGTTAAGGATTTAGGAATAACAGCTGTGATGCAGTGGTTGACAAGTCAGGGGGGAGACTTCTATGAGGAGGGTATACAAAAACTGATATAACGATATGACAAGTGCCTCAATATTGACGAAATTATGTAGAAAAGTAGATTAAGGTACAGGCTTTCATGTAAAAATAAAATTATTGAGTTAGCACGTCTATTTTTACTTTCAAAAGGGTACTTACGTGAAAAACACTCCTCGTATTATAATGTTTAAAGATTTTCTTTACCTTATTTCCTTACCGAATTAAAAAAAATACAATAAAAATACTACACGTTGATCTTGCCAAAAGAAGCGGAAGCGATTCCTGGTGTTGTAGCTCTCAGGGAAACTCTGGGATGCTCTCTGTCTGACGTACCTCCGGGGTATCACTGTGATTGCTACTGTTTGTTATTAAATAATATCTTTGGTTAATTTGGCTACCTTAAGAGAATGGACTTAGTTTGCATTGTTCCACGCGACGCGTTTCACAAAAATTATTTCCGGTTGCCCAATCGTAGCTGATAATGGGGTATATATAAGTAGTAGCGACATTAGAGGCAGTGTCAGTTGACGAGCAGGGGAGCGTGCCACACCACTGAATACTCACAGAGATGCCACGCTGTACGAGAAGATTTAGGCCAAGTCATTTTCCTGTCTATAAGGTCTCCATTTTGGGCTCCACGTTGAGTTCTCACACTGACTCTGTCATCTGGGTCGCAGAGTGTACCACCGTTTCAGTGCAGTGCTTTGTACGGTAGAGGGAGCTAGTTGAGTTGACATGTCTCTCAATGTGTATGCGCGAGCACCACATCATCGCCTGAGCAGTTTCTAAAATATGGGTCTGTTCACCGACCTTTTTAGACAAACCTTTAGGCAAACTGAGGTAAAGCGTTATTGCTGACTGAATCCATCCAGAAGGCGACCGGACTTCATCAATAAGTTAAAGAAAGCTAATTACGGCCGCGCCGAAGGTTTGTCTACCTTAAGAGGCTGGACTTATTGTTCCACGCGACGCGTTTCACTAAAAGTATAAAATGATTCCCGGTTAGGCAATCGCAGCTGATAATGGGCTCTATATAAGTAGTAGCAACATTAGAGGCAGCGTCAGTTGACGAGCAGGGGCGCCTGCAACACCATTGAATACTGACAGAGATGCCTTGCTATAGGAGAAGATTTAGGCTAAGTCGTAATGTCTGTCTATAAGGTCTCCATTTGGGCTCCATGTTGCAATGACATGAGTTCTCACACTGACCATGTTAGCTGGGTCGCAGCGTGTACCACCTCTTCACTGCAGTGCGTTGCACTATAGGGGGAGCTTGATGACATGTCTCTCAAAGTGTATGCGCGAGCCCCACATCATCGCCTCATCAGTTTGTAAAATATGGGACCGTTCACCGACCTTTTCAGACAAATCTTTCATATCAAGTTGTCAAAGTTGCCTTGGACACATCTGAATGAAAGTACACCGTTGGATTACGCAATAGCTTCCGGAGTCCAGCACCGTTTCGTCTTAAACGCGAAATGTTGTGTTGTTGTGGTCTTCAGTCTGGAGACTGGTTTGATGCAGCTCTCCACAATACCCTATCCTGAGCAAGCCTCTTCATCTCCACATAAGAGCGACAACCTACATCTGTCTGAATCGGCTTACTGTATCCATCTCTTGGTCTTCCCCTGCGATTTTTACCCCATACACTTCCCTCCAACGCTAAATTCACAATTCCTTGATGTCTAAGAATGTGTCCTACCAATCTATCCCTTCTTTTAGCCAAGGTATGCCAGAAATTCCTTTTCTCCCCAATTCTGTTCAGTAAACGCGAAATATGAAAATTAAAACCGAACTCATTTTATTTGCGGAACTTTTACTTTAGAGCGCCCTCCAAGTCGGCGGTGTATCCGTAATCTGCGCGTGCCGTGGCTCGAAGGAAGTCTGTTAGACTGCAATGCAAGGAGTGGGGGGAGGGGGCGGCCTCGGAGGGCGGCCGTAATCCGCCGAGATTCTGCACACCCTCCCTCCTCCCTCCTCCCCCCTCCTCTCAGATAAAGAAGTCTCCGGCTGCCGGAGCCTCGTGCCCCAGGGCTACAGCCTGCAGGCTCCAGGCTCCGAACCAATGAATTTTAAACGAGCCGCCCTCCCTGCAGCTCGTCACACGTGCGCACCCTCTGACGGCCTCTCTCGCCCCTTTCTCTCTCCTACACACACACACACACACACACACACACACATACGAAATCAGAATGCCTTCCTGCAGGGTGTCAGCTCGCGTGCGAAATAAAATGGAGACCATTTCGCGCCACTGTGAAAGTAATTGCCAGCTGTATGTGTTTGACACTAGTGATGGGAACAATCGAATGAAAACAATCGATTCATTCGGTTGTTGGGAAAAAAAATCGATCATTCGGTTATAGTTTCTCGTATCGGTTGAATTATTCATTCATTCTTCTGAGTGAAACCAGTCGGTGGGACCAACCGAATGAAATAACCGATTCCGTCGTTCTTTTGAGTAAAACCAGTCGGTGGGATCAACCGAATGAAAAAATCGACGCAGTCGGTTGGACTACTCATTCCTTCTTTTGAGTGAAATCAGTCGGTAGGAGCAACCGAATAAAAAATTCGACACAGTCAGTTGAACCGCTCATTCCTTTTCTTTTGAGTTAATTCAGTCGATGGGACCAACCGAATGAAAAAATTGACACAGTACGTTGGCCTCTTCATTCGTTCTTTTGAGTTAAACCAGTCAGTGGAAGCAACCGAATGAAACAGTCAGTCGGTCGTAGTTATACTATGTTGGATTAATATTCGTTTACTTTTTTCGAATGAAAGTAGTCTGTGGGAACAACCAAATAAAAACATGTGAGACTTTTGCAGTTTTGTACATTGACTGAAATACTCATTCTTTCTTTTCAAGTGAAAACAGGCAGTAAGTTTTTCTGTCGGTTGAAAACATTCATATAAAGGACAGAGACTTGTTTCATTCGGTGGTCGCGCATCGAATGGAACCACTCAAACCCACTGAATGAGTGAAAACATTCATATAGCGGCTGCAACCGACAGAGACTGGTTTTATTCGATTGTTTTGCATCGACTGAAACAACTCAAACCCCGCCAGTGAGTGAAAACATTCATACGGCCACAGAGACTATTTTCATTCGGTTGTTTCATTCGACTGAAAAAACCGACTGAACGAAAAAACAACCGATTGACCAATCGGTTGTTAAAAACAGTCGGTTGTCCCATCACTATTTGACACTGACGATTAACAGTATAAAGTGTTGGACTTTAGCACGATACCACAATCTAACATATACAGTCACGACACTTACGCAGATTTATGTAGCGCTCCAAGCGGTCGGAAAGCTTCATTTCTGAATACGACATTGGAAGAGTGCGAATAGCATCGTTTATATTGATTTTAACATACTTTTTACACTATGAAACGTATGTAATACATTAAAATAGGTAATAACTTAAAAACAGCTCTACATTATCTTAATTAAGTTTCCTAAGGTCCCTGGCAAGGTACGAAACGGTACATTACAGAATAGTTTATTTACCGCTATCTAGTAACCTACAGGCTTCTGATAAATAATTTAATTCTCTATTAGAAATAAAAAATAGCTAGGAAATACCAGAAGACTTTTCCTTTGGCAGAAAGACGTCGCTTTTCTACTAACAAACGTTAAGGTTTCTTCACTATAACTCCAGTCGAATCAGTGAGTTTCAACGTAGCAAACGTATATAGAATGCAATAACTACAGTATATGGTTCCAAATCAGCTACAACAGTTGTAGTTGAAGGAAACACGTCACAAACGTGGCAATAAAACGGCAAAACAATGAAACTGTTTTCCAACAAAGACGAAGGCAATTCCACAGTTGTTGCTACAGCTGATCCACAAATGGCAAGAATCGTCAAAACTTCGCCTTTTTAAGCTAAAGTAATTACATTGAACATAATATGCACGTTTAAGGAAGACGTATGAGGTGTAAAACTGTACGAATCATTAGACTTTACACCGAATTTATACACGTCAAAAAACTGCCTGTCATAGCACGAAAAGATCATAATAGAAATTTATTATTTTCTTATGTTTATAGTCTACTTACTTTAAGCGGAATAAGATTGAAATACACACATATTCGTAAGTATTTGTTCAAGACGAAGTTGTTGTTTATACCACTGATTCACTTTTATTGACTGTTTTTACATTAATTTCCGTATGATTTTACGTCTCTTGATATTTTACTAATGCTTGTAACGCAAAAATTGTACTAAGAATTTCGTTAATTACGCACAAAAGATATTACAACAAACATCATAACTGTGGTGGCTTCTCCACCGCTAGGAGCGCTAGTGTCGTTGCAGCTGTCAATTGGTAACAACTTTTACAGCAATGTGTGTCGCGACTGCTTATGCTAGACTGTGACGATACTAAAACAGGCCAGAGAGTTTCCTTTTTTTCCTGCTGTTTTCCTACAGGTACTGTACTTTAACCCTTTATGGGATAGTGATCGACATATTGCCCACCTGCCATAAGTGCAAAACAATGTACATTGCTCTTTGCCTTCCTTGTTTTCATCCATTTCATTCTAAATAACAAGTTTACAACTGGAATCTGTAATATTTCATAGCGTTTGTTAATGTTTTATTATTTGAATATTGTAATCTGTCCAATTTTTATAATTCAGTAAATTATTTAATAAATTGTATCTTCTTTGCATTTTAAATGACATTTTTTAATTATGTATTCCAGATGTAAGAACGTGGTCTTTTAAATGACAACCTTTCACAGTAGTCTTGTATTGTTCTAACACTTTATAGTTTCCAACTTCTCTTACTCAGTGACTGTTCCGTCGATCTCACTCTTATATTGAGTGTTTCATTCACCACTTTTCTTATATTTACACTGTCATCACAATTTTGTAGCCGAAATAAGGGAAATAAAAAAAGTTTTATAGTATTGTTTATTGTGGGTACAAAGAAAATTGCACGTGTTTATGTTTTATAAAAAGAAACTGAAAGGTATTTATTTACAAAAATTACCTTACACTACTACATTAAATCAGGCCAACTATTTTTATAATCATAAGTAATTACCATTCCGAAATTCACGATGTAATTGAGACGCAGGGTTCTTGTTGAGACCTCATTTGAATATCGTCATGAAGCTTTTCCACTGATAAAAAAGAAAAAATATACATATATATATATGTACGACTCGATAAACTGTTACTATTTCTTACATATTTCAACATACAACAAATTCTAAATTACAGTAAATATGTTGTAATTACCTGCATTATCACTGTACTTTAAAATTATGTAACACTTTATAGTGACCAACTTCTCTTATTCACTCACTGTTCCGTCGATCCTGAGATAACATTTTATACATTATGAATGAAAAACACAAGATAACTGTGAGATATTCTGCAAATGTATTGGTTTACGGACCAGTTTTTGGCTGTTACGCCATCATCAGTTAAATACTACAAGTTTAATTTTCAAAGATCAAGGAAGACTAGTGCTTTGGTTTATAACTAACCTGAGGAATTATTATAATTCAGGTTGTGGTGTTAGTTCCTGACTGATAAAATATGTGACAATATAATAAATTATCAATTTATCCTAAGAAATATAAACTGAAATAATAGAAATTAGCTGAAAAATTGACCAAATATTTATCTTACCTCAAAGAGGTCCAATGTCTGGAAATATGGAAGCGTTGTGAATATATGTTAAAAAAAATTATCTGGTTAAATTGAACTAGAAAAAATTCTCAAACAGTTTCAACGTCTGCAACATGGAAGTGTGTGACAAAGTTGAATGAAACATCTGTAAATATTTGTTAAAATTTTAACTGGTTAAATAAAACTATGGTTACTAGTTACATGATCTAATTTGTAATGCCTTATTTTACTAGTAATCATAGTTTAATTTAAGCAATTAAAAACTTAACATATTTTTACAGCTGTTTCATTGAACTTTGCCACACGCTTCCATGTTGCAGACATTGAACATGTTTGAGATATTTTTCTTTCTAGTTTAATTTAACCAGTTAAAAAATTTTAACATATATTCACAACGCTTCCATGTTTCCAGTCACTGGATCTGTTTAAGATAATTACAATTAATTCAATTCATATTTCTTAGGATAATGTCAGAATTTATTATATTATCATATTATTTATTATATTATAATTTATTATATTATTATAATAAATCCCTCAATGAATGAAACACACAAGATAACTGTGAGATATTCTGCAAATGTGTTGGTTTACGAACCGGTTTTAGGCTGTTACGCCATCATCAGTCAAACAGTACAAGTTTAATTTTCAAAGATCAAGGAAGACTAGTGCTTTGCATTATAACTAATCTGAGGAATTATTATAATTCAAGTTGTGGTGTAAATTCCTGACTGATAAAATATGTGACAATATAATGAATTATCACTTTATCCTAAGAAATATAAACTGAAATAATAAAAATTAGCTGAAAAATTGACCAAAAATTTATCTTATCTCAAACAGGTCCAATGTCTGGAAACATGGAAACGTTGTGAATATATGTTAAAAAATTTTATCTGGTTAAATTAAACTAGAAAAAAATAATCTTGAACAGTTTCAATGTCTGCAACATGGAAGCGTGTGACAAAGTTGAATGAAACATCTGTAAATATTTGTTAAAATTTTAACTGGTTAAATAAAACTATGGTTACTAGTTACCTGATATAATTTGTAATGCCTTATTTTACTAGTAATCATAGTTTAATTTAACCAATTAAAAACTTAAGATATTTGTACAGACGTTTCATTCAACATTGCCACATGTTTCTATGTTGCATACATTGAACCTGTTTGAGATATTTTTCTTTCTAGTTTAATTTAACCAGTTAAAATTTTTTATCATATATTCACAATGCTTTCATGTTTCCAGACACTGGACCTGTTTAAGATAATTTCAATTAATTCAATTCATATTTCTTAGGAATATGTCATAATTTATTATATTATCACATTATTTATTATATTGTCATTTAATATATTATAATAATAAATTGCTCAGGTTTGATATAAACCACATCAATAGTCTTTCTTGATTGTGATAAATCTAACCAACTTCTGATCTTTGAAACTTAAACTTCTAATTTTTACCTGATGATGATGCAATAACCGAAAACCGGTTCGTAATCCAATAAATTTACAGAATATCTCACTCTTACCTTGTGTGTTTCATTCACAACATCTGTTATATTTACACTGTCATCACAAGTTTTTAGCCGAAATAAGGAAAATATTAAATTTTTTTTAGTATTGTTTATTGTGGGTAGAGAGAAAATTGCACTTGTTTATGTTTTATAAAAAGAAACTAAAAGGTGTTTATATACAAAAATTACCTTGCACAACCAAATTAAATTAGCCCGACTATTTTTGTAATCATAAGTAATTACCATTCCGAAATTCGCGATGTATTTGAGACGCGGTTCTTGTTGAGACCTCATTTGAATAACCTCATAAAGCTTTTTCACTTTAAAAAACCGTAAACTGTCACTATTTCTTAATATTTCAACATACAAGAAAGTCTAAATTACAGTAAATGTTGTAATTACCTGCAATAGTCTGTCATATATATTCAGAATCGTCACTAAATTCTCCTTTAGATCTAGAGTCACTGAATAGATCTGTAAGCGATCGTATGCAATGTGACATATTGGCGGCACTACTTACGTATGGATGTGTCGTTTCTCTTGCTGGTGCTGCCTTCTAGACGATATTTTGCATAACTAAAGCACCAAGCTGCATAACGAAACACACGAACTGCTAGTGTAGCCCGAAGTTCGTTTCCTGTGCATTATTTATGTCACGTCGAGCATAGCTCATTCGCTCGCCTGTAATGCTTAATGCACGGACTGCGAGCATAGCTTGCAGCCAGACTGCAAACTGTTAAAAAAGTGTTGCCTTACCAATAAATGTTATGCATTTCTGAGTGAAACACAGCGATCAGTCGCGACAAACTGTTAATTGAATATCGATTTCGGCTAGATTGCTAGCAATCCAGAACAGGAAAGCATAAGTTATACGAAACACTAATATAACGGTACATAACATCTACGTTTACGTAGCGACTTTATGAACTTCCTACACTGTGCATTTTATGTAGCGTGCGTGCTCATCATATTACTCTCTTTGAGGAATATGTGCAAATTCTGGAAGCTCTTCATAACCAGTTTGAGTCCAGGTTTGAAAAAGTGTAAATACTGTCTCAGCTCTTTGCAATACCATTTTCAGTTGAGGTTAACAATGTTCCTACCAGGTTTCAAATGTAACTGTTTAATTTACAGTGTGACGATTTATTAAGGACAAATATATAATTACAATGAACGTTTGGCAGATTTTTATAATAACGTTCTGCAAGACAGACTTCCAAGATTGTATGCCATTGTTTCATGGATAACGTGCATGTTTGGTTCGACGTACATGAGTGAACAATTCTTTTCTACTACCAAAACACCTTGTCAGATCACAACCTAACATGTCTACGATTACAAATATCTCAAACATAGAGCGAAGAAAACCGAAATGAAAATGTCGGAAAATGTCTACTTAATCATACTGTACAGCTTCGCTCTAAATTATAGAGAAAATTTATTAAGTTCCACTGTCTTTACTTTATAACATTGCTATCCTTACCTTTAATTATTCATAAATTATACTGTTCTTATGGTAAAGAGACGATATAGGCCAACAATTGATTGTTATCTGTGTCTACTATTTAATAAAAGTAGTATGTTTTAAAATTAGGGTATCATAGACCTCACTGTATTCTTCACTCCTGTCTGTGCCCTGTATTTCCTAAGTTGTTGCACTTCATATGCTGCATTCCATTTCTCCGCGGCAGCAGTGCAGAGTGCATGACGTCACACGGTCCCCTCTCCTTGTGAGTAGTCAGCCTCGGCTGACGTCACACCGCCGCTGTCTCTCCTCCCCTGCCCTAAACAGTTTCGTGACTGTCTGTGATAGACTATGGTGCGTCAGTCTCAGGTTAACCCACCGCTTTGCCACTCAAAAATGCACTAGAAAGCATTAACTAATGCACTCTTTCAATGCTCACACCAGATATGAACTATCTCGGTCGGCACTATGAACAATGCTCAATCCTCATCTGGGGTTTCGCTAAGGTCCGCTACACGACAGAGGTGCTCCTTACTGCTTCTCTGCACAACAATCGCTGTGAGAGTGTCGCAACAACACACAAAGCCGACACAGGCGAGAGAGCGAGTCTACCTAAAATTTTCTTGTTCCGTTTGTGTTTATCTTCTGACGACGCTGGTGCTTCCCTGCAAGTGGTTCGCCCACAAATTGCATAGTGTGTCTTAAAACGCCTTATGGCTTGCAGACCAATAGTGAGTGAGCTAATGTCTCGTTTAGGTATTCCCTCTCAGAGATGACAGTGCCAGTTGGAATTCGCGGTGGGCGCGGGGACAGAGGCGCTCCAGTCACGGTCTGCACGGCCACTACGGTCGGGGGTTCGAATCCCCCCTCGGGTAATGATATTTGTGCCGTCCTTAGTATTAGCTAGTTTGTAAGTTTAGGGACTGATGACCCCGTAGTTATGTCCCATACGCTATACAAACAAACAATTCGTATTACACCTATGTCGCCGGCCGCGGTGGCCGAGGGGACTGAGGCGCTCCAGTCACGGTCTGCACCGCCACTACGGTCGGGGGTTCGAATCCTCCCTCGGGAATGGATATTTGTGCCGTCCTTAGTATTAGTTAGTTCATAAGTAGTTTGTAAATTTAGGGACTGATGACCCCGTAGTTAAGTCCCATAAGCTATACAAACATTTGAACATTTACACCTGCGTCCTAAAAGCTGCAAGTAAACACCTTCTGTTGAGAGTGGTATTGATGCTTTAAAAAGGATTTTAAAGCGTCCGCATTTCCCCAAGAAGGCAGTGGCTTTCTGGCCGCAGACCGCCTGGGGCGAGGGAGTTAGGTTGAGGAGCCTTCCGCCCACCTGTGTCGCCACTCGCCACCACTCGGGCGCCTCACATCGCTTTAGAAAAAAAAAAAGCGTTTGTTCACTAGTATGTGTCAGTCTTGATTACCTTGTTGTACTTGCGACATGATCTCGGAATTTCCATATCAAAAAATTTGCATTATTATCATTGAAAATGGCCGTACCCTATCGAGTTTCTATTCAAAATATTCGCCTTGTCTGCTTACAACGTCTGTGCATAGGTGCCACATTCCTGAAGCTGATTACGGACTGTTTATGTTGATATTAAGCGTCATATTGTTGCCTGGAGGGTGCTTTGCAGCTGCACTGCACTCAGCCTCTTGTCTCTACGGTCTGTTAACCGGAGATATCGATCAACTATTGCTGATTTTAACCATGGCCGATCTTGGCCTTGACTTCCTTTAACTGTTCCTGTTGTGCGAAATCCTATCCACATCCTGGAATTTACACTTTGGGAAACACAAATAGCTGCAATCCCCTCCTGCTGTGTCTGTACCGCCGGCCGCGGTGGCCGAGGGGACTAAGGCGCTCCAGTCACGGTCTGCACGGCCACTACGGTCGGGGGTTCGAATCCCCCCTCGGGCATGGATATTTGTGCCGTCCTAGTTCGTAAGTAGTTTGTAAGTTCAGGGACTGATGACCCCGTAGTTAAGTCCCATAGACTATCCAAACTATTGAATTGAATTGTGTCTGAACCACTTCCGACCTGCCTACGGTAGGGTAGGGTAAACACAAGTCAAAACCAACTCCTCTGCAGTAACTTTCTGTTATTACCACTATCTCTTTTGTCGTAATATTGTTGTCTCCACTCCGCAGAACCGACAGAAAGACGTCTAACCATTTTAGTTCATTCTGCCGAAGATAATAGTTCAGAACCTAGATATCTCAACTGATCCCCAGTGTATTTCACACGAGGGCCCCTTAGGGAAGACAATAGAAATTAGGGCTCGTACAGAGTTATAGGTGCAAGCATTCATTTTCATTCCTTCTACCTGTGAGCCTAAGAGGAAGTGAAATGACAATGGTGGTACAGCGCAATGCAGAGTAGGTATGCAGATGCAGATATGCTAACAACTCGGTTCGTCTATGCAAACTAGTTACGTGTGGAGTGCTAAGTTGGGAAACTCGTAATGAGGAGGTGCAGCAAACTTCTCACGGTTTTCGTTAGTCAGAGGGAGTGGTTTGTTTATCTCCGTGTCACGACGGACTTTCTTCTCCGCTGACGGCAGAGTCAGATATTTGTAGAGTCATCTGCACCAGGGATGTAGCCCTTTCTCTGCATTCCTATGCTGAACGCGCTTATGATGTAACTCTCCCCTCTGCTCCGAGACGACGTGACGTCCTCTCTAAAGTAATTTTTGTCCGATTTTAAGAGAGGTATTCAGTGGTACACTTCGAGTTTCTCACATCTTACAGTATGAGACCTTCACTCGATGAAAATATGAATTCCTTATTGGACAGAGTTGCCATGTTGCATCCATTTAAGTGAAGTATTGTAAAAAAAAGAATTAGATAATTTGCCTAAACTTTGAGTACTGTTGTATCTTGTACATTTTAGTGTATTAAATGTAGGTAAGATACCGATAAATCAGAGAACATTCTTGAGATATTGTTTTTACATCCAAGACATGACACTTCCAATTCTGTC
Source organism: Locusta migratoria (assembly GCA_026315105.1). Classification (NCBI taxonomy): domain Eukaryota; kingdom Metazoa; phylum Arthropoda; class Insecta; order Orthoptera; family Acrididae; genus Locusta; species Locusta migratoria. The sequence goes on along the minus strand of CM048748.1, from coordinate 284,612,733 downwards.
TCTGAACATCGTGAATCATGTGTGATAAACCACCCTTATTTTTATTTCTGGCTAGCTAAAACACACAGTTTCTGCTTAATAATTTACTTCGCACTGTCGAACACCACATCCCTCCAACCCTCTCTATTTTTCCCTCTCCTGCTCAAAATGTTCAAATGTTTGTATAGTTTATGGGACTTAACTACGGCGTCATTAGTTCCTAAACTTACAAACTACTTATGAACTACTTACGAACTAGGACGGCACAAATATCCATGCCCGAGGGGGGATTCGAATCCCCGACCGTAATGGCCGTGCAGACCGTGACTGGAGCGCCGCAGACCCCTCGGCCACCGCGGCCGGCCCTCTCCTGCTCTTTGTCCATATCTTCAGTATCTCTGTCCATCTTTTCCTTCCCCTCTCTTGACCTCTCTCTTCCGCCCCCTACATCTCCTCTGTTCATTCCACCTTTTCGGTTCATCTTCTCTTCCGTCTATCTGTGAAAACTCACATAAATCTGTCAAATTTGGTAGTGCAAACTGCACGGCACCTTTTGCCATGTACCATGCACTAACTCGTGGCTTACAAAATCCCTCTACATGAAAACATTCATACTGTAACTAATATTCCAGTATTTTATCTCTGTCTTTTCTAAGGTACACTCATGTTTAGATGGTCAAGTTTGAAAATTTTCTTCAAAATAGCAATACACCTTTAGGTACATCGAAGTCACACCATACACCAAAAGAAATTGTACGAAATCAATGACCTTGTTCTTGTTTTCAAGCTCACGTACAAGCACTGCAGGATACCTTCTGTTTAGTCACTTGCCGATATTCTGTAACACCAAACCGTTACACAGGTTCTTCTCATCTGATAAAACTATGTTAAATGTTAACCTTTCATTTTTTGCACATATTCATAATTTTCCACTTAACCTTCCTGAAAAGAGACTCTACTCCTACAGATAATTGCACTGCCATCAGGTAACTAATTACTTGTTCCACATACATCGTAGCAGAAATATGTATTTTCGTCACTAATTCACTCTGCAGTTCCGTCTTGAATTAATATAAAATAGCAAGGACAGTGAGGAAGGGCGGGAAAAGCATTCGCCAATTACTGTCGTCTCTGCACCTGTTTTGTGGGAAGCTTTTTAAAGCTTATCACTTTTATACTTGTGTCAATGATAAATCGATGGCCAGGAAAATATTTTGTCTCGATTTGTATATCAAAGATATTGAACTGAAGGTGAGGCATTGAACTAAAATTTGTGTTGCGACTTCATGGATACAGAGATGGCACCGACTGTCTGAAAGCACCCCACCCCCTCCATAACTCAGACATCCATTCTGCCGCATGTTCCCCTATATAAACACTCATAAACGTTGCCGAGCCTCTCCAATAGCGGAACAGCATTCTAGCAATGAACGTCAATGACTTGTACCTTAGGCACAAGTGATATACGCATTAAATAATAAATCAATGTCCAAAGACATATTTTATCTCGATATATACCAAAGACGTTGAATTGTAAGGCAGTCCATTAGAATCCGGTGGCTTAGTGTTTATAGTGCTTCCTTAGTAAGCAGGCGGTCTGGGGTTCGAATCCTCGCTGCAGCATAAATTTTAATTCAATGCCTCTGCTTCAATAGAATATCTTTGTGTGATTGCCTTAATCCGGCCCTGAATCGTACAAAGATATCTAATAGTTCTACTCACCACAAAAAAAAAAAAAAAAAAAAAAAAAAAAAAAAAAAAAAAAAAAAAAAAAACCTTGAAACTTGTCTCACAAACGTGCTTAGAACCTTCATTGCATCCTTTTATCTTTGACAGTCTGCAAGCCTACTGAAGACAGACTACATGGGTAGAATTTCAAAGAAGCTGTCTGTATCTGCTAAATCTGAAAGATACTTTGAGATGGGATTTGTGATTTTAACTTTGAGTTCATTGCATTCTAGGTCCACGACAGCCCAAAACTGATGACAATGGATGAAAAAATTGTTCATAGCTCGCAAATATTGTTATCAAATCTTGCATTACAAAATTAAAAACAGGACGACAAAAAAAGATCTGAATTAATTTCGATGCTTTCAGCTGAAGCCGTGCAGCTGTCCTTTCATTTGAATCAGGTTTCTTATTAATAATCTCTGATGAAATGCCAACTGACTCAGCAACTACTCTTCATCATAATTTGTCTTTCAGTTAAGCACCGGCAACACTAGGTTGCGGGAAATTCCTTTGTTCTGTATAGGGTCATTTTTGTGGTAATACAGGTCACGATATTGCGTCAAAATGTTATCAAGATGCCTTTGAAAGCTATCAAGTACTTCGTGATCGAAGATCGAAGGATATTGCCTCAAAATTGGGAGGAGTACATGTAGCCTTTGATTGCAACAAGACTTAGACAAAAGGACAAGGTGTTTCAACAATTCCCAATAATCAGCTCTAATAGAGAAGAAATAATAAAACTCTCAACATTTCTAAAAACTAATCGCATCATAATTCAGTTCAGCGGCATAAGCACCGTCTCTGTTCAGTGAGTATACTTCACTAGAAGAAAACATTGCACACTGTGTTAATGCTAAGGTGACCATATTTTCTAGATTCAAATTCGGGACAGAACCACATTTTTTAGATCCAAATTCGGGACACATTACAAAATTTGTAATTTGTATATATATATTTTTCATTATATTAGAAGAAAGTAATAAGTACAAAATATCCGTTTAAGTTGTTACGAAACATACATTAATTTACGCTTTATTATTACTTTATATGATGAAGGAATGCGATCAGAACAACTGTATTTAACAGTACAGTGAATTTTCTTCGGTAAGTCTGTCTTTTTTGACAACATGTGAAAAAATTCTATATAAGTTTCATAATAATTTACTCTAGTTACTAACATTGATTTCACAGTTACTACGGCAAGATGTGTTACTTGTCCATATATTATTCATGTGGGGAAAATACCCTTTCAGTAACAGCATTGCCGGTCGCGGTGGCCGAGGGGACTGAGGCGCTCCAGTCACGGTCTGCACGGCCACTACGGTCTGGGTTTCGAATCCCCCCTCGGGCATGGATATTTGTGCCGTCCTTAGTAGTAGTTAGTTCATAAGTAGTTTGTAATTTTAGGGACTGATGACCCCGTAGTTAAGTCCCATAAGCTGTACAAACATTTGAACATTTGAGTAACAGCATTATTTCCGGAAAGGCAGAATAGAAACTGCACTAGCTTAAGCACATTTGAGAATGATACATGATTCTGTCCGAAATGAGACAGACCTGGAAAAGTGGTGTTAGCAGTCCATTCACTGATTTTCTCACTTGTATACTTTGTGCGCGTATGCTCAGTGGAAACAGTTTGAAACGGTTTCGACAGTTTGTGATAAGTACCTTAAGTCTAACGAACGTTTTGTCTAACAGTTTCCCATCAAATTCAAACTAATAATAAAATAGACCGATACAGGTGAGATAGATTTCTAAATCGGAACATAATTGTTAAACGCAGTATAAATAGGTGTACCGAATTACCTTTGAAAAATTGGGGAGAGACGAACATACAATACCAACCAATGGCAATAACTAAGAGCATCATTCGAAATAATCGTTTAAGATAAGCGGTTTATCATAAATATCTACTAAAATTGCCTGTAGAATCTTCTAAAATTGCGCTGGATGAAAAATATTCCACATGTTTTTTCTGCTTTGTTTTTAATTTCAGTAACCAAAAAATTGAATCATTTAGAGCTGTGCTCGGGCCCCCTTCAGCACCGGGCCCTGGACCCAGGGGTCCACCCAGACCCACCCTTGTGGAGGCCATGTGTAGGACACATAGTCAAGCATATATGAAGTCGTAAGTATTGAAAACAAAACTTAAATGGGCAGATGGTAAAGTAGGAGCCGATGGACAGAAAGAGGAAAACGAGATGTACTGAATATTGTTCATAGTAAATTTTTGAATAAAATCAATGTTCCAGATCATTTTTATTTTATTACTATTTTTCGTTCTTTGGATACTGCATTTATAATTTTGTGCGTTATGCATATTACATTGTTTTACTGTTTCATAAATTCTAATCTGTTTTCATGACTATATGAAGATGAAATGTGTTCCGAAATTTATTTCGTTTCTAATATAAGACTGAAAAAATGCATATACAAACGGAAAAAACCGGGCTTAGCAGCTAGTAGGAGTATAATGCGAGAGTATGGGCTAATATATACAGGGAGAAGCGAAATTCGCGCACTCGAGTATCGCAGTGCGATTACACGCCTGCGAGCAATAATAATAATAAATTGTCTCGTACAAAATTTCGCACTGGGTGTATTTACGGTAGTAAATGAAGATTGAGATGCGCGTGTGTTCCATACGTCAGTGTGTTTCATCAACAAAGTTCTAGTTATTGCTGTTGAATATCGAAGGCGGCTTAAGGAACAATATGGACATAAAATTTCATGCCCAAAAATGGTATTTAACGACGCTACGGAGAGTTCAGACACCTTCGCAACACTCTTAGACATCCTCTCCAGCATCATTTCCACAGCGACAGTGTCTTCGATAAAAACAGCGTACAAAAAAGAAAGTATGACGTCACTGACGGCGAAGAATGTTGGGTGAAATCCCAAATTAACTGACAACGATCAATGAACACTAAGAATAATTGTGACCAGCCAACTTAGAAGTACCACGGCAAAAGCGACTCCCAAACTCACTTGAATAAACATGTTTCGATAGAAACTCTACGGTTGTAGATGGAAAAGTTCCAGTTCTTAAACGTTTAATAACGGAAGCCAACGGAAAGCTGCGAAGAAAAGGAAGTGGTTACACAAAAAAAAATGTTCAAATGTTTGTTAAGCTTATGGGACTTAACTACGGGGTCATCAGTCCCTAAACTTACAAACTACTTATGAACTACTTACGAACTAGGACGGCACAAATGTCCATGCCCGAGGGGGGATTCGAACCCCCGACCGTAGTGGCCGTGCAGACCGTGACTGAAGCGCCTCAGTCCCCGCGGCCACCGCGGCCGGCGTGGTTACACATTTATAAAATGTGCACACTTGATGATTGGAAGTATGTGGTATTGTTCGATGAATCAGCAATTACATTGTTTCCAATAAACAACTGACAGAGAATAAGGACCAAATACACACCTCCAACATGTTTGAAGTGATTGTCGGATGATTCTGGTACCATAATGCGTAACATTCTGTTGGACGTTTTACGAAGCTGCTCCACGAAGAGCTTGTTCTCAAAGCCAATGGTGAGCCAACACCTTAATTATACTAAAATACTATGTCTATTTTAGGTGTTCATATTATTTTGCCCACTCCCTATTAACTAGATGACACGTCTCCGATGTTGACGATGCCCGTGGTTACATGTCCACGGATGCACAGTGTTACGTCCCTCAGTGCAAATTTTTAATATTGTATGGCGGCGCAGAGCCATATAGAATAATTTCTTTCCGCTTATTCTAAGGTGGTTTATGTGTGCAACCTGTCAGGAACGTAGCTGTTAACTGCCACGAGTATTTGTGCAGAGTAATGGAAATGGCTACCTGTCATAACTGGGTCGAGCATTTCTGCACAAGGCGCAGTGGCACTTAGCGTAATGGTGCCCGCAGCGTGGCGCATATTCCATCATGGAGGTACGCGGAGAGTGTGCATCGAGGAAAGCCATGATTACACGCCATTTACTATTTACAAAAGGCCGAAGCTCGAGAACTCCAATGCTGCAGCTTCGGAATTATTGTTCGCAGAACTTTCAACAACTGGAATACCACATAATTTAAAGAGAAATACATCGTACCTGTGAACCACCTACTGTGGCGTGGAGTTGTATGTACAGTGTTATCAAATGAAACTTTTAGTACTGATTACGACTACCAAGCAATTTCGCTTGTTGCTGGATGTAAGCAAAGATGCAAGTTTATAATGGTGTTCATGTGAAATAAATCGAATGATACCTTGTTCCTTTATGCATCTATAACTTACATTCAGACGATTAGAAAAATTACGTAACACGAAAGCCAAGTTCCTAATTTTTTTTCTCTAAATTTATTGGCTTCGACGGGCTCTACTCGCGTCGTTGTATTTGTTCTTCACATACAACATATAAGACAGACCAAATGATAGCATTATCACCCTTCGAAACAGGTAATCTAAAATAAAAAGAAGAATTAACGGTCTAGATTGTTATGAAATATTTCTATAGATAAAGATCGCTCCAAAACAAAAGCGACGCTTAAAATATTTTTCGCTGCAAACACTTTTACTTAGGTGTCTGTATTCCACAACCCTTTAACAACCCTTTAACTAGTTAGTTTTTAATGAAAACAACCAATTCCATCTGTTCAATCTTTCCCTTCTTACCATCGACCGTGTGACTGGGTTGCCATTGCCCTCCGTCTAATAGTCCGTTTTAATAATTTGTTTACGAGACACGCGAACTAAACACAACATCCACTCATCATATTTTCGAAATTCTGATAGGACAGGTTCCACATTGACTTCAATAGGAAATATTAACAATATTTGCCTTTGAACATTATTTTTATAGCATTTAATGTGGGACTACATTGTAAGAATACTCGCACCAGTTGAAGAACTTCAACTAAAATTTAACCTGAATAATCACGTTCCTGAGAAGGTTTATGTTTCATCCATTTACTGAATTTTCTGGAAAACAATATTTTAAAATATATTCTTACAAACCTGGCCACTTACAAAATATTATTATTTTTTCCTTTTTCCAACACATTTTTTTGTTATTGTTACATGTTCTAGATATTATGAAAAGAGATTAAGAATATCTGTGAAAAGTGACACACAGGTAAGCTGCAAATCTGCGCTTGCGTTTAGCTGCTTATGGAACTCGACAACAGCTCTGCGCATGCGCATTTCTGTCGGCGACAAACTGACCTTAGCTTCCAGTAATATAAATGTCTTCTCCCTAGTAGTAAACATATGACACCGCTCTTGCTGCATCAGTGGCCGCTAGGGTCGCCACATAAGAACCTCACGCCCGTGAAGAAAGGAGCCTTCTGCTATATTGTAATGCTCATTGTGCATCCTGAAAAAAGTGTAACTTACTGTTTTTACCTGAGAAATCACAACTTTTTAAGTGTGTTGCGAAAAATGGTATATTGTTGTGTGCAATTTTGCAATCAGGGCTCCCGAAATAACGCTACTAGTGTTAGTTCTGCATACTTAAATTAAGAAAATCCCATAATTGAGGATATAGGGAAGTGAAGGAAACATAAGCTAGATTTCTGGATGTAAATTTGAATAGTCGTCACCAGAAGGCTAGTCAAGAGAGCTAACACAATGCCACGGCGCATTAGAGTGCAACTATAAGTTGTAAAGAACTTGCATACAATGCAATAATAAGTGATGGAGTTGTTAGAGGGGACACTCCTCTAATGTAGGACATGAGGATATAAGTAAAAATATACGACGACAACTTTGTCTAATAGATATGTTAGTTGGACTCTGATCGGTAGTTATGTATAATACAAATGTCAGTCACAGCAAACTGTAGCAATACACATACTGCAGCTTGATTTTTAAATCCATATTCTCGGGGCAGTTCCCGAAAATGACGTATAATTGAAATTTAAACAACGACACCTTTAATGCTTCACTAAAAACAACAAGCCGTAAAATTAAAGCTGTGTTCCGAGCCAGAGTAAATATTTTTCTATAATTTTACATACAGGATTCAAACACGATGGACAAACATAACAGCGACCTTTACTGCGTGACCAGTGTAAACGACGGCTACTGGCGGACTTCTCGTGATAACACTGGGGTTAAGTCATTCGTAAAACACTCGGTATAGCGACCATGATTTCCGGCACTTGCCATCACATGGGCATCCAACAGCTGTCTGCAGTAAAAAAAACTGAGGGCGAGCTCACGCTACGAACTGTTTTAAGTCGTCACAGTAGATCGAGAAACTTATTCTTCGGCGGGGCGCGAGTTGGCGGATACTAACCTATGAAGAGAGATGTTGTACCGCGTTAACGATTACACATCGAAACAGCACACAAGCGAAATAAGAAACTTGTCCTCACAGAAAGCGTATATCTGAAACTACGTATTTACTCTGCAAATCATATATAAGTACATGGCGAGGTTTCATCGAATCGCTTTCATATTTATCTGCCATTTCATTCTGTAATAGCAGTCAAATGTAAAGCCATAAATTCGCCTAAATACCTAGAAATTACAGTTACGAACAACTTTAAACGGAGAGAACGCAAAGAAAATTTCATGTGGGAGGTGGGCCAAAGGCTACGTTTCATTGGCAGACCAATCAGACGATAGATACGATTGTTCTACTAAATAAGCTGTCCTACAACGGTGCTCTGGCGGATCGATAAGTTGCATTTCTACGTGGGGCTGATAGTTTTTGTTCGGTATGGTTAGTGGCGAGCACAGAATAACATAGAGAGGCCTTACAATGACAGTGAAATGAAGCCGGCTGAGAGCGCGACACCCAACCAACATGGCGGCCGAGCGCCAGCCGGCCACAGTTGCGAGCACAGGCTAGTTTACTGTCTGTTCACTGTCTGTTAATTCCTTTGTCATATATTTTAAGGCGTTCCTTTTTGAAATTCTATTTTTGCCATAAATAATAACAAATTTCAGCTAGGGATAGCAAATCGTACTATTATACAGGGCGTTACAAAAAGATACTGCCAAACTTTCAGGAAACATTCCTCACACCCAAAGAAAGAAAATATGTTACCTGGACATGTACCCGGAAAAGCTTAATTTCCATGTTAGAGCTCATTTTATTACTTCTCTTCAAATCACATTAATTATGGAATGGAAACACACAGCAACAGAACGCACCAGCATGACTTCAAACACTTTGTTACAGGAAATGTTCAAAATGTCCTCCGTTAGCGAGGATACATGCATCCACCCTCCGTCGCATGGAATCCCTGATGCGCTGATGCAGCCCTGGAGAATGGTGTATTGTATCACAGCCGTCCACAATACGAGCACGAAGAGTCTCTACATTTGGTACTGAGGTTGGGTAGGCAAGAACTTTCAAGTGCTCCCATAAATGAAAGTCTAGAGGGTTCAGGTCAGGAGAGCGTGGAGGCCATGGAATTGGTCCGCCTCTACCAATCCATCGGTCACCGAATCTGTTGTTGAGAAGCGTACGAACACGTTGACTGAATTGTGCAGGAGTTCAATCATGCATGAACCACATGTTGTCTCGTACTTGTAAAGGCACATGTTCTAGCAGCACAGGTACAGTATCCCGTATGAAATCATGATAACGTGCTCCAGTGAGTAATGAGTCGCATGTCAACACAAGCACGGAAGTCAACATTACCTTCCTTCAATTGGGCCAACTGGCGGTGAATCGAGGAAGTACAGTACATACTAACGAAACAATTGAGTATTTAGACAGTTGTCTGCACGAATTATTTCAACTTACATTTAAAGAGAAATACTAAAATGAGCTCTAACATGGAAATTAAGTGTTTCCGGACACTGTCCACATAACATACTTTCTTTCTTTGTGTGTGAGGAATGTTTCCTCAAAGTTTGGTCGTACCTTTTTGTAACACCCTGTATAAAATAGAAGCACATTTTTCCTCGTGTAGTATTACATTGGGATTTTTTTAATATATCTGCGACGCTTGTCGTTGGCAACCGCTTCCTTTTTCAGCGTGTAGTGATAGTGTGCTGTTTTGATTTTCAATATTTTTTCTCTCGAGCTGGGAAGAAAGCGGAGTTGCATTTCGTCTTTTCTTGTTCCAGCCATCGCACGATACAGACGCAGCTCTTGGATCTCTTTACGATTACATCTAAGTGTGTGAGCTTAGGGTGTAAAAATATCTGAATAATAATTAAGTTTCGTGGAATATGTTTTCTTATTTTACATGACCTATCACTACCACATTAATATCATGCTTCTATTTTTCCAGCAATATCATTAACTTGTAAAATGATGCTTGGAATCATTGATGCTTGGAATCATTAATAATTCGATGAAAGTTTCTGGATGCTATTTAAAGTAACCTTTGTGACTAGATTTTCGCTGCAATGCCTGCAAAGAAGTTCGATCAATATCAACAAATTTTAGTACAAACAAAATCAACCTAGTATATTTTTCACGGTCATTTTGTTCATGCATTCCCCACTAAACAAACCCAGCATCATCTTACAAAATGCAGTAAGACTATCAAAGTAGATGCATTCCAACAGGCGACCAACTAAGTGCAGGAAATCTAATATGTCAGGTAAAGTTCGGATTCCGCCACTTTCTTATTTACTGATGCTTTCTGGTGTTGTCTTTGTTCAAACTATTACGACCGCTAAACATTGAGTGCGGAATCTTCCATGTTTCATGTTTTGTTCATAATTATTTTTCTCTGTAATACTTCAAGACCTGATCAATTTTAAATAGCGGTACCTACATTAACCTTAACGGCAACACCAAGCAAGAAAGGAAAGCAGCATTACACTCTGTCTGTCCCTTTAACCTTTTATAACTCCAGGAGTACCAAACGCATTGTCATGCGGTTTCTTTTAATTTCTACTTTAGAATCCTGCGATTATCTTAGGCTATACTTAATGCCAATACGGATATATGAAAAAAAAAACTGAAATAAGAATCATAACGTAGAATCGTTTTCTGCTTCTGCACTTTAGTCAGCTCTGGAGCCTAAGCTATAAGAGCTAGGCCAGTGTACATAGTATAAACTTGAGAACTCACAAACAACTACAAGAAGAACGTTTATCATTTTTCTTTTCTAAAGCGCTAATGCCAGATAGCTTCAGACTAAAGATATAGTGATTGTGGGAGATCTGTAAAAGTTAGGTAGTGGTAAACCATTCTACGTTATTCTTCTTATTTCAAATATTTCTCATTTTCGTATTGGCATTTAATATAGCCTACGTTGAACGCAGGATTGTAACGAAGAAATTGAAAGAAACCGCATCACGGTACGTTCTGCATTTCTCGAGTTAAAGTAGTTTGAAGATTACCCGTGCAAAGCCGGAGCGGCTCAGCTAGTTAGTAATAAAATAAATAAAAAGTGTTAAGTTATAATTATTGGATACCGAAAATTGTATACCAAATTACAAATGGTTATCAATATTGGTCACGAAGTGCAAAGTGAGTGTACAACAGAATCTGTGCTCGCAGATAGGCAAGCTCGCTGAAGGTAACGAGTAGAATTTGAAAAGTTCCAACGCTCTATTGTATCCAAATTTGTAAGAAAACCAGGGAACCTATAAAAAAGTTGTATAAATGAAAAGAAAAGTTCATTTCATTATCTCCAACTTTCTCGCAAACGAAAATTTCCTGAATACAAAAAAAAAAAAAAAAAATACAAAAAAAAAAAAAAAAAAAAAAAAAATCGAGGCAGGCGATTATCTTTTTATGTCATAATTTTTATTTAAAATAAAAGTAATAGTTTCAATTATTATTTTTATATGAACACAATACCTATTGTAGTAGCTAAGAACTCTTTCAGTATTCACCTGCCTGCGTGAAAAATTTGGTAATTTTTTTCCTATCCTAAGGGGTTCAAATAACAATGTAATTAAGGCTAGCGCCACTTGAAGAACTACTCATTTGTCGGCCCATTTTGTTTGCCGCCGCCCCGGGCCTCCCACAGCCTTAGTCCGCAGATATCTTGGGAGCGCAGTATTAACGGCCACCTTGCCCAGCCTTAATGACCTAGAGCAGTGGTTCCCAATCTTTCCTGTAACGGGACCCACAATCATTCGAGAAAAATTTTCGTGACCCAAAATATATATTGCCTCACAATTAATAGTAAAGCAAAAAGTAAATGTAAATGAAACCTAACCCTGCGGCGGGCACATGGCGGCATACAGTGCCGCCAATTTTGTTTTCTTTCAATAATTACGTCAGCGCGCCGAGCACGCAATAATTGTGCTAGATATGCTTCGATTGTTTAGTCACGCGCCAAACTACGTTACTGCGCCACCAATATACTCACCGTAACAGCTGTGACTGACCTGTGGAGTGGACGACTGCACCGAGACGGCACTGCGTACCGCACGCGCCCGGTAATGTAAGTACATGTAGCCGTACCACTGTCGGATGTTTTGATGATTAGAAGCTTTGTTTTACAACTCTGTGGTGTATGATTATTTAGTTATTAACGTTGCTTTGGTATTAGAATTATTTTATCCTCTCCCTGGTCCGTACAAAGGAAAGGACTAACACCAGAAGAAATTGAGCGTCTTCTTCTGCAATCATTTGACGAAGATTACGCCGATTTCTCTGACAGGGGTGAGGAAGCAGAAATAGTTGAAACTGCAGATCATTCTAGTGAATCTGAGCAGTCATGCGTTGACGAGAATGAAGTGATAGTAATGCCACATGATGACTGCCATTTTTATATTGGTAAGGACTAAGAAACTTTGTGGATAAATAATCCGTTAGCAATAAAATGAAACGTAAGAATATAATCAAAGTCCTACCTGGACCGAAACTGAATGGTAGAGAAGCTAAAACTGAAATTGAAAGTTTTCTCAAATTTTTTGATCCTGAGATAATTATGTTGTTGAAAACACAAACAAGTACATAAATAACAAGAGATCATCTGTGAATTACTCAAGGGCTAGAGATTGCAAAACTACTTCTGCTTCTGAAATAACGGCTCTTTTAGGAGTACTGTTTCTCAACGCTGTACAAAAAGGAGAACGCACAAATGTATTAGAACTGTGGGCATCAAATGGAACAGGAATGATTATTCTAAGGGCAGCATTTAGCTACAAGTGCTTTCTGTTCTTGCTTCGGTCACTCAGGTTTGATGATACTTCTACAAGAAAAGAACGACTAGCAACTGATAAACTTGCTGCCATCCGCAATCTCCACTCAGCATTTTGAACAACTGCAGAAATAACTACAGTCCAGGGGAGTTCACAACCATAGGCGAAATGCTTGTCACATTTCGCGGACGTTGTGGTTTTGTTCAGTACATGCCTAATAAGCCCGCTAAGTATGGATGACGTTGTATGCATTGTGCGATAGCAAGACATTTTATACTTTTAATTTTGAAGTATACTGCGTTAGACAGAATCCTGGACCATATGTTGCATCTAACCAGCCAATGGATATTGTGAAGAGATTGGTTGAGCCAATCAAGGGAACTCACAGAAATGTAACTACGGACAACTTCTACAGAAGTTTCCCTATAGCCCAGCATCTCTTAGAAAATGGGGTAACGTTCATTGGAACATTGAAAAAGAACAAGAAGGAAATTCCTCCGGAATTTTTGTCGAACAGATCGCGAGAAATTGGAAATTGTCTTTTTAGATTTCAAGATGACTTCTGTCTTGTTTCGTGCCAAACAAAAAGGAACGAGGCTGTGCTTTTCCTGTCATCAATGCATGAAACTGCTGAAATAGACACCGCTACAGGCAAGTCTGTTGTAAATTTGGACTACAATGCAACAAAAGGTGGAGTCGATACTGTGAATTATATATCTGTACATCCTATTCTACACAAAGGATCACAAGAAGGTCGCCCTTTGCATTGTTTTTTCGTTATCTGGATATTGCTGGGATACATTCCCAGGTCTTGTTCTTTGCAAACAATCCAGAGAAAAGATTCAGAAGAATAACCTATCTAACAAACCTGGCCTTGGATCTGATGGACTGCCATTTGAAAGAAAGGGCTCAGCTCTCTACTCTATCAAGAGATATTCAAGAATTTCTGTCACCTCATCGATAAATTCCCGCCAATTACGATGAAACTGTAAGAAGGTGTGGGAGGTGCCATCTTTCTGGTGGTAAAAAAAAGAAAAAAGAAAAAAAGAAAAAAAAAAGAAAAAAAAAGAAAAAGAAAAACTACTGACACTTGCTATAGCTGCAAAAGATTCATTTGCAAGCAACATTGCCACAATGATGTCACATGTAATGATTGCAGAGATTCTCCGGAGGAAGAGAGTGTGTGATTCTTGATATGTATTTACTGACTGTCTTATTCTTTATTATTACTACAAAGATTTTATACATATTACACTTTTTGTAAAACTTGCTTTGACAATGGTAAACAATCGAATCATATCTGTGGTTATAATCTACTTAGAATTTGTTATTAAAGTAGCGCTTACGAAATATCCTGGAAACTTATGTCAGATATACTGTAATAATTTTAATTTTCCCATGCACCTTCTATAGATGTGTATAGATCATATTGAAAGTTGCTGTTAAGAATGATGTTATGCACAATAAATAATTAATTCCACCCAAAAATAAAAAAAAATAGCTTTTCTACGTATTTAAATGTAGGCGGCACTGAGTGCCGCCCACGCCCGCTGACGTAACAATCTAAAGCGCGCCTGCCGCAGGGTTAAGTTATTATTGAATGCAAAAACTTCGTAGAAAAGACTTTTAGAGCTGATGAAATGACCACAGTTACTGAATGTTGATTTTGATGGTTGCCTTTCCTTGTGGCCAATTGACTACATTCCAATCAAATATTTTTGGTCTGAATGTTTTTCTATCTGCAACATCTGTACGCCCATACAAGGATTTTTTTTAAATAACGTGGGATCACATACTAAACAACAAGCAGATGAGGTAAGATCTCGCAGTCAGAGAAAGGGTAACTCATAAAACACTTCTCGCAAGTGGAAGAGGATGCGACATTGCAACATCGCAATTGCCAACGAATGCTACGATCGATTCTTGTCGCATAACCGTGGACACATCGGTTTCTTATTTACAATAGGATTTACAAGTGGAAGAGGATGCGACATGGCAACATCGCAATTGCCAACGAATGCTACGATCGATTCTTGTCGCATAACCGTGGACACATCGGTTTCTTATTTACAATAGGATTTGCACGTAACGTTTCAGATTATAAAACATTCTTGTTGAAATAAACTTTCAAATTTTTTTCAGTCGCTAAGATTTTGTTCTTTCATATTTCCAAGTCATCAGGTGACGCACCTGAGTAGACCCCACGGCCCACTAGGGTGTTGCGACCCATAGTTTTGGAACCACTGACATAGAGTCTCTTAATATTATACTTCTTAGCGTTTCATTGGCTATTTCTTAACTAATTGGAACTGTATGCAAACTTACCGCTCGTAAGATATGTCACAAAGGTCAACCCGATTACAAGTCAACAAGTCGGTGAATTTAGTCGTCAACTAGACCCTACCACACTAATTTTCATCGGAAATCTAGTATCACTGTTAGATTAATTAACTAGAGGACCGTCGTCTCGTGGGACGGATGTAATTTTACGGTTCCTGCATTAATTACGTTGTTAACTACGCAATTTGGTGAACTGCCATAAGGGCCGTTCCAGCCGTTAATTTTAGTGGTCAGACAGGGCTTCTCCTTGGCGGAGGAACACCAACCCGTCCCTGCTGTTACGTGAAATTTCCGCCACTCCCGACCATCCAACCCATGAACGTTGAAAGCGGACCTAGCGAGATGAAACAAACCATAACGGTGTCTCTGATCGCGTCGGCGACAGGAAGCTAATTCGGAAGGTGTAGTTCCGTGAACATCTCCTGTGCGGAAGTTTACGGAATATTGTAGAGCTTTGTTTTCACTTTCTATTCTATGAGCAGTCATGGGCTATGCTATTCCAACTATAACAAGTACACTTACTTGGAATATATAAAGTTGCCGTCAATATTTCGGCCGTGAGTTTATAGAACTGCAACAGTTTGCGTTTAGATCGCTAGGCACGATAAAAATAATTATGATTTCCCTTTAGTGGTTCATGTTGCCCCTGCCTGGCCTCATTCATTTTCTTTGTTAAAAATAATTCCATTTATCTTTCTGCGTAATCTCTCTCTTATTATGGGCTGGATAAGTTACCTAACGTTCCATTACTTCAATGTGTGTTCCCATTTTGCGTTGTCCTGCAGAAAGACGCTTTCAGTGTCAGATTGTGTTTTATCTTGTGTGCTTTCTCAGTATTGTAAAGTGTAACTTTAACAGAATTAGGCCGACTTGTGGCCTGTAAATTTCCCCTGCTGCTGTTATTTTCATTCCGAAACTAATCAACTGAAATCCATGATAGATGAGGGAAGGTCCAATGCTGGCCACAGTCGTAGGAGACTTGCACTACTTTTTTTTTGGTAAGCAGAAGTCAAGTAGCTATATTAATTTCATCATCATCTTCGTTTCAACGATTTGGCTGTTGCCGGTTCCAAACTCACAATCATTCCCATCTTTTCCGTGGTATTCCAATACCTCTTATACCATTCAGTTTGTATTTCTCGATCTTCTGAGGGATTCTATACTCTGACATTCCAAGGTGTTGCCTTCAGTTTTCTCGATGTTATTCAATTTTTCTATAAGTGGCGCCTCATGTTTATAACTTATAGAAATGCCGATGACGGGCAATGATCCTTCTTTCAGTGCACAGGCACTCCTAGGCCCGTACTCTTACGAGTTAGAGTTTCAGTGGGCAGGGTTAGGTGGAGAATTTGTATCTGACGGGCGGCGTACTCGAGTAATTCCGTGCAGGTGTAGTGATTGCTGCGTCCTCAGTGGTTGTTGTTGTTGTTGTTGTGGTCTTCAGTCCGGAGACTGGTTTGATGCATCTCTCCACCATACCCTATCCTGAGCAAGCCTCTTCATCTCCACATAAGAACGGCAACCTACATCTGTCTGAATCTGTTTACTGTACCCATCTCTTGGTCTTCCTCTGCGATTTTTACCCCACACACTTCCCTCCAACGCTAAATTCACAATTTCTTGATGTCTAAGAATGTGTCCTACTAATCTCTCCCTTCTTTTAGTCAAGGTATGCCAGAAATTTCTTTTCTCCCCAACTCTGTTCAGTACCTCGCGATCCACCCACCTAATCTTCAGCATTCTTCTGTAGCACCATATTTCAAAAGCCTCAATCCTCTTCCTGTCCGCACTGTTTATCGTCCATGTCTCACTCCCATACAAATCAACACTCCATACAAATGCCTTCAGAAGGGACTTCCTTAGGCTTAAATCAATATTCGATGTTAACAAATTTCTCTTCTTCAAGAACGCTTTTCTACCCTCTGCATTTTATATCCTCTGTACTGCGACCACCATTTGTTATTTTACTGCCCAAGTAACAAAACACATCTACCTCCTTTATTGCTTCGTTTCCCAATCGAATTCCTTCAGCATCACCTAATTTTCTTACATTGCACTCCATTACCCTAGTTTTGCTCTTGTTAATGTTCATCTTATATGCACCTTTCAGCACACTGTCCATTCCGTTCAATTGCTCTTCCAGGTCCTTTGCTGTATCTGACAGAATTACTATGTCATCGGTAAAACGCAATGTTTTTACTTCTTCACCCTGAAGTTTAATTCCTTCTCCAAATTTCTCCTTGCTTTCCTTTATAGCTTGCTCAATGTACAAATTAAATAACAATGGAGTAATACTACAACCTTGTCTTACTCCCTTTCCAACCACTGCATCCCTTTCATGCCCTTCAACTCTGATAACCGCTGTCTGGTTTTTGTACAAGTTGTAAATAACCTTACGCTCCCTATATTTTACTCCTGCTTGCTTCAGAACTTGAAAGAGTTTATTTCAATCAACATTGTCAAAAGCCTTCTCCAAATCTACAAAAGCTAGAAATGTAGGTTTGACTTTTCCTAATCTATCTTCTAGGATTGCCTCCCGTGTTCCTACATTTCTCCTGAACCCAAACTGATCTTCCCCGAGGTCGGCTTCTACCAGCTTTTCCATCCTTCTGTATATAATTCGTGTTAATATTTTGCAACCATGACTTATTAAACTGATGGTTCTATAGTTTTCACACCTGTCTGCGCCTGCTTTCTTTGAAATGGCGATTATAACATTTTTCTTAAAGTCTGAGGGTACTTCGCCTGCCTCACACATCTTACACACCAGGTGAAACAGGTTTGTCATGGCTGGTTCTGCCAGAGACTTCAGTAGCTCTGAGGGAATATCATCTGCTCCAGGGGCCTTGTTTCGACTTAGGTCTTTCAGGGCTCTGTCAGATTCTTCTCTCAGTACAGTATCTCCTATTTCATCTTCATCTACATCCTCTTCCCTTCAGTGGTAAAAGCGCAGAAATAGCGTAGTCGGTAGCGTCGCAGGTTGCAGGGTAGAGATTTCAAGAAAATGTTCAAATGTTTGTAAAGCTTATGGGACAACTACGGGGTCATCAGTCCCTAAACTTACAAACTACATATGAACTACTTACGAACTAGGACGGCACAAATATCCATGCCCGAGGGGGTATTCGAACCCCCGACCGTAGTGGCCGTGCAGACCGTGACTGAAGCGCCTCAGTGTCCTCGGCCACCGCGGCCGGCGAAATATAATTTCGAAAACTTCTAGTAATAAAACCAAAATAATGACTTTTCGAGGAAGATGCCTAGTCAGATCAAAAGTTGTCTTGGATAATTAACCTTTATAACAAATTTCTCACATCTCATATTTAGGCTGTGATATAAGTTTCTGTTTTGATTCCGACATTGAAAATGAAATACAAAAATTCCAAGCTGTATGTTCATATGTTCAAATGTTTATAAAGCTTATGGGACATAACTGCGGGGTCATCAGTCTCTAAACATACAAACTACTTATGAACTACATAACTAAATATGACACAAACATCCATGCCCGAGAGGGGTATTCGAACCCCCGACGCGGGAGACCGCAACGTGGTGCTCCGGACGAAAGCTGTGTGTGGCACCAACCATAAACAGACCATTTCGCCATATAGTAAAAAAAGAGACTATTTTGAATTCTGTAAAGTGATGGCAGTTCCTGTGGAAGCGAAAGCTGATTTGAAAATGTGTACCCATCGGGAATTGAACCCGGGTCTCCTGCTTCCTAGGCAGTTGCGCCGACCTATACATCACTTTTTTTCTCTGTGGGTAGTTCTGTTCCTTGCGGTCGCTGATGGTGTTTGTTCGTTGTTGTTCGATGTATTCATTGCTCAGCTTATTATTATTATTATTATTATTATTAATTACAGAGATCGTTCAGTTCACTGACAGGACGCGCTGAGACACGACGTCCGGCTAAAATATTTCGGAAGTCTGCAGTCGTGAATTTTAGTTCCTTTGCTTAAATTACGTTTCCATTTTCGAAGAATGAAGTCAATACTTTCTTAATTTCTGAAACAAATCATTACGTTCGTTCTTTGGCAAGAGATTTGATCGAGGTTGCAGCCAGCCCTGAGGAGAGCGGGCGGGGGCGGACAGGGAGGGCAAACAAAATCCCCGGGACCCAAGCCTCATGGAGGCCCCCAAGTCAGTCAAGGGCTGAAAGTGAAAATAAATTTTGTACCAAACTGCGTTCATCAGATAAAGAGTAAAGGTAAACTGCGGTGTTTGTAAGGCACTCTTTGCAGCCCACTGAGGCAGCGCAGAACAAGCGGTTCTAATGGAGCTGCTACGGCCCCAGTTGGGCGGTAGAGACCATAGCTAGACAGTTGTCTAGATAACCAACATATAACACATCCAGAGGCTCAGGGGACGGGTAGGTTCACGCACTTCCGCGCATTTACGCATTGATAAAGTGGTGTCAGCTTTATTTCCTTCAGATCACAACGAAACTCTTTCTCAAAATTTGACTGAAAGCCCAAAGAGATTTAGGTCATTTGTTAAATATACTAGGGGCAAAAAACACCCTCACTAAGTGATAGTAATGGCGATCCTGCCGATGACAGCGCTACTAAAGCAGAGTTACTAAATATAGCGTTTAGAAACTCACTCACCAAAGAAGACGAAACCAATATTCCAGATTTCGAATTACGAACGGGGGCCGTAATGTGTAACATGGAAGTAGATATCATCGGAGTTGTAAAGCTACTATAACCACTTAACAAGAACAAGTATTCTGGGCCGGACTGTATTCCCATTAGAATTCTATCTGACTACGAAGCGATTGCTCCTTACTTAACAGCCATATACAACCGCTCTCTCAAAGAAGAAGCTGTAACAAAAGATTGGAAAGTTGCACAGGTCACCCTTATATGTAAGAAAGGCGGTAGGAGTAGCCCACTAAACTACAGGACTATATCATTGCAGCAGGGTTTTGGAACATATCCTCTATTCAAATATTATCAATTATCTCGAGCAGAATGATCTATTGACCCAAGGTCAACACGGATTTAGAAAATATCGTTCATGCGAAACACAACTAGCTCTTTACTCACACAAAGTTATGGGTGCTATCGACAAGGGTTCGCAGATCGATTCACATATTTCTTGCTTCTCAGAAGGTTCTTGACACCGTCCCTCACAATCGGCTTTTAATCGAATTGCATGGTTATGATATATGCCCCAAATTTGCGACAGGATAGGTTATTTCCTGTCAGAGAGGACACAGTTCGTAGTAATCGATGGTAAGGCATCGACTAAAACAGAGGTGATATCGGGCGTTCCACAGGGTAGTGTTATTGGTCCTCTGCTGTTCCTTATTTACATAAACGATTTAGGGGGAAATCTAAGTAGCTCTGTTAGGTTGTTTGCAGATAATTCCATTTACCGTCTAGTAAAATCATCTGAAGATCAAAACCAACTGCATAACGATCTGCATCAAATATCACTATGGTGTAAAAATTGGCAATTGACTCTAAATAATGAGAAGTGTGAAGTCGTCCACATGAGTACGAAATGAAATCCGTTAAACTTTGTTTACAAGATAAATCAATCAAATATGAAGGCCGTAAACTCCACAAAATATCTAGGAATTACTATTACTTCAGATATAAACTGGAAAGAACACGTAGATAATGTTGTGAGTAACGCGAACCAGAGACTACGTTTTATTGGCAGAACCCTTAAAAGATGCAACAGAACTACTAAAGAAACTTCATAGACTACGCTTGTCCGTCCTTTTTTGCAGTATTGCTGCCCAGTGTGGGATCCTTATGAGGTGGATTTGACGGAGGACATCGAAAGAGTCCAAAGAAGTGCAGCTTGTTTCGTATTGTCACGATACAGGGGAGACAGCGTTACGGAAATGATACAGGATCTGGAATGGGAATCATTACAACAACGGCGCTTATCGCTGCGGCGTGGGCTACTTACGAAACTCAAATCGACAACATTCTCATCCGAATGCGAGAATATATGACTGACTCCCAGTTACATAGGCAGAAATGATCATCCGAATAAAATACGAGAAATCAGAGCTCGAACGGAGTGATTCAGGTGTTCTTTCTTCCAGTGCGCTATTCAAGAATGGAATGGGAGATAAATAGTGTAACGGTAAAATGCAAACGTAGGCTTCCGCGGCTGTTGTCGCTATCAATAAAATTCCGCGTCGTCATTTTATAAACTCTACCGACGTTTCGAACACTGTTGCAGGCGGTCTTCATCAGGGTCTGTGTCAGACACAGACAAATACCCCGATGAACGCCGCCGCCAACAGTGGCCGAAACGTCGGTAGAGTTTATAAAATGACGACGGGGTCTCATACCCGGAAGAATTTTATTGCTAGTATAACGGTAGCTCGATGAACCCTGTGCCAGGCACTTAAATGTGATTTGCAGGGTATCCTATATAGATGTAGATACAACCGCTCTTCCCGGTGGTTTCACGCCGAAGGCGGGCACGACTTAGACGCGGCGCCCCGTGACACGGCTGCTGACGGCCTCTGCTGGGCCGTGAGATGTGTGTTTACACAGCGACCCCCGGCGCCGTGTGTACAAGGCAGAAACGCGTACACAGCACGCCGTGTGCTGTGCACGATGTTCCGCCTTGCTTAACAAGCAGCGCGCTATGGCGCCTACGGAAGACAGCCTGGTGGAGGAACGCTTTTGAAGAAGACGCTCTCCCGTCTCGTGACCGGAACAACCCACGCGCACCGTCCGGTTTCAACGGTACGATATTGCTCATCGGCATCCCATTCCCAGCTCGTGCGGACGAATTGCAGGCGACCTCAGTGGAGGTCTGCACAGGTTAGACCAGCTGTCGAATCTTCAATGATGTCATCTGGACCAGGCGTGGACCACACCACGTAGTCGTGCTCGAGAGCTCGAATCCCCCCTCGGGCATGGATATTTGTGCCGTCCTAGTTCGTAAGTAGTTCATAAGTAGTTTTTAAGTTTAGGGACTGATGACCCCGTAATTAAGTCCCATAAGCTTTACAAACATTTACCAAGTGGCGATGTTGGTCGTCTCGGCGTCGAGGCTGCACATATCCTCGCCTGATCGTACTCGGAAAAGACCAGACTAGCATAGTACAGTTAGGTCCTTTCGCATCCACTATTTATAGTGCCTCCTTTCCCGCTTAATGTGCTTAATGCCAATTGCATCGCGTTGGTTTTCCCGCGTGCTCAGCGGTTCGTTTGAAACTGTCCCAAGCCCCTTGCTCTTGTCTGAAGCAAATATTGCAAAGCGCGTGCTTTTGCTTGGCGACTTTCCACATGCTCTTTTAACACTGCTCTAGTTGCTAACTCTGCCGACTCGCGCGGCTGTTTACTTTTCGTGTGCCTAATGTAGCTACAGCGAGTTCTTGCTGTACGCTCGCTGTCCAGCTCTCTACTGCTAATTTCTATCAAAATTACTTATTACTAATTCTAGTCCCTTTATAGAGCAGAGAGTAGCAGTAGTCAGGTGGGGCAGGAGTGGACAGGATGATGACGATCAGTGCCAGCGTCACTGACGTTCTCTCTCCCTCGCCTCGCCGTCTGCCGCACCTGTACTGCAGGCCATAGTTCCGAGACGTTGAGCAACTTTATATTGCTGCATTTTCTGTAGTAGATATGTGCTCCCATATGTTCAATTGTTTTCTTCGTCCTTCGTTAAGTGCATGAATTGTTCAGAACTATGGTCGGGCCGAATTACGATGATCCCTGGCTCCGCCTACTGGGCTGGGAGACCGCCCCGGCCGCGGAAACTCAAAGCATCCTTGTTGCCAAGTAGTTAGTTTGCTGTCGGACAGTGTAGGTAACGGTCGCTGTTGTCTGACAGAAGTGACAAAAGTGCACAGCGCAGCCGAACGCGCGTATGCGCAGAGCAAAGCTCGCGTTTGACTTACTCCAATGTTCTGCTGCAGCAGCCGGCGTTCAAAGTCGATTGGTGCAGGCACCAGGGATCAACCTATTTCGGCTCGACTATAGCGACTGCTATGTTGTGATCTTTCAATATTTCACCACGAAAATCCACGAATAAAAGACATTAACAAGAGTTTTTCATTTTCATGTAACTAGAAACTGGTTTGTGGGGTTTGTGGTGGACGTACAGTAGTGACGGGGCGCGCAGTGCTGCGCTGGTTGAATCGTCATAGATCCTTCGGTCGTTCCTCTGCTGCCTGCTGTGTGACTGTCCGGCGGGCCTGATTGGCTCAATGATGCTGTACTACTAATGTTAGGCGTATATTATTGTTACTGCTTACTTCATTTGAACTCAGTATTTGAAAACCAAGAGAAATTATTAAAATAACAAAATCTCTCAGTTCTATGCAAATTAAGAAAATATGGATGTTTATGCTTAATTTGGTGACGGTTTTATTGAAATATACGATTATTTACTATTTTGAATAAATTTTTGAAATTAACCATGCACTAACATTTCTGAGAATTTTATTTTCCATCATTACACATATTGGCATTTTTCTCTGGAACTAAACAGTCTAGAAGGCTGAGGTTCATTTTGTTTTGTAGAGAACTGTCCGTTTCGTAAGTTACTTACACTATACTTTGATTAAAATTACTTGCTAGTTGACAGTTGACGGGCTGGAACTCCCTTCCTCCAATCAGAGCGCTTAACGTCACGCCTAGACTGCTCCCTGTTGCCAAGCTGCCGCAACAGGTGGACAGCTCGCGTCCATTGTTTGGCTAGTGATGTGTAGAGCCGCGGTGGAGTAGCCGAGCGGTCTAAAGCGTCTCACTGCGGAGCGCGCGGTTGCTCGCCGTGGAGGTTCGAGTCCTCTCTGGGGCATGGGTGCGTGTGTTGGCCTTAGGTTAGTTTACCTAGGTTTAAGTAGTTTGTAAGCTACGGACTGATGACCACGCAGTTTGGTCCGATTGAATTACAAACATTTGAACATTTTTATTTATTTATTTTTTTTTTTTTTTTTTCAGTGTAGAAGCGTGCGTCTCAAGTTAGGAACCGGTTTCGTTGCTGTCGTTGTGTGTGTGTGTGTGTGTGTGTGTGTGTGTGTGTGTGTGTGTGTGAGTTGTTATCTGGTGTCTTAGTAATGTCTGGTGAAGTGCGGAAGAAGAGGGGCAGGCCCAGACTTCAATATGAAAAGACATCAGCTCAGAAAAGCGGGCAAGGACAATCGCGACAACTCGTGTGCAATGTGTGAGAATATTTTGAGAGGGAGACGGACAATGGGGGACCTCTCTTACCGTTTTCCAAAGTAGTTGCGCGAACCGCATCTGCGATAAAGGTTAGTGATGCTACTGTAATGCGCATTGGCAAAGAAAGGTATGAAAAAGAAATAAGTGAAGCAGGACCCTCTTGCCTTGATACGCCACTGTGGCGAAACTTATCATTACTTTCAAAGGTTCATCCACCTCGGAAACGTCTAGTGATTCGGAAATAAGAGGTATCTACCCTCTTTCCGATGATGCAACAGCTTGCAGTTAGCAGTCGGTGAAGGTATGTACACACATCAATTTTCCTTAATTTTAAACGGTGAGCTTCGTTTTGCAATGTATGTGTCGTCTATAAGCTGTAACGCGTCAGCTCATTGAGGACAGTTTCGTGTAACTAGTTAAGGCGAGAAATTATAGTTTGTTTTTAGCATTTGCTCATAGATGTTAGTTTTAATCGTCGAGTATTGAGATATTGACAGCATTCTACATTCAGAAGTTGAGAAAGCTTCATGAACCAGCCACACAGAGTTGGTGTGTTCACTATTTCACTTAATCTCTAAGTATAACGACTATCAGATTCAGTTTTTCAAGGGGTCTTTTAACACTGGACAGTTTTAATAAAACTATGGGACAGTGGTCGTATTAACCCTTTCGCGGCTGTAGGGGCGAGCGCCCTGGCTGCCCTGGCGCGAGACCAGCTGTGGGCCTGAGCGGCGGCTGAGGCGGCTGACCCGGCCCCACGGCCGCTGTGGGCTACGGCCGGTAGTGGCCACACAGCTGCCCCCAATAACACTGTTTAGAAAATCAGTATCTCACTGCTCTGCCACAGCATTTGCTATTTGTAATACGAAACAGCCTTTCAAATCCAAACCACACTGTTATACGATTATCCTCGGCTGAGAACAAAAAGATTTAAGTAAATTCTAATACCTTTTTGAGTTGTTATTGAAAAAAAAAACCTATAACTTCAGATGTACGTAACCAAAATATGTTACTACAATGTAAGAAAATTTCATTAACATCGATCGAGTATGTTTGGCAACGATTAGTTTTACAGTGAGTTATTCGAAGGGAAGACCTGCAAAACTCTGACGGTTCTAGCTATAATCGTAAATAAAAATATTGATTGAATTTTATGTTGTGATATGTAGCATAATGGAGAATTAAACAGGAAAAATAATGATGTAATAATGAAATGGAAATAATAAAATAAAAGTATTGATAGGCCGACTGCTTCGTTTGAAACTAAAGCCTAAATTCGATTCACTATGCGAAATAATCTGATACTAAGCTACATGCTTTCTGCTAGCGGATTTCTTTTTCAGATGTTCACGGAGTAAGGCGGATGACAACTTGTTGCATGCAAGTAGCGGTCCGTGTACGTGGGCTTTCTGTAAACACTTAGTAGTTTCCAATTTCTGACCTAGGCATTCGACTGCCGCTGGCTGAGTTAAAAACTTGTTTTATTACTTCAAATTGCTTTTATTGTTTTCCTTATTTTTTCATTTTCATTTCTTTCAACATTCAAGGTACCTCAAGAAACTAATACTTCTTTAGTTTGTGGTATGTCTCAAAACATGGCACCATACAGAGAGCAACATGACATGTTTTTTCATCTGATTCGTGTCATTTTCCGTTTTGAATGGGCATTACATACTACACAACGCCTCTACGGTATCTCCTTTCTCTCCGTTGCTCCGAAGAACCCGGGATAATGTTTTTTTTTTTTATTTTCCAGTCGAAAAGGGCTGTCCTTTTTTGGTGTCCGTGGCATCTAGGTTTTAGATGTTTATAAATGAAACATCCCCAGTAACTGACGGATTAGTTCCAAATTTTATTTCGCTAGTGGCTTCTTCTGTTTATTTTGCATTTCAAAAATAGATTTGCATTGACCATACTCCAGTCAGTTAAATGAAAGAAAACTTTCTTGTACCATTTCACTGTTTTTTTTTTTTTTTTTTTTTTTTTTTTGTGCATTGTACGGAACTTAACATCATGTCAGTTCTATCGACCGCACTCATTGACTAGTTGTAACTAACTGCGCAAGTGGGTTTCACTTTATTTTCTCCTGTTTTATGATTCTTTTTTCTCTCTGAACAAACTCGATCCATTTACAGTTGAAAGCATCCAGACTTATTTACTGTCCATCCCGGACTTCAATTGTATTTCCCTTTCTTCAGTTTATCAGGTAAAGGTGGTAAATGTTTCCTGTTTTTACGCACTGTGCCAGTGGCATTAGTGAACTTCGCCTGGAGCCTTAAGAACAATCCAGGACTCGAATACCAATTGTCTAAATTAATACTATGTCCTTTGTTGAGATATGGGTAACAGCAAACTGACAACGACATCACCTGATTTCCCCCAGTCAGCATTTCCGGATTCTACTTCAATAGCGGCATCAGTGTAGACAATATAATCCAGAATATAATTGATCTGTACTCCACAAAGCACGAAAATTCTAATCCAAAAACGGCTACGTTTCATAATATTCTTCTCGGATTTCCTGCCGGATCAAAACGTCATCTGGACACAATATTTCGGCGATCCACCTGGCCGCCATCCTCAGGTGACAGTGCTTGGTACACCGACTCGCCGAGACTGAGTACAAGCCGCGAGCGGCGGCCCCTATATACGCCGCGGAAGGCCGAGCGGCGGCCCCTATATACGCCGCGGAAGGCCGAGGGCGCGTGCGCAAAAATTGACAGTTCTGCCCTCTACGTTTCAGCGCCGCCAGTGGTAGAAGCCAGCGTAAACGATAGTTCGCTACTCAGCAAAGACCGTCGTTTTTTTATGTCAAACAATAAAGGGTTCCACATTTTACTCAAAGGAAAACCCTTATCTCTGTTTATAATATTGCCAGAAAAACGAATAGCGATGGAATCTTTTAAAATACAGTCCCAGTAGCGAGACGCAGAAGCAACCATTTGTGTTTCATCATATTTCATTTTATGTCCCTCATTAAGACAGTGCTCAGCTACTGCAGATTTCTCTGGTTGAAGCAGTCTTGTGTGTCGATGGTGTTTAGTACATCGATCTTCAATTGTACGGATTGTCTGGCCGATGTAAACTTTTCCACAGTGACAACTAATTTTGTATACGCCGGGTTACCTCAATCCTAAGTCATCTGTTACTGAGCGCAGAAGCGCTCTAACCTTGGCAGGTGGACGAAAAATGCATTGGATGTCATATCTTTTCAAAATTTTTCCTATTTTAGATGAAATGCTTCCAGCAAACGGTGGGAAAGCCAGGTACTTGCAAGTTTCTTCTTGTGGTTCCCGCGACGGTCCAAACTGGAAAGCACGGCAGATCAGTTGGTCAGTGTAACCATTCTTCTTGAAAACCGTTCTCAGATGGTCCATCTCTTTAGTTAGACTTTCAGTGTCTGAAATGGCAAAAGCTCTTTTTGTCAGCGTACGCAGGACACCAGTGCGCTTGTAAGGTAGATGACAACTTGTTGCATGCAAGTAGCGGTCCGTGTGCATGGGCTTTCTGTAAACACTATGACCCAATGTTCCGTCACCCTTTCTGTACACCATGACATCTAAAAATGGAAGCTCTCCATGTATCTCGACCTCATAGAGAACTTAATGCTAGGATGGAGGCAATTAAAATGGTCCAGAAAACGGTTCAGAGCATCGCTCCCATGTGGCCATACCATGAAAGTATTGTCAACGTACCTCCAGAACCATGTATGTTTTAAAAACGACATTTTCAGCGCCGTGTCCTTGGTGACCATGGGGGATAATGGGCTCTCCTTAGTCGCTCAGTCGTGAACCCCATGCTGCCCGTAATCGCGATTTGATTGACATGCGTAATCGCACTTCCATACTTTTAAAGAGGTCCGAAACGAATAATACGGTCTGCTGCCATCAACTCTCATAAGAATATAATGGTTTCCCTCTTGCACGTTTTATGTGTCTACATACACAATATGAACCAGTACCGATCTGTATACACCAGTCAGGCGCGCACTCGTTCATCCAGGGCCTAGCTCTACCTAGACACGTGTCCAACGTAGTTCCCACTACAGCCACAGTTACCACTTCGCCTTGTTTGTGATTTACGACCCATGCAAACTCCTGTACTCTACCATCCTCCGAGCATCCCATTTGTTGTTGCTTTGGCGTGCAGTACACCGCTTGCCAGTGTAGTCGTGCATCAGAGTAACCTAGTGACAACAGGGAGGTTCAAATGTTCAAATGTTTGTTAAGCTTATGGGACTTAACTACGGGGTCATCAGCCCCTAACCCACAAACTACTTATGAACTACCTTATACTAAAGACGGCACAAATATCCATGCCCGAGGGGGGATTCGAATCCCCGACCGTCGTGGCCGTGCAGACCGTGACTGAAGCGCCTCAGTCTCCTCGGCCACCGCGGTCGGCGGCACGGAGGTAGTACACATTGTGAATAAATGTTGTGTTGTGGAACTTATACTGTGTTATGTACACACATGAAGATATGGTAGAAATGCTACTGATCTATGGAGAATGTACGTTGACGGGAAATACCTTATTAGATTGCTTGTTTGTTTATAGTACTGTTAGAGAACATTATGATTATTACGTTAATATTTTTGTTTTCTACCCTACTCTACATACCTGTACTGTACCCTGTTGTAGGCGGGCGAAATTCTGTTCAGGCAGAACGACTGTACAGAAAACGATTCCCTGACAAGCCATAGCCTTCGCGCCGGATGTTTGGTCGTCTCACATCTCGTCTACGTGAAACGGGAAGCTTAAATCCAAGACCTAGACATCGTCCTAGAACACGCACAGATGAACGTGCTGAAGTTGCTGTGGTCGCTACCGTAGCTGTGAATCCTCACATCAGCACACGTCAAATTGAACGCGAAGTGTCAAAATCAAGTGCACAGCGTATTATTCAACGTCATAAATTTCATCCTCACCATTTTCATTTACACCAGGATCTTCATGGAAATGACTTCAGCAGCAGGGTAACATTTTGTCGGTGGGCTCAGCAAAAACTTCTGACTAATCCAATTTTTTTCGCAGATGTTCTCTTTACCGACTTGGTATCATTCTCCAACAAAGGAATTGTCAATATGAGGAATATGCATTATTGGTCCGCAGACAATCCAAAATGGCTCCGTCAGGTAGAGCATCAACGTCCGTGGAAAGTGAATGTTTGGTGTGGGATTATTGGAGATACCATTATCGGACCTTTCTTTGTAAATGGCGTCCAAAATGGTAGACAGTACTCCAGATTTATACGACACAATCTTCCTGTTCTCTTGGACACCGTACCTCTGAACAGGAGAATGGTTATGTGGTATCAGCATGACGGATGCCCTGCACATAACGACTTAAGAGCACGACGACTTCTGAACCGTAAGTTCCCTGGTAGGTGGATTGGACGTGGTGGCCCATTTAGGTGGCCTGCCCGATCACCGGACCTTACACCGCTGGATTTTTTTCTTTGGGTAGCAGTGAAGGATGCTGTTTATCAACATGAACCAACAACACCAGAGGACATGGAGCACCACATTATTGATGCTTGTACAGCCATCAAAGAGGAAACAGTAGCACGAAATAGGGCATCCTTTATTCCGCAGAGTGACCCTATGTATGCAAGCCAATGGTTATCACTTTGAGCATGATATGTGAACGCTATCTTTAGTATGTAGTGCTGGTATCACAGTGTAAGTTTCTACAAAGTGCCATTTTACCCAGTGATGTTCAGAAACATTTGTTTGAAACAATTTGTCATGTAACGCATTAGATAAACATAACATTGATAATTATGTGATAATAAAACTAATTGGTTAAACATGTTTACATTCATCTTCTATGTCTTACCTAAACTTCCAAATCAAAACATTTTTACCAAAACAACGTTAAAACCTTTAGTGCACTTGCTCGTTTCACTAAAACCATCAACATGAATTTTACTATTGAGTGAATGATTCACTGTCACTTGCGCTAGATCTACAGTAAAGTAAAGTTTTAACGTTGAACGGCATTACCTTTTTAGTAACGGATTAACAATAAGCGAAGTTGACTTTGTGACTAACGTTGTAGTACAGATATGTTACAGAACCGCATCACCCCTAGCCTATGGGATAAATACCTGCTGGAATGTACGACTTTTAATGCAGGATGGCAGCAGACCGTATTATTCGTTTCGGACCTCTTGATAAGTATGGAAGTGCGATTATGCATGTCAATCACATCGCGATTACGGGCAGCATGGGGTTCACGCCTGAGCCTCAGGACGTGCGCTAGCAGCATATTTAGGGTTTTTCAAGCGTCTACTTCGCCTCGCAATATCTCGGGATGTAATTGGAATATTGCGATGCAATCAACGCCATTGTTTGTGTGATTTGTCATGCTATGGACTGATGAAAAAAATATAGGGTATCCATTTAAAACAACATAAGTTTTTGTTAAAAAACCATCTGCTTTCGTTTTAGAATGTTTCCAAATATGTACATTCATGGGCCCCAGCCGTACATTCATACCGGTGAAAGTCGTTTTCCAATAGCTGTTATTGTTCCAGAGATATTTTGGGTGGACAAGATAGCTGGGACACCATGTATATGTAAATATTCAGTTACTGCTAAATATGAATCAGCGTTATCAGATACGTAAAAATGTAAAATATATATTTTATATTTGTTACCTGACTGTATCGTTCCAGCCCAACTATAATTACATCACTGGTTTTAATAAGTTTTGTTAATTGTGTTGGCTCATATTGCAGCACTAAACTGCCTGTCGCCGATAATCTCTCTCATCCCATTAAAGATTTTTGTTTATCGCTCATCCCATTAACGAATTTTATCTCTAGTATATCACATCAACATTTTAGTCAGTAAATAACACGAAACAAGTCCGTTCTTTTACATCCATTAACAGACGTATTTTTTTCATTCATTCTCAGAAGTATTCTGTCTTTTTCGTTGTATTCGTTACAGCGAAAATAATTGCGGCATATGCTTTCTTTTTGGTGTTCGACATCATAGCCTTGTCAAATCGCATTGTCAACAGTAAATGTTAACAGTATTATTGAGGTGGACAATGTTAACAATATTCAACTGTGAAGGTACATTGAAAGCTTGACTAATTAGTATCGTCAACAACTACCGGTACTGAACGTGTGCAGATCGCTAACAGTACTGGGCGCAGTGCCGCCTGTACGGAGCGCCAGCTCACAGCTCTCAACCGGCAGCTGTCGTGGCAACACTGTAGCCGCAGCTGACAAACGTCAACTTGCGAGTAATTTTAATCGGACTATAGCGGTACTTGGCAGTAAACTCTTTGAACTGTACATTTGTTTGTGTTCGACAACGCCGGCCGCGGTGGCCGAGGGGACTGAGTCGCTCCAGTCACGGTCTGCACGGCCACTACGGTCGGGGGTTCGAATCCCCCCTCTGGCATGGATATTTGTGCCGTTCTAGTTCGTAAGTAGTTTGTAAGTTTAGGGACTGATGACCCCGTAGTTAAGTCCCATAAGCTTAACAAACATTTGAACATTTTTTTTTGTGTGTTCGACAACAACAGCTATACACTAGCCGTGATTTAGTTCCTGTGTTTCCTGTTATAATTTTCATCTTGACTATATCTGGCTTCATGTAAGGAGGCGCTTCCGAGCATGGAGCGATAGGGGAAGCGTGGAGGGGAGGAGCTACAGCGAGAAACATTGCGTAACTCGCGTACAGCCACACGCCTACAGAATGAACGTTATTCGCTGTAATTGCGGTAATGGAGTGGGATGCGCAGAACGGCTGGAAACTGGGCCGCCTTCGTAGCTGTCGCCGACTATCAACCACAACTGATGTTCTTATTTTCAATTATGGCTGTTTTAGAAGACTATATGTTTTGGATATCTTGGAAGTGATATAGGTTACAAATGTTTGTAGAGTCTATGGGACTTATCTACGGGGTCATCAGTCCCTAAACTTACAAACTACTTATGAACTACTTACAACTAAGGACGGCACAAATATCCATGCCCGAGGGGGGAGTCGAACCCCCGACTGTAGTGACCGTGCAGACCGTGACTGGAGCGCCTCAGTCCCCTCGGCCACCGCGGCCGTCAATAGTTACACCACCACTAAAAGTGTGATGGATTTGCACCAATTGCGAATCATGAAGACAGAGAGAGATTGCAACAAGCCATATGTCAAAAGAAGTCAGATCCAAAAAGAAGTCTGATCCAAAAAGAAGTCTGATCCAAAAAGAAGTCAGATCCAAAAAGGAGGGCGGCACTGGGTCAGGAAGGAGGAGATGAGAACTACCACCAGGAGGATTCTAACATATTTTTTATGTTGATTGTTTATTAAAAATTTTTCTTTAAACGCAATTTTCTCAAAATGACTTTTTTCATTATAAATGCCCCTTTTTCACAGAAACTTGTGAATGTATGTCAATGAATTATTTGCCACATAACATAAATATTACAATGATATACCTCTCTACTTTAGTAGTATTTACCGTAATAGTTGAAATTCAAGAAAATAAAATTGTGAAAATTTACACCAAAAATAATATATTTAGGGAAAAAATCATAATTTTCTTCAGCTGTTATTTTAAAGTGACTATAGGGGAATTCAGTCACCAAACATACGAGAACATGCGATAAAAACACTACTTTATATACTCAACAGTTCGTGAGATACCGGGGCATTTATATAGCCAATTTAACATTGTCGAAATAGGGCGATATGACTCCTCTTAATAAAAAGGTTTTGCGTAGAAACTGAAAATTTCAGCACCATTGCTGATGCAAGTTGAGTTTTTGCCAGTTTTCTTCTCCGTTTTATTAGCTGTCGTTCTTTTCTTAGAAAGCGATTAAAAATAAATCCAATGAAGAACAAGCAAGTTAGTAAAAGTAATATACCGGTAGGATTTCTCGTCCTTTTTCCTCAGTTTTCTTCGCTACAGTACATCAGCGGTTGTCATACGCCATGGATGAAGTGAAGAATTGCTGTAGTTACGCTACTAGCGGAATTTCCATTGCGACACCTCTACAAATGATCGTCGAAGGGCACACCTGTTACACGTCAGCTGCACCCAGAATGTGGGAACTACCAGGCAGTAATAACAATTTAAATACACAAATTCGTAGATATAATAGCGCATGGTCCCAACAGGGGTGGAGTTGGGTGAACCCATGGGTCCAGGGCCCGGTGCTGAAGGGGGTCTGAGGCCAGCCCTAAGTGATTCAATTTTCGATTGATGCTCTTAGTTATCACCATTGGTTGGTATTGTGTGTACTAACTAAGGTGATCAATCGTACCGATTTTTTCGGGACAGTCACGATTTTTGTGTGTCTGTCCCGAATTTTTTCAACTGTAATTCGATACACCTATTTGTCCCGGATTTTACAATTATGTTCCGTTTTAAAAATTTAACTCACCTCCATCGGTCTATTTTATTATTAGTTTTAATTATGATAGAAACTGTTTGACAAGAGGTTCGTTAGACTTAAGGTACTGATCACAAACTGTCGAAACCGATTCCAACTGTTTCCACTGAGCATACGCGGACAAACTATACCAGTGAGAATATCACACTTTTCCAGGTCAAAGATGGATTAAATTATTTCTCATTTCAGACAGAATCATGTGCCATTCTCAAATGTGCTTAAGCTAGTGCCATTTCTCTTCTGCCTTTTCGGAAAGAATGCTGTTACTGAAAGGGTATTTTCCCCACACGTGTAATATATGGACAAGTGAAAAAACACCGCTTGCCGTAGAAACTGTGAAATCAATATTAGTAACTGAGTAAATTATTATGAAATTTGTGTAGAATTTTTTTCACATGTTGTTGAAATATACAGACTTGGTGAAGGACATTCACTGCATTGTTAAATACAGTTGTTCTGATCGCATTACTTCATGATGTAAAGTACTAATAAAGTGTAAAGTGATGTATTTTTGGTAACAACTCAAACTGATATTTTCTAATTATTACTTTCACTAA
Organism: Locusta migratoria; assembly: GCA_026315105.1. Classification (NCBI taxonomy): domain Eukaryota; kingdom Metazoa; phylum Arthropoda; class Insecta; order Orthoptera; family Acrididae; genus Locusta; species Locusta migratoria. Next base: position 284,578,519 of record CM048748.1, on the reverse strand, counting down.
AATCTACTTCTAATATAATGAAAATATATACACAAATTACAAAACTTGTAATTTGTCTTGAATTTGGATCTAGAAAATGTGGTTATGTTCCGAATTTGAATCTAGAAATTATAGTTCTCTTAGTATTAATACAGTATGCAATGTTTTCTCCTTGAGGAGTACACTCACTGAACAGAGACGGTGCTAATGCTGCTGAACTGAATTATAAAGTGATTCTTATTTAGAAATCTTGCGAGTTTTTATTCTTTCTTTTCTATTAGGTCTGGTCATTTGGAACTGTTGAAACAACTTATCCCTTTGTCCAAGTCTTGTTGCAATCAATGGTTAAAAATAAATCGCCAAATTTTGAAGCAAGATCCTTCGATCTTCAATGTTTTAGACGTGTTCCTGATGTATTAACTCCATCAGCAAAAAATATTGATTTGGTTCTGAAGAAGTACTTGGCAGCTTTCAAAGGCCTCTTGATATCATTTTGGTGCAATATCTTGACGTCTATTGATCACAAAAATGTCGTAATACAGAGCAAAGGAATTTCCCTCAACGTAGCGATGCCGGTGATTAACGTAAGACATTATGACATCACTTTCAATGATGAAAAGGTTGTTGCTGAGGCAGTTGGCATTTCATCTGAGATTATCAGTAGGAAACCTGATGATAATGAAAGGACAGCTGAACAACTTCAGCTGTAAGCATCAAATTAATTCAGATGTTTTATGGTCTTTCCTGTTTTTAATTTTTAATGAAAGATTTGACAAAAATATTTGCGAGCTATGAACACTTTTTTTACATCTATTTTCACCAGTTTTTTGCTTTCGTGGATCCAGAAACTAATTAACTGAGAGTTAAAATCAACAATACCACCTCAAAGCATCCTTCGGATTTAGAAGACACTGACAGCCTTTGTAAATTCTACCCATGTAGATCGTCTTCAGTAGGTCTGCAGTCTGTCAACCATCACAGGATCAAATGAAGGTTCTCAGCACGTTTATGAGAAAAGCTTCACGCAAATTTTTTGACACTGAGTAGAACAATTTTTATACGATTCAGGGCCGGATTAAGGCAATCGCAAATACCGTGGCCGCCGGGGGCCGCGAAATAGAGGGGGCCCCGCCATGATCGCCATTCAAATTTGTCACTATTTAACAAAGGGTCTTGTTTGCTAGTAAAAGGAAAAGAAATCATCGAATTTAGAATATTAACATGGTGTGTTCACACTAATCCGGCCATCGAGAGCACATTTATTGTTGTCTCTATTTTTCCTTTAACGGGACAGTAGTGTTGAATACCACGGCGGTCTTACTTCACGTGAACCAGCGACAATACACAAATCTATTTGTCGCCCAGTCGGTCGCCGGTTTGTGCCGAAACACCAGAAATGTTTGATGTTGCCGACAGGCACAGTTCGCCTTTTTTGCTTACAACGCGGCGCTTTATACCCGCCCGGCCGCGGTGGTCAAGCGGTCTGCGGCGCGCCAGTCACGGTCTGCACGGCCACTGCGGTCGGAGGTTCGAATCCCCCATCGGGCATGGATATTTGTGCCGTCCTTAGTATTAGCTAGTTCGTAAGTAGTTTGTAAGTTTAGGGACTGATGACCCCGTAGTTAAGTCCCATAAGCTGTACAAACATTTGAACATTTGCTTTAGGCCCACAACAGTGGGCAGTGTCTGCAGAGGCTGCCCTCAGCCGGTGCAGCATCTGCAGTAATCTGCAGTTCCCTCCGTTTCTACGAATAATTTCTATGTAAACTTTTGTTATTAGATGAAAAAGTCAGCATATTCATATTCGCCGTGAAATTATTATCAACTTATAGAAGCACTACATCAAACATTGCAACAATGAGATTCTATTTCGACAGCCAGTGGGGACTCCAGAAGTATGAGAAAAATATTATACCAGATGTTAGGAAGTCCTTTCTTAAAAATTTGTAAAAATATTTACCAGTTTACTACAAAGCCATAATTAAGATAAATACAGAATAGTTTTAGTGTCATTGTAATATTAACAACATCTAACACATTGTTACATTCCTATTTTTCCTGTTTTATGTTGTGTTAGTTTAAGCACATATTTTGTTGAAAATTTTCTTCGTTTTTGCTTAAATTTCCCGCAGTTTGTGCATATTTGAATACATACATTTCAATTTTTGAACTATCCGGGCGGTAGTAGTGTCGTGATTAAATGCAGAAGAAAGATAAACGGAGGTGATACGAAATTAATCTACCAGGTATTCTGAAAAATACAACTTAAAATCGTTTAAAAATCATTTTACACTGGAAGAACTGAGAGGCCGAATTGCCCCTTTTACGAATTTTTCCCATGTGTCCTGATCAAAACTTTAAATGAAATGAGTTGACTTCTGTGATTTTTTCATGTTTATAAAAAGTATTGTGCACCCTCTTTTAGAGTGTTCTACTTCAAATATTTTCCTAAATATTAATATTACTAACTAGAAGGACCGCAGGGCTAATTTGACCCTCATAGCGTTTCTCTGTATTTTCGGCATGTTTCCTTGTAATACTGTGTATGAAATAAAACCAACTGTTGTTTCTTTGTTGTTTCAATATGCGACAAAATGCCATTCATTCCAGCACTGATTGCGGTAGGGCAGTTGGGGATGACGGTCACCTATGGATGAGCTATGCCAGCGTGATTGTGTTATTGTGTGAGTGAGAGTGATCTTTTCTGACGAAGTTCATGGCCAAGCTCAGCGACCATCTTTATGGTGAGTTGTAAGCTATCCTCATATTATCAACATTTCAATCTGGAACTTCCATTGTTAAAATCTGGTCGTATAAGCAGTAGAACTGCATGGGGCCAATTTGGCCCCAGAGGTTCTTATACGTAGAAGCTTGCATGCGATTCTAGTATTAAATGCCAAGTAGACTACATAGCAGCTATAAAAACATGACATAATTAGTTCCTTTGCCAATTTTACTCTGGTTGTCATGTCGCTTAGGGATTAGTTCTCAAAAAAGAAGAACCAGTGTCAGAGAGAGCTGTGAAATGACAGGACGAAAGATAGAGGATGGTTTGTTATTTAGTGTTCGTCATACCTCACGCGAAAAAAAAAAAAAAAAGTGATATGATGAATTTTCATAATGGTAACGTTCTTAAAAGGTCCATTTTTGCACTTTTAGAATGCGAAATGTCTCCACATAAGAATAGTAATTTTGCTGTTCATTACCAAATGTTCAAATGTTTGTATAGTCTATGGGACTTAACTAAGGGGTCATCAGTCCCTAAACTTACAAACTACTTATGAACTACTTACGAACTAGGACGGCACAAATATCCATGCCCGAGGGGGGATTCGAACCCCCGACCGTAGTGGCCGTGCAGACCGTGACTGGAGCGCCTTAGTCCCCTCGGCCACCGCGGCCGGCTGTTCATTACCATTAACGGCAATTAGTATTTTAATTCCTTCACGCAGGATTTTTAATGTAATCCTAAAGACCGAATTTTGATTTTTTTCCCACCCCCATGAACCACAGACATTTCCGAGGTGGGGCGGCTTGCGTGCCTCAACGATACAGATAGCCGTACCGTAGGTGCAACCACAGCGGAGGGGTATCTGTGGAGAGACCAGACAAACGTGTGGTTCCTGAAAAGGGGCAGCAGCCTTTTCAGTAGTTACAGGGGCAACAGTCTGGATGATTGACTGAGCTGGCCTTGTAACATCAGCTAATGTGGCTTTGCCACACAGCTACTGCGAACGGCTGAAAGCAAGGGGAAACTACAGCCGTTACTTTTCCCGAGGACATGCAGCTCTACTGTATGAACATATGATGATGGCATCCTCTCGGGTAAAATATTCCGGAGGTAAAATAGTCCCCCATTCGGATATCCGGGCGGGGACTACTCAGGAGGATGTTGTCAACAGGAAAGACAATACTGGCATTCTACGGATCGAAGCGTGGAATGTTAGATCCCTTAATCGGGTAGGAAAATTAGAAAATTTAAAAAGGGAAATGGATAGGTTGAAGTTAGATATAGTGGGGATTAGTGAAGTTCGGTGGCAGGATGAACAGGATTTCTGGTCAGGTGAGTACAGGATTATAAATACAAAATCAGTTGGGGGTATCACAGGAGTAGGACTGATAATGAGTAAGAAAATGGGAATGCGGGTAAACTACTATGAGCAGCACAGTGATCGCATTATCATTGTCAAGATAGATATGAAGCCAACACCGACAACAGTAGTACAGGTTTATATGCCAACTAGCTCTGCCGATGATGAGGAGATCGAAGAAATATATGAGGAGCTAAAGGAAATTATTCAGACAGTTAAGGGAGAGGAAAACTTAATTGTAATGGGAGACTGGAATTCGGTAGTAGGAAAAGGAAGAGAAGGAAAAATAATAGGTGAATATGGACTGGGCAGGAGGAATGAAAGAGGAAGTCGCCTGGTAGAATTTTGCACGGAACATGATTTAATCGTAACAAACACGTGGTTTAAGAATCACAAAAGAAAGTTGTATACATGGAAGAGACCAGGAGACACCGGAAGGTATCAGATAGATTTTATAATGGTAAGACATAGGTACCGGAACCAGGTTATAAACTGCAGGACATACCCAGGGGCAGATATAGACTCTGACCATAACTTGTTAGTCATGAACTGTAGGCTGAAGCTGAAAAAACTACAAAAAGGTAGGAAAATAAGGAGATTGGACTTAGATAAATTGAAGGAAAGTGAAGTTCTGGAGAATTTCAGAGGGAGATTTAGGCAACAATTGACAGAAACAGGGGGAAATAAAACAGTAGAAGAGGAATGGGTAGCATTGAGAGAAGAAATAGTGAAGGCAGCAGAGGACAAAATAGGTAGAAAGGCAAGACCTACAAAAAATCCATGGATATCACAGGAAATACTACAGTTAATTGATGAAAGGAGAAAATATAAAAATGCATTAAATGAAACAGGCAAAATGGAGTACAGACGACTAAAAAATGAGATTGACAGGAAGTGCAAAATGGCTAAGCAGGAGTGGGTAGAAGCCAAATGCAAATCTGTAGAAGAATGTATAGCAAGGGGAAAAGTAGATACCGCCTACAGGAAAATAAAAGAGACATTTGGGGACAAGAAAAGCAACTCTACAAATATCAAGAACTCAGATGGTAAACCAGTTCTCAGCAAAGAAGGAAAAGCTGAAAGGTGGAAAGAGTACATAGAGCAGCTCTACAAAGGAAATGAACTTAGAGACGATGTTGTAGGAAGGGAAGAGGAAGTAGATCAAGATGAAATAGGAGACACTATACTGAGAGATGAATTTGACAGAGCCCTGAAAGACCTAGGTCAGAACAAGGCCCCAGGAGTAGATGACATACCCTCAGAGCTACTAAAGTCTCTGGGAGAGCCAGCCATGACAAGACTATTTGGATGTATGAGACAGGCGAAATGCCCTCAGACTTTAAGAAAAATGTAATAATCCCCATTCCAAAGAAATCAGGTGCAGACAGGTGTGAAAATTACAGAACCATCAGTTTGATTAGTCATGGTTGCAAAATTTTAACACGAATTATCTACAGGAGAATGGAAAGGCTGGTAGAAGCTGACCTCGGGGAAGATCAGTTTGGATTCAGGAGGAACATAGGAACCCGGGAGGCAATACTCACTTTACGTCTTATCTTAGAAGACAGATTAAGGAAAGGCAAACCTACATTTTTAGCTTTTGTAGATTTGGAGAAAGCATTTGACAATGTTGCTTGGAATACACTCTTTCAAATTCTGAAGTCAGCAGGGGTGAAATACAGGGAAAGGAGAGTTATTTACAATTTGTACAAAAGCCAGACCGCAGTTATTAGACTCGAAGGGCATGAAAGGGAAGGATCAGTTGGGAAGGGAGTAAGACAGGGTTGTAGCCTTTCTCCGATGTTATTTAATTTGTACATCGAGCAGGCGGTGAAGGAAAGCAAGGAAAAATTTGGAATAGGGATTAAAGTTCAGGGGGAAGAAATAAAAACATTGCGTTTTGCTGATGACATTGTAATTCTGTCAGAGACAGCAAAGGACCTGGAAGAGCAGTTGAATGGAATGGACAGCGTGTTGAAGACAGCATATAAAATGAACATTAACAAGAGCAAAACAAAAATAATGGAATGCGGTCTTAGAAAATCAGGCGATGCTGAAGGAATTAGATTAGGTAACGAAACATTGAAGGTGGTAGATGAGTTTTATTACTTGGGTAGTAAAATAACATGCGATGGTCGCAGTACAGAGGATATAAAATGCAGAATGGCAATGGGAAGAAAAGCATTTTTGAAAAAGAGAAATTTGCTAACATCGAATATTAATTTAAGCCTAAGGAAGTCTTTTCTGAAGGCATTTGTGTGGAGTGTTGCCTTGTACGGGAGTGAAACATGGACGATAAGTAGTGCGGACAGGAAGAGAATAGAGGCTTTTGAAATGTGGTGTTACAGAAGAATGCTGAAGATTAGGTGGGTAGATCGCATAACTAATGAAGAGGTACTGAACAGAATTGGTGAGAAAAGGAATTTCTGGCATACCCTGATTAAAAGAAGGGATCGCTTGGTAGGACACATTCTTAGACATCGGGGAATCGTAAATTTAGCATTGGAGGGAAGTGTGTGGGGTAAAAATCGCAGAGGGAGACCAAGAGACGCGTATAGTAAGTAGATTCAAGTGGATGTGGGTTGCCGTTCTTATGAGGAGATGAAAAGGCTTGCTCAGGATAGAGTAGGGTGGAGAGCTGTATCAAACCAGTCTCCGGACTGAAGATCATAACAACAACAACAACATTTTTTTTTTTTTTTTTTTTTTTTTTTTTTTTTTTTGCGTAAGAGTGTATCCGTTTTTATTCTTGTTTGGAATCAATTATTTGCTGCACTATAATTAGGCTGAGCGATATTTATTTTCTCCAGATGTTAGAAGAAACACTGTATGTTTTAACTCGACCGCCAGAAAAACGGTAGAATAACATTTTCTATTTTCACATTAGAAACAAGAAAATACTGTAGAGTATGCAATCGTGAATACTGTTATATACATTGTCTATGTGAAATTCAAACTTTGTTCATCAGCATTAAAATTGAATTTCCCTTTACTTAATTACACTATAAGAAGGAAATGACTATAGGCAGAGAGCAGTAGATACCGTTGATGATGTATGTCCGCCGCGGTGGAGTAGCCGAGCGGTCTAAAGCGTCTCGCTGCGGAGCGCGCGGTTGCTCGCCGTGGAGGTTCGAGTCCTCCCTGGGGCATGGGTATGTGTGTTTGTCCTTACGTTAGTTTACCTAAGTTTAAGTAGTTTGTAAGCTACGGACTGATGACCACGCAGTTTGGTCCGATAGATTTACAGATATTTGAACATTTCATGACGTATGTCCAATTCCCATACCTATTTTCCCAATTACAAAACATTAAGGAGTTCGCTAGTGTAACATGTAAATGAAAGTAATGACGTAATTGTAGAATTTAATAAAATAATTTCTGTAGAACCTCGGGACTAATCATGTAATGTATGGAAAGGAAGAGTATCAAATCTAAGTTAACGTAATGTTACATTCCTGTTGATAATGTATGGCACTGTGAATTATATCTTGTATAACAGAGTATCAATGAGAAAACAAGTAAAATAAATACGGTTCTTGCACCTTATAAAACAGGGTGCAAGCGTCTCTAACGAAATAAAGGAAGAAACCAAAAATAAAACTTTTTCTAAGAAATTATAGTGTGCCTGGAAAAGTACACATCATAGCAAAATGACTCCTAGCGGAATAACAAATCTCACAACAAGTAGGAACTAGGAGATAAAATGATATCTTTGCCACCATTGACACAGTGGAGAATTTGTTCAAATGTTCAAATGTTTGTATAGTCTATGGGTCTTAACTACGGGGTCATCAGTCCCTAAACTTACAAACTACTTATGAACTACTTACGAACTAGGACGACACAAATATCGATGCCCGAGGGGGGATTCGAACCCCCAACCGTAGTGGCCGTGCAGACCGTGACTGGAGCGCCTTAGTCCCCTCGGCCACCGCGGCCGGCTGGAGAAGTTGCATCAAATATCTGGGGCGATTTTCTTTATTATCAAGGATACAGAACTACTTTACAATTTCACTGTCATCACATGAGGATCTGCACAAATGTACTGATTGTAATGAATGTAGTAGAGAAAAACTAATAAGGTTCTGTATTTTTATGAATACTGCATATTTAAGACACCGATCTATAACGTAATGTACACTATTGATTAAATATGTTATCATATTTCCACTCGCCCACGTTCATGCTTCCTTGTCACTGCATGTACTGAGAAAGAGTATGTAATCTACGTACTGCTGCTGACATTTCCTCAGAAATTAGGTGCCTACTGGGTCTTGCTTAATATAGAGCCTAATTCGCCACTCTATAAAAAAATACCACACTTACGGCTTCCATAGATATCGCACTTGAGTACCCTCGATGTACGCATCTGGAAGACCGCCATTTAATGTGATTATATTCCTAATTTATTACTTTCTCGATAAAGCGTTATTGCTTAGCTGTACATTACAAAGTGCCGTAATCTGATTAAGTATTGGAGATTACGTCGAGCGTTCTAATGAAAAATCGAGAGGTCTTTTGTCAGATTAAAAGACAATTAGAAGCAGTGGTAATTTATTATTCTGGAATTTTAGACGTTCCTTCTGTTTAAGCGAAGTAAACCCATTTTTGTTCATGCAGTGAGGCGACAGTTTCTCTTAAGATTTTCATTATCTTGATCTCAAACATTCTTTTTTGTAGAATTGTAACTCATTTCACGCCTTTTCATCTTCCATATGATCTTATGTAGATCACATTTTGTAAGACTGTCACTACATGCCTTGAGCACTGTTGGCGATTTACTACAGGATATTCCTAAATTTGATACAATTTTAAACCGATACTCTGATATCTGAGTATCAATAGAATACAGTGTTTCTACAGCCTCTGAACAATATTTTGATTTTGGTTATAATTCTTGGCATACCTGACTTATGCAGATAATACAGATACAGCCGAGGACGTATCGGCGTCTTCAGCAAGCGAGATTTCGCAGTAGTAAAACACAGGACTCCGATTTGGCGAGACTGTGGATCAAATTTACTTCCGGATATCGAGATTTAAATATTCCGTGATTTATCTACATCACTCCAGACAAATTCCTGGATGGTTCCTTTCAAAGGCATCCATACCTAGGAAAATCCGAGCTTAAGCTCCGTCAGTAACGACCATGCTATCTACGGGACGTAAAACCTTAATCTTTCTCTCCAGTAACACAGTCGACGTTTGTTTCTATTTTCCAGACCGTTGGACTTTTTATCCTATGCCTACAGCGTGTTATGTATGTGTTCGGTGCACAACATAATCGCTGGTATATTACTGAAATCTCTGCCTGAGAGACTATTGGGTTTGTAACATAAACGTAAGATGATCTCTATACAAACTGGATCTATAACTCTGTGCATAGAACTGCAGCGTGCCTGCACATTCAGATGTTTTCTCACTTTCCGCCATGTTTAAATGTGGCATACGAATTTCCATAAGTTATTACGCGACAAAGAATTGCTTGCTTACGTCTTGATTTGAAATTTAAGTAAATACTCGATGTAGCAGGCTAATAATGAAGCGTAATCGAAACGTATTTTCTTCTCGTTTTCTTGTAATACTTGGTAGTGGCCAGTTTGAATTTGGCATGAAACGAAATATAGCTGGCACGTTCAGACAACTGAAGTTCAACATCCAGGTAGTATACAGTTCACTGGTTACTACTGAAATGTCTGTCTGAGAGACTCTTTGGTTTTGTCGCGCGTCGCTGGCGCCGCCCAGCTAATCGCGGCAGTGACAATCGATTAATGACTGTGATTAATGTGATTGATTACCAGACAAGTTGTGTCTAGGAAAAGAAACGCCGATGAAACATTTTTCACGCCAGTTGAGGAAACTGATTGATGACGATCGCGAAGCAATGTTGATGAGATGATAAAGTTTTTGGAAGAGAGAGAATAAATTTTTGGTAATTAGTTTTGCGGCGCGCATAGGTTTTCTAAGGCAGTCATTGTTAGGGTAATTTCACAAAACACTGTTCTTTTCTCCTACTGAGTCTTTTATCTAGTAATGGTGAAATTTATCTTTCATATGTCAGGATCGTTGTGTGATTAAAAAATGAAGTGATATGCTTTAATCATGTTCTTGCATTAATTTTTCAATAACGGAATATGTTTAAATGTAGAAAATGTTATAACGTTAATGGCAGTCACTTTGTGTTCATTAAAATAGTGAAAGCAACCTTCTTGTGTTAGTGTAGTTATTTCAACTTGTAAATTTAAATCTGAGGTAATCCATTTTCACAGATTGCATTGTTTTTCAGAAAAAGTATTACCTGTGGGATTAAGATTATCTCAGCTGCAGCATGTTCATCAGTTTTATCGCAGTAATCATTAAAAAAATCGGTTTTGTAACAGTCACTAAATATCAAGACCAACAGTAATGAAAACTGTTTTAGCAAGAAATATTCAAATGAAATTTAGTTACGAAAATTTATCCGATGATCAGCTATAACACAGTTAGTTTATCTCTGTTGCTTAATAGTCCCTAATTAAAGTAATTATCAGGGCAACTCAATTTCAGGAAATTAATTAGAATTTTATTTTTTTAACTTTAAAGTGCTTAGAAATTATTTTTATGCTTTCAATCAGGATCACGTTGACATCGTCAACCAAATTGTAATAGAATAAAACTACACATTTTGCAGATCTATCAAGAAGAAGGTGAAAATTTAAATGCTGTGACATTTCATGTTCAAAGGAGAAATTGATCTCTTATTTACAAACCCTGCCGACATGTACCCAAGAAAACTCGTCAAACGTCGTGCTCAGAATTGTGCAGCGGTGGCGAGTGTACGCTTTTATTTGATACAAGAAATACATGGCGTAAACGTGCAGCATAGTGACCAGACAAACCGTTAAAGTGTGTTAATGCTTTAGAAAGTCTAAAAGTTTCATTAGCGATCGCAATAAAACTAAATATGTAATACCTAAGTAGGGTCTACTTCCCAAGGCGTAACAACACCCGTGAACGTCTGCTACGACTGCTGACCAATCGCCGCTCGGAACCTTGGCGCAAATGTTTGTTTCCATGAGGACTCTTGTTACGAGTATATAATCACCCTGTCATACGACTGTATTATCATGTACACAAGCAGGAATTCGTGTGTGACGTACGAGAAACGTTATCCTGTAGGTCAGTGCAGAGCAATTTGGCGTCACTGGGATATTGCGGCAGCCGACCGATTCTAATACCTTTCTCAAGAGCAGAACATCGTCTGCAGCTCCTCTCCTCGGCTTGTGACCGATTTAACTGAACCGATCATTGTCTGGAAATGGCCTTGTTCGGCTTCTTGGAGACCATTTGCAATAATTCATTGGCTTCATGTTCCTAATCAAAGATTTAAATATGAATGAAATACACAAGATAGCTGTGAGATATTCTGCAGATTTATTGGTTTACGAACCGGTTTTCGGCTGTTACGCCATCATCAGGTAAACATTACAAGTTTATGTTTCAAAGATCTTAACTTGCTAGATATATAACTTTCAAAGGAAACTAGTGTTTTGGTTTATAACTAACCTGCGGGAAATATTATAATTCAAGTTGTGATGTAAATTCTTGACATTGATAAAATATGTGACAGTATAATAGATTATGACGTTATCGTAAGATATATAAAGTGAAACAATAGAAATTGGCTGAAAAATATTGATCAAAACGTATCTTAAACAGGTCTTAAATGTCTAGAAACATGCAAGCGTTGTGAACATATGTAAAATTTGAACTGGTTAAGTTGGATGAAACATCTGTAAATATATGTCAAAAAATTTTAACTGGTTAAATTAACCTATGGTTACTAGTAAAACAAGACATTAAAGTTTATATAACATAAGCAGTCAAAACAGATGTGATTACAGAAGTAATCACTAGTAAATCACATTTTGGAGGGCGGAAAGGGGGGGGGGGCGGGCAGTTCTCCATATACCTTGAAAGCACTTTTTTTTGTGCGCTTTTGGCCTCTCGTTCTGGGGCCTCCAAATCTCAAATGCTATTGTTTTTTCTCCGATAGCCTTAGTTCCCCACTACATATTACACTCTTTATTTTATTCACTGCTAGACCTGCAGTGAAGTACAGAATAATTTAAAGGTCATGTATAAATAATGCGACCGTACTACACTGTGCGCGCTTTCTCCGTGTGTCAATTATATTTAAAATTTTCTAAATACTACAGAGAACTACCATGACCGCATCCAATGGCATCCGACAACACCAAAACAAAGGGTTGATTCAGAATAACAATTTTCACTCTGCAGCGGAGTATGCGCTAACATGAAACTTTCCTAGCGAATTAAACCTGTGTGTAGGAATCGTGATTAGAACCTGGGACCTTTGTCTTTCGCGGGCATGCGCTCTACTGGCTGAGCTATCCCGGCAAGCTTCACGGTTTATAATCCGCCCCGTAAGGGCTGTGTTCACCTTCACCTCTAAGGCATTCGTCCAATAAGAGGCTGGATAATTCTAATGCCTTTATTTGGACATATAACCGTGACGCTGATACTTCTCGTATCGAACCTTTCTTGCAATCACGGTTGTTAATGGTACTCGTGCCCTCATATTGAAGTAGCTAGCAGACACACTTCCCAGTGTAGTGGGACAGGCGAACACAAGTCTTTATTGGGCAAGAGGCTTCCAGAAAATTTTTTAATACTTTTTACTGCTAAGCAAATTACGGTTCTCACTATAACAGTATAGAAGCTGTTTATGGCAGGCCTACAAACTTAAACTTTGTTTAACCATGGATAGACTTCGTTTCCCATTTTGCCGCCCACTAGCACACGAAAAATAACATTAAATTCTTCCTCTGTAAGAAGTTCTCACATTTAAAGAGGATTTTAGTTTCATTTAACACTAGGTCCATGTGCACAAGAGCCAGGAGTCACAAATGATTTCATAAAGTTTTTCCTTCAAGATATTATACCAAGTAAAAGTTGACCTAAGTTATTGCAAGAATTACAAAAGTTGGTTACCCTTTAATTTAAATAAACAACGATGACATCTAATTATACTCTCCTAACTTCTCCGTTCACATAAACGTAAATTCCCATTAAAGTTTCTTTCTTTCCCAGAACATTTCTGAAGTGTACTCTTCATAGGAATAACTGTGGTAAGTAACATTCATTTCCATTTAAACTTCTATACACTTCAGTAAAATTCATATGTAGTAATATATTTTAACAAACTTGCACATTCATTGATATAATATGATCTGTGCAGCTTCTCATGACAATCGGAACTAACCCATTTTTTCAAAGAATTTTCTCCATAACTTTTTACAAAGAGAAAATCTATTAATTTTTAGTAAATGTCTTCTTCGATCTCGACGCATGGCCGTCGATTCGCGACGGTTGGTGGTCAGCAATCACATCTTTGGGTCCGGCGTGGAGGACTCTCCTGACCGCGCTATGACGCTCTCCAAAAGACATGAAACAGAAAACCAAATACAAACTTTTAAGAACACAATTTATGAAAATTAATAACATTATTACAAAAAATTAATGAAACAAATTATCGTTCTTAACACTTATCTGACAAACTGAGCTTATAACGTGCTTGTGACCAGATGTAGGTCCTTGTCCCACTACACAAGTCATGCCATACTACAAGTTTTTCACAGTATTGCCACACTTTACGAAATCTATGTAAATTTTTCTGGTAAGTATTATAAGTTGGCGCACAAAAATCTACACCGGGAAAAATTTGGCGACTATGGATGGCTATAGAAGCTGCAATACTCAATACGCCTGGAGGGGACATCCGACAACTTGTCGAGTCCATGCTACTTTCGAAGTGACGTACTTGGCCGTTCAGGGCCGTTCAAAGGGAGATCCGGTATGATATTGGGACCCATCCCACATGTATTGTACAAAAAGGTTCAAATGTTTTTAAAATCTGTAGTACTTTACTACTCTTGTCATCAGACTCTAGGCTTTCAAAATACTTAAACTGATGTTAACGACAGCAAATACTTTCATGTCCGAGGGAGGACTCGAACTTCCGACGGCAAACAGCGGCGCACTCTGCAGCAAGGCGCCTTGGAATCCTCGGCCACTTCTCCGCGGAACGAGTGTTGTCACCACAGTATATAAGATATTCCGTGTAGGCAACCACTAGACGTCAGCAATACTTAAAACGAAATAAAAAGTTTTAATTCGGTGCGCTTGAAAGTTGTCTAACAGTGGTGTGTTGTTGTTGTTAAATGAAAATCCCTTTTAGTGTGGTGTTACATCTGAGTGAATGAACATTGAATGGCAGACTGATACAATAAAAATAAATTCCTGGTATATCAACGCAATAAAATTTTCCTACAAAATCATGTGAATAAGGTCTTTTCATGTGTTGTGTGTGTTTCGTGTATCTATTATTCTATTAGAATGCGGTTGACTATGTCAACGTAATGGCGTAATGGATATCGTGAAAGACTGTGGAGGTCGTGAGTTCGATACTAAAATTTAGAAGTGCTTAATCACAGGAAGAGAATGAATTGCCATGTTAAATCCGTAGTCTGTTTAAACATTGCGAGTATGGCGCTATAGACACTGTCCTGTTTAATAGCTGATTAACCATCTTTTATTTAAATTCATAATTACTACTTGCAAATCGAAAACCGTTGATTATTTACAACTGCTTTTCATTTTTAGAAATTATACTAAAGTTTTATTTTATGGAGGTAGTTCCAATCATACTCTTCATAATGTGAAACGTCCAATCACAACTATGGTTTCACCTCATTCTAAACTATAAAAGCGCACAGTGATTTCGTCTTAATTAGTTGTTAGTGACAAGTCTCATTTATGTAAAATTCTGTAATACACATTTCAAAGTAAATTTAGTGTGCGGAGGAAAATCAACTCTTATATTAAAGGAAGTGTGTTACAATGCACTGTTCACTATTCCACTGCTTGTAAATAACGATCTTCATGTGCAGAAACTTTCAGTTATACACGTAATTTTGAAGAACCATACCAAGGGTAGACGGGTTTAAAGTACCAACAAACACCTCTCAACGATTACGCAGGAAGTTATTGTTATCTTCTCACTCGTTCGTGTTTCCATCGTGTTTGGTGAAAATGGCTGATACTCCGATACTATTATATGGTTTCCTCCCGGTCTCTTGTGAGGCGAATTACCGTTGTTAATTTATCCTTTTTCAAATTTAAATGGCGTTTCAAGCTATGTTACTTATTTGCTGTTTGTCGATTTTATTATCTGCAAAAATGTTCAAATGTTTGTAAATCTATCGGACCAAACTGCGTGGTCATCAGTCCGTAGCTTACAAACTACTTAAACCTAGGTAAACTAATCTAAGGACAACACACACACCCATGCCCCAGGGAGGACTCGAACCTCCACGGCGAGACGCTTTAGACCGCTCGGCTACTCCACCGCGGCTATTATCTGCAGGTTTAATGTGTGGTCTAATCTGCTTCCGAATGTTTTTATTAATGTTTTTGTACGAATGATTTCAGTGTTCCACCGTTTTTAAATACCTGTATTTCAGAAGTGTTACAGTAAACCAATTGCAAGCACTAAATGAAACGTTGTTGTCATGAAACAGATAAGCTTTCACGCAATTATCTGCAGTAGTGCACATCACCGTGGGCTTGATGAACTGCCTTCCCTGTTTAAATGCGCTGGTAAATTTTTGTGCGTTGGTTTATTGTCATTCATTAGTGCGAGTGAGCAACGCTGCCGCATAAAACGAGAAGGTTTATCATTGTACCAGTGTATACGCAGCGGAAGCTCCGTGGGAAATAAAATCCAATTTGAGGTTAAGTTTGGTGTCGAGTTTATAAATCTTTTTTCTACATGTGGTGACTTACACTCACTTTTTATTCAATGATCAGTACTACGAACAAACTGATGAAGTTGCAATGGGAAGCCCGTTGTCACCTATTGTGGCCAATTTGTTTATGGACGATTTCGAGGAACGTTCTTTTAAAGTCAGCGACTCTGAAACCTGCGTGTGTTTTCAGATATATAGACAACACTTTTGTCGTTTGACCTCATGGTAGTGAGAATTTGAGCGGTTGTTTGGAAAACCTACATTCAATCCACCCGAATATTCAGTTCACTAAAAGGTAAAGCAGTCAACAATCTGAAGATTGGTTTGAACACCACAGTGCTTTACTAGGCATGGTCCTGTTTGTAGGTGGTATGCCGTTGCCTTCCTCCGACCTCTAACTGACTTACCCAGATACTTATAGGGGGACATACAGTTTAATTTGGGTTCAGAACCACAGTGCTACTCGGTATTTTTCACATCAGCAATACTGACTCAGGGGAAAGAAGCGGAAGGTGACAGATAAAAATCCTAGGACCTGGTGGGGACCGAACTCGCCCTTGGATTTGAAGTCTGGCACTCTACCACTGTGCAACCGAGGCAGTTCGCTTTGGAGGAGTAAAAGAATGGCTGTCTCCCTTTCCTTGATGTGTTTATATGAAGCCTACTCTCACTGATTTGTATCTGCGAGTTGATAGTTGTCGCCATCCAGCTCAGCGTGAAGGAGTACTTCGTAACTTGGCTCACAGGGTCCATGTAATTTCATACCCTGAAAGTTTGTCAGCTGAGTTGTCCCATCTCCAGGTCATTTTTCGACAGAATGGTTATAGTGAGAGACAGAAAAAAACGTGCGTTGCGCCATCGGTCTTCTGTGCAACGGATGAGAAAAGATAGTAATGAAGTGGCACCTAAATCTATGGCCTTTTTGTCTTACGCAGTAGTATTTCCAACAAGATAGGTCGTATTTTGTGGAAGTATGATGTGAAATGTGTTTTTAGACCACCTTCTGAAATAAAGGCCCTGTTGGGGTCCGTAAAGGTGCGTAATGCAGGTGTATATCGTATTCCTTGCAGTTGTGGCATGTCACATATTGGTCAGACAATAGGGACTGTGGAAGTCCGGTATATTGAACACAAACGTTACACGTACTTACAACAGTCAAACTAATTCGCTGTTGCAGAACAATGTGTTGGCACCGGTCATCCTATGGAATACAACAACACGAAGATTCTGACATGCACTTCCACCAATTGGGATAGTGTTATTTAGGAAGCTGTTGAAATTAAACTAGCAAGCAACCTTATAAACAGAGATGGTGGTTTTTGTTTAAATTCTGCTTGGAATCCGGCACTGTAGGACTCAGAAACAACAAAGCCCCTGGGGAGGACGGAATAACATCAGAACTAATCAAGGAGGGAGGTGAAAGCTTGCACTTACAGATATATAAACTGATCCAGTTGATATGGAAGAAGGAGAAGCTTGCAAGAAGATTGGAAATTGGCAATAATATGTCCAATATACAAGAAAGGAAGCAAAATGGAATGTACAACTTTAGAGGTATCAGCCTGTTGAATGTAACATATAAGGTACTGTCTAACACCATACTCAGAAAATTGCAACCATGCATAGAGAACAACATACACAAATACCGAGCTGGTTTTCAACCAAACCGATCAACAATAGACCACATTTTCAATCTAAGACAACTGTTTGAAAAACACTGGGAATATGACAAACACATATACAGTCTGTTGGTGGATTTTCAACGGGCTTATGACAGCATCCACAGGAATAGCCTCTACAATGCAATGCGTGACCGCAGAATACTCGAAAAGCTAGTGAGAATGGTGCAAACCAGTATGGAAGGGTCAAAGGCAGCAGTACGTTGCCGAGGAGTTACATCAGAAACATTCGAGATAGAAACAGGTCTCAGACAAGGGGAAGCGCTCTCGTGTGTTTTGTTCAATGTTACCTTAGAGAAAGTAATAAGAGAGTGTAGGCAACAGGAGTGGGCTGGAGTACATGTGGATGGCAACTACAACTGTCTCACATATGCAGATGACATAGTCCTGCTAAGCGAATCTAAGCAGAGTTGAAAGGAATGTACAAACAAATGGACAGCTGTGCATAGAAGGTTGGGCTTAAAGTACAACGAGATAAAACAGAGTTCATGTAATTAGGAAGATGACAAGAGCAAGAAGAATGTTTGGAGACAAATGGCATGCGATTCAAGAGAGTACACCAACTGCAATACTTGGGATCTTGGTTTACCACAGACAACAAAATAGAAAGGGAAAAATGTTCAAATGTTTGTATAGCTTATGGGACTTAACTACGGGTCATCAGTCCCTAAACTTACAAACTACTTATGAACTAGCTAATCCTTAGGACGACACAAATATCCATGCCCGTAGTGGCCGTGCAGACCGTGACTGGAGCGCCTCAGTCCCCTCGGCCACCGCGGCCGGCATAGAAAGGGACAAAGGGAAGAACAGCAGTGGTAATGAAATGCATCCACTCCCTGATATACATATTCGGCTACAAATCAGTGTCTGTGAAAACTAAGATAAAAATTTGTAACACGGTGATTTCCCCAGCGGTAATATATGGTTCAGAAACATGGAGCATGACTAAACGGGATAAGGAAAAACTATTTGAAGACTATTTGAAAGAAAAGTAATGAGGAAGATATGGGGACCAATTTTAGATAACGGAGATTGGAGGAGGAGGACGAATGAGGAAATCTACCTTCTGTTGCGACGGCTAAATATTTTACAGAAGATAAAAAGCAAGAGAATACAGTGGGTGGGCCATGTAGCCAGTATACCAGAAGGAAGACAGGCGAAGATAGCACTTGAAGGCAAACCAAACACCAAACGCCTCATTGGACGACCAAGGCAGCACTGGATGGACGAGCTGGCGAAGGGCCTGGCAGCGCTGGGGATTGAAGACACCTGGAGGAACCGGGCGCAAAACAGGAGGGAATGGAGGCAGCCTGTGGAAGCAGCGCGTGGTCTGCAGGGCCTGTGATCGCTGGATTGTTGTTGTTTATCCGGAACTAACTGTCATCAAAAAACAGAGGGACTGAATTAATGCTGCCTCACCTGTTGATTAATAGTCATTATCGATATTTTTGATGTTTGGTCATCTTTGAATGTGTTGAGTCTGGAGTGACTGGTACTGTATGTGTTATCTTCCTTGTTTACCGTTTACAAACTGAGGTATTAAATACGCTTGCACATTACTTCCTTGAGTGCAGTTGTGCCTTGAAAATGGCAGGGTGTCCTCCTGTCGAAATATCGGCGGTTGTCGACGACGTCACCCGGCAGCATACCCGTCAGTTGTTTGAACATTCATTACGCCGACAAAAGTTAAGGTTTCACAACTTATACGTTTGACTGTCGGAGATCATGAGAAAATAATATATTTTTCATTCCGAATCTATATATATAAAAGAAAGTCGTGTTAGTTACACTATTTATAACTAAAGAACGTCTGAACCGATTTGGCTCAAAATTGCTGGGGAGGTAGCTTAGAAGCAGGAGACGGACATAGGGTACTTTTTGTCCCGTTTGATCGCGTATTATATCAGAATTTGAGAAAAACTGAAAGCTGCGGCTGGGATCATTTTCTCGATTCTGCAACTATCAGATTATTCATTCGGTACTCGCCTAGCGACCAAATACGCTGTAACAGAACGAACAAATACGCCAAGGAGGTTAGAATAAAGGAAGATGGCGTTATGCACACAAGGTTAAAACAGTCAGACAGATTTAACATGAAACGTTGTTTCTTTACAAGCCCCTCCGTATTATTCTTACCTCCATGATGTTATCGGTGGTGATTATATCTTTGGAGCATTGCAAAGATAGAATTGATGTTATTTCGTAGTATTTTTGAGTGTTATAAACAAATTAAGTACAGATCGTGGTTTATTTTTTACAACAATGCCTCCACTGCGGCGCCGTAATATCTGTCGGCGTACGTGCAACGTAATCTTACTACGTGATCGTAGTCAATGAGCCAATGAGACCGACGAAGATCGCACACAGCGCTTGGAGGTAAATCGAAAAGAAATTCCCAAGCGCGATCCGTTATGACTGAAACAAAGGGTACAATCGAGTTCGACTCCCTCAGTTGCAGTTTACGCACGAAATAATTTGGGTCGTCGACAAAACAGACGGCCACGCGTGGCAATTAAACGTTTGGGGTACAGATACATTCCAGCAGTCGATTACGCAGCGGGTGCATCAGTTCGCTTCGGAACAAACTGTCACCATCCAAAATTTCATTGTCTATCTCAAGCTTTGCCACGATTGGTCGGCTTCATTCCCACGATCCAACAGCTGTTGCCAACATAGCTATACCACACATGTGTCGCGGATTGTAAAATTTTACCGGTATGTAGCACTGTTGTGTATCGTGTTTCAATTAGATTCCTAATAAGACAAGAAATGAATTCAACACAAAGACTTTCGAAACATTGTACTGCTATCCCACTTATTTCAATTAATTGTTTTGTTTCATATGGAATTTCTATCATTAAAGTATGATCATGCTACAACTACTTTGTATATAATTCAAAAACTCTTAAGAAGATATACATGTGTTATGAGAAACATTCCTATACTGCTAGTTTCGAGAAAAATAGCTGCGGTGGAGTAGCCGAGCGGTCTAAGGCGCCTCGCTGCGGAGCGCGCGGTTTCTCGCCGTCGGAGGTTCGAGTCCTCCCCATGGTGTGTGTGTGTGTGTGTGTGTGTGTGTGTGTGTGTTTTATCCTTCGGCTAGTTTACCTCAGTTTAAGTAGTTTGTAAACTACGGACTAATGACCACGTAGTTTGGTCCGTTATATTTACAAACATTTGATTTGATTTTGAGAAAAATATGGTAAGCTGTGTTGTAAATAGCCGGCCGCGGTGACCGAGCACTCTGCGGCACGCCAGTCACAGTCT
Organism: Locusta migratoria; assembly: GCA_026315105.1. Taxonomy (NCBI): domain Eukaryota; kingdom Metazoa; phylum Arthropoda; class Insecta; order Orthoptera; family Acrididae; genus Locusta; species Locusta migratoria. The sequence continues at coordinate 284,557,690 of CM048748.1, read as the reverse complement.
ACACGGCCACTACGGTCGGGGGTTCGAATCCCCCCTCGGGCATGGATATTTGTGCCGTCCTTAGTATTAGCTAGTTCATAAGTAGTTTGTAAGTTTAGGGACTTATGACCCTTAGTTAAGTCCCATAAGCTCTACAAACTGTTGAGTTGTGCTGTAAACGTGCGGTTTTGTTTTTTTCTTCCCAGTCATTTTTAAAATAAAACAGGAAAGTTGTTTTTATGCCTATACTTATAATCATACCTGTTCGTACAATGCAACCATTAAACGTGCGGTCATCGAAGCTACTAACATTACAGATAGAGCAGCTCGAAACGTCTCTCTAATAACCCGTTTCCAATTGATTTACCTGTCCAAGCTGACTTCTATCCCCAATAAAATTCCCGATTGAAATAATAATAAATAAGATCAGAGAGCTGGGTAGGAGGAGACAGAGTATGGGAGAATGAAATGGATTTAAAAATGGGAGATGATATAGACGCAGACAGGAAGGGGAGGAGATGGATATGGTGTGGGGTAAGAGGGAGTGGTGTGCAGATAGGGGGAGGAGGAGGTGGACAAAGGAAGGGGATGAAAGGATAGACATAGGGAGAAGCTACTGCGAAGCGTTGCCGGGTCTGCTAGTAAAACATAAACAATCTTACTCCAAAAATTTAAACGAAAGCTGTAGCAATAGAAAGTAGATTAAATTGGTTTCGTTTGAGATAACAGGTTTTATTACGTCAGGGAGGGAAAGGAGGTCGTCAGAATACTTTTACTTGGAAGGGGGTCGCATTTTCGAAAAGGTTGAAAAACACAGCTGTAAAGTACACAATGCAACGGGTCAGGTTGTGCATATGTAAGTGGGGATACTTAATATGTGTGTGTGTGTGTGTGTGTGTGTGTGTGTGTGTGTGTGTGTTGCCTTCCGTACTAACAGGCAATTACAAAAATGAAAGATCGTATAGGGCTACTAAACTTATGGATCCGACTGCAATACTACTGGGAGAGTAACTTGACAACTAGTGCGCAACGTAATGCTGACCTACGTAAGGCACGTTTGGGAAATCGAAACTTAAGCTATCTGACTGAAAATTAGAAGGATTAAAGAGATGCAGAATCTTGGTTGGCTGATAGTTACACTCGAGAACAATAAAAGAATGTCGTACTGTGTTGTACTTGTTGGCCCAGACTTAGTATTACTATACAATCAGTCTGTAAGAAATATTATTTTGCTGAAAAAAGGGAAGTGATACCTCGCTTCACACCAACACAAATTCCTCACTTCATATTGTTCATGTGACGCACTTGTTACAATGTACTTAGTTACCATTAACTTACAATCACTTACAGCGTCAAGAATAATCACAAACAAAAGTAAGCCAATAAAACTAAATAAATCTGTATTAAAGAAATTTAGAAAATTAGCAATGAGCAAATTCGACATGAGTAACATAAACTATAAAAATTGAAGAATGTGCATATTATTGCGAAGTCGTGCAATGAGGCAGTTTCAAAAGTAGGGATGCAGCACTACCCTCAGGAAAAGATTAATTATAAAAAGTGAAAATGTCAAAAATTGAAAGGAACTGCTTTTTTATTATTATTACGTTTGGTTAATATCCTCGTTATTACAACAATTACAGTGTCGAGCCACGAATTGATTTGATTTGATTTTTTCAGGTAAGCCGAAACAGTCTTGGTCCAACCCGCCACTGCCCGCGCCGAAACTAAGTTTATTGTGCGGTATTGCTCCCTGTATATCTAGTAAAGCCAACCAATGCCCTTGAACAGTGCAAGGAGTCCCACGAATTAATCAAGGATGTGTATGGGTTCCTACTGAATGGAAAGTGACATAAAGTGAAATCAAATGCGATGAACGACCTTGCGCAATGAAAAAAAACATTTAAAGTAATTTACCAAAAAATTCGCAGCATCATGAAGAACTCCGGGCTGTGTCCACCGCGAGCTCCAGTGCAACCGACACGCTCCGCTACTACTCTCCGACACTCGCGGCTATACTGAGCAAAACCCCGCCTACCGGCCGCCAAAGATAATCCTTGCGGACCCAACAAAGATGTTTACATATAGGGTGTTTGACTAAGTGTGTTTGCCTCTGTAACTTATAAAATAATAGGTGACGGGAAATTTTAATGCGGTAGGTCAACACAGTAAATGTTACACTTTCTGCGGAGCTATGAACATAGTTTATTGTATCATTTTCCAAAGAGTTACAGCACAAAGATATAATTTTTTAAGTGGAACAATAGGTTTTTCTATCGTGCATTTGATTCGTTGAAACCAGCTGCATCCAAATCAATTTAAACTACATTCATATCATTGTTAGTTGGGGAGCTACAACCCTTCAAAGTTTAGGGGGCGGAGGCTACGACAGCGTAACTGACTGGCTGCTGGTCATGAGAAAGTGGGCCGTGACCCAGGGGATAGCCACTCGGCCAGTCAGCAACGCGATCGCAGACTCCGCCCCCGGAACTGTGAAGGGTTGTAGCTCCCAAACTCGGTCCTCGGTGGGTATGACCTGTCGGCCGTCAACGTAGGTGGCCTATTAACGTGTGGTGTGGAATTCTTGGAGATGAAATCATCGGTCCACACTACTTCCCAGGTACACTGACAGGTGAGTTATATCGTGCTTTTATAGCCGACAGTTTGGGTGGTCTCCTTGAACATGTGTGTCTACACACGAGAGTCCATATGTGGATGCAGCACGATTGTCACCCTGCCCATTCTGCGCGTGCTGTTGTGGAAGAACTAAACAACAGGTTTGCAGGAAGATGGTTGGGGCGCCATGGACTCATTCATGTCCCGCAAGGTCGCCCGATTTAACACCAGTAGATTTCTTTTTGTGGGGATATCTAAAGGATAGTTTTTATGTCACTGAGCCCACATCCCTAGATGAACTAAAACGCATGTCGCTCTGTCACACCGGCGATGTTACATCTCGTCCGCAGTTCCTTTCGACGGCGCATTGCATTATGCATTGAGGAACATTGGCACATATTTGAACATCTCATGTAAATCAACTTCCCACCGTCATAACATCCAACACCCACCACACAGCCATGTATTATGTACAGCATGTGGTATCTCCCCCTGAAACTTTGAAGGGCTGTAGCTCCCAAACTAACAGTGACAGAAATGTAGTTTAAATTGATTTGGATGCATCTGGTTTCAACGATTCCAATGCACGATAGAAAAAACTATTGTTCCATTTATAAAATTATATTTTTGTGCTGTAACTCTTTGGAAAATGATACAATAAACTATGTTCATAGCTCCGCAGAAAGTGTAACATTTCTTGTGTTGACCTACTGCATAACAATTTCCCGTCACCTATTATTTTATAAGTTACAGAGGCAAACACACTTAGTGAAACACCCTGTATATATATGTTGTTGCCAACATATATAGTCCCAAAACTTAAGTTAGGAAATTTCCATTCAGTAGCCACCTTACAACAAGACGATCCTTTCAGAAGCGGGGAATTTGGCAACTATTGCTGCGGTCGGGAACGTTGCGAGGAGCACTCGTAGAGGTGATATTTGCTGCCGAGGAATCCAGAGTGCTAACCCGCTCTCGCAGCCGTGCACAGAGCACGCGAGAACAGTGGCCCTGGTGGGGGGGGGGGGGGGGTGGAGAACAGCGCCAGCCACCGCCTACCCCCGCCTTGCCGGGCATTTGGCAGTCCGCGTGGGGACCGCGCCGCCCCGCGCCATCAAGTATTCATAGGGGCGGGCGCCAGCTCGCACTGTCCGTCTTCATTCCCCGGCACACTAGAGACGCACCCATCCACACATCTGAGAGTAGTTGCGTGCTCAAAACCGAACACCCGGTCACCTGTCCCGAGAAATACAGGTGTAATATTGCGCTTTCTTTAAAAAAAAATGTTCAAATGTTTGTTAAGCTTATAGGACTTAACTACGTGGTATCAGTCCCTAAACTTACAAACTACTTATGAACTAGCTACAACTAAGGACGGCACAAATATCCATGCCCGAGGGGGGATTCGAACCTCCGACCGTAGTGGCCGTGCAGACCGTGACTGGAGCGCCTCAGTCCCCTCGGCCACCGCGGCCGGCTTGGCTTCTCCGCTTATGCAGCTTTCCATTACGACATATTAGATGGCACCCCCGGCGTAAATGATGTCAAGTACTTGCAAGGTTACGAAAGTGGGTCGTGATAGTGAGGGATGTATCGAACAGGAACATTACGAACCGGCAAACACAGTCACTTATCAAACACAAAAGCGAAGATTATACACGAGTATCCAAACCGATTCCATCTTTTGGTAGTGTTCGCAATTGGTTCTTTGAATGTGGACTACATCCCGAAGTCTTGCCAATGTGTGTATCTAGAAATTAATCTTTCAGATTAATCGAATGCTTGCACTCTATTAGTGATCCGCTAACTCCTTGAACTTCTCATCGAGTCAACGAGACTACAGAAAGAAGAAAATCCGCTTCTAATTCATGAATTATTTCAAATTTTTTTCAAATGTTTGTAGAGCTTATGGGACTTAACTATGGGGTCATCAGTCCCTAACCTTACAAACTACTTACGAACTAGCTAAGACTAACGACGGCATAAATATCCATACCCGAAGGGGGATTCGAACCCCCGACCGTAGTGGCCGTGCAGACTGTGATGTTCAAATGTTTGTATAGTCTATGGGACTTAACTACGGGGTCATCAGTCCCTGAACTTACAAACTACTTATGAACTACTTACGTACTAGGACGGCACAAATATCCATGCCCGAGGGGGATTCGAACCCCCGACCGTAGTGGCCGTGCAGATCGTGACTGGAGCGCCTCAGTCTCCTCGGCCACCGCGGCCGGCGCATACCGTGACTGGAGCGCCTCAGTCCCCTCGGTCACCGCTGCCGGCGCGCTTTTTTTAACCCCATCAGGTGTTGGAGTGGTTGTTAATGTTCGGGGCAGCTTTTAAAGTTTCACTCGCGTTGTAATATTACGGAGAAGTACTTTGGCATATCAGGCACATTTAAATAATCTATATCTATAAATGTGAATGTCTGTTCGGTGTACGTTCATCACGTCTGAGCCAAAAGACATAAAAATCTAAGAATTTGTACAGTTACTAATGTCTACCCGGGGAAGGCTTTAGGCGCGGTTTTATGGCGATCGGATCGCTGTTTATCTATATATATTAATGTGAATGTCTGTTTGGTGTACGCTTATCACGTCCTAACGACAAGACGCAGATACTTAAATATTTGCACAGTTACTAATTTATACCTGAGGAAGGTTTTAAGCACGGCTTTATAGAGATCTGATAGATCTTTAATAATTTGAGGAATACAAAGTGAAATGCTGAAGAATAATTACTCTTTGAAAATTGCATTTACTCTTTGAAAATGGTTTTATTGGTTCCATTGTTGGTTCATGGTTTATAATGATAAAAGGGTGAAGTGTATTGGGATGGAAAGTTATCGGTGTATATAAAATTCTACGTGTGTGTGTTTTAATATTTCGCTCTGCAGCGAAAACTACAGAATGCAAACGAATGGTCTGTGTGTAATTGTTGTCCGAAGTCTCCCGTTTTACACCATAGCAGTTCCATGCCGATACTTATAAGGGAGTGGAAGATATGGTGGTTGAAAGTCGTCAAATTATAAACCACACCAGAACATTACAGGACTCAAAAATAAAGTCAGTAAACTACTCATTTGTATTGATGAAATAGATTCAAAGAACTCAGTTGACATAATTTGCCTCTCTTAACATTATGTAGCCACGGGATAAATATGTTATATATTTCAGGATTTAAGTTAGCTTTCTGCTTCTGAAGAGCAGATCAAGAAGTGATAAGGAGTTATTAAAAACTACCATAAATTAAAGAACATTGTCATTAATAAATTCTCTTTAGAGCAGCATTTAGTAACGTGTGAAAAAGAAGTAGACTTCCAAAACAGATCCTATCTAACTATTTAATCAGAACCTTCAGGAGATTATAAGGTATTCGTAAATCATCTATATCCTGTATTGGCTTATATAACAGGAAGAAACAAAATAAAATCTAGGTTGCTGATGTCTTTAATACAAATTTTCTTATGCAGTCCTTCAGAAAACATTTATTGCGGTTAGTAATTTTGTCATTCACTCTAGCTCATGCTGTAAACTTTCCAACTAGAATAACTAAACCCTCTACAGCCAGCGATAACATTTTTAAATACAAATCAAAGGAACAGAATTGTGTGATGAAACCAATAATCAATGGCCTATCAGATCATGTCATGCAGCTGCTTGTTTTTGGTGTAGATTCTCAGCAGATTATGAAGACTGATAAATCTAGATGGAACAGAGTAGTCACTCCACAAAAACTTGAGTATTTTAGAAAGCTGCTCACACATGAACTGGAAATATGTTCATGGTACTAATGACATTAATGAAAAACATATTCATTAATAACATCAGTACAAAATTTGAAACTATTTTCTTGTCTTCTTCTTAAAGTAACTCCAATTAAACAGAAGTCTATAATAAGACCTTGGATTACACAAGGAATAAAGTTTTCTTGTAGACAAAAAGGAAAAATATATCTTTCTTACAAGAATTCCTCCAATGTTAATATGGGTCCAATGTCATTCCGTACTAATGGTGTAGTTTTCTGGGGCTGAAGAATAATGAAATGGGGAATGAACTACACTCCTGGCCATTAAAATTGTTACACCACGAAGATAACGTGCTTCAGACGCGAAATTTAACCGGCAGGAAGAAGATGCTGTGATAGGCAAGTGATTAGCTTTCCATAGCATTCACACAAGGTTGGCGACGGTAGCGACACATACAACGTGCTGACATGAGGAAATTTTCCAACCGATTTCTCATACACAGTTGACCGGCGTTGCCTGGTGAAACGTTGTTGTGATGCCTCGTGCCTACCGTTTCCTACTTGATAAATGTCGGATTGTAGCGTATCGCGATTGCGGTTTATCGTATCGCGACATTGCTTCTCGCGTTGGTCGCGATCCAACGACTGTTAGCAGAATATGGAATCGGTGGGTTCAGTAGGGCAATACGGAATGCCGTGATGGATGTCAACGGCCTCGTATCACTAGCAGTCGAGATGACAGGCATCTTATCCGTACGGCTATGTAATGCCGGATCGTGTAACCACGTCTCGATCACTGATGGGGACGTTTGCAAGACAACAACCATCGGCACGAACAGTTCGACGACGTGTGTAAGGAACGTAAACATTAGACAATTCAAAAGTGGGAAAACGTTGTGTAGAGTGACGAATCACGGTACACAATGTGGCGATAAGGTGGTAGGGTGTGGGTATGGTGAATTTCTGGCGAACGTCATCTGCCAGCGTTTGTAGTGTCAACAGCAAAATTTGGAAGCGTTGTGTTATGGTGCGGTCGTGTTTTTCATGGATGGGGCTTGCATATATTGTTGTTTTGCGTGGCTCTATCAAGGCTCAGGCCTACATTGTTGTTTTATGGCCCTTCTGGCTCCCTACTGGTTAAAAGCAATTCGGCGACCTCGAATGCACTTTCAATACGATCGAATACTTGTTTATAAGGCAAGGCATGTGCCAGAGTGGTTACACGACAATAACACCTCTGTAATAGACTTGCCTGCACTGAGTCCTGACTTGAATCGTATAGATGTTTCGCAACTCCGAATTCGTGCCATTGCCTCACCCAGGGCCGGATCTAGGGGGGGGAGGGGGGGAGGGGGGGGGGGAGGCAAAGGGGGGAGTTGCCCCAGGCGGCAGAATTTAGAGGGCGGCAAATTTTGACCGACTCTTTTTGTTCATTTTATTTATTTATTTATTTAATTTTTTGTACAGAATGTATGTTTCTGTTATAATTCAATAAAATTAACTGACACAGAATTAATAAAAGTAAAATGACTGCAAGAAATACCGACATCATTTAATAAAACTAAAACTCCTGCTTGCTGACTTCAGTGTTGCCCTGTCACAGGTACTTCAGCTAATCAAACTTTAAAAATCTACTAGATATTAGCCAGAATGAGGGAGATGTTTGCGTTTTTGCATAAGTAAATGCACAATGTTTATTAATTTGCTTAGATTTCATTTTTCAGATAAATGAATAATTATATTTCATATCAAGGTAAAATTTGTAGAACAGGTGAATTTGAATAACGTTCCAGTCCTTATATAAAAAAGTATTTCAGGTGCGCACACTTCTTATTGAAAGTCAAAAGCATTAAGGAACTAGAGTCCTCTCTCGGTAGCGGTGGAATTGATTGACATCTACACAGGATACTCTGTAAATCACATTTAACTGCCTGACAGAGGGTTCATCTCCCATTCCATTCTCGAAAAGCGCGCGGAAAGAAAGAACATCTGAATCTCTCTGTTCGAGCTCTGATTTCACGTATTTATTAAGATATCTTTTCTACTTACGTAAGTGGAAGTCAATAATAGCCGGCCGCGGTGGCCGAGGGGCTGAGGCGCTCCAGTCACGGTCTGCACGGCCACTACGGTTGGGGGTTCGAATCCCCCCTAGGGCAAGGATATTTGTGGCGTCCTTAGTCTTAGTTAGTTCATAAGTAGTTTGTAAGTTTAGGGACTGATGACCCCGTAGTTAAGTCCCATAGACTATAAAAACATTTGATTTGAGTCAATAATATATTTTCGCATTCGGAGGAGAGTGTTGACGATGTTCGAAACACTCAAGGACTTTTGGGCTTCCTCAGAACTTCCCGGGATTCTTGTACCTCTGAAGCTATTTCTGAGGCCAAAGTGCTAGCAGAATATAATGAGGTATCAACGGTATTCTCCGAAAAAAAGGATTCGAAAAAAGAAGAAAATGGCCGATGAGCTTTTTGAGGATGAAATATCCAACATTCACAGTAAAAATAAGGAATAATTGACAGTGCTTAGTACCAGGTTTACCGCACTTGAGAAAATTGGCCGGCCGCGGTGGCCGAGGGGACTAAGGCGCTCCAGTCACGGTCTGCACGGTCTGCAAATTCGAGAAATGGAAGTGGAGGACTTGAATGCCAAAGCAGCGGAACTGGCAGAAGATATTAGCGAGGAAGAACTTGAAGTTGAAAGTTTCAGACAACATGCGCTGGCAGTAGACAGAGCCTTGCAAGATTCCACTGCATCATCAACATTAAGTTTAATTTATAAAAATAAATTGGTAGAGGGGTATCCCAACCTCAATACAGCGTTGAAATATGTCTTACCATTCTAGTTTATGTTTCGTCTGGAGAAAGAAGTTTCAGCAAGCTGAAACTAATTAAATACACTTGAGGAACACGACTGCTTAACAAATCTGAGTATAATATCCATAGAGCACAAACAAGCTGCTTCTCTAAACTATGATGATATCAAAAACAGTTTTTAACAAAAAAAATCGAAAAGGGAAATTTTGAATTGATTTTTGTGCGATAAGTAATCTTGTAATATTTTTGTATGTATTCAAAAAATTGTTCTGTTTTCCTTTGATCTTAATTCAGTCAATAAAATAAGTTCATGTTGTGAGATTGTGATACTTATTTAGAAATATGAAACACAATTAGCCTCAAAAAGTCGATTCTTACAGGGGGGGTGAAAGAAGGGGCGGCAAATTTAAGCTTGCCCCCCCTTGGCAAATGTCCTAGATCCGGCCCTGGCCTCACCGCCCTACATCGATACCCCTACTCAATGCAACACTCTATGAAAAAAGAACTGTAATTCCCGAAAAACCTTACAGCATGTGATTGAACGTATGGTTAAGATTCCCCGAGAGTTGAAGCTGTCATCAAGTCTAAGGGTGGGGCAACATCATACAGTAGAGTCTCGATTATCCGGTATTCGGTTATCCGACCTTCCGTGTTATCCGACCCTTTCACCTCGCCGGGACTGTAGGAAAAAAATTATATAGATACTTGAAATCCAGCCAGCAACTTACCTCGCAAAGCATTGTTGTTTCTAGACAATGTCAAGTCTCATCTAATGAGTATGAACTTCAAGATCAAGATATAAAGACCATGTTTTTGCCTCCAAATGTCACATTTTTAAATCAGCCTATGGACCAAGAGACCTTAGAAACACTGAAGAGAAACTACCACGGAATATTTCTTCCCTCTTTAATTGATGCTATGGACGAGGGAAAAGACGTGGCAGAGAAGTTGCGCCGTATTAATTTGAAAGACGTAGCTTATGGCGTGGCGCAATGTTGGGAGACTGTTGGGGCAAATACAGCTGCAAAATCCTGGAAAATATTGCTACAGAAAAATCAAGAAAATTCTCCAGATGATGAAAATCTGCAGCAGCTGACCGAACCCAAAAATACTACCCTGCTTTCATTGTTACGATTAGTTCCGGGATGTGCTGACGCCACAGAAGATGAACTAATTGAATGGATTGTCCAAGATGAAGACTTTGAAGTGACAGGTGAAGATATTGTCAACCTGGTAAACGAAAAAAAAAAAAAAAAAGAAGATGATGATGATAATGAAGCAGAACTATAGCAGCTGGAGGAAACATCGTCTACAGAGATTTTACTTCTTAAGAGACTATGTGATATAGCGGCCAAAAAACGGCAAACAGCAAGTAACCAAAAGACATTTACTAACTTCTTTAGACAGATTTAAATTTGTTTTTGTAGTTCAATGAAGTCTTTAACAAACACAACAGTGAACTGCTGGATGTAAGTAAATATCTATTCAGTCTATTTGACCTACTTTAGTTTAATTTTTGTGTAACGTATTATCAATTTCAATTGAGTGCCGTTTAATGTATTTGAATGTTATATTCAGTTCTTGTTCACGAATTTAATGTTTAAGTTTTCTATGTTCAAATAAATGTTTCGAACTTTATATATATATAAACATTTATTGTACATAACAGGCCATTAAGACCCATGACAGAAAGCAAAAGAAATATTACAAGGTCGGGGGTTCGAATCCCCTCTCGGGCATGGATATTTGTGCCGTCCTTAGTTGTAAATAGTTCATAAGTAGTTTGTAAGTTTAGGGACTGATGACCCCGTAGTTAAGTCCCTTAAGCTTAACAAACATTTGAACAAATGTTACAAAGATTAATTACTATATAAAGTTCACTGTCAAAATCAGTCACACAGGAAGGAGTACTGTCCCAATCACAGTCGCAGGTATCTATTGCAGATGTTGAGCCACTTTCTTCTGTCCATCGCATCTTCAAGGGATGCTGTTGGTTCTACCTGCTGCAACGTTCTCATCACCCTATCTTTCCATCTAGTCCTTGGACGACCTCTTGGACGTCTTCCGATCAGCTGAGAGTTAAACGCTCGGTTAGGAATAGATTCTCCAGCTCTTATGACATGTCCCAACCACTGAAGTCGTCGCCCTCTGATGTACCTACCAACGTCTACTTTTCCAAAACGTTGGTACAGGTCCTCTTTTTGTCTCCTTTCCCATCTTCCATTTTCTATATTAAATGTAGGCCCATAGATATTTCTGAGCACTTTCCTGAGCATTTGAATGCACAAATGCGCTCTTCCAGTGTTTGTGAGGTTGCCCATGTCTCGCAACCATATAACAGAACAGGTCTTACAACTGCCATGTATAGTTTGATCTTGCTGTTTTGTGAGACCAAGCGTGACTTGAATAAATTATTGAGTCCAAAATATGCACGATTGGCATTAACAATCCTCTGTTGAATATCTTTCTCTATCTCGCTTTTACTAGATAGTATCGACCCCAGGTACTTAAATTTCTCCACTCGTTCAAAATTATATCCGTCAATATTGATGGTGTTAGGGAAATCTTGTCGTCGTGAGATGATCATATATTTAGTTTTCTCGTCGTTGACCACTAATCCCACTTTGATTGCCTCTTTCATAAATCTAGCGGTGTCAGATGTTATCTGATCAAGTGATTCTCCCATAATCACCACGTCATCTGCAAAAGCCAAGACTGTGTCAAACCCCATGATCTCCATCTCCCTGCCATTGCCAATTTCGCGTCGTACCTTTTCCAGAGCAATGTTGAATAGCACTCGAGACAAGGGGTCTCCTTGTCTCAATCCGTTTCGATCCGGGAAAAACGAAGGAAGAAGAAGAAGTCATAATTATTCAAGTTCAATCGCTCTCTTTAAAGGAAATAATCGAAAATAATATATATATATAATTTTCGATTATTTCCTTTAAAGAGAGCGATTGAACTTGAATAATTAATATATATATATATATATATATATATATATATATATATATATATATATATATATATATATATATAATTTTCGATTATTTCCTTTAAAGAGAGCGATTGAACTTGAATAATTATGACTCCTTCTTCTTCCTTCGTTTTTCCCAAATTCTCTTCATGCGTTCACTGTGTTCTCTCTTGCATTCTTCTGACCACTTTTTTCCTGTTCTGTTCTCCTTGTGTTCTTGTTTAAGTTTGTTTCTTTATAATGATCCTCAAATGTTCTCTATTGTTTATGTTGTCTTGTGTGATTCCCAGTTCTTTAATATTCTCTTCTGTTTCAGTGATCCACTTCGTCTTGTTTTTGCTCTTGTTTGCTCTCTCAAATATTTGCCTTGTGAGCCTGGTTTCATTCATCCTGATGATATGTCCATAAAATTTCATCCTTCTCTTTCTGATGGTGTCCGTTATTGTTTCCATGTCTTTGTAAATCTCTCTAGTGGGCGCTTTATCCAAATTCCTTCCCGAAACACTGAACCATATATTTTCCTCAAAATGATATATAACCTTTTTCATTATGTTCCGTGTTATCCAACAACCTTCCAGACTTGCCGCGGCCGGTTTAGGTCAGATAATCGAGACTCTACTGTATCGTAATCAAGCATTACCAATGGAGGGCGCCTCGAGCTTGTAAGTCATTTTCAACCAGGTGTCCGAATACTTTTGATCGTGTAGTGTATTGCTTCCTCTTACACATATCTCGCGAAGCGACAACATGGGCAAAATGTGTGAGATTACGGCCCACTTGGGAGCATGCAGGCAATCACTGATGTACGAAAAGAAAAAAATAAAGCATTTTGCATAAATATAGGCTGGCTCAATGTTATTAAGAAAATTTTGTTCGCGTTACGTGGAAAACTAGCTTTTTCGCAGTAACTCTAAAGGGGCCATTTAGTTCTGTAATTTTATTTTCTCCCTCATAAAATTGAGTTTATTTCCAAATTGATATTTTTAACATTTTCACCCGATATAAGTAATAAAATTATTTTCCCGGAAATTGACTATTAAAACTGCAGTTACGAGCTGTCTTGTGGAACAGAGACAGCAGAGGTTGCGGTACATGGAAAGTGGTTTGGGGTGACAGGCATTGTTGGAAAACCGTAAGCTGCTTATTAGGAGAAAAGGGAGGGGGGGGAGGGCGGGAGGTGAAGTTCGTAACAGTGAACCGCTCCTAATGAGCCTACGATAATGCGATAAAAATGTCTTTTATAATTAAAGGTGATGGGTTGTCTAACAGAAGACTTCCTACACACACAGGATACAATCACTGTGATTGAAGTATTCTGTAAAGTCATTTGGGAACTAAATTACTGCGGCGTACGATCAATCAACTGTTAGAATATTGATGTTGTTTTTAGGTGGCAGTCTACAGTGCGATGTACTTTGAAAAAGTCAGCCTTGTCCCAGAGCTGTAAGATATTTTTATTTGTCATGTTCGACCGGTTTAGGCAATTTCTGTCATAAACAGAAGATAAAAAAAACATTTTACATTGACATCAACAAGATGACGTTGCTGTATTCAAGAAAATTGTTATTTTGTTATTGATAATGTAAAATATTTTAATAGCTCTGAATCCTTTTTAAAGTTCTTTATTGCCATAGGCCGCTTATTGCTTTTATATGACTAGTTTCGACTCGTTAAAGAGTCATTATCAAATCTTACTTGTCCAGGCATATTAAGAAATATACTACAGATGAACCAACATCATAGTGGCATACTATTTATAACTTGCCACTATGATGTTGGTTCATCTGAAGTGTATTTCTTAATGTGCCTGGACAAGTAAGATTTGATAATGACTCTTTAACGAGTCGAAACTAGTCATATAAAAGCAATAAGCGATTTATGGAAATAAAGATCTTGTAAAACAACTTAAGTCACTAAACAAAAATAAATCTTCCGGGCCAGATTGTATACCAACTAGATTCCTCTCAGAGTATGCTGATGCAATAGGTCCGTACTGAAATATAATTTACAACCGATCACTCAGCGAAAGATCCGTACCCAAAGAGTGGAAAGTTGCCCAATATTCAAGAAAGGCAATAGGAGTGATCCCCGAAATTACAGGCCTATCTCATTGACGTCGATTTGCAGTAGGATTTTGGAACATATACTTTGTTCGAATATTATGAACTACCTCGAAGAGAACGACCTATTAACCAGTAGTCAACACGGATTCAGAAAGTATCACTCTTGCGAAACACAGCTTGCCCTTTATACACATGAAGTGTTAAGTGCCATCGACAAGGGATCTCAAATCGATTCCATATTTCTGGATTTCCGGAAGGCTTTTGACACTGTACCCACAAGCGGCTACTTATGAAATTGCGTGCTTATGGAATATCTCCCCAATTGTGCGGTTGGATTCACGATTTCCTATCAGAAAGAACACAGTTCCTTGTAATTGACGGTAAGTCATCGAGTAAAACAGAAGTGATATCTGGCGTTCCACATGGAAGCGTTATAGGTCCTCTACTCTTCCTCGTGTTTATAAACGATTTAGGAGACAATATGAATAGCTCCCTTAGAATGTTCGCGGATGATGCTGTCGTTTATCGGTTAGTGAAGTCAACAGAGGATCAAAAGCAACTGCAAAGCGATTTAGACAAAATTTCTGCACGGTGCGAAAATTGGCAATTGACACTAAATAAAGAAAAGTGTGAAGTAATACACATGACCACTAAAAGAAATCCACTGAACTTCAATTACGCGATAAATCAGTCAAACCTTAACGTCGTAAATACTACCAAATACCTAGGAGTTACAATTACGAACAACTTTGACTGGAGAGAACACATAGAAAATATTGAGGGGAAGGCGAACTAAAGGTTACGTTTCATCGGCAGAACGCGACTGCCTACATCACACTTGTGCGTCCTCTCCTGGAATACTTGTGGAACCCTTACCAGGTGGGACTGACGGAAGACATTGAGAAGGGCAGCTCGTTTTGTTTTATCACGTTACGGGGGGGAAAGCGTCACGGAAATGTTGCACGAATTGGGGTGGAATTCATTAAAAGAAAGACGTTATTCATTGCGGCGTGATCTGCTTGCGAAGTTTCAATCACCGACTTTTAGTTCTGAATGAGAAAATATTTTACTAGCACCCACCTACTTAGGGAGACATGACCATCCCAATAAAATAAGAGAAATCAGATCGAAAACGGAACGATTTAGGTGTTCTTTCTTCCCGCGCGCTATTAGAGAATGGAACGGTAGGGAAAAGTTATGAAAGTGGTTTATGAACCCTCTGCCAGGCACTTGAATGTGATTTGCAGAGTATCTATGTAGATGTAGATAAGTTAGTGGAAAGGGTCGTGAGTTGCCACGCATGGGGGCCGGGTTTGATTCCCGGTCTGGTTGAAGATTTTTTCTGCTTGGGTGTTGTGGCGTCTTCATCATCATTGACACACAAGTTGACGAAGTGGCATCAGCTAAAAAGATTTGCATCAAGCAGGCCTCCTAGAAAACATCCTGAATGAGATGTCAGGTAATTGTAGTAAAATATTTTGTTGATATCCCATTGATGGCAACAATTGCCGAAACCGGTCGAAAATAAGAAATAAAAGTATTTTACAGCTCTGGCACAAGAAAGATGTGTTCAGTATTAGAACATTGCAAAGCCAGAGGTATTTGCTTGATTCGCTAAAGACAGACAGGGATACACGCCGCTTGCCTTAGTAGTGACTGGTGATGACACCTTTGGGGGACTAGTTAGCCTACTGACAAGAGATTACAGGCAGGGGGAGATCATAATACGAAAGATTTTAAAACGTTTAAAAGCTCTGTACGTGTAGTTTAATGTTGAACCTATCGTTAAATCAAACAACAAATTGTTCATTAACACAGTAATTTGGTTTAATTATGGCCCTGATATTGATGTATATACTGTTAAATAATGCATTAAACTGATTATGTGCGCAACGGATCTTTTAACAAAACAACTGTGGCAAGTCACCATATGACACAAACACTGACTATACTAAAAAAAATGACTTCGAGAAAGATATTAAAAACACAAACTTAATGTTTGACTGCGAGAATTTTATGCAGATTAGTACCTGATTATCAAAATTCAGTATCATAATCAATTAACTGGAGTGTTGCATAACAATCATTCACTACGTTACCAATAACGAAATCTGTTCAACAAGATTACCAAAATCAATATTGCACTTTAAATCCACAAATAACTAATTATCAAATGAAGAAAGTAGGTTAATCATCTAACTACGTAAATGAAACAAGAAAGAAAGGTCAACTTTGTTACTTATTATTAATAATCACCATTACATTACCAACATAATACAACTTTTCATAATGACATCAAATGCAATTACCTTCATTCCAGCGGTGGTACAACGTTTTCATAGTAATAATAAGAAATACAATATATATTCCAAATACAATCATATCAACTTGCTAGTACAGTAGCCTCTGCTCTACATCGGAGCCATACACACAACTCAACTGGTCTCTAAGCGATCTGAACCACAAGTACCACTCACTCTCTGCGCGAGCTACAATGCTATGCGATACATAGTCTTTGCCATAGATGAAACTTCACAGACTTAAGTACACATATCGATACACACAGTAGAAGCGATATTATACATTTTCTTGCAAGCAAGTTACTCGACACAAAACAGGAAACACAATATTAGAAGTTTTCTTACAATTTTTTTTATGGACACGTTTCACGTTCTGCACTGCTAAATGTGAAAAGTGGTAATGAACTCCTTACCGAGATATAATAATAGATCGTACAGATCATTTCTGTGTATATGGGATACTTCACAGTGCCTATTACCGGGCTGTAAATAGTAGGTAGTGGATGATGATTTTAGATTGGTCTCAGGTTTTACAAATAAGATCAGTGACATAAATTACTTTGGCGACAAATTGTTTACCATGGAGTGGCACTGGCGAACGAAGCTGTTGGGCTGTTCACATGTTACACTCTGGTGACAGAAGTCATGCAGTAGCGATGAGCACAGACACAGACGATGGAAATATTGCATACAGACGGTAAGAAAGGGCCGTCCTTGAGTAAATGGAGGGAATATTTTGAAGAACTGCTCAATGTAGGTGAAACGTTCAATAATGTGTCAGGTAGAATGGGATAGGAACGATTCTGGAAACAGGATCGCCTTTGAGAAAGTGGAGAAAATGGTCAATAGATTACAGTGCAATAGAGCGGCTGGGGTGGATGAAATTAAGCCGGAACTCGTCAAATACAGTGGAATATCAGGTCTAAAATGGTTACACAGGATAATTGAAATGGCGTGGGAATCGGGACAGGTTCCGTCAGACTGGACGAAAGCGGTAATCACGCCAATTTTCAAACATGGCAACAGAAAAGATTGCAACTACTATTAGCGTTGTAGGCAAAATATTCTCAGGTATTGTTGAAAGGAGAGTGCGAGTATTAATTGAGGACAAGTTAGATGAAAATCAGTGTGGGTTTAGGCCTCTTAGAGGCTGTCAGGACCAGATCTTTAGCCTAAGGCAGGTAATGGAAAAGTGCTATGAGTGGAACGAGGAATTGTATCTATGTTTCATAGATCTGGAAAAGGCTTATGACCGCGTTCCTAGGAGGAAGCTACTGTCAGTTCTTCAAGATTATGTTATAGGAGGCAAACTTCTGCAGGCAATTAAAGGGCTCTACGTAGACTGTCAGGCAGCAGTTAGAGTAGATGGAAAACTAAGCTCATGGTTCAGGGTAGTTTCAGGGTTAAGGCAAGGCTGTAACCTGTCACCACTGTTGTTCATACTATTCATGGATCATATGTTAAAAACTGTAGACCGGCAGAGCGGGATTAAAATAGGTCAAAACAAAATAAGCAGTCTCGCACATGCGGATGACTTAGTTGTAATGGCAGATTCGATTGAAAGGTTGCAAACTAATATGTCAGAGCTCGAGCAGAGGTGCAAGGATTAGGATATGAAGATCATCATCTCCAAAACGAAAGTAATGTCTGTTGGAAAGAGATTTAAACAGATCGAGTGCCAGATAGGAGGAACAAAGTTAGAACAGGTAGACAGTTTCAAGTACCTGGGATGTATTTTCTCACAGGATGGCAACATAGCGAAAGAACTGGAATCGAGTTGCAGCGAAGCTAATGCAGTGAGTGCTCAGCTAATATATACTCTCTTCTGCAAGAAGGAAGTAAGTACCAAGACTAAGTTAACAGTGAACCGTTCTATCTTTCGACCAACTTTGTTGTATGGGACTGAAAGTTGGGTGGATACAGGTTACCTTATTCATAAGGTAGAGGTTACAGATATGAAAGTAGCACGAATTATTGCAGGTACTAATAGATGGGAACAATGGCAGGAAGGTGTCCAGAATGAGGAAAACGAAGAAAAACTGGGAATGAACACCATAGATGAAGCAGTTAGAGCGAACAGACTGAGATGGTTGGGTCATGTTACACGCATGGGAGAAGCAAGGTTACCTAAGAAACTCATGAGCTCGGCAGCAGAGGGCAAGAGGAGTCGAGGCAGACCAAGAAGAAAGTACTTAGATTCAGTGCAGAATGATTTTGAAGTAAAAGGCATAACATCAGACGAGGCATCAATGTTAGCATTGGAGGAATTTTATTAGAGGTATTTTGCCAAAGACTGAACGCTGAAAGGCATAATCACTCTCTAATGATGATGATGATTATCTACGTAGATCGTCATATATTCGTAGATGATGCATTGTGAAGTTGATTTGCAAGCAGTATTGACATAGATTGCCGTAGACAAATAGTTTCGGCTTGTACTTTTAGACCAACATCTTCAAAATTACTGGAATGCGGGACTTTGTCAGTAATTATCCCAATGCGGGAGAACGAGTCCAAATGAGGGACTGTCCCGCAAAATCCGGGACGGTTGGCCGCCTTATCTTTAGCCTACTAGGCATCGAAATAATCACTATTAGCTACAATACACTTCTGTCATCGGTTGTACAGCTGTTGGAAACTTTCAGTAAACGCTTCTTGTGGAATCGCTCGAAGCACTGAGGTCACGCGTCTTTGGATATGCGTAACACACTTCTTACTCACTGTGTCAACGCCATACAATTGCACTAACATCCTTCACCGTTTATTCTAATTTGAAACAAAAATCTATGTTAACACGTTGCTCCAGTGATCAGGTTTGCACTCCATGTTGAAGTGTTTCCTTGTGGAAACTATAATAAACTTCTCGCATTGAAATCCGCGCAAAATTTCGAGATTCAGTAAAAGATTTCTGGTCTTGCGGATTTCATGTCTTTTTAAATTTCGAATGTTTCTTTCTTTGCTTCTGTAACAGCGGTCTGATCTGTTTTTTTTCTTTTCGGTATTATTTGTCTGAATGTAGGCTCATCCGACCTACACTCATATCGTTAGTTTCGAAAGACGGTCTCAGGAAAGTGTTACTAGATTTTTTAATAGATGTATATTTTGTAATTTAAATATTCAGTCTCGCCACGATTACGACAAGGCTGTTTTCAATAAACAGCTATATTAGCTGTGAATGAGCAAAGTTAAATATGTGTGACCCCAGGTATCCTGCTTACCAGGTAGTTACTCTGACTTCTACACCACTAGAGACACAACGGTCACCACACATGCACGGAATTGCTCAAGTACGCCTCCGGCCAGATACAAATTCTCAGCTTTGGCCTACAGAACTCAAACTAGTAAGCCCTTACTCTTACGTGAATTAGTTTAAAATAGCTACGAGTTTGAGTTCCAGTGGGCAGGGATAAAGTGGAAAATTTGTATCTGGCGGTATGCGTACTTGAGTAATTGCGTGCAGGCGTGGTAATCGCTGTGTCCCCAGTGTTGTAGAGCTCAGCGCAACTGCCTAGAAATCAAGAGACCCGCGTTCGAGTCTCGTCTTGGTACACATTTACAGCTTTGCCCATTCGCAGTTAATGTCATACATTCCGTCAATATTCCCTGTTAGCTGGGTCGCAGCGTGTACTACCGCTTCAATGCAGTGCTTTGAACGATAGGGGGCGATTAGGACCTTTTCAGACACACCTTGTATGTTTCATGTGCCCATACCGGTCTCCACTTCTGTGTCAATCTACCATTTTATCTTACAATTTATATGTTTTACTGCCACTGATTGTCCGCGTTTGTCTGTCTATGTTTCCTCCATTTTATCTTCCTATTTTGTTGTTACAGTATAAGCTTTATTTCTATGTATTTAATTTCTTTGCTATAGAGCAGCGTTCATGATGCTGCCAGTCACGAAAGTTCAAACGTTTGCAATTCTATGGGTCTTAACTACTGTGGTTCTCCGTCTCTGTGCTAACAAACTAATTAAACTAACTTAAGGATAACACACACACACACACACACACACACACACACACACACTCACTCACACACACACACACACACACACACACACACATACACACACTGTAACGTCACAGCTGCGTCCACCTAATCCTCGATGGGCGAAGTTGCCGTTATATTCTATTTGCTGCCAAATCATTTAATAATTGTTCCAATGATTTGACGGTATAGATGCGGACAATTACTAGGTTGATCCATAACAATAAACTTTGTTAACTTCCTTTATTATGGAACGACAAATGTTAATAATTCTTCCTTTAAATACACTGATTAAATAACCGCGTGCCAGTACGATGAATGTCTACAAGTCCACACTGAAACATTTCAATAGGCAACTGAAACTCATATGCGATACAACTGAAGGGCAAAAACTTTAGCCACCGCTAAACGCGGGTTACGGACGCACTGTCAACTTGCTACTGCCTCGCTCTGCGGTCGGCGAGAGACTGCCGCACACTGGCCAACAAACAAAAAACATTCCAATCTAAGCATTGTTGCCAGCAGCTCTCGCTGCACGCCAACGATAACTATCGTTCGACCAAAACGTACCAAAGAGGCTACTAACCTAAAACCCTGTATCCTCACAACACACACATCCGTGCCAGAGGGAAGACTCGAACCTCCGATGGGGAGCAACCACACGCTCCGCGGTTACGCGTCTTAGAGTGCTCCTCCATTCCACGGCGGCACTGCCAGCGAAACCCTCCCCCCTCCCCCTCTTGTGATTCATGTGAGAAGGTTTCAGGCGAGATTATTGACGCAGGATAGGAATTAAGACTTTTTTTTTTCAGATGAAATCACCCTAAAAGCCGAGGTGGAGTGGCCGAGCGTTCTAAGGCGCCTAGCTGCGGAGTGACCGCTGCTCGCCGTCGGAGGTTTGACTCCTCCCTCTGGAATGCGTGTATTTGTTGCCCTTAGCATTAGTTACTTGTTTGTAAGCCTATGGTTTGATGACCAGCGTAGTTAAGTTCCATAGATTTACAAACATTTGAATTTTGATCAGTCTCAAAGTGTACCGTCCACATGTGGGACGAATGCAGATTACAATTCGCCTAACGGTTTAAGTTTTCCTACCTGTTTCGGCTAAGTTCCAGAGATACAGACGCTAATGGAAAGTAATGAAGTAAATATGTGGTGAAACCTAGCTAAAGGCCGAGATAAGTTCAGCCAAAATTTTTACAGTTGACCAAATGGTGTTCAGAAATGACAGATTGAAAGAAAGAGGTGGTGTCGTGTTTATTGCTGTCACAGTGGTTTATCCTGTACCGAAATTGAAGCAGATACTTCCCCGTGACGCGGGTTGAGTAAATGCTAAGTCTGCAAACCGGAATAAATTAATAGTTGCTTTTTTTATCGGCCCATCGACATAGAAGATACGCTTACTGTAATGTTGAAAGAAGTCTTGTATCAAATTTCAAAAACGAACCCTAGTCATACATTTCTAATTGATGGAAACCTTAACATGCCGTCGATATTATCTCAAAAATGCATGTTCCAAATCAGAGGCAAGCATAAAATATCGTATGAAATCGTACTGAACGGATTCTCGGAAAACTATCTCAAGGAATTAGTAAACAAACCAACTAGAATAGTAAATGAGTGTGAATCACATTTGACGTGCTAGTAACAATTAATCCGACCAAATAACGAGCATCAAAACATACAGAGTTTAAGTATATGTGGCGTCTGTTCTTTCGGACATGTGAAAGAAGAGACCTCATTTTTTGATCCAGTAGATATTATGTATTAATATTGACGGAATGTATGACATTAACTGCGAATGAGCAAAGCTGTAAATGTGTACCAAGACGAGACTCGAACGCGGGTCTCCTGATTTCTAGGCAGTTGCGCTGAGCTCTACACCACTGGGGACACAGCGATTACCACACCTGCACGGAATTAGTCAAGTACTCCTACCGCCAGATACAAATTTTCCACTTTATCCCTGCCCACTGGAACTCAAACTCTTAGTTATTTTAAACTAATTCCCGTAAGAGTAAGGACTTACTAGTTTCAGTTCTGTAGGCCAAAGTTGAGAACTTGTATCTGGCGGGAGGCGTACTTGAGCAATTCCGTGCAGGTATGATGACCGTTGTGTGTCTAGTGGTGTAGAAGTTAGAGTAACTGCCTGGTAAGCAGGAGACCTGGGGTTACACATATTTAACTATGCTCATTCACAGCTAATGTCATATATCTATATTCTCAGAGTGTACGGGTGGCCGGCCGCGGTGGCCGAGGGGACTGAGGCGCTCCAGTCACGGTCTGCACGGCCACTACGGTCGGGAGTACGAATCCCCCCTCGGGCATGGATATTTGTGCCGTCCTTAGTCTTAGCTAGTTCATAAGTAGTTTGTAAGCTTAGGGACTGATGACCCATAGTTAAGTCCCAAAGTTCTACAAATATTTAAACATTTTATACACCGGATGATCAAGAAGTCAGTATAAATTTGAAAACTTAATAAATCACGGAATAATGTAGATAGAGAGGTAAAAATTGACACACATGCTTGGATGACATGGGGTTTTTTGAGACTCCCCAAAAAACAGTTCAAAAAAAGATCTCTTGCGCGCGTCGTTTGGTGATCATCGTGTGCTCAGCCGCCACTTTCCTCATACTTTGCCTCCCAGACCTCAGTCCGTGCGATTATTGGCTTTGGGTTTACCCGAAGTCGTAAGTGTATCGTGATCGACCGACATCTCTAGGGATGGTGAAAGACAACATCCAACGCCAATGCCTCACCAAAACTCATGACATGCTTTACAGTGCTGTTCACAACATTATTCCTCGACTACAGCTATTGTTTAGAAATCGTGACGAGACTGAATATTTAAATTCCAAAATATATATCTATTAAAAAAAGCTGGTAACACTTTCCTGAGATCCAGTCTTTCGAAACTAACGATGTGAGTGTTGATCAGATGAACTTACCTTCAGACATATAATAGCGAAAAGAAAAACAGGTCAGACCGCTGTTACAGAAAAAAAATTCCAAATTAAAAAGACATGAAATCCCCAAGACTGGAAATCCTTTACTGAATCTCGAAATTTTGAGCGGACTTCAATGCGAGAAGCTTATTATAGTTTCCACAAGGAAACGCTGTTACACTGGAATGCCCGCGTGGTATGATGCGTCATGTCGCCGATTGCATGGGCGCTCCCATGAAAGGTGCGAGGCCCTACTCGGACATGTGTGTGTTGTCCTTAGCGTAAGTCTGAGTTCTACTGGTTTTTAAGTGTAGAGGCAACGCGGGAGTAGCCGCATGGCCTGGAGAGCCACGTTACGGACCGCGCGGCCTTCCGCGTCGGTGGTTCGAATCCTCCTTCGGGCATCGATGTTTGTGCTGTCTTTAGTATAAGTTACTTCATAAGTAGTTTGAAAGTTTAGGGACTGATGACCCCGCAGTTAAGTCCCTTAAGCTTAACAAACATAAAAAAAAGAAAAAAAAAAATTAAAATTAAAATAAAAAAATTAAGTTTAAGGGACAATGACGTAGCAGTTTCGTCCCTTAGGTTTACAATCATTTAAGCATTTATTATGAATCTCTGTCTTATAATTTGCTAGATAATCCAAAGAAAATTATAAGCACCCCTGTTAGACTGTTTGCGGATGATGCTGTCATGTACAAAACCATTTAGATATATGCAGGGCGCGAAAATTGGTGGTTGAACCTAAATAGTGAAAAGTGGTCACTGAAAGAAATCATTAAAATTAATATA
The DNA here is from genome assembly GCA_026315105.1 of Locusta migratoria. NCBI lineage: Eukaryota > Metazoa > Arthropoda > Insecta > Orthoptera > Acrididae > Locusta > Locusta migratoria. Next base: position 284,533,460 of record CM048748.1, on the reverse strand, counting down.
CACGATATATCAGTTAAATCTAAGGGCTTCAAAATCATCTACAAAAACCCCGCTCACATAATACCTTTTTTCTTCACCATATTTTTGCACAGTTTTTTTTCCATTGTATTTCCTTCATTATCTGATACGAGAATGCCATAGTGTATAACATTATCTTGCCTTTGTTATGTTAGCACTTGGTGTGTTAATTCATATCTGATATGGTTATATGTATTCATGACACTAATGTACAGTTTACACTATCCATGTTACTTTATATGTTGTACTTTTGTCAGAGTTCCTTATAAAGTTCACGTCTATCTGCGTGGTATACTTGATATATCATTTTATTTCACTGATTTCTTTGCAGAGACATACTAATTGGAACATCCCTGTATAATTTACTTTTAGTAATGGAAAACAAACTTTCTTCTTTCTTTTTATGTTTATCTATTCTTATGTTATGAATCTGTGCGGAAGGAACATTATTTTCCAAGCAAAACACAATGCTTAAGGAAGAGAGGCATGCCTTTAATCCATGACAAGCTTCCATAATCAATATACTGACTGTTTCACTCCCGTAATGGCCTCTGACCGTGTATGTAATATGTACATCAATTACTACAAATCACTACGACTTAAGGTGAACACAAGCTATATATCATGACATCAACTGCTGTTTGGTAACCCGGCACCATCAGCATCAATTAGTATTACTCAGTGGTAACACATGGAGCTGTTATTGATCCCTTCACGGACCTTTGGCTTTCTGTATCGATTCCTGTTGCCCTAGTTAATTTCAGAGACAACTTTGTTATATTATTGTGCATCGACTATACAAAAATGAAGTATCCGAATTCCATCTTAAAACAGTGATTTCGTATGTATTTTGTGAAACTATATATTTTTCATTCCCCTTATAGCATGACAGCTACCCACAGCAATAAGTAAACAGATGTCCAGTTGTGCTCGTGTTGTCAGAGCCACGACAAAGATGGCACAACTAACATTTAAGGTAGCTAAATGCTATAACATCTCAGCAGCTTCCACATGAAATAATTAAAAGTTCAGATGGTCTAATCATCGTAGGATGATTCCGCATGGCAAAAGGTCAAATTTCGAACATAATATGATGTTTGAGTAATAGCCAAGAAAATTATGACTATTTCACTTTAACTATCACAAAATAAACACTTTGACATAAATCCGCCATCTTGGCTCACAGATTTACAAATATAGAGTATTCACCTTCTTAAGTGCTTTGGCATTTGTATTTACTAACACTGCGTGTCAACAGTACTCCGTCAAAACGTCAACTGGCCCAGAATTCAGACACACTTTGCTTTTATGGAAATACCAAAATCATACATTGTCATTTTTGGCTTTGTACTAAATTACATACACTAATATTAAATTTTAATATGAAATCAGCTAATATGACCTTTAGAATTATTTAAACGTGAAGAATTGAGAGTTACTTTACAAACAGTATAATACGTGTGTTTCACAACATAAAAGGCATGTTTAAAAATTCGTCAAAAGATCTGTTGTAGATTCTTTGGTAGTATTCTAAAATATATTACAAACTTCAAATACTCTAAAATATAATTAATTTCTTCAAATGAGTGACAAAATCAGCGACTTAGTGAAATAATAGGTCTTGAAACCTTTTACCTAATGAATCAGATTACACAATGTGTGTTATAACCAGTTTACTCATATATATCCTCATAGATATTTATGGAAGATTCCAATACCAAACACTTGTTAAGACACTGTAAGTAATTTTGTTATATATACCGGATGATCAAAAAGTCAGTATAAATTTGAAAACTTAATAAATAACGGAATAATGTAGATAGACAGGTAAAAATTTACACTCATGATTGGAATGACATGGGGTTTATTAGAAAAAAAAGTTCAAAAAATTTCCGAGAGATGGTGTTTCATCTGATCAGAAAAGCAATAATTAGCATAACAAATTAAGACAAAGCAAAGATGATGTTCTTTACAGGAAATGCTCAATATGTTCACCATCATTCCACAACAATAGCTGTAGTGGAGGAATAATTTGTGAACAGCACTGTAAAGCATGTCCGGAGTTATGGTGAGGCGTTGGTGTCGGATGTTGACTTTCAGCATCCCTAGAGATGTCGGTCGATCACGATACACTTGCGACTTCAGGAAACCCCAAAGCACGGACTCAGGTATAGGGATCTGGGAGGCCAAGCATGACGAAAGTGGCGGCTGAGCACACGATCATCACCAAACGACGCGCGCAAGACATCTTTCACGAGTCTGGCATTTTTTTTTTTTTTTTTTTTTTTTAATCGCTACATTGCATGTCGAGTAACCCCAGTCAACATGATGAAGAAACAACTGTGGGATGTAAGTAAGAGACATTAGCATCGTAAGTAAACTGTATACAATCATGTAAACACACAAAGCATGAAAAACAAAACGTGCAAACCTGTGTATTCGCATTTACAGTACCAAAGGAAATGCTTTATAAATTAAAAGCGAAATGTGTCTAGTTAGAAAAAGTTGTTCCAATTGCTGTCAGCGTAAGACAGGATTCTATTATTTTGAGTGCAGTAAAGTGTGTAAATAAATTAGTGAAATGAAATGCAGTACTAAATGAAATGTGAGTGACAAATGAAATAATAGTGAAAGCATAGTTCAATTCAAAATATTCAGGCGCAGGCGAGTGCTTCTGCGGCCGCATTCCGTCCATTTATCGTCCGGCTAACGCAGCAGAACCAGTAGGACATTGTCCCATCGAGTAATCACGTGTGGTGGAAGCCGACATGGAGTTCATCATTTTCTCCACATGCGGAAGCCGATAATTCAGCCAGCGATCAGGCCATCTACCGACTACCTCAAGTAACACCATAAATTGAAAAACTTTACCTGCTCTATGTCTGGAAGGCACGTGAGCAGAAGCCAATGATGTAGTATACTGACCTCCAGAGCATCGTGACGATCGATCTTTCTACAAACTGTACAAAGTGCCAGAAGAGACAACGACCCTGAAGTTATATATATATATATATATATATATATATATATATGGCGTCTGTTCCGAAAGAACAGACGTCAGTTCTGATCCTGCAGTTGTTGTTATTTAATATTCACAGAATATATGACATCAACTGCGATTGGGCAAAGCTGAAAATGTGTACTCAGCCGGGATTCGAACCCGGGTGTTAATTGTACTCATTTTCAGCTTTGCCCAATCGCAGTTGATGTCATATATACTGTGAATATTAAAGACCCTGAAATTGTTCACCTCCAGCAAGATACATCAAATAAACACCACGACTCAGAAGGCAGCGTCTTCGTCAGTATTAGCAGTTGCAGCATTAGTAGCAGGCGTTTCATTCCTGATCATCCACCGGTAGTGACAGTTTGAGGCCGGCCGCGGTGGCCGAGGGGACCGAGGCGCTTCAGTCACGGTCTGCACGGCCACTACGGTTGGGGATTCGAATCCCCCTTCGGGCATGGATATTTGTGCCGTCCTAGTTCGTAAGTAGTTCATAAGTAGTTTGTAAGTTTAGGGACTGATGACCCCGTAGTTAAGTCCCATAGGCTTTACAGACATTTAAACATTTTTTGACAGTTTGAGTTGGTCGCCGAGATTCAAGGAGTTAGTCATTTGACGCTAATCAGTCAGTCGTGGCAGTTGGCTGTTAGCCTTTTTGTCATTATAATCGGAGTCCGTCTTCCATGCTAGCTACCCTCCGCCAGCAGTAACAGACGCTGGAAGACTCTGGTCGTCAGTAACAGCATTCGGGAAGGCGATCAAGAATAGCGGAGTACTTACCCAGGATGACTGATGAGAACGATATGATGCGGTTTGGTCGTGGAAGTCACCTGTCATCTCCGTCAAAGGTTCTTCAATTCGAAGACTTACAGCCTGGAGACCGTCGGTTCTTTCCCAGGAGAAAGACGCACCGCCTCCAGGCCATGCTCCTACCTCTGGCCGAAGCACAACACAACACTTGTGCATTAAGAAGAAGGGAAAATCACACGATACCGCCGCGAGATAATTCGGCAGGATGTACGTCCTTTCAACGCACGACCGGAAGAGTTATAGCTTCGATGGCCAGCGTTGTTCAACTGGCAAACGAGATGCAGACATACCACCTACGTATTCAGAGTAACACGACCCATGCAGCGGAAAGCACTTCGTAGCCAAACCCACACCATCGCCGCCGACGACACTAGCCGAGTCAATTTATTTATGGTAAAAATAAGGTCTGATGTCTATCAGGGTGTGTCTTCTCCCCACACTTGCAAATAACACATTGATCAAATACTAATACTTAACTTCGGTTACATCGGTTCGTGCGTATAGAAATTATGAAATAAAATATTTAAAGTATGCACTGCAACGAAAAAGCACTTCATTATGCTGTAAGTCCTGCCCTGAGGCCTTCCGTCCTGTCAGAGTTTCACAAAGAAAATAAAAATACACGAACCCGTGTCACTGAACACAATAAACAATACCGTCTTGACTGTTCTTCCTTCTATTTATTTTCGTGCTTTCCTTTTCGTTTTCTTTTCGTTCATATTATTCGGCTGCCAAGTCGTTATATGATTACATCACATATGATCTGTCAAAAGATGCTTGTCCGAGAGAAACGTACAAAAGTATATTTCATATGATGAGTAGGTCGCATTTGTGCCTTACAATGTCCTGTCCAGAGATATGTTACAAATTCAGGGAATCATTTAGTCAGAGAAAAATTTAATGAACGACAAGTCCGAGTAACCAGAGAGTGGCGATTTGTTTCGTGGTTGGGTATGATTTACACCGCGGAACACTGGCGTTCATTACTAGACTACCTTAATATCCGTGGAAATCACTAAAGAACCATAAAAACGTACAACATACAGACATTGTATATATATATATATATATATATATATATATATATATATATATATATATATATATATATATAAACAGACCAACGATGCAGATTATCGACGTTAACACGGACAAAATACACTCAGCACAGATAAAACTTTGAATTTAAAATCAAAGCCTCCAAATACCAACATCAGGCGGCGCGTACGGAACTGGGCTTACCTATTTCGTTTAAACACACGATACCATCTTTACTGTTCTGTACCCCAACCACAGCTCGTACGTTTGGTGCGGGTTCGAGTCCCGTCACCGCAAATCCTCCTCCTCCGCCCAGTCGTTCCTTTCAACGATAGGAGGTTGCAATGACGCTCCCTCCACGTCCATAGACACGTCACTACCTAAATCTCCTGATACATCAGTCGCTGCTTCTACAGTTGACTCAGACCGGGAAGGATGCATTGACGGACGAGCTCTTCTCTTGTGTTGTTCCATAGCCTTCCGTTTGACAGGCCCAAGTGCACTCGGAGAACCCGAAGGAGGATCCACCGCCATCTCACTCTCCACTTCTGTTTCGGTTTTCAGTAAAAGTTCTTTTAATTGACGAACGGTCGCCTCACGACGCTGTTCCGCGTCACTTGTAATCATTCCTTGTGCAGTATGTTGCCAAAGGTCTCCGTCGCCGCTCTGTCCGGTCCGTTGTGATAACGTCTTTTAAGGACGCAGACACCTTCCTTCCCGGCGACGGACTACGATCTTTCCCATAGTGACGGCCCAGCTCCAGATTGCGGGAGCTACTGGCACTGCGTGACCGGGTTGAAGAACTATCCTCTTCCGAAGCATGATCTCGTTTTGACAGTGATAGTTCGAGGTCAGCTCTTTGTCCGGGTTCCGATCCTGTCCCACAAGCCATGACCTGATTCGGATCTGCAACTGATGTCACGTCGGGAATTTTGATAATCTTTGACGCAGTCGAGGTTTCAAATGTCTGTTCGGGTTAGGTAACTGTCGGCGCTATAAGGATTGGAACGGGTTTTCCGTCTGTGTCTCCCGGAACTTCAACAGGTTGAGACTCCGGCAGCGATGTGGTTACACTGGCCGGTTCGACGTGTCCCGACACTTCCGAATCTTCTGCGACAGGTGCAGTGTCCATGGTATCTATACCGGCATCCGATTCTGTCTCCAGTACTACAGGTCTCGGGGTGGCGGGAACAGAACCAAGTGCCACCGCCGCGTAGGTTGTGTCTTCCTCACCTCCATCCCGTGGCAGTTGGACAGGCCGCTTGCGACTCGGACAGTCTTGCCTGAAATGTCCCGTACTGTTGCAAAAAGAGTACGTCCGAGGTTGCCCACTGTAAGTGACAAACGCTCGATGGCCGTTAACGTAAACAAATGACGCGATATGAGTCCTCATTATCATTCCGACACTCCTCACACCGTTTTCTACTTGGTAGACGTAAGCAATCGATCATTTTTCCTTCATTACGTCAATGACGTCACCATACGGGCCGAAATGTCTCTTAATGGTATCATTCCTAATTTCGAATGGCAAGTTGAAAACGTGGACAGTGCGTATGCCATATCCAGCACTAGATACCTTGACACTGCTCACTGTACCATCAAAGTGCTTTATCTTCCTGATACCGTCGTTATATTGAACCAGAGCGTCACACATATCGGTAGATTTCAATTTTAGAAACACGGAATTTAGAAAAGAGTCCAGTTGTATAACAAGAATGTCCTTTTTCAGTAATCGCATTTCGTTTTTCAACCACTGATGAATATCGTAAGCTGACGGCCTAGCAACGCTTCTGTCGAACTCACATTGAACGTTGTTTTTGCGTTCCTCGGAATTATCGAATTCCATACTTACAAATCACACACGAAGCTGTCGCGGCCGCCGCGAAGCACCGCTCGTCGCACACGTAAACAAACGGCCCGCTGTCCCGGAGGTGTTGACAGGACGGCGGCCGAAGCAGGAGAGAACCCTCGGCCACTGCGGCCGGCTTGTGAGATTCCTTTTGAACGGCTATCCTTACAATAAAATGATACCGTGTAGTTAAAGCTTGTCATCCTGACAAAAGGGCAATACACTTATACTAATGTCATAGTGGTTTCTTCAACTCTTCCTTTTGATGTCAGCAGTAGTACAGTTGTTGTTGCTGTAAGTATATTCTTTAACAAAACGGTAACAGAATTCTTCAGGTATAATTAATTGTAGCTCATTCGCTCTCGACCTTGTAGTACTCTGCCAGAACCTTTGAGACCCAGTGAGCACTAACTTTACTAAATTATTTTCAAAATCAATATCGTACACCGCACGATACGCAATGTTGAACTACTTTGTTAAGGTTGTCATTTGCACCGGGCTGCTGCCCGAATGACTCCGACATTCTACGGAGTTTAGCTGATAACGCTCGCCCTAAGTATGAGAAATCAGTATGGGCCGGTACGTCCATCTCTCGTTAATCTTCTCGTCAGTAAACGAGAAGATTCCTTTAACGTCTAGTTAAATGTGCTCGATAAGTGCATTGCGTTTGTCATTGCCAGATAAACTTATCGTTTGCTAACCTGGAGAAAACGAGGAGGTACGATATATGTCGACTATGTTGGCAATAGAAACAAATGAAAGTACCGTCTGAATGAACAGCTGTTCGCCATATTTGACTATCAGAGGAGAGGTTAGCAGACAGTTGTTATTTGACTCTATGGCAAACAAACGTGAAATAAGCTCGAATTTTACAAGAAGTTAATGCGAGAGTCTTGTCCTTAAGAAAGAAATATAAGGACACATTGGAATGTAAAAAAAAAAAAAAAAAAAAAAAAAAAAAAAAAAAAAAAAAAAAAAAAAAAAAAGATGCTATGACATGGAAGGAAAAGGAAGCGACATTGTGGCAAATGAATTCAATGCTGTCCATGGAACATGTAGGACAGAAAAAGTGCTTAGGGCCTAGTACGACAACATACTGCCAAGCGCCTGGTACCTTAGTGCAAGCAATAACTTGAACATAGAACCTGTAGAAGAAATCACATTTTAGGCCTTACACTAGGCGAAACAAGCATAAGTAAATACTGAATTAATAAGCTTGAAGACATAAATAATGTATTATGTTTTCTATTAAGACAGATAACTTACAAAATACGTAACTAACTGTTGGACTCTTCAGATGATCGTGAAGTTTTTCATGCGGCGTTTCCAAAGTGGCTTTTCGAAGACGAAATCGCGTAACAAATTCTGCATCATCCAAGCATTCAAAACGATTTGGAGGGACATAAATACGTCTAGGGCGCCTTACAGGGGCAATGACCTCTAGAGCGTCCAACATATTGACATTGTCGTAATTGTCAACCAAATCTTTTATTCCAACCAATTTCATCATACCGATTCTCCCTTAACTAGTCGTTAACCGTAAGTTTATATTTATCGCGGTAATAATTTTAAGGTTATGCTGCATATCTGCAATATATCAAACTCATCTAATCACTACTGACATGGATGGGGCGAGAAATATGACGACACAATTTTCCAATAAAGCTGCTTTCCACACTAGTTTTTCATACATGTTATTTTGTTCGATAAATCTGTCATTATCACGTGAATATACTGCGGTATATTAGCGCTCTGGAATCCTCCTGTTTTCATACAGATTGTCACATAACTGGTAGTTAGCCGTTTAATGAGCAGAATTTTACTCGTTAACTTAACGGCCAGCTTGAGGTCTTTTAACGACAGGTTAACTCATAACGAAACATTGACAAACGCAATTCTCCGCTAACGACAAGTTAAAATCTTAACTGGAACTTAACAAGACATTGAAAAACCGGCCCTAAGGGTGACATTGACTTCTTGGGAGAATAAAAGACCACCGCGAAACACTTCTTCGGTCCATACAGAAGCACACATACATATGACGTTCATCCCTGTGTATTTAATTAGGTTTACGACCTTTAACTCACAAATACTGATCCACACTTTGCTTCTCTTCAGAAGCTGACGATAGCAACAAGCAACGCATTTTTATTTCGTACCTCAGCCTTCTCTCACTAGACCTGCACATGTAACCACACTACCCTCAATAGCAGACACTTCAAACGATATTGTCGCGAAATTTGAACAACGCAGCTACAGTAACAGGCGAGTAAATAAAAATATTTTGCATCGCTTTGCTGTTGTCCCTGGTATTTCTGCTTTGCGGAAGGATGCAGGTAAACAGAAGTCACGATTGGCGTTCCCAGAAAAGTTGGGATTTCTGTATCTTAACAGGAATAGAATGGACAATTTACGTGGAATGTATTATTACTGTTTACTGTGTAATATTAGGACGAATGCGATGAGCCAACAATATCGCATCCGTTTTATTCACAACGGCGCCGTTTCCTCGGAAACGCTCTGCCTCGGAAATTTAGACCAGTTGCGAAGATTGAGGGGGAAGCACGGGGTAACGCCGGGAGGCTCATCACACCTGGGACTCTACACGCCTGCAAGACTAAACTTGACACAGACTAATGGCCAGCCATATGCAACACCAAGAAAGACGCAGGGTACCAGGACGTAATTTATTCTGGAGGTAATATGTTCTACAAAGGTAACATGCTTAAAATACAGTTACAGGTCATGACCAGAAAGGTTTTCCCGGCGTAATAACTGTTTGTATTCTTCTCGGGTTTGCAGCCGGATACTAAAGTCACCTTGACACAATATTTCAGCGGCGCAACTGCGCGCCATCCTCAGGTGAGCTTGCTGATACACAATCTCGTCCAATGGCGTAACTAAGGGGGGGGGGTGAGGGGGATAGAACCCTCCCCCCCCCCCCAAGAACCCGAAAAATAAGGAAAGAAACCTTATAACAGCAATCTGGTAAAGTAAAGATGGAAAACTTGGGGTGTTTTACCATAAGCTTTCATTGGATGGGAGTCAATTAGTTTCTTCAACGGGAGTGGTAGATGGTAGTCTGTCTGGAAACTGACTAAAAGTTTGCTCGTCAAGCAGATCTATCCGTCCCCCTCCCCCCCAAGCCAAGTCCTAGTTACGCCACTGATCTCGCCGGAACTGAGATTGTCTATCAGCACGCTCAACTGAAGATGGCGGGCAGTAGCGCCGCTGAAATATTGTGTCAAGTTGACTTTAGTATCCGGCTGCAAACCCGAGAGGATTACGAAGATTACAAACAGTTACAGATTAAATTGTAATGTATGTAAATGTCACTTCTAGGTACTTTACCTCAACATACCTTGCCTTAAAGTGCTTGTATTGGAAATATCTTAAATGCAATGTTTCATTTTCCCTCCAAAAATTCGTAATAAGGAAGATTAAAAACGAAATCTGTCAAATAGGGCACATTACCTTGAACTCAAGATTGCGCAGTGCGATGATCCTTTGTTACACTAACCGAGCACAGTGCACGTGATGTAGTCAGCCCATCAAAGAACACTGTAATAGCATCAGTCAGTCAACAGTAGCCATCCAATAGAACATTTCTTCGGCGCGGCAACATGCAAATAGGGATGGTTATCGTTGAAGTTTCGAATTGTCCGCATCACGTGAATTTTTTATTTTTATTTTACACAGCACCTTAATCTCGTAATTCCTGTGACTGCAGTAAAAGAGAGATCTGTCTGCATCCCTTAAGGTTTTTTTTTTTTTTTTTTTTTTTTTTTTTTTTTTTTTTTTTTTTTAATAATAAAATGAAACAAGAAGATTTATGTCGCACAATTTTTGGAGGCAGTTGAACTTCTGTGAAATTTATGGTTTTATTTCTAAAATGATGAAATATATTAAAAGCAGATGGGTGTTATCCTGCGCTTTGAGTTGGTATCGTATGGTTTACTACCCACTAATTTACTAGCAGTGAAATGACCGGAAATCATATTACTGTAAAACATCATTCTTAATAAGGTTAAAGGTCGTGTCTGTGATCTTATTAGACATCCATTTCTGTAATTAAATTGTATTAATTTGTTCCTTTAATCTTATAGTTTACATAGATTATAGTCTGGTAAACTCGTAAATCCATCAATAACACTTAAAATGTTACTGTGTCCTTTGTGAGTTGACTGAAGAGTCACAACATGATCCATGTAATAATTATATAATGGCTTTTTTTTCTTTGAACAAAGGATGAAGGGAAACCATCCTCCTCTCAAGATTTCTCGTTTACAATTAATCATTTTACACAATTGCAGATATTTTAAACTTTACCTCTCAGATCTGGTACATAAAATTCTTGGATCTTCCTCGCAGGTTCGCTTAACGGTGTAATGTCCTTTCCTCTGAACAAGCTTGATAATTTCACGTTACATAGACAGCGAGAAACTTAAGTCTCTTTTCCACCACAGAGCTTGCAAAAGAGTTCCATCTCTCATTGAAAAATTTTGATAATGAGAATAGTCTTGATGGCTGCCAAACCATTATACTTCTTTTGATATGTATAGATGACTCTACTAAGCTATCTGCAAAACCAAACAGTACATTTACACAATGAGTTCAGGCACGTTTCATCCTAGAACTAGGTGTTCGGTGGTGTAGGAATACTCTTGCAAGACTAAGGCCCATCTTCCTATTCTTGGACACACTTATGTACTATCCATAGTTTTTGGAATGCAGCACAGCCTGTCACAATCTTTAAATATATCCCTTGTAAATACAATCAAATGTCTTTAATGCATTAACTAAATCTAAATCTTCACGCTCATAGCTACAGTACCTTTCGTCTTGAGATGTTGTTTCTTTCCCTCATATAGGAGATTTATGGAACATAGCATCTGAAGAATTTAGAAGTGAAACTGCTCGAAAAGAATCTTTGCTTGCGTCTATTTGTACTTCAGTTTCTTGCTTAGGGTTATAGATTTTCAACAGAACAACAGAAAAAATATCTTGAGTCCTTGAACGCATGCCTTTGTTGTTCTTCAAACTTTTACTCTATTTTGGTTCTCGTTAAATCACTCAGAGGTTTGGCAATTATAGAGAAATTTGAGATAAACTTCTAAAATATCCTGTGAATCCTTTGTATTGTCAAAAATTTGTATTGTTGTAATGGATTTCGGTTTTGGAAAGATTTTAACAACTGTTGTCTTTTCAGAAAAAGGTCGGACTTATCCAGGCTGCATAACATATCCAAGAGACTCAACAATACTCTTCAAGAACTCCCACTTTGCGAAATTAATTTCTAGGCCATATTGTGCTGCAGTTGTTAACAGTCAGACCGTTGAAAGATCTCATCATCACCCTTTGTTTGTATTTTAAAAATTTCCATGTAAATAAATAATTTGTTTGTCTAGCCAATGCCAAAATACAGTGTATGTAAAAATCGGAAATACTATGGGTGAATTAAATGATCCAAATGGAACTTTCTTGAATTAGAACTTCCCGCATAAGCTACAAACGAAGTTCTCTTTCAGCTATGCTCTTTAACATCGACGTAGAAAAATACATTTTCAGGTCTAGCGTGCAAAACACACAGGTGTCTTGTTATTTATCTAACAGATCTTAAGAGTGGCAATGCGTATTGTTCTTTCATTGTGCTTTAGTTTAATTTTCTGTAATCTATACAGACAAGGTACTCTCCATTTTTCCTTTTTACAGTTATAACCTGGCAAGCATCTTCAGATGAACTTGTCTCAAGCTACTTGGTTGTTACCGGTTTATTTGTCTTCTTGTGACAGACTTCTGGGACTATTAAATATTGCTTGTTCTTCGTTCACAATAATATTCATTCTGACGTCTGTGATCTTTGTCTTTGTTGTAATGTAATTAATTACTACTTTTCCTTTGTTTCATCACTAACAGTGCTTTCAATATCTAATTCTGGTTTGTCTGTTATATTGATACACATACGATGAGCATTCTCATATTGCTTCCTAATAATAACTCCATCCTAGTTTATTAAAATTTTAATGTGATATAGAGGATTATTCTCCATTACCGCCGGCCACGGTATCCGAGGGGACTGAGGCGCTCCAGTCACGGTCTGCACGGCCACTACGGTCGGGGGCTCGAATCCCCCCTCGGACATGGATATCTGTGCCGTCCTTAGGATTAGCTAGTTCATAAGTAGTTTGTAAGTTTAGGGACTGATGATCCCGTAGTTAAGTCCCATAAGCTATAGAAACATTTGAACATTTTCTCAATTACCATATGTAAGTTCATAGTATCTGTTTTAATTTTCACATGCTTAATCTTAATATCGCTCGTAATGAACCCTTGTCATTTTTTTTCTATATCCTGTCATGACTACATGTGTTTCTTGCAAACTTGGATCACTCATAACCTCAATAATATCTTGTGACAAATTAAGTAGCCTACCACTGCCTAATAGCGATTTAACTTTTGGCTACTTAGCCTTACATATCTAAATTTACCGTTGTTAATACTCTTCTTAACAGTGTTTTCATTTATCGTCGCCTTTTGGTTATTCTTTTCCTTCATCCATTGAGTTGAGATATGCCTAAACTCGATGCAACTGAAGCAGCTCTTCCCCTTGATCTTGTGGCTGCAGTCACTTGACTTGTGACCACTGGCAACACAGCTGAAACATTTATTGTTGAAATACCAGCCTCTGCTGTTTACATTTTTGTCACTTCAGTCATTAGCACCTATCTTAATGAAATATTGAATATCGATTTTGAAAGTAAAATATGCCACCAGATACATAACTGAAAAATAGCTTCTTACCTTGTGAATACAGCAACCAGCCACTAACAAATTCTGTGAACTGCTCGAAAGTCAACAACTGTTGTCAAAGGGTTCAACTTCACAAAGTGCATCCAGTGTGGCTATGTGTCATTCATATATGGAACTATACACAGTTCTACAACCCCCTTTCAGTTGTTATACCTATATGTAAAAGAGATTACCTTTAAATTCTGCGTTACAAGTTGCTAATATTAATTTCATGAACAAAAATTCAAACTTCAGTGAAGCAACTAATTTCGTGACCCCAATACTTATTTTACACAATCATAGAATCAAACTTTTTTAATTTCCTGTCCACTAGTACTGCCTAAAGTAGCTCCTTTTTAAAAGCTAACAGTATTGTAAAAGCCTGTTATTTATTTCATTGGATCCTATATTGTGTTGACTAACAGTCTGTTAAGGAAGGGTAACTATCTCTGAACACAAGAAGTAGAGCTAGTTGTATTTCTGAGAAATGTAAGTGGGAAGACAGTATTCGATATTTTTATTGAAATGTTTGTAGAGCTTATGGGACTTAACTACGGGATCATCAGTCCCTAAACTTACAATCTACTTATGAACTAGCTAATACTAAGGACGGCACAAATATCCACGCCCGAGGGGGCATTCGAACCCCCCACCGTAGTGGTCGTGCAGACCGTGACTGACGCGCCGCAGACAGCTCGGCCACCGCGGCCGGCGATCTTTTTATTCCTCTCTTAAATCTAATTATCCATTTGAACGATGAGCAGCTCTTCACCGTGCTTCATGCACACTGCAATACCCAAAAAATACAAACGTGACTATCAATTGTGTATATATCCCGCAGTAGCTATTTAATACACGATTTACCTTCTAACAACACTCGTCTTTATCTGACGCTTGCCACTATCATGGTGGCTGGCCGAAGGTTCAAATTATCCCGCGACAGCAGTGCCGTTAGGGAGTCTAGTTATTTTTACGAGGTCTTTGTTCCGTAAGGCCTCATTTTTCCCGTAAACTTTCACACTTCCAGCGCCGTAAAGTAGAAGTGTAAACCGCAATCATCTTCAACGAGGTGAGTCTGGGAAGTTCGGTGGATGGTCGCATATTTCACAAATCGCTCTGGCGAAGACGAAGCGCCCACGCACACATTGAGTGTCGTGTCACCGAGCGCCCCCTACCGTGCAAAGCACCGCAGCCAAGAGGCGGTGACGCTGCTACCCAGCTGACAGTGTCAGCGTGAGAACTCGTATCATTGTAACATGGATCGCAAAATGGAGCAAGGCATTAAAGTCGAGTTTTGTTTCAAATTAGGCAAAACGGTGACTGAGACCTAAGGTACATTAGTGCAAATGTATGGTGTTGAAGCGGTGAGATGTAACGGATGCCGGCCGCGGTGGCCGAGGGGACTAAGGCGCTCCAGTCACGGTCTGCACGGCCACTACGGTCGGGGGTTCGAATCCCCTCTCGGGCATGGATATTTGTGCCGTCGTTAGTATTAGCTAGTTCGTAAGCAGTTTGTAAGTTTAGGGACTGATGACGCCGTAGTTAAGTCCCATAAGCTATGCAAACATTTGAACATTTTTTTGTGACGGATGCCGGCGGATGATCGTCGGCTGTCTTTGAGAATGATAGCAGGCAAGTTGAACTTCAGCACATACAGTGGAAGCACTTGAGCAGATCACGCAACGCGTACTTCGAGCGATTCCACAATAAGCGTTTGATAACAGTTTCCAACAGATGTCAGATTGTAGGCAATTGCGATATCAGTAAAGGTTTTTTTTTTTGTAACTCTTGCTCTCTATACTTCCTCAGACCATTCACGGAACTCTTCAAAAGTTCAAATGTTTGTAAATCTATCGGACCAAACTGCGTGGTCATCAGTCCGTAGCTTACAAACTACTTAAACTAAGGTAAACTAACCTAAGGACAACACACACACACACACACGCACGCACACACACACACACACACACACACTCAAGCCCCAGGGAGGACTCGAACCTCCGACGGCGAGAAACCCCGCGTTCCGCAGCGAGGAGCCTTAGACCGCTCGGCTACTCTACCGCGGCACGGAACGCCTCAGACGCAACTTGTATTCCATCGGTCATATAGTTAAACAGCGAGTCGTTAACAATATCAACACAGCTGGCAATTTGTTTCATTACGACAAAATACTCTTCAAGAGACTCCTCTTCTTTCTACTTTCGTCGGACAGCATCTCATGAATCTGTGGAGCTTTTGCCTTCACGTAAAATTCTTCTTGCAAAGGTTTTTGCTTTTTTGAATCGTAGGAATATAACACTTGCGAAAGAAAATACTTCTTCGACGAAAAGTACTTAGTAAAAAATACTCCAACTTAACGTGAAGATGAAAGTTAAGAAAAAAAAAAACTAATGGACTTCTACTTAAATGCAGTGGTAGAAATGTAAAACAAAGTCACTACACACTGGTAAAATGAAAAATTAATCAATAGAAATGAAACCACTGATGCACGTCTTCCCGTGCTATGTCCAAGACAACTCAAAATAGGTCCCTAGTGTGTAGTCTACCCCTTCTATATTGGTTGTCGCTCAGATTTCCAAGTTATCTAGATATCAAAAACTAGCAAACTTCAAGTCATCAAGACGTCAAATGCACGCTGCAGAGACACTTTCAAACAATCAGCGAATGTATCTTGATACTTGCGTTGCTTCATTTCAAGTTCATGTTCGCGCCACAAATAGTCGAGAAAGTCCATTTCAGTAGTCAATTGCATGGTAATTATGGCATGAATTGCATGCCCGCGAATCCAAATTTGAGCATTTTTCACAGTCCGGGGTCGTGGGTTAAGTCCGGTAGTATCGCGTCTAGCGCCGTAAAATATTGCACAGCCTCTCCGTGGATGGTATGCAGTATCTTCTGGGTGTTTCTTCATTGTAGCTAACCCTTCCCATCTTGAACAAAAAGCTTAGGCAAACCTTCAAGCGAATATTTATTAATTTTGTTTCCAAAAATAAGTATTTTTGGTTGATTTCAGCCCATTAAAAACGCTTTTTCTTTTTCAAAGCCCACGACACCTTCTTTAAATGGATATACATCACTGACGCTACATGATTTAAGACCACCGTCGACGTGAAAAAACGACAGAGATATTTACACTGATCTTGTGAACGTGTTAATAATTTCCTTCCTCTATCTATATTCCGTTTGGAAATGGCAATACGTCCTTTTTTCCTTCTTTTGAGTAAACTAGTTTTTTTATCACTAACATTTACATTCCATCCTTTTCTTCACCTTGAATATTTCAGTATCTTCTTGACATTCTATGTCGTCGCAACATTTAATTGCAACTTTGTCAGTGTTGGACAAATAATAACAAGTTTCGGTAATGATTTCCTTTTTCGTCCCACTATCTATGCTCAATATATTGCAGGTTACTCCTGTCTCCGGTTCAGAAAACGGTGTTTCGATTAAGGACTCCTTATCTTCACGTTCACGACTCCCTGTTTGACAAGTAAAACCAGAGATTTCTGTTTAGATTTCCGATTTCTTCTATAGGATTGAGCTGTTCCGAAAATTAACTAGTGTGATAATGTGATGGTTTTAACAGACGCAAACTTTGTATTTACATTTATTTTTTTCAATTTCGCCTAATGTTGCCACTTCAAGTTTTTCTTTTTTCCTTTGTCAACGATTTCTAATTTCTTCAAAACGATTAGAATAACTTCTTACTTTACGCGGTAAATGTACGTCGCCTTTCGTTGAATTCATGTCGCACAGTCCCCCCCCCCCCAAAGGAAAAAAAATTATGAAATGGTTCCTACTTTTCAGTAGAGCTATTTATTATTATTGTAGTTACAAAATACTAGTAAACAATGTTAAACAGAACCAAAAGAATTCTTTACTACTAATGTCTATCACATTACCTGAATCATGTACAATATAGTTATGAAGGTCGTAAATTATTAGCAATCACTGATGGGATACACTCAGTAAAATGGTGCAATACAAAAAGAAATAATTTGAACTGTTCGCTATTAATGACACGCTTCCTTAAAAAATGGAAAACGAGAATCTATAATCATGTACGAGGGTTGGCACACTGCTGTGGAGACAGTATGTAGTGGAATCTACTATTGTCGCTGATAGCACACGTCGTTGACATAGCTACCTTATCTCCGAGCAAACGGACTCGCCGGTCCCACGACACCGGTGTGCGCTCAGTCGAGGAAAACATAGTCACTTATGAACGATCGGTCTAACGTAACGGTGTCCCTATGTTTTCGAAACAGCAACATTTGATTTTGATCAAGATTGAATGTGATAGAGGTCGTACAGCACGACGGTATAATCAAGGTCTTCAATAGACGTGCAGAAAATCGGCATTGCCATATAGAACAGTGGCACTATGGGAAAATGTCTTCAACGAAGGTCCGCAAACTGTGGCAGAGATACATCCACCATACTCCCCAGACGTAAGTCCTTGTGACTTTAATTTGATTTCTACGATGGAGGAACCACTTCGTGGCATTCGCTTCAGAACTGTTCGTGAGATTCGGAAGGCCGTAGACCGCTCCATTCGCAACATCAACATAACAGCCTTTGCCACCGATATAGTGCGCCTTCCACATCACTGGCAACGGATTCTACTCAACGCTGGTGACTATTTTGAGGGACAGTAACAGGTGCAAACACGTAACGCGCCGGCCGCGGTCGCCGAGAATACTGCGGCGCACCAGTCACGGTCTGCACGACCACCACGGTCGAGGGTTCGAATCCCCACTCGGGCTTGGATATTTGTGCCGTCCTTCGTATTAGGTAGTAAGTTTAGGGACTGATGACCCCATAGTTGAGTCCCATAAACTCTACAAACATTTGAATTTTGAACACGTAACGCTTTTTTATCGGGTGTGAATACGTGTAATGCCACTATTTTATTTAAGTTCCAACCCTCGTATAAAGCTGATGCTGTTTTTAGTTGAAAAAAAAAAAAAAAAACTTCGATTTGATGCTAATGGTGACCGATCGAACATAAAAGTAGCACGCCGTTGGCACAAATATTACCACAAATTTATTACTGATCTATATATAATTGAAATTCGGAAAGGATATTTCCTGCTAGTTTACGGGAATGAAACAATTTTCTTTTTATCTAAAGGTAAGGCTCAATGTCAGAACAATCTACCATAAAACCTTGAAGTTAGCTAAGCAACAGTGTGAGAAATGAATTAGGAACATTCTCTTTTGACGCCATCACACAAATGTACTATGTATCTAGTCTGTCCTCGAACCAGTTAACAGTTATTTAAAATTGTCAGAATGACATGTTTCGGGCCCAACATTATCCCATTCTCAAGTTCTAAAAATTAAAATGAAGCAGTCAGTACACAACGTCCATCTTAAAATATATGCAGCATCGGTGCACTGTCAAACAATCTGACATGTTGTCGTTTCTTCAAACCGACAACACGTCAGATTATTGCATGGCAATGCTCCGATGTTGCATATATTTTACCGACAACATGTGAGATTATTGTATGACAATCCACCGATGTTGCATATATTTTAAAATGCAGATTATTGTATGAGAATGCGCCGATGTTGCATATATTTTAAGATGGACGTTGCCTAATGACTGGTTCATTTTAATTTTTAGGACTTGACAATGGGATAATGTTGGTCCCGAAATGTATCGTTTGGGCAATTTCATATAACTGATGCAAGAATCGGCTAGAGACAACTAGCCACTCCGAAGTTCTCCGCTCCTGTAAAAACTCCTATACTGTATATACCAGAGGAGGACGTGTAAAAACCTTTTACCTTTAACCCTCTAACGGCAACGTTGGTGCAAATATGCCACTACTTTTCTTTAAATGTCCACTGTTGTCGCAGTAATGGAGACCCCGTATTTCCGCTTCAACTATTCCTCAATTAAGCCTTATCAATTATTTCAGTGAAGGTTCTAAGTTTCTATTGCACGACTGTGTCCACCCAAAAATAGTTTTGTTAGGGGGTGCATCACTGGTAGCAGATTTGCAACGGGCTGCCTGTCATTTAAGCAGATCTGAATTATTTTGTGCTACGTCTAGTTTTCCTTGCAAATTGATCTTGGCAGTTTCTAGTAAATATTTATTGTATAAATTTTACCCTACATATTAAAATGCTCAAAAATTTAAATTTATTTCGTAAATAGAAGTTCAACTCTAGATAAATTGTCCTCTAGTTTCTACCGACTAGCCATGCTGCAGTTTCCGTCAATCTCATTTTAACTCCAAAAATGAGTGTTATTCTACTATATAATTTAATCATCGAGTCTCGTAGACGTGGTATGGTTCTAACAAAGGAGGAGATAGATTTATTTCGACAAGTAATGAATATCTTTGTGATTTTTGTCTAAATTCCTCATCCGATCGTGAACAGGATACAATTATTCAAATTTAAATCCTAGTTCCGACTCCGAACAAGAGTTCAGACGCAATTAATCTGATATTGAAGACGGTACCACTCTGCGGAGCGAAACGCCATACAAGCAGCACTCCAAAACACTAAAAAAGAAAATCATAAAAATCTTCCCTGATTCAAAAGGCAACGCAAGGGACATGAGGTCAGATACGCGAGCTCTCTCATTCATGATGGATGATAATGTGATTCATGAGGTAATTATGTGCTAAAATAACGGTGATTTAACACCGTCCATTAATTTTACGAAAAATAGCCGTACGCAGATGTCACGTGACATTCCACGCAACGCCATCTTCTTGCATTGCGTATTTGATGATTTTCTCATTATAACTTACAAGTTGTTATTTAAAAGCAACGTCGCAGTGAAGAATTAACAAAAACGCGTCGTTCTTCGTACGATAAATGATAGTCTATTGCCTAAAATGCCTTATTAGCATCAGTTAACAAATGTTCAAATGTTTGTTAAGCTTATGGGACTTAACTATGGGATCATCAGTCCCTAAACTTACAAACTACTTACCAACTACCTTATACTAAAGACAGCACAAATATTCATGCCCGAGGGGGGGATTCGAACCCCCAACCGTAGTGGCCGTGCAGACCGTGGCTGGAGCGCCTCAGTCCCCGCGGCCACCGCGGCCAGCATCAGTTAACAACTGACATCAATAATACAAGATTAACGAACGACTTTTGTTTTACAGTTGATGCGCCTTTAATTTACAGTGATATTTTACCAAATATGACGTGTTTTTGATTAATCTTCGCTGCTCCAAACGGAAATATGAAGGGCGGGTGTTGCCTTAATGGAGGATTTGCCGATGCGCAAGACGAAGTGCGCAGTAGCTCCACTGTCTTTCCTGTGGGACTATTCGTGTGTAGCCGCCAGAGCTCGAGTAGCCAGGAGCTGACTTCTCTACCAGCTCCAACGCCAAGATTAAAAGCGTCATTTCCCCTCGCCCCCCCCCCCTCTCTGCCGCGAGAGCGCCTATGCTCCCTCCAGGGGGTTCAGAAGAGAAATTGAACCGTAGTGTAGTGGGCAGCGCGTTGGATTGTAAAACACATGGCAGCATTTCGGAAGCCGCCACTGCCAAAACTGTTACTCCTTTTTTTTTTGCATAGATATTACACAATACTAGAGTGGTAATCATATCACTATAATTTTTTACTATTTACATTATTATTTTTGTCCGAAATGTTTGCAAAAAATTATAAAACTACATATTCAAAGTGGGCCGTAAAACACGTCCATGCGATATTTTTTGTCATTACGATCACTTGTTACTAGGTTTGTAACTCGGAGTACACAGTGGTAGCAAATCTGCACCGCGCTTCTGCTGCTGAAGTTATAATAACTGGCGCTGTCACCCGAGAGTTAACAGTGGCTTTTGTGAGTCTCTGTCGGCAACAGATAGAGGAAAGACTGAGAATGAGTGCTGTCTCGCTTACAAGTTGTATAGGTTCGGAAAGTTCACCGGTGGAGATCTTCGTGTCGGGTACACAGGAACAGCAGCCTGACGATGACAATTTTTTTGGAAGACGGCCAGACAGGCACCTGACGGCGACACTTGCTGTGAAGCAGACAAGCACTATCAAACAGCCCGACATATTGTCGGTTCTTCAAACCGAAAAAAATTCTAATGTTTGTATAGTCTATGGGACTTAACTGCGGGGTCATCAGTCCCTAAACTTCAAACTGCTTATGAACTAAGACTAAGGACGGCACAAATATCCATACCCGAGGGGGGATTCAAACCCCCGAACGTAGTGGCCGTGCAGACCGTGACTGGAGCGCCTCAGTCGCCTCGGCCACCGTGGCCGGCCTTCAAATCGACAACACGCCTGACAATGCACCGATGTTGCATATATTTTACCGACAACATGTGAGATTACAGTATGACAATGCACCGATGTTGCATATATTTTAAAATTCATATATTTTAAGATGGACGTTGGATAATGACTGATTCGTTTTAATTTTTAGGACTTGACAATGGGATAATGTTAGTCCCGAAATGTATCGTTTGGGGAGTTTCATATAACTGGCGCGAGAATTGGCTAGAGACAACTAGCCACTCCGAAGTTCTCCGATCCTGTAAAAACTCCGATACTGTATATGACAAGGAGGAAGTGTAAAAACTTTGTACCTTTAACAGTGGCTTTTGTGAGTCTCTGTCGGCAACAGATGGAGGTAAGACCGAGAAAGAGTGCTATCTCTGATACAAGTTGTATAGGTTCGGAAAGTTCACCGGTGGAGATCTTCGTGTCGGGTACACAGGAACAGCAGCCTGACGATGACAATTTTTTTGGAAGACGGCCAGGCGGGCACCTGGCGGCGACACTTGCTGTGAAGCAGAAAAATGAGGGATGTCGCTGGCCCACTGGGTCGTGGCAGAGGCTTGTAGCGGGGCGGCGGCGGCGGCCTGTCGACCGGCACTTGGGGGCGGCACCTATAAACAAAGGAAACCGCCGGCCCCCACTTAGCGTAATTGGCGGCGGTGCTGGCAGGCGTTCGCCCCTTGCCTCTCCCTCTCTTTGGGGCCACACCGCTCACACACACACACACACACACACACACACAGACACTTTGTCCCCTTGACCATGCGCCGAAAAGTTGTTACGGGGGCGGAATCTGGAACAGTTTCGGCGCCCGCGAGGGAGAAAGGGAGATAGGGATGGGGGTGAGGGGCTGCTTGTTCGTCCAATCGCGGGCGCAGCCAAGCGAGTGCCTGCCCCTCTGTGTGTGTCCTGTCGCCGGGCTTAACGCCGGCCCTGTGACTTTTCTGTCGACGACACGCTACGCTCCAACTCCTCCTTCCGTTCACGAGCGCCACATTTCGAGGAAAACTCTTGTATCCTGCCGAGCGTATTGCTGTGTGTGTGTGTGTCGAGGTACTGTCAGCGGAAGAAATATCGCCGGCATTTTACGTCTTCCTCTCTGTGAGACATACTGAAATTCTTAGAAAATTTGTCATGGTCGTAGAACACTATCAGAAAAATGCTGTGTACCTCATATTTCAGAGGTAACTCTTCCATATGATGATGGTGGTATGCCCTCCTCTTACTGACTTATAGAGCCCGTCAGCGTAACATCCAGTGCCATTCTCAGTGGCGGCGCGTCCTCTTGTCTTCACTGCTTCAGTGAACACCAGTACCAAAGCTCTTCGTGCAAAAAAGTAAATAAATAAAAAGTTAAATAAATCGCAATTTGCCATCACTTATGGCATCACTGTATTAGGTTAAGATGAAATACCAAAGTGCGGAGAATGAAAATTTGTGCTTGACGAGGATTCGAACCAGGGATCTCCTGCTTACTAGGCAGACGCGCTGACCACTCCGCCACCGAGCACAGAGTGACCAGCCCGACTGCAGAGGACTCTTCCCTGCATGTCTCCCGCAACACCCAAATTTGCATTCGCCACGCTATCTCTTTCCTTTTACCACAGACCATTCGTTCTGTGTTGGGTGTGGCAGGAGACGTGGAGGGAAGAGTCCTTTGCAGTCGGGCTGGTCACTGTGTCCACGGTGGCGGAGTGGTCAAAGCGTCTGCTTAGTAAGCAGGAGATCCCGGTTTCGAATCCCGCCCGGGCACAAATTTTCATTCGCCGCACTTTGGTATTCAATCTAAACCTAGTACAGTGATGCCATAAGTGATCGCAAATCGGACTTTATTTCATTAAAATGAACGCTGTAAGGTCGTCAAAAATATATAAAATAATAAACCATTCTTTGTTTCCTTCTATCACATCATTTTATATGCACAATGAGAGTATTTTTATTGCATGAGAAACGTTTTACGTCGCGGAGACAGCCCGTTTACGAGTCGTAGCGTGGCCGCTTAATATAGGCGGCAGTGGGCGCAGCATTGCAATGCGCATGCGCGGATTAGGTTCAATTTCTCTTCTGAACCCTCTGGAGGCAGCATATGGGCGCTCTCGCGGCAGGGAGGGGCGAGGGGAAACGACGCTTTTAACATTGGCGTTGGAGCTGGAAAAGACGTCAGCTCCTGGCTACTCGAGCTCTGGCGGTTACGCAGCAAAGACAACGGAGCTACTGTGCCCTTCGCCTTGCGCATCGGCAAATCCTCCATTAAGGCAACACCCGCCCTTCATATTTCGTTTTGGAGCAGTGAAGATTCATCAAAAACACGTCATATTTGGTAAAATATAACTGTAAATTAAAGATGCATCAACTGTATAAGCCTTCAGAAGATCCAATGAAGAATAATAATGAAGTCACTGCTCAGCTTCTTGCAAGAATGGCCATGTGGTTAGTAGCATAGCGCTGTGTTGTCGAAGGTAGTGAGTTCAAGTCCAACTACAAGCAATTATTTTAAACACAATCTTCTTTATAACATATATGGAAACAAGAATGACTTTTTGTGGTGTCGCACAAGTCTTAAGTGCGCGCCACGTACTTTCGCCGCGCGCCGCCATTTAAGTACGGCGCGGCGTTCTTACGACGTCGCCCACGAGCGCCCTCTGCTGCAATCCCGCTCGTGGCCACCACTGAACTGCATCGGTGACTTGGCAATAGGATAGGCACCAGTTAAGACTCATCAGTAGGCAAGCCTCTATCTAGTTAAACTGTGTATCTGCATTCCACTAGTCTTCAGTTAAGTATTTTACTATTTCTTGGATATTAATCTAGCTTAGTGTTTCTAGTTTCTGCTGTTCCACTAGCTGGTCACCTCAGACTTTGTACCTGCACACGCGTGCATCCTATTTCCCTGTGTCGGTCTCTCTCTACTCGGCCTCCGACACCTAGGTCAACTGGGGGCAACGAGACACAAAAGTAGCGACGAGGATGGGACACAAAACTTTTGTATTGTTACTTGCGACATGTCTTTGGTCGTTTTTACAAATGTGTCGCGACTTTGACGGTAAATGACATTTATATTCTTCGTTGTAGCAAATACTTAACTGTTTGAAAAGATGTGGCGGAGAGCAACTTTTGTAAATGCGTAAGATTAGGAAGGGGTGCTACGTACAGTGCCACGTGTTCCGAAGGTAGCTGGTATCTTCATCGTAACAGATTCATTTTGTTATAGTCACTTAACAGTGTAAACAGTTACTTATTGTATTTTACTGTTCATGTGCAGATTCCTGTGTTATTGGTGTTTGTCATCAAAGAAAAATGAACAACGTTCAGTATCATTTAGAAACATATTACTCAGCTTTAAGCTTGGAAGTAAAGTGTGAAATAAAGAAGCTTGGTAGACCAACGCTTCAGCTCGAGTTGAATCAACCAAAAGGGGGGGGGGGGGAGTGTCAGGCGCAAACCGGGACGATTCCGTCCGGCACCATTCATAGCGGTGCGCGAAATTGTCTCTTTGAATGCCGAGCGGAGGGGGGGGGGGGGAGGAAGGGAGGGGCTGAGGGCACCATTATCAAGATCAGGCACTGAAAGAAGTGAACCCCCAGTCATCTGAAGCGCTAGCCGCCACTGGACATTCTGATTATGTCTCTCCTTCCAAAATTCTTCTCATACTTTTTTTTTTTTTTTTTTGCAATCGTATTCACCAACTAGGATCACGTTAACAATTTCCGTTCCTCTTCTTCCTTTGTTGTTGTTTCCTATTTTCTCCAGTATTCCCTGATTTTCTTCCCATGAGCTGTGTTTCTTCTGTCCATTTTGTTCCTGATTTTTTATTTCTTCTGCTTTGAAAGCCTTTCAAATTTAGTATTTTATTTTTAAAACGTTTTCTTTCTCCTATTTCTGGTTCTTTAATGTTGTTTCTTTCTAGATATTTCCTTACCTCTGTAACCCATGCTACTGTCGATTTCTTCTTCCAGAAATGTAGGAGTATTTGATTTGTTAGTTTATTTTTATGTGTTCGCTGAAAGTGTCCGAAAACAATTATCTTCGTTTGGTCATTTCTCTATACTTTTAAAATCTCCTCATTAGTTCCTATTTTCCCCACCGTCTGCTGTTTTTATTGTAACCATTATTTTTCTAATAATCCTTCATTCCAGTACCTCTAGTTAACCCATCTTAACCCTTTCAGGCACTGCACGCACAATTGTGCGTTTCTTGTTTTGCTCGCTTTATTTCTTTGTGATTCACGCTAGGAAGTTCATGCCTGTATCACACAATCGTGGATGGACTGTGGTTACGTGCGCTACATGGTTTTGTTCCATGTTTCTTCACAGTGTGATACCAACAGTCGGCAAACTTCCAGTACACTTACAATGGTGCCAAGAAAGACTTGTAGACAGGGTGTTGATATCGTTGTTTTGACATGTGAAGCTATCGTATCTGACAGCCAGTTCATTTTATATGATCCTGTGATGTTATTATGACATTTCTTTCAAAGCATGTAACTAATTTTGTAGTGAAAGACCAAAAGAGACAATTGTGTAGGTACAAAATTTTTGAAAATAAATTTATTTCCTGTTTTGTAATGAAACACGTACCTCTCTATATTTATGTCACATCACCTAAAACCTTGGGTCTGAAAGGGTAATAGTTCATCGTTATGCATTCAGATCCATATAAACATTCTGGTCATACCACTGAGGTGTAGTGTTTTAGTTTTGTTTTTCTATATATGCATTTCATGCTATAAATAGTTTTACTCGAACCATATGCTCTTTACATTTTGGAAATTCTTACATATATTGCAGATTTTTCTATTCTATTCTGTTGTATAGTTTCTCAAATATATTTAAATTTATTTGCTTTTTTTTTTTTACATATTTGTGTTTCTATGAATTTTGGCGCATTGTTTACATTTTTCATAATTTTTTTTCAGCTGTAATTTTGTTTTCAGTTCTGTTTGTTATTTTTTCCAAAAATGTTCAAATGTCTGTAAATCTATCGGACCAAATTGCGTGGTCATCAGTCCGTAGCTTACAAACTACTTAAACACACACCCATGCCCCAGGGAGGACTCGAACCTCCACGGCGAGCAACCGCGCGCTCCGCAGCGAGTCGCTTTAGACCGCTCGGCTACTCCACCGCGGCCTCTTTTTTCCAAGAGGTTCCTTTGAATAATTCCTTCTGTCAGATTTTCTGTAAATATTATTTTTTGCCTCCTACGTAGTTGCAGTTATAGAGTTTGTAAAGGTTAGGTTTGAAAGAGAAATGTTGAAATAAAATAAAACAAAATTATGATGGGGAACTAAAGTCTGTGTGTGGATGGACTTCTGTTGGTGTGCAGGTGCTACAGTGTCTACCTGGAATGGTAATTAATCAGCCTGGCATCGACTAATAGCAATGTGTGTGTGTGGCCCTGTTAGTGCGCTTAACTGTCCAGAACACGAGTCTGGTTTAATAACGATTAAGAAGTCCGGTTGAGACTGAAGATAGGATTCGTTAATTAGACAGGCAAATATTTCATTAATTAAACAAAATACTGACCAATTTTTGACACGAATGTGATGGCGAAAATAAATGTGATCATGAGTGGAGTAGCAGACAATTTATAACAGCTAGTGATAGCAGCTGAATAACATGTAATATTATGGCACAGTGAAAACGCTAAAGTTGACAATTATCTATCCGTTAATTAATTAGAGATCACTGTTTAGATTACTAACGAGACACAGACTGAGCATAACTTCTGTTGCGACCTTAGTAATGATTGTTGTATGTAACGACACGTGCTATGAATAAGATTTACCTCATTGACAAAGAAAAGTTGCATTGTCAAAATAGTTCATTCACTAAGTTGGGTACAAACCAAGTAATACCGAGTGTAAATGTGATCAAGTGTAGAATGACAGACAACCTATAACAGTAACTGATAGCATAAAAGAACCTGTACAAAGTAGCATAGTGTGGAGACACGTAAATCGACACTGTGTAATTAATTAGTTATTTAAATATCAAAGTTTAATTTATTGAATGCCAAAAACTGACTAACTATGGATTGTGTTGCTACCTTAGTATCAATTAATGTGCTGTCAGCAAGTGGTGTAATTAATATTAGTATGAGAAAAGTGCTTGAATAGCCAAGAAATGCTTGTAGCTACCTGGTAAACTAATTGGTTATGACGTCTACGACTGAATGTGAATGACGAAACAAACGTGAACAATAAGCAAGTGGTGCATTGAATTTAGTATATAGAGCACTTGCAACGACTAGCAAGAAATATTGGGAGCTAACTGATGAACTAGTTGCTTACGATTTATGTACCGAAAATGTAAGAGTATAACAAACTGGGGTACTAAGTATATGCAAAATGTTAATAGACACACAAGAATCTGCCTCCCTATAACAAATTGGGGTACTAAGTATATGCAAAATGTTAATAGACACACAAGAATCTGACTCCCTACTGGGTATACGAATCATAAATAAATTTAAATTCACTCACATCTTTTCTGTAAAAATCTTCTTGAGCACATGAGTACGTTAAGAATGAAATATACTCACTAAAGGTGAAACTTGTTTATATCCTACCGTTACTGTTAAAGTTCACAGCATAAGACTGCTTCTTAATAATGCTGAAATCTTTCAGTTTAAAAGAGAAATGAAGCTATCATCTAAGTTGCTAATAAAAATATGATCATGATTAATAAAATTGAAACAAAATTATAAACTATAACTGATATTATTACTTTTCAAAAATCAAATGTTCAAATGTTTGTAAAGCTTATGGGACGTAACTACGGGGTCATCAGTCCCTAAACTTACAAACTACTTATGAACTACTTACGAACTAGGACGGCACAAATATCCATGCCCGAGGGGGGTTTCGAACCCCCGACCGTAGTGGCCGTGACTGGGGCGCCTCAGTCACCTCGGCCACCGCGGCCGGCTATATTACTTTTCAAACACCATCACAATTACAATGAAAAAATACATAACAAAGATCGAAGTTACCAACAATCCCTTTCTCCTAACTGCCCCACACACTGACTCCCTACGACTCTCAGCCCACTACTCCAGACTCCTGCCTACCACTTTCCACCAACTACTTCTGCCTACCACTCGCCACCGCTGACTTCACAGTTCACGGCAACCAACCTCTGGCCAGTGTCACAATTAAAAAGTGTATTGTTGCCACCTTTCAGGTTACCGACTTTTGCAACTGTAAACTAGTCTGTTTGATACCAGACGCGTCTCATTTTGTTTTAAAGCATCTTCAGTGGTCAAGTATTTTATATTGCTCTTTTCATGTGTTTCTTGTGGCACATTGCCACTTGCTGTCACTATTTGCTGTTACACTATTTACAGTTCCACTTTCTTATAAAAGTTGCCGAAAATTAAAAGTAGTGTAATTGTAAATAGTGACAGCAATTGGCAACGTGCTACTAGAAACGCATGAAGAGGGCAACATAAAAAGAAACCCCCCGGTCACTGAAGATGCTTTAAAATAAAGCAAATCGCGTCTAGTCTAAAGTAGTCTAATTTACAGTTGCAAAAGTCTGTAACCTAACGTACTCAAGCTGTAACTCTTCTTCTTACATCTGTGATTTACCCTTAGTTTCTCCATTTTTCTCTGTCTCTGCACGTCTGTCTCTCTATGAGACTGAAGCAAAGGTTGATAGAGATTGCTGTCTGTTGTCAGCACGCTCCTACTAATTTGCACTTCTCTATCTTTTCGTTATTCACATATTACCCTTGCAGTTGGAAGGAGAAGCCTGGACGCCATTAATCGCTTTTCTGTTCTCTGCTTTCCTGAACAGCGGATGCTTTCTCGACTTTCGGATTCAGTACAACTACACGTGTGAGTGTCAGATGAAATTTTCTTCTTTTTATTTAATAAATCCCCTTTCGTTTAAAAGTTAAATCTCTGCTTTCATTGTAGTAGTTTAAGCAGTGTCCTCCCCGTAACAGTTTTCAGTAACACAGCCTGTTAGCAATAACGCTAAATTTGGGTGCCATCATGATTCGATTTGGTAAATTGCGTAGCTACTCCTTCTTTATCCTATAATCTGCTACTGTATGCAGAAAGTTTTTTCCCGTTAATTTAACCTGCAGTCAGTTTAAACGTTTACGAAGTCCGAAACCGACAATTTAAATATATCTCCTAATAATCCGTGCAAATTTGAGTCTCATGTTCATCCAGTCAGCTATACTCTATCAATAAACATTTACTACGTCCAAATCTTCGCTTACGGTGAAACGTTGCCTACATTAATAATACCAATAATGTTTCAGATGAATTTTGTTGCAGAATGGTGCCGACCCCTCACGTACAAGGGAACTTCCAACTATTATTATAATACTTTCCGTCGCAATATCATACTCGAAAAGGTTAACTTCAATTTTTTACCTTTCTTTTTGGTCATGTTCCTGCACATGCAGGGTAGGCTCTTTGTTAAGTCCGTATTTGGCGTGTGTTAATTGTTACGGGGTGGCCGGATGCCCTTCCTCTCACCACCCATGCCCCCCTGGGAGGAAATATGTACCCCCAAATGTCTGAGTATAGTGTTATATGTGTGAAAGTGAAAAGTGTTACAAAATGTTCGTGAATCGTGTAACTGATGCGGGACTTGGATACCAGCCCGGTATTCACCTTCGGGGATGTGGAGAACCGCCTAAAAACCACATCCAGGCTGACCGGCACTCCGACCCCCTTCGTTAATTCATCGGGCAGATACGAACCGTGGCCGGTACGCCTCCCCGTCTCGGAAAGCGGCGCTTTAGACCACACGACTAACCGAGCGGTTTTCACTTCAATTTTTAATGCCATAACTAATTTTATGAGATCAAGTGTTCAACATTTTCCTCTCACTTTTACGTATAAATTTATCCAGCACCTGTATTCCCGTAAATTCGTGATCCATACCATTACACAGACTGAGGTTGCCTAACTCTCTCTCTCACTCGCTCACTCTCTTTCTCTCTCTCACACACACACTCCATCGAATATACAGGTTATCACAAACGTTGTAAAGCCCCAAACATATCGAACTTAATTTGAGCAGTAGAACGGTCGCGATAGTTCATATGTTGTGTGGAGGAATAATTAGCATCATATCTAAGGAATGATAGGCCTTTATTACCATCGTCCTCGTCTCCATAATTCAGTTACAGGGTCCCACACGTAAAGGGTGTGGCAGGCTCCGAGGTTATGAGAGCACGACAGCCTCCAGCAGTTCAGGGAATTGACGCTGGCTGGTTAGAGTAGGTACCGTTATCAGGTGCTACCAGTCTGAGGGATATTTTTAAGTGTCTAAACGTATTAACCTAACTGTTATGGTAACCCCCTAGACTTACAAATTACAGTCCTGGCCATTAAAATTGCTACACCACGAAGATGACGTGTTACAGACGCGAAATTAAACCAACAGGAAGAAGATGGTGTGATATGCAAATGATTAGCTTTTCAGAGCATTCACACAGGGTTGGCGCCAGTGACTACACCTAAAACGTGCTGACGTGCAGCCACGTCTCGATCCCTGAGTCAACGGATGAGGACGTTTGCGAGACAACAACCTCTGCACGAACAGAACGAAGACGTTTGCAGCAGAATGGACTATCAGCTCGGAGACCATAGCTGCGGTACCCTTGACGCTGCATCATGGACAGGAGCCCCTGCGATGGTGTACGCAACGATGAAACTGGGTGCGCGAATGGCAAAACGTCATTTTTTCGGATGAATCCGGGTTCTGTTAACAACATAATGATGGTCTCATCCGTGTTGGGCGACATCGCGGTGAACGCACATTGGAAACGTGTATTCGTCATCCCCATACTGACGTATCACCCAACGTTATGGTATGGTGTCGTCACTGGTTACACGTCTCGGTCACCTCTTGTTCATATCGACGGCACTTTGAACAGATGTGTTACGACCCATTGCTCTACCCTTAATTCGATCCCTGCGAAACCCTATACATCAGCAGGATAATGCACGACCACATGTTTCAGGTCCTGTACGGGCCTCTCTGGATACGGACTGCTGCCCTGGCCAGCACATTCTCCAGATCTCTCACCAACTGAAGATGTCTGGTCAGTGGTGGCTGAGCAGCTGGCTCGTCACAATACGCCAGTGACTACTCTTGATGAAGTACTGTATCGTGTTGAAGCTGCATGGGCATCTGTACCTGTACACGCCATCCAAGCTCTGTTTGACTCAATGCCCAGGTGTATCAACGCCGTCATTACGGCCAGAGGTGGTTGTTCTGAGTACTAATTTCTCAGGATCTATGCACCCAAATTGCGTGAAAATGTAATCACATGTCAATTTTAGTACGATATATTTATCCAATGAATACCCGTTTATCATCTGCATTTCTTCTTGGTGTAGCAATTTTCATGGCCAGTAGTACTTAGACTAACTTACACTAAGAACAACACACACACAGACACATCCTTGCCCGGTGGAGGACTCGAACCTCCGGCGGGAGTGACTGCATAACCCGTAGCACGATATCTTAGGCAGTGTTTCTCAACCTGTGGGTCCCGACTCCCAGGGGCGTCGCAGAATCTTGTTCGCTGGTCGCCGTCTTAGGAGGAAGTACATTAGTTGCACCATAAAACAATCACATCAGTGTTTTTCTGAATGCTAGCGGTTGCGTAATGTAAAAGCATATGCTTAAGAAAAGTTATATGAATTTTATATTAAAATTACGCGATTCCTTATTGATCATCAGTTCTCAGTTGAATAGAACGCAGATTGTTTTCTAATAAAACAGACTGTGTTAACAATTAACATTTGATTCAGGAACTGGAGCATAGCCGCGGCCTTTTTCACATATCTTCTCGTATTATTCAGAGGATTCAGGCATAGGAACATCTTTACAGTTAGTCACTACTTTCTATCATATTTTAATTTTAATTTGAAATGGGTTGGAAACTTTCCTCATGTCAGCACGTTGTAGGTGTCGCCACCGGCACCAACCTTGTTTAAATGCTCTGAAAAGATAATCTTTTGCATATCACAGCATCTTCTTCCTGTCAGTTACATGTCGCGTCTGTAGCACGTTTTCGTGGTGTAGCAATTTTAATGGCCAGGAGTGTATTTGGTGATTTAATTCGCATGCATTACTTTTGATAATTATTACTCATCTTCAACAAAATTAGTTATATAGATTTTGTGTACTTTATTCTGACTAATCTACTGATCTAATATAAATACATAGTAATAAACTTTTTACTGTTTCTAGTTCTTTTTTGCATTTTTATTCAGTTAACTACTAAAAATTTTTTTTATTTATAATACTATATCATTCTCACTGTCGTATGACTTTTTGCTATGCCTTTATTTTCTTCCAACCAGTGTTTGTTCGTTTCGAGTTTGCTTGTCGTCTGTAACTTTTAATAGAACGCCAGCCAGGAGTGCTCATAGCTCTATCGAGTTTGTGCGATTAAGCTCGCTTCAATAGCTGTTGCCGGCCGCGGTGGCCGAGGAGACTGAGGCGCTTCAGTCACGGTCTGCACGACCACTACGGTCGGGGGTTCGAATTCCCCCTCGGGCATGGATATTTGTGCCGTCCTAGTTCGTAAGAAGTTCGTAAGTAGTTTGTAAGTTTAGGGACTGATGAACCCGTAGTTAAGTCCCATAAGCTTAACAAACATTTTGAACAATAGCTGTTAACTGTTCTGTCACTGATTGTTGAGCGATATTTCTTCGAGTACATTGCCCATAAGAAGGTGGTGTTTCGGTAAGGACAAGAGCTCCAATGCAGGCTAAGGAAACTCGTCATCTGTCATTCAGTCATTGGTCTCGTAAATTAAATACTGCCAAAACATGTCGGTTTCACTTAATAACGGCGTTCATTTGCATTTCTTCGCGTTACAGGCTTTACGTAACTGTACGTGTAAACTTCAGATGTTCCAATTTTTGTAGATATAAGGAACGCAACTCCCTAGATTTACAGACTACTCAAACTAACGCATACTAAGGACAACATACACACAGACACACACACAGTCCCGTCTCAGAGGGAGGACTCGAACCTCTGCGCTTTCCGTAACGCTCCAGACCCTCTCCCATTCCCGCGCGGCAGTTGTGAAGTGAGTTACCGTGTTCCAGTGTCACGTTTCACCGAATAGTAGCGGCAGATCTGCAGCTGCCAGCAGAAGACGTTAAGTAACAACTAATCTTAATCAGACTAGAGTATGAAAGACTGGAAACACAAGGATTGCCGCGGTGGAGTAGCCGGGCGGTCTAAAGTGTCTCGCTGCGGAGCGCGCGGATGCTCGCCGTGGAGGTTCGAGTCCTCCCTGGGGCATGGGTGTGTGTGTTTGTCCTTAGTTTAGTTTACCTAGGTTTAAGTAGTTTGTAAGCTACGGACTGATGACCACGCAGTTTGGTCCGATAGATTTACAAACATTTTTTTTTTGAACACAAGGATTGTAATCGTTGATTACGGGCTTTCACGGAAGGTTGCTGCAATTTTCCTAACATTGGATACTCGAGAATAAGGACGTGTTCCAGGGAACGACCATCTGCCTGACGTTTCGTCGTCTACTACAGAAGACATCCTCGGAGGTTTCGCAGACACTGGGCAACACTGATGTCAGTTCCGAAGACGAAAACAGCGAACAAAGATAGTTGTGGTACACCATTAAAGCAGGTAAGACACATTTGCTCACACGCCCACAATTAGCAGTAATTTAATGACCGAAAACTATAATCCAACACTACGTAAAATTCTTCAAGATAAATGCGTATGTAAATAATAATACGAAGGTTGTAACTTAAATAGTGGCAACTATTTATTGACTGCCGATACAACAGCGTTACATGTTTGAACCTGTTACTGTCCTTGAAAGTAGTCACCAGCGTTGTGTAGAACCCGTTGCCAGCGATGTGGAAGGTGTAGTACACAGTTAGCAGAGCCTCTTCTGTTGATGGTGCAAATGAAGCGGTCTACTGCCTGTCGAATCTCTTGAACAGTCCTGAAGCGAATAGCACGAAGTGGTTCCTTCATCTTTCGGAATCAAAGTCACAAGGACTTAAGTTTGGGGAATATGGTGGATGGTATAGTACTTCCCATCGACCGAACAGAGCATCCACAGCTTTCGTTGTATGCGCCCGCGCGTTGTCGTGCAAAGTGATGGGCCGGTTGCGCAGAAAGTGTTGCCGCTTCTTTCACTAAGCTGGTAGCAGGTGACGCTCCGAAGACGAACAGTAATACTGTGCATTGACGGACTGCTATGGTGCTATGGAGGAACGTAACGCGTTAGGATAACACCATCATAGTCGTATACGCGAATCACCATAACTTTCACCATACTAGAGCTCCCCAGCACAGCCAACACCACCTAGAAGACAAGGCCTTACAACAGGCCGTGCTACGTCACACTTAGAGGCCCCGGCCGCCACCTCACTGGCTGGCCGCTGGGGCACGCCTACCGCCGCGCAGCGGCCGGCCAGTCAGATGGCAGATGGGGCCTCTAAGTGTGACGTAGGCACGGTCTGTTGTAAGGCCTTGTCTTCTAGGTGGTGTTGGCACAGCTCCTGAAGACCTTTACGACACTGTCGTATTGTACGATCTCTGGCACATTCAATCGTGATCTAAATCCGTTGTTCATATTTCGAGTCTCGGCGGAGCGGCCGAGCGCATTCAGGCGCTATGTCCCGATGCACTAGGCGGTTCCCCGTCGGGGGGCTAGAATCCCCCATCTGGCATGTATGTTCGTGCTGTCTTTAGTATAAGCTAGTTTATTAGTAGTTTAAAATTTCAGGGACTAATGACCCAGCAATTAAGTCCCATAAGCATTACAAACATTTGACCATTTTCCTGTTTCGAAAACATAGTGACACCGTTACGTTAAACCGTTCGCTCACAAGTGACTGTGTTTCCCTCGCTTGTGCGAAGTCGGTGACTTGGGACGGGCGAGTCGATTTGCTGGGAGGTAATGTAGATAGGTCAACAACGTTTACTATCAGCGGTAATAGTAGATTCTATAGCATAGTGTCTCCACAGCAGTGTTGCCACTATTTCAGTACCAACCTCCTATTTAGAAGAAATTATTAACAATCACTTGCATAACTATAAGGAAAGCTAAGTAATTAACTAAGGTAACAGGTTTATTGCAGGTATTTAGTATTTATTAATCCAAGTTGAAATTTTTGTTCCCACACGACGAAGTAAAGTTGTTTACAATGTACCTCAACACAAAGTAGAGGAAGAAGTAGCCGAGCGGTCTAAGGCGCCTCGCTGCGGAGTGCGCGGTTGCTGCCGTCGGAGGTTCGAGTCCTCTCTGGGGCATGGGTGTGTGTGTGTGTGTGTGTGTGTGTTGTCCTTATGTTAGTTTACCTAGGTTTAAGTAGTTTGTAAGCTACGGACTGATGAGCACGCAGTTTGGTCCGATAGATTTACAGACATTTGAACATTTGAATAGATACGTGGTCATAAAGGAATAAAACATTCTTAACGATACTTAATTAAAAAGAGTCATAAAATGTTCCGAAAAATAAAAAAGATATATTTTAAATTTTCGTAAACTGAATGTGACACTGTGCAGTCAAATGCTTCGTATAAACGTAAACATGGCATGTTAATTCGCTTGTTTGCGGGAGAGAACCCCGACATTTAGTTTGTACAAATGGCTTTAATACACCCAATACTGTTCCTCTGTACCGCTACAAAGAGAGAGTACCAGTGTAATGTGGAGTCCATTCCAGTCCGGTTATCAATCTGCAGTCTTTCTGCCGTTTCATTGGCTCCCTTTGATGTTAAATACCGAAGAGCAGAAAAAAAGAAAACAGACAAAAAAAGCAATTTATGGCAGCGTTGAGCCAGTGTACACAAATGTGGGAGAGAGCGATACCGAAAAGAGCGAAATATTCCATTAGCTGAAAGAGTCGAGTATACATCAAATGTTACATTTGATAGCGGAATGCTGATACGACCTTTTTTTGTGTTCTTGCACGATGCAAGAAAAGTTGTATTCTAAACAGCGACCATTCATGAATCATATTGAATCTCTTCTATCATTCCAAGCAGATACTCAATGAAAGTCTGAAAACATATTCGCGGTAATAAACATAACTAAACGTCCAACCTCTGTGTTGACGACATCAGAATGTGGGAGTATACAAGATAATGTTCAGAATGAAGCTTTAACTCCGAAGCGGCGTATTTCTAACTTTCTGACAGACTAAAATTGTGTTTAGGACTAGTAATAAAACCTCATGTTTAGGGAAATATCTTTACAGACCGACCAGTCTACGGACGACTCACGAACCACTTTCAGAGCTTCACCGTTTTAAGTTTGCACGAAGATTTAAAATGGCTGACTCCCCACAGCAGAATAAAAATTCGTTCTGAAATGGCATTTCTCTCTTACTCTACTTTACAATGGTGATAGTGGGGTAAAGTTCAATGTTTCTTTTCCTTGTCTTAGTAACATACTAAGGTGATACAAATATCTCAATTCCAAACAGACACGCATCTCGATTGATAGCTGAAATATCGTGCGAATCCCCATAGAATAACCGGTACTTATTCCTTGGAGATTCGCGAGATATTTCAGCTATCAATAGCCGCGGTGGAATGGTCGAGGGATCTAAGGCATCTTGCTTAGGATGCCGTGTTGCTACCTGTGGGAGGTTCGAGTCCTTCCGCGGAAACAGTTGTATGTGAGGTCCTTAGATCATTTTAAGTTAGTTTAAGTAGTTTGTAAGCCTAGGGACTCATAACCACAGTAGTTAAGTCCCATAGATTCAAAAAATTGAAACATATTATTATTTCTACGCATCTACATCTACATCATAATCCGCAAGTCACTAAACACTTTTCAGAATATAGTTGTATTCAGTTAACCAGCGTGTGCGAAAATCTTTTAGAAAAACAAGCTGAAAAAATTGCCAGTGATGGTTTTTTATTTTATATTTTTATTTTGTTCTTCGGGTCTTGCGGTCGTTTGTTCATATTCGTTCTGGTTTGTTCGTTAAGAATGTTCCTCAGTTTCTTACAGATGGAACTGAGCACTATTTACTTTTCTCTCTTTTCATTGGTTCTTCAATTTTATCGGTCTTTTGTGGACGTTGGATTGTTTAATGCCGCGGTGGAGTAGCCGGGCGGTCTAAGGCGCCTCCCCGCGGAGAGCGCAGTTGCTCGCCGTCGGAGGTTCGAGTCCTCCCTGGGGCATGGGTGTGTGTGTGAGTTGTCCTTAGGTTAGTTTACCTTAGTTTAAGTAGTTTGTAAGCTACGGACTGATGACCACGCAGTTTGGTCCGATAGGTTTATAAACATTTTAACATTTTTTGAATGTTTAGTTTTATTTTGATCGTTTTGTCGGTGATCCAATTTTTTCGTTGCAGAGGGCGTCGAGTCCTATGACCGAGCATGCTGAGCTGCCACGCCGGCAACCCTCTCACAAAGCGCGCTGAGCCGCCGCGCCCGGCAAGTTTCGAACCACCGTCTAACATGTTCATACATCACAAACTAATTCACTGCCCATTACGCTACGTTATAGCTGCGACAGTAATCTGCAATTCTCGTACCATAGATGGCAGGTGCTATCTGCTAACATGACATTTTTAGACATTAGATTATAATCCTCTGTCCTAGAACGACGCGTTTCTGATAATTTTCTGTACACCATTGCTTTGAATTGACAACGCTTGAGTTATATTAAGTAAATCATCAAATACAGAAAGCAAGATGGCTTATGCGAAAGAGAGTTTCGACCTAGGTTTCGGGCGAGGGATGTCACATGAATGATTCCCGAACTCCAAATATACGCTACGTTCCTTCCAGGCTATAGTCATTCATAACTAGTACAGGCAAAGAAAATAAACTTAGAAGAAACTACCAACGCCATAAAGGTGACACTATTTTAACAGATAAAGATAATTAAAATGCGGGAGAGATATTAAAATAATAGTTTAAAGAGGTAAAAGTTAATGTGGTGTCGCCCAAGTCCAAAGTGCGCGCCACCTACTTTCGCTGCGCGCCGCCATGCACACACGGTGCGGCGTTTTTATGACATCAGCCACGAGCGCCCTCTGCTACATCTCCGCTCGTGGCCACCACTGAACGACATCGTTCACTTGGGACTGAGATAGAAACCAGTTAACACTTCGGAATCAGATAGGCACCAGTGAAGATTTGGCTATCGGACAGGCACTAGGCAGGCCTCTAGCTCAACTATCAGCATTCTGCAGTACTGAGCTATGTAAAAGTTAAGTATTGTATAAATTCTGTGCAATATATATCTCGTTCTAATTTACTCTAGTCTTTCTAGTTTCTGCTGTTTCACTGGCTGCTCCCCTCCGTAGCTGCACAAGCGTGCTACCTTTATATCTGTGTCGGTCTTCCTACTCGCCCACCGACATCTACGATGGATATGAGGCTGGGGCACAAAAGTGGCGACAAGGAGCGATAGACGAACCGTGGACCAGCCCGCTTGCAGCAGCAAGACAGCAGCAGTCGGAGCACACAGAAATTGCTCCCGCCCACCCACCCTTATTCTAAGATTTTTGGGGGAACATATTCTGTTACGTGTTTTGTGAACTTTTTTGTTGCAGTGCATCCTCATTTATCTTGCATTTGTGTTTTGTACTAATTTTCTTGTATGCACGGCGCCTAATCGGTCAGCATGGCCACTACCCCGAACCCAAACTTATTCAGTTACAGACGGCGCAAATCACGCAACTACTGCAGGCTGTGTTGCAGTTGACGGCACAGGCTCACCAACAACAAAACCAGCCGTCGCTTCAAAGCCCACACCTGCCGCTGCGCCACAGTGAGGAAGAATGGAGCGACTATTTCGCACAGTTTCAAGAACTCGTCGCAGCTCATCAACTTACAGGTCAGACTGTTAAGCATCTTTTATTGTCTGTGGTGGGCCCCAAAACCTTCGCATTACTGCAGAAACTTTTCCCCCACGCATCTCCTCGTGATGTAGACTTTGCTGCAATAGTAGGTGCACTGAATGCTCATTATGAGAGAAAAGTTCTCGTAGCAGCAGCGCGGTACCGATGCATCTTTTATTGTTGTGGTGGGCCCCAAAACCTTCGCATTACTGCAGAAACTTTTCCCCCACGCATCTCCTCGTGATGTAGACTTTGCTGCAATAGTAGGTGCACTGAATGCTCATTATGAGAGAAAAGTTCTCGTAGCAGCAGCGCGGTACCGATGTTTCACACTGAAAAAATCACCGGAACAGACCCACACACAATGGATTACGGAATTGAAGGGCATAACCCGCCAATGTAAATTTACTTACTGTTGTGGACTTTCTTATAGTGACGTTATGTTGAGGGATGCGATTACGCAGAACATTCAGGACCCCAGAATTAGGGCAGCAATTCTGAAACAGTCTGACCCCTCATTAGACAGTGTACTGCAACTTATTGAAGCGCATGATACTTTTGACTTAGCAGACATAGAAATTCAAAGCCACAGTGTTAATTCAGTGCGCCGCAATGGACGCTTTCGTAGTCACAGTTCTCAGTATAGCACTAGTGATTCTTCCGTCCGTGCTGAACAGACAGTGAACAGTAGCCAGTGTCAAAGTGCGACACAAAGGTCGCTCCGTCGTGTTAGAAACAGTAATTTGAATAACGGACGCCAACATCCATTTGCGAAAAACGTTCGTAAGTCTTGCCCCCAGTGTGTATCTCGCCATAAGCGTGCACAATGCCCTAATGACAACGCGACCTGTTATCAACGTGGCAAATCAGGACATGCACAGTCAGTGTGTATGCAGAATGTAAACTCAAAGAACGGTGCCGTTAGGAACGGTGCTTCGCAAAGTGCGAGAACAGTTCATACTGTTAACGTTATACATGCTGTGGAATTGAACAGTGCTTTACTTGATTCTAAAATGCAAGATAATTCTTCTGCATCTATTGCAAAACTATGTAGTGAGCCACACCGCAAGCGCCATCAAGCGCGTAAATCTGTGCAACGGAAAAGGGTTCGGGACAAGCAAAATGACTATGTACAGTGCAATCCAGTAGTGAACCTAGTGCCTTCTACAACTTCTCTTTGTAATAGAGCCCAGTACTGTATAGCTAGTAACAGTAGACTTGATGTAGCTACTCAAAGTAATTTTAGTGCAGTAGCCTCGCATTGCGCAGACGCCGATCCGGCGGTAGTGCCATCTAGTGACAGTGTTGTTAATCCGCTGTGTGCCGATCCTGCGTCGCTTCCTACCGCACTCAGCCCGCGCATGCGCAAGTGCAGCCAACAAACCGTAGCAGACGTTGCCCACATTCGCGCACCTGTCGTGCGCCAGAAGCACAAACTTTTGTAAATCTCTCCATAGAAAATAAGTCTGTACAATTTCAGCTTGGTACTGGTTCCGCTGTCACATTAATGAATAAAGACACTTATGAACTGCTGGGTTCGCCAAAATTGTCGCCGTCAAAGCAAGTGTTAACAGCGTACACAGGTCAAAATATTCCCGTGCTAGGAACTTGTAGCCTGCATGCCTCTTTTCAAGGTGTTACAAAAACAGTTGCTTTTGTTGTTCTTCAGGCCAAGTCTACTCAGAATATTTTTGGATTAGATACATTCGACTTGTTTGGTTTATCAATTCATCGAGATGTGCTTCAAATTTCGTCAGTAGTGCCTCAGGACAAAATAAATGCATTGTGAAAAATATATTGACTTGTTTTCGCCGGAACTAGGTTGTGCAAAAGACTTCGAGGCACATGTAACTTTAAAAGAATCTGCAGTACCAAAATTTCGTATAGCTAGACCAGTTCCTATCGCAATTCGTGATACGGTTGCGGAAGAACTTCAACGTTGGCAAGATAGTGGGGTGATTTCTCCTGTTTCCGTGAGTCAGTGGGCCTCGCCTATAGTAATTATACCCAAGCCGTCAGGAAAACTTCGTCTCTGTGCGGACTTCAAATCAACAGTGAACGGTCAAACAATTGTAGACACATACCCTCTGCCCAGACCTGAGGAACTGATGGACAGATTAGGACAGTCTCGCTTCTTTTCTAAGATTGATTTAGCAGAGGCATACTTACAGATTCCACTTGATGATGAGTCAAAAACGTTTTTCGTCATTAATACTCACATGGGCCTTTTTCAATTTCAACGCCTATCCTTTGGCAGTTCTTCCGCCCCCGCTATTTTTCAGCGCTTTTTGGAACAGCTGACAGTTTCTGTACCGTG
This sequence comes from Locusta migratoria, assembly GCA_026315105.1. NCBI lineage: Eukaryota > Metazoa > Arthropoda > Insecta > Orthoptera > Acrididae > Locusta > Locusta migratoria. The sequence continues at coordinate 284,491,527 of CM048748.1, read as the reverse complement.
CTGTTCAAACTACGTAGATGATATTGTGGTATCCGGACGTACAGTTGAAGAACATTTAGCAAACCTGGAGTGCCTTTTCAAAGTGTTGACTGCAGCAGGTCTACGTTGTAATAAAGCAAAGTGTTCGTTTTTTCAAACTGAACTAGAGTACCTAGGCCGTGTGATTAATGCCCAAGGAATTCATCCCTTACAGTCACATCTTAGAGCAATCAAAGACTTACCTCCTCCTAAGAATGTGCACGAATTGCAAGCAGTAATGGGAAAGCTTAACTATTATTTCAGATTTATTCCCAATGCCTCTCAGATTGCAGCTCCACTGCATCACTTACGTAGGAAGAATGTTCCTTTTGTATGGTCGAAAGATTGTCAGGTTGCCTTTGACAAACTAAAGTCTGCACTACTCAGTGATGCATGTTTGATTCCCTTTGACCCACAGAAGCCTGTAGTGTTAGCAGTTGACGCCTCGTCGTACGGTCTGGGTGCCGTTCTGTCGCATCGTATTGGATCTCACGAAAGACCTATTGCCTTTGCATCCAAGCTACTGACGCCAACGCAACAGAATTACAGTCAGATAGAAAAGGAGGCCTTGGCAATCATTTACGGCGTCACAAAGTTTCATCATTATCTCTATGGCAGAAAATTCTATTTGTTGACAGACCACAAGCCTCTCACGTCGTTGTTCTCACCCACAAAGCCAATTCCGCCACGAACGGCACAAAAGTTTCAGAGATGGTCCTTGATATTGTCAAATTATCAATATGAGAAATTTGTACCGACCTACCTCTAAACATGCCAACGCGGACACACTTTCCCGACTTCCGGTTGGCCAGGATGTGTCGTTTGATTCTTCAGAGATGGCATGTTGTCAGATAGACTCCAGAGATGCTTCCGCTGTCGCAGATTTCCCTTTGAACTCTCGTCGGGAAACAGCGGCGGATGCAGACCTAAGTGTGGTAGCACGTTTTGTTCGATTTGGTTGGCCTGCCAGAGCCAAAGTCATTGACCGGCCTCTGGTTCGACGTTATTTTGCACAACGTCATGCATTATCTTTAAGTCAGGGTGTTCTGTTGTTACATACGGACGACGACCAAACAAGAGTGGTTGTTCCTCGTTCCTTGCAACGAGAAGTGTTACGCCTCCTGCATCAAGGACATTGGGGTATTGTTAGGACAAAGCAACTGGCCAGACGTCATTGTACCTGGGTTGGTATGGACGCTCAGATAGAGCGCATGACGTCACAGTGTACAGTTTGTGCGGAACATCAGGCGGCTCCTCCGCAACGTTTCTTAGACTGGCCACGCCCCAAGGGACCATGGCAACGTTTACACATTGACTTTGCCGGACCTTTCTGGAATACGCGCTGGTTAATTGTTGTAGACGCTTTCAGCAAGTTTCCTTTCGTGATTGCCACGAACTCAACGACGGCGTCTAGTACAATCAGTGCCTTAACATCAGTGTTTTGCATCGAAGGTTTGCCTGAAACTATCGTCAGTGACGATGGACCTCAGTTTGTTAGTGCGGAATTTCAACAGTTTTGTCGCGTGAATGGCATTCAGCATATCACCACCGCACCTTTTCACCCTCAGTCCAATGGTGAAGCAGAACGTTTCGTTCGAACATTCAAGTCTCACATGGAAAAGATGGAAGGTCAGCACTCCAGGCAGTAAGCTCTTCAAATTTTCCTGTCTACGTATCGGTGCATGCCACGTGACGGCCCGTCTCCTGCCGAGCTGCTACACGGCCGCCGTCACCGCACTCTCCTTCACCTGCTGCAGCCTCCCACGCACAGAGTCGGTTCGTATGGCGCTACGCGTTTTCAGGTTTCTACGCCGGTGCTGTACAGGGTGTTTGCTGGGTCGGAACTGCGGCGCCACTCAAACCAATTGCGCCTGCACAGGCCGCGCGATCCTGTCTCGGGTTTCTTGATTCTAGATCCAGTTCACCGCCAGGGAGCACAGCCACATCGTTCGTCGACGGGTCCAGCGTCCCTGGACTACGAGATCGTCCCGATGGACATCGACGCGACTCCGCCGCTGTCGCCGCCGCAGATGACAGCGTCACCGAGAGGAACTCCGGGATCGTGCGTGCCCCTGCCGCCTGGGCCACGCACCTCAGAAGAAAATAACCTGCTCCAGCTGGGCGGAGGCTGGCGCCCTTCCGCTGGTTTTGGCGGGTTTCCTGGAGGATCGCAAGATGTATACGGGGGCGCGGACAGTGTCTCGATCGCAGCCTCAGCTCCGGCGCCCGTCCTACCAGTAACGCCCCCGCCCAGGCCCTCCTCCCAGTGCCGTCGCCGTGGCCCTCAGCCCTACGCCACGACGACGCGGCGGTTTGGGGAGGAGGGGTGTGGTGTCGCACAAGTCTAAAGTGCGCGCCACCTACTTTCGCTGCACGCCGCCATGCACGCACGGTGCGGCGTTCTTACGACGTCAGCCACGAGCGCCCTCTGCTACATCTCCGCTCGTGGCCACCACTGAACGACGTCGTTCACTTGGGACTGAGATAGGAATCAGTCAACACTTCGGAATCAGATAGGCACCAGTGAAGACTTGGCTAGGCTAGGCAGGCTAGGCAGGCCTCTAGCTCAACTATGTATCAGCATTCTGCAGTACTGATCTAAGTATTGTATAAATTCTGTGCAATATATATATCGTTCTAATTTACTCTAGTGTTTCTAGTGTCTGCTGTTCCACTGGCTGCTCCCCTCCGTACCTGCACAAGCGTGCTACCTTTATTCCTGGGTCGGTCTTTCTACTCGGCCACCGACACCTACGACGGAAACGAGACACGAAAGTGGCGACGAGGCTGGGACACAAAAGTTAAAAAAGAGTATGTTTGTCAAAGCTAAACTGAAATATCAAATAATTTTGACTTTTTGTTAAAAAACATCCTTAAAGAATATTTTGTGTTGTGTACATTGATATTATCACAATAGTTGATTCGTAATCGTATCGTCCATATTTTTTTATTATTTATAATTTCATTATTTTTCGAAATGTCTGCAAATAATCATAAAAGTAGAGGCAAATCTAAAGCGGGCCATAAAACACGCCAGTTCGGTTTTTTCACTTATGGTGTCTCGCCCAATGTAAACGCCATACAAATCTCCAGTACAAATGTAAGCAGTAGCTGAATGAAATACGGTACCATGTTAATATTTTCCATATCTTACATGATACGCTAGTTGTTTTGCGCAGTGTATTTAACACACAGGCCCATGACTGATGGAGGACTTGACCTCCGACCGGGAACCGCCGCACACCCTGTAGCAAGACGCTATAGATGGTACGGCGATTCACCACGCGGCCTAGAAGAGCTAAAAATCTAACATGCGAGATTCATCATTTCACGCTTCGCCGTGTAGTGGAACGTGGAATTCCACGCTATAACGTCACTAGTTCCTCGACTATGTGCGTTTTCACATGCTGTGAGAGGAAAGCATGAATTTCCTATCCTTCTTCAGAGAGCATGTTATTAATTAGGTGAACTGAATTTTTTGCACGCAACGACATTCCGTAGGTTCTGAATGAGGCCCTGTCCTCAAACCAAGATGTATGCTCCCGACAGATGTGAGAATATTACAGAGATTTTCTGGATTCTTTGATACCCGAAACTCAATGTGGGTTGTTGCTGTCAGCACCTGGGCAGTGCCACTTGACTGCAAGTGTTTCGTTGATGCGAGAGGCAGGCGCCGGAAGCATCCCGCAAAGCAGGCAAGCACGCCGTGTCGCTCGCGGTGTATACCAGCCAGGCAAGAGTAGAGACGGGAAACGACTCGAGCGTACTCATAAAACGAATTAAAATCTAGTCAAAGCATCGGAAAATACATGACAAGCATGTCAAAATAAACGCATTAATTTCTTTCTGGACGTTTATAGCACATGCCTTGTCTTAAACGATTTTCTATGATAGAATTACTACCCCGCAATTGTGAAGCAACGTCTGTGAATCGTATATATTGCACTGCAAAGACACATTATCACTACAGACTGATAACAAAAGGAAATGGAATATTACTTTACTTAGTTTATTCTGTTCGTATTGGAATATGCTCCACTACATTCAGGGACTAGGAAATGTGCAAATAAAATCATTAACGTAGCAAGTTCTCGATTTGCATCACGGCAATTGAAACGTATTTGCTTAAACTTGGCTAAACTATCAGAATTGTGTGCTTTTGTACTTTTGAAGAAATTATTTCATCTATAACTATAAACTGCTGTGTTGACAGTATTTTAACAATGAATTGGATGTTACTAATTTTATATGTTTTTAAACAAAAATAAGCGGAAGTAACGCTACCTTATTCGTAATGCATACTGAACAGTACCGTAAGCAATCGGCCTGGGAGAAAATAAACCTACACTGATGTTTAAATAGTTGAACATTATCTGACAATGAACGCAAAATATTTAGTTTTTATGAAAGGGAGTTCTTCATTAACACTATTGAACTTTAAGTTTTACAATGTCAACAGTCATTTTATTAAAAATCTGTTCTCATAGTTTAATGACGCTGTTGTCATAGTGGCATGACGAAATAAACACCAAATTTACACATATGTCTTTTCTTACAAATTATTGAATGTCACTACTTTGATGCACATGGAAACACAAAACATACAGTTATGATATTTTTTGCTGATGCGACCAAACAATGCTGCACTTTCAATATCAGTAGAAATTAATTAAGTTTGTCATCCTGTGCAAACGGTAACTCTAATTTATCATGCAACCTGTGAGCTTTGAACTTCGATGCTGTTACTCTTATCAAAATAATTAAATTTCAGTGACATACACAAATCGGGCAATGCAACACCTTATCAATAGACAGCATGTGAAATAAAGTGAAAAACATATACATTAAAAAATGATGAACCGTATGGTTATTCATGTCTGACGGGAATGAAAACTAAGAATTTCTAATTAATTATAAATCATTGTTAAGCCTTAACAATACATACATTGACACCATTATTGTTTCAGACCGAACACACAATTTTCCTTTCAGACTTTTCCGTACTCAGTTATTTCTTTAACATTTCTTAACATCACAATTACGAATCAAGTAATTGTTTACAAAAAGTATTAGTGTTGAATTGTCACTTTTACGCTCGCCTAACAATGATCAGCAACGCACCACAATCGCACACAAACAATGAACTTGTTTACCTTCTAGTTTCCAGGATTAATACGCGACTGAGTCAGGAAATAAGTCGCAAACTGATGTATAAACGCCAGTACTGCGTTTACAGGCCTGAAAATTGGTTTACTTTTCAGCTGACTCCACCTAAAAATTTAAACACTCGTCCCATCGTTCGTGAAGGCTTTAAAATCCTTGAGCCTGGAATTTTGTGGCAGCGTTTACATTCTATAAGTGACACTATAGAGTTGTAGCTTTATTTGGTTCCTTAAACTGCTGCAACCCACAAGACGGATGTGTAGTAGTGGTAGAGAAATACCCCTACACAGCGCGCAGTACTGGCGTGTGTACTTCAGTTTGCGACTTATTTGTTGACTCGCCCTCGTATATATATCATGTCTCTTTTCAAAATAGTCTTTTACAAAATTCTCTCAGGTATGTGTTGGCTACTTTCTAGCTTCCATATTTCATGAGGCGAAAAGTTGGGACGGCGTGAGTTGTTCCCTGTCTGCTTTCAGTGCCGACACAATCTTTAAACAACGAAATGCAAACGGATTCGGAAGAAAACTGTATTGTGACTTTGCCATATGGATATTTATAACATTTAATAACTTCAATAGAAATTGAAGGTGCATGAAATTGCTTTGACCGAATAACTGTAACTATCATGTGGCAACTAAGCTATAGTCACCAACTCTATTCACACACTGCTACTACTACTACTACTACTACTCACTTCCTGAAGAATGTGAAGATATACGTCTCTTATTTATGGTGCTTAATCTTTGCACACAAATACGAGATGACGTGTACTGCAGAGACGTTGATATCACAAATGGACATAATGCATGATAATAAAACAATATTGCAGATGAGTGACAAATGAAAAAAAAAAAAAAAAAAAAAAAAAAAGAGTATACAAAGAGACAGATGAGATTAGATTAATACTTGTTCCATAGATCATACATACGACGTTTCGTAATATGTGCAACGTGTCAATTTAGTTCAAATTCAAATGTTTGTAGAACTTATGGGACTTAACTAAGGGGTCATCAGTCCCTAAGCTTACAAACTACTTATGAACTAGCTACAACCAAGGACGGCACAATATCCATGGCTGAGGGGGGATTCGAACCCCCGACCGTAGTGGCTGTGCAGACCGTGACTGGAGCGCCTCAGTCTCCTCGGCCACCGCGGCCGGCGTCAATTTAGTAAATGGTGTCTATACATGACAATATCTTAAGGATTTTTAATTTTCTTTTTTTTAATTATTTAATTTATTTTTTTTTTTTATTTTTTTAAGTATTTGATGTAAAAATTCATCTTAAGTGTAGAGGAGTTGCCATTCAGAGATTCCTTTAATTTCTTTTTAAATATCAGTTTGCTATCTGTCAGATTTTTTATGCTACTTGGTAAGTGACCGAAGACTTTTGTGGCAGCATAATTCACCCCTCTCTGTGCCAAAGTTAGATTTAATCCTGAATAGTGAATTATCAACCTTTCTCCTAGTGTTGTAGCTATGCAGACTCATATTACTTTTGAATTGGGACGGACTGTCAATAACAAATTTCATAAGTGAATATATACAGGGTATTTCACTAAGTGTGTTTGCCTCTGTAACTTATAAAATAATAGATGACGGGAAATTTCAATGCGGTACGTCAACACAAGAAATGTTACACTTATTTTATTGTATCATTTTCCACAGAGTTACAGCACAAAGATATATATTTTTTTTAATGGAACAATAGTTTTTTCTACCGTGCACTGGAGTTGTTGAAACCAACTGCGTCCAAATCAATTTAAACTACATTCCTGTCACTGTTAGTTTGGGAGCTACAACCCACCAAAATTTCAGGGGCAGATACCACACGCTGTACATAATACATGGCTGTGTGGTGGGTGATGGATGTTATGGCGGTGGGAAGTTGATTTATATGAGATGCTCAAATGTGTGTCCAACTTCCTCAATGCATAATGCAAGGATCTGCACGCACAGAATGGGCTGGGTTACCATCGTGCTGCATCCACATATGGCCTCTCGTGTGTACACACACATGTTCAAGGAGACCACCCAAACTGTCGGCTATAAAAGCGCGATATAAGTCACCTGTTAGTGTACCTGGGAAGTAGTGTGTACCGATGATTTCATCCCCAAGGATTCCACTCCACACGTTAACAGACCACCTACGTTGACGGTCGACAGGTCGTACCCACCGAGGATTGTCTGCGGCCCAGTAGTGCATGTTATGGCGATTCACTGCACCATAATTCATGAACGTGGACTCATCAGAGAACATAACACTTTGTAAAGACTCCAGCGTGAAATTACGCATGGCCCACTCACAGAATGTCACTCTTCCCATGCAGCTCCTGGGTCAGTGACAGGCGGTACGGGTGAAACCTGTGGCCGTGTACTATACGCCACACAGATGTGAGACTGACACCAGCGACTGCAGCAACGGCTCGTAAGCTGACATGAGGATCGTGGTGTAGTGCAGCTAAAACAAATACCTCTGTCTACTCACTTCTTGCAGGTCTTCGTCTGTTACTGCGGCGCATTACCAAGCTGCCTGTTTCCTGAAGTCGTTGTTCGGTGCGTGAGAACGTAATGGCTGCTGGGGCTCTTCGCATAGGATATCTCACGACATACGCCGTGGCTGCTTCAGTGGCATCGAGTTGGCACTCGTCGAGCATCAGCAACATGTCAACGTACTCGTTGTTCGTTTATGCCTTCGTCATCAGATGTCATTAACTGTGGTATATTGAGCCCCGGTTGTTTATGTGGCTCCAACTGTCGGGTATACGGCCGTGTGCGGCGACAGTCGGCAGTCTAACAGCGCATCGAAGAAGCTTCTCGCTCCGTGACAATGGCGACGTTACAGCTCGGCCGCAACACATTTAGAAGGCGCATTGCAATATGTGTAGCACTTGTGGTATCTGCCCCTGAAACTTTGAAGGGTTGTAGCTCCCAAACTGTGATAGGAATGTAGATTAAATTGATTTGGACGCAGCTGGTTTCAACGAATCCAATGCATGATAGAAAAAAACTATTGTTCCATTTAAAAAATTATTTATTTGTGCTGTAACTCTGTGGAAAATGATACAACAAAATGTTCATAGCTCCGCAGAAAGTGTAACATTTCTTGTGTTGATCTCCCGCATTAAAATTTCCCGTCACCTATTATTTTATAAGTTACAGAGACAAATCCACTTAGTGAAATACCCCTTATATATTGTTAAGCTACAGTGAAGATCCCTAGATCCTTAAATAAATGTCTGCAGGATGATCTCGGATGGGCACCAGCAATTATTCTGACTACACGCGTTTGTGCAAGGAATACTTTTTTACTCAATGTTGAATTGCCTCAGAATATGACAGAATGCATCTGCCCAAAGAAAGAACGCTTTCAGCTGCCACCAGTCAGGTGGAACATCTAATTATCTAATAACGGACCTGTTGATGGATTATGTGTACAATCCGAAGATTGGTTTTATCCAGGTCTACATACTACTCTATCCTATGCAAGCCTCTTCATCTGTGAGTGAGAACTATGAGCCACATTCAATTTAAACTGCTTAACCCAATCGTCTCTCTCTCTCCTTCTACGATTTTTACCATCCATATTTGCCTCCAATACTAATCTGACAATTCTTCGGTGTCTCAGGTGGTTTCCTGCCAATCGATCCCTTCTTTTAGTCGACTTATGCCAGAAATTTAGTTTCTCCCTAATTCTGTTCAGCTGCTCGTCATTAATTACGCGATCTACTCGCTTAATATTTATCATTCTTCTGTAGCACCAAATATCAAAATTTGTGACCTTTTCTTGTCTGAACTGTTCATTGTTCAAACTTAACTTCCGTCCAAAGCTACACTCCTTCAAAGGAATTTCCTAACATTTAAATTAATATTCGATGTTAATAAATTTCTCTCGTTCAGTAGTGCTTTTGATCACATTGACACTCTACATTTTAAATCTTCACAACTCCAGGTATCACAAGTGTTTTATTTCCTAAACAACCAAACTCATGTACTGTCTTTACTGTCTTTTTTTAATCTTGTTCATGTTCATCTTGTACCCTTCTTTCACGAAACTGTCCTTTCCATACAATTGATCTTGCAGGTCCATTGCTGTATTCGGCAAAATTACAGTGACATCAGTAAACCGGTAAGGTTTATTTCCTCTCCCTGAACTCTTGGAATCTTTTAACTACCGTTTGATTTCTGTAGACGATTTATGTAATTTTTCAACCTCCATATTTTATCCCTTCCACATGCAGAATGTGAAAGCATGTTTTCCAGTCTAAAATCTCGAAAGCTTTCTCCAAATCTACAAAAGCTATAACCGTAGATTTGACCTTCGTTAACCTGACGTCTGAGGTAAGGTGTAAGGCAAGTATTCCCTCACGCGTTCCTATATTTCCCTTAAATCGTAACTGATCATCCCGAGATAGCATTATAAATTTTTTTTTTTTTTTTTTTTTTTTTTTTTGCAGATCTGTGGATGTTCAGTGTACGAAACAACCATTTACTGAGTAATATGTTCATTTGCTGTTGTGTAATTAGATAGTTTTGGGCTTCTGGAGTTACTGTTACTGAAGGCCTTGCTTTCCCAATGGAGTGTGAGAATAGGAGCCTTGTTTGCTAATAATAAGTCAACCCAGTATGCTTTTTGCATTCAGTTGTTAAAGTGCTGAAGGAATCACAGTGGGGACACGATCACTTTGTCCAAGCATTAAACAGGTGTTGACCTGCCGATGTCGGCGCTTCGGTTGAGCGCCTTAGGTCAGCTGGCTGGCCGCACACCAATAAAAACTGAGCCGAGAGCTCATCGATAAACACTGAATAAACATGGTCTTCCGCATGGATACGTTCTACCAGAGGGAGAAAAATGGCACAGCGCTCGACACGAAACCCGATCACGAATATTTCACGTTGCCTTCACCTCTCAACCATAAGTGGATTCGCCAGAGACGACATGTGGTTCGAATTCCACGTTAAACTGTAGGACTCCTTTCAGAGGGAACTGCGGTACGTAATGGACATGAAAGACGTTGAGGTGGCGTCCAGTTAAAGGTCTTGCACTAGCGGCACTTTATTATGATTATTATTTTCACTGAGTTTACGATAACATGTAAATTACCATTTTATGTACCTTAAAGTGTAAAGCCTCGGTTGCACAGTGGTAGAGTGGCAGACCAGGAATCCGAAAGTCGCGGGTTCGATCTCCGCCAAGTGCTAGGATTTTTAACTGTAACTTTCCACTTCTTTCACCTCTGGCAGTATAGCTCATGTGAAAAATACCGAGTAGCACCGTGGTTCGGAATTCACGTTAAATTGCAGGTCCCCCTATAACCGGCTGGGTACGTCAGTTCGAAGGTCGGAGGAAGGCAACGGCATACCACCTCCAAACAGGACGCTGCCTAGTCAAGCACTGTAGTGTTCAAACCAATCTTCGGAATTGTTGACTGCTTTACCATTTTTTGTACCTTAAAATTACCGAAGTTCTTGTGTCGGCTTATCAGTAGACAGTAGCATATGTAAGGGATAGGTACTTGGAATGAGAGCTGTAAGATGTTCAAAAATCAAAATGTTCAAATGTTTGTTAATCTATCGGACCAAACTGCTTGGTCATCAGTTCTTAGCTTACAAACTACTTAAACTAAGGTAAACTAACCTAAGAACAAACACTCACACCCATGCCCCAGGGAGAACTCGAACCTCCGACGGCGAGGATAACGCGCTCCGCAGCGATGCGCCCTAGACCGCTCAGCTACTCCACCGCGGCGCTGTAAGATGGACTTATGTGTGTGAAGCTGCATTCACAACGTAGACCTCACTATGAGGCATTCGTAGTTAGCTTTTTATGCTTCAGGACTGGAATAACTCCGACACTTGCAAGGGAATGGTCAGACTTGTCATGCCGAAACATGTATTGATTTTTTTAGCACTGTTAGTTAACACTGAAGTGACTGAATCACTCGATATTGCAGACTGTGAATCTACAGACGGCCAAGAAACGGAAGAAAACTGCAGATATGAAGACTCTTCGAGTGACAGTTTCATGTACCATCATCAATTATCTCCGAAAGCAACACCAGCAAGTACTTTTACATTATCAGACAAGCGGTGAAGTATTGGTTGAACGAAAATGGTAAGAAAAGCCTACGTGTCAGTACTGTTCAAAATAGGCATCGATTTGTCCGTTCTGAACGTAAATTGTATAGATGGGAAAAGGAAGTGGCTGGACGACGTAAGAGTCGATGGAAATTGCAACGCAGATAAATGCGCGACTTCTTGAGTATCAGCGACACAACAATAAGATCGCCAGTTTTAGTGAATCTTACGTTTACAATGCAGATCAGTCAGGTTTGCAGAAAGAAGAGGAAAAATATATTGAGGTCCACGACTGCACTCACCCAGTCATACATTATAATGCCCATAATTAGTCTGGATGGTTCATTGCTGCCTAAACTACATGTGTGTGTTCAAGAACCAACTGGACGTTTTGGACCACGTATCAAACAAACAATGTTCTGCGTAGACAATCTTGTCGTAGACGCATCGAAGTCTGGATGAATGGGAAATGATAACGTTACACTTTTCATGCGTCATACTTTTCTTCCGTTCTGCGGGAACAAATCTCTTCTCCTTCTAGATTCGTAGTCAGGTCATAAAAGTTCTGATTCATTAAAAGCTGTATTTCGAGCTTAACCTGACAAAGAACTAGGGATACTTCACACTCCACCCGGCAGTGGAAGGTATTTTACAGAAAACTAACAGAGAAATTATTGTGTGCAAATCACTACAGTTTCCTGTCTTTCACCGTGACAATATTCTCAAGTTGCAAACAGTCGTATTTTATCAGTTTTCCTCCCCACGTTTTCAAAATATGATGATATTAGGCCTGATTCCTTTCTAACACCGGCCGAGTTTTGTCTACGGGTGTCTAACAACGTCTGTGATTCGCAGGGCTTCAATATGTACTCTTTGTTTGTATGTTCTTGGTGCACAGAAAACCTTTGTTTTGAACATTGTATCAATATTTCGCATTTTTTCGGTAATTACAAGAAACAAAAGTTTGACGTGTTCTAAACCGTATATGTATTTGTGTCTACTTAATAGCTATTTGGAAAGAATATTGTAGATAACATATCAGCTACATTTGTCAACGAATTTATTATTATCGTATTTATTAATTATCGTACGATCGCTTTCACTGGACGAATCAGCTCTCTCACTGCTGTGGCAGGAGAGCGGCGCGTAGCTAACGCCACCTTGTCCCTATATGGCTTTGGTATAACATAGCGAGAGAGGTCAGGGTTGTACAACAGGCAGTTATAAGCGCGGAAACCATGCGACAATAATGTCATACTTCATAATAGTTTTTACAGACTTCCAGGTCGTGTCAGCAGCTAACAGTCTGCATACAGACTTCCTTCAATGTTAACTCACAGTGGTAAAAATAGCAACACAGGTTTCGACATGAAAAGTATGACCATTCCCTTGTTAGTGCTCTTACACACTGCTTGTACCTGGAGCTTACATTCTTAAATGTCCTAATTAGCAATCAGCCTATGGAATGGGTACTGCAATTCGCATGCGATTAGATCTTTGCTACATCGTATATTTTACTAACCAAATGTAAGTTTACTTCTACACAACTAAGGATGCGACTGTACCGTTGTGACACTGTTCGTGTATGAAAGGAATTATTATAGATAATGCAGATATCTAACTTTTTATAGTATTTTTACTGTTTAGGTTTTCTTCCAAATATGTATTTACGCTGAGAATATCAGAATCGTAAAATTGCATTTTCTTTTCCTGTTTACTGCAACTGTACGGACAACTCTCTGAGGGGAGCTCAGCTGTCAGCCTTAGGTGCTACAACGTGTTCCTTAATGTATGATTATTATTTACGTTTATACAAAAGGTGTGATACAACATCACAAGAGTAACATTAATTTAATTAAAAACGTTTATTACGATTATGTAATCGTTGCGTGTCATCATGCAGTGGTAAGCAAACGGACAACAGTAAATGCATTAGCTATTTCAAAATAAATGTTCAAATATTTGTAGAGCTTATGGGACTTAACTACGGGGTTATCAGTCCCTAAACTTACAAACTACTTATGAACTAGCTACAACTAAGGACGGCACAAATATCCATGCCCGCGGGGGGATTTGAACCCCCGACCGTAGTGGCCGTGCAGACCGTGACTGAAGCGTCTCAGTCCCCTCGGCCACTGCGGCCGGCAGCTATTTCAATTTTGATGAATTATACCGATTAGCTCAGCGGGTAATCCTGTGAAATTTGGTTCACATCGAATCAAAATATTTATTGATTTGAAGAACATAACACGGATTATGGAAAAATAATTACTCTTTGAAAAAGTATTTACTCTGTGACTTTTCAACTTTACCATATTTCAGAAAATCCTTTTAATGGTTGCTACGTTCGACGTATCTTTCATCACAATATCATGCTTATACAGTCCTTAGCGTGTTTACTGCATATATACTGAGTCAGTATTAATTTCAAAACTTAATAAATATTGTAGATAGAGAGGTAAAAATTGACACACATGCTTGGAATGACATAAATTTCCGACTGATAGCGCTTCATCTGATCAGAAAAGCAATCATTAGCATAACAAATTAAGACATAGCAAATATGATGTTCTTTACAGGAAATGCTCAATATGTTCACCTCATTCCTCAACAACAGCTGTAGTCGGGCAATAATGTTGTGAACAGCACTGTTAAGCATGTCCGGAGTTATGGTGAGGTATTGGCGTCGGATGTTGTCTTCCAGCATTCCTAGAGATGTCGGTCGATGACGGTACACTTGCGACTTGAAGTAACCCCAAAGCCTATAGCCGCACGGACTGAGGTCTGGGGACCTGGGAGGCCTAGCATGACGAAAGTGGTGGCTGAGCATACGATCATCACCAAACGACTCGCGCAAGAGACCTTTCACGCGTCTAGAAATACTTTTTTTTTTGTTCTAATAAATCCCCATGACATTCCAAACATGTGTGTCAATCATTACCTCTCTATCTACATTATTCCATGATTTATTAAGTTTTCAAATGTATACTGACTTTCTGATCACCTGGTACATACTAATGTCAAAGTCTAATGTAAATGTAAGACTTCACGTCTGGCTCTTTTAACGATAATAACGTCCGTATCGGAGGAACCGCAGGTACTATTAGTACACAATCTAACGCGAGCAGTCACTGAAGCGAGACTAGCGTTCCAAGCGGGAGCACTGCAATACCAGAACAATGTAAAACTTCTAGGCTTAAACTTGTTGAAAAATGTTGTGTTTAAACTTGGTGCATTTAAAACAATATCGGATTTTGGTGCTTTCGCATGATTGTTGGAATAAATCGTGTTTTACATACAATTTTAAACTCATTTATTGGCAGTATTTTTTACAATAAATTGTATCTGTGACTAACTCTGTACAGTTTGAAACAAAAATATGCTTAGGTCACACTACAAGATGCGGAGCGCATAGTGGCCAGAACCTTAAGCAACGTTTGCAAGAATGTAAACCATTCCTGAAATTTCAATTCCTGTGCGCTACCTAGCGATGAATCGAAAATGTTTCAAAATAAATAAATAAAATCCAGCTTGGTGGTGTGATATGAATTATTTGTTTAAAAAAATCACATATCGATTTCATTTTCATGATGGAACATCATCAGGGCAGATTTCGAGTGACGAGGACTCAAGTACTCCGCATAAAACATGTGACGGTCAGACCCATAAAACAAATAAAAAGCTCTTTCTAGTACATTTTAATAGTTAAAAAAGTACTAGAAATACCTTTTCATTTGTTTTATGGATCTTACCACCAAATGTTTTAAGCGGAGTCATTCGAAGTCTGCACTTATGATGTTCCGTCATGGGAATGAAATCGATATGGGATTTTTTTAAATAAATATTTCATATCACACCACCAAGCTAGAAATTTCTTATATTTATTGCAATGTTGTGGAGGGCTGACACATTTTCCATTATGGAGTCGAATTACAAAACTATTTCTGTCATGAATACCCTGCCCTCATTAACAGTACTCAACTTTAAGTTTTACGCTCTCATCAGTCACTTTGTTAAAAGACATGTCATAATTGCATGTAAAATGAACAAAATTTACGCTTCCAACTTTCCTGAATATTGGATACTATTACTTTGAAATGTTCAAATGTTTGTAAATCTATCGTACTCAACTGCTTCGTTATTAGTCCGTAGCGTACAAACAACTGAAACTACGGTAAACTAACCTAAAGACAGCTCAAACACCAATGCTCGAGGGGGGACTCGAACCCCCGATAGCGAACGGCCTCGCGCAACCGCGGTACTCGTCCCAAGTGCGCACGGCTAATCCGCCGCGGCACTATTACTTTGATGTACATGGAAACACAAAACTGATATCAATATAAAGTTCTTTGAAGATGTTACCAAACAATGCTGCAATTCACAACGAGTTTGAATCTCAATGGCAGTAACATCTGTTTGGCGGCCTGCGCACACGAATACCTCGTTTTGTCATGCAACGTATCATCTTTATACTTTAATGATGTATCTCTTATCAAAACAAAATATTATTGCCGTACTCTGGTCGTGCAATGCAATACAGTATCAACAGACAACACATGCAATATAGTGAAGAAGTATAGATTAAAAATGGTCATAAATACTCAGAGGTAGGAATTGGATATTCATGTCTGATAGGAGTGAAATCTGAAGAATTCTAATTAACTACACTTATTGAAAACTTTAACAATAAACTTATGGACACAATTATTGTTTCTGACTGATTACATAACAATTATACATTCAGCGTTTTTCTGTACTCAGTTACTTCTTCATCATTTCTTATCACAACTACGAATTAGTTAATTCTTTACAAACTTATTAGTAAAATACTGGCACTTATATGTTCACTTAACAACAACAAACATAGCTCCAAAACTGCAAACAAAAAAAATGAAATTGTTTGCCTTCTGGACTGCGTACTAATTATTATTGTCCTTCCACAGTATTACACATACACACACAAACACACACACACACACACACACAATATATATATATATATATATATATATATATATATATATATATATATATTCTCTTGTAAAAATATTCTTTACTCTAGTCTCTCATATAAACGTTGCCTGCTTTTTAGGGTAGGCTGGCTTCCATATTCCATGGTTGCTGAAAGTTGGGTCGGCTGACAGCTTGCAGTACTAACGCAATCTTCAAACAACGAACTGCAAACGGATTCAGACGAAAACTGTACTGTGACTTTGCCATATGGATATTTACAAAATTTAATAACACTACTTGTGACTGTAGGTGCACGAAGGTGCAACTCTTGAAAGACCATCGTTAATTGTAAAATTAACTCTAGCTGAAAGGAGCCAGTTAAAAGCTTACTTTAGACATATACCTCTGGCTGTAAAACCATATAAATGATTCACGCGAACTACTGACTAATTCTTGCAACAGAATCTTGTTCCCTGGCCCAGAATTTAGAACTGAATCAAACTTTATTTTAGCGGCAGGAAGACAAAGAGACGGTGGCCAAAATACGTTGTAGATCACGAGAATTACACACAATCATTAATATACAAGCCACCCTGAACCAAACCATTTCATGAAGGTGGCTGAGAGAACATTTATGGCGCAACGGAATTAAAAATATGATAATATGAACCTGAATTTGTTCTCAGGACTGGTGCAAAACAACATTAAATAAAAAGGGTGGGTATTCATAAACTAATATTCATAATTAAGATAATGTTTCAGTGATAATAAATTATTTATTCACTTCAAACATGAGCAAATGCGGGCACCAATTCCTTTAAACAACAAAAACGCATCCCACATTGAAAATTAAGCTGAAGTAATCTGAACATCGTCGGGGGGGGGGGGGGGGGGGGGGAATCAACAAGCATTCATCCTCTCAAACGCGCAAAGCAAAGCAAAACTCACCCAACTCAGCGTGCTGATACGAAGCAGAAGCAGGCGCCGCTATCGTAGGAGAAATTCAGTGAACCAGACTGTACCACACAACACAAGAAAAAATAAACTTCCTAGGTCACTCTGGTCTGTCCTTCTTCACATGAGATGGTACGCGATAATAGTGAGATTAATTTCCATTTAAATCAAACCGTGAGCATGTGGAATTATTGGGACACATGACACGTGTCTGCTATATTATAATTTGCACCCCACTGAAGGCGAAGTGCTTAAAGATTGGATTCATTTCAACAAAAACCAACGGAATCACAGATTACGAAGCAAGAATACACAATAGTAAGGCACTAGTATGTGAGCATTGGGGAGAACTCAAGTGACTGGCTATAAACCCCATGAAGTCGGAGTTAGGAACCACGTGGTTCCGAAAACCAGTAAAAGAAAGAAAAGTAGCTACGGCATGCAACCCTTATAAATACGTAAGATATCATAAGGAAGCTAAAGAAATACAGTTAGTCGCGATTGGGAAGGTTTTACACGGATGGACGAAAAATGGAATAAAGTCAAAGTCGGAGTAAATAAACTAAGAAATAAGTCATGCAGCCCCTAGAAATACGTAGTATTTGATAAGCAAGCTAATAAAGGGGGTCGTACAAACGCGCAATGAACACTAGAGGTGAGTTCAGAATTCTGCAAGCCTGAAGAGGTAAGCGGTAATTTTTCCAGGTAGTTGTATCAGTATTTTTTATTTATTTATTTTTTAACATCGTTCTATAGCATTAGTGCGAAAACAGATATTAAACACCAGTTTTGTTTTGACATGACGGCTATTGTACCTTCTCCGTACACTTTCGGTCTGTTCAGGCAGCTTTCAGCGGGTTCCCGATATGTACATAGCTGAAATTGTGTCTAAGCTACGTCTTTTCCAGCTCCTTCTTCCCGTATAAGCAATGACAGAAAGCAACCAGACTCGCAGACTCTATTCTATTTTTTTTCTGGTGCTTCCAAGCTCCCAGATACGCGAATGCGCAGATCTGTCAGAGTTGGAGTGGGCTTAGACTCGCGTGATTCGTGTTTTTATTGGAGGCGGGCTCTTAAAAGTCTTCAAAGCTGTTGCATTTCCCACGTTGGACTATTAAAATATTTATGTTTCATAGTCAATTTTAAGGTAAGTATGTTACTTAATCCTATAAAACACATTTACACATCGTCAGTAGAAGAATACTCTAAAATATACTTTAAAATATTGTCTTTGTGTTTTATATTATTTATTTAGTTTGTCAGCTAGCTCAGTAAATGAATGAAACATGAACCTGCTCAGAGACGTGATTATTCAGGTTAAATTGTAGTTGAAGGTCTTCAACTAGTGCGAGTATTCTTACAAAGCAGTCCAACATTAAATGCTATAGAAATGCAAATCTCGTTAATATTTCCTATTGAAGTGAATGTGGAACCTATTCTTCATATTAAAATTCTAAATATTACTCTCAGTTACGTATATCATTGAAATTTTAAATGAATGTCCATCTTGAAGTAAAATCGCAAAGTTTGAATTCACTGAAGCTAAATGAAAACTGTCTCTTAACTTATTAAGATATGGCTATCAGGAAATTATTTAATGAAATATTATTCACTTGACACTCAAAATAATAATAGTAATAGTCACTTTGAATGATTATGCACTTCGTAATTTATAGATCTTTGGAAAATACCACATTTTACCATACATTACCACAGTTTGGTTTTGCAGAGCTGAAATAGAAATTATTATTTCTCTTATCAAGTCTTATTTTCCACCCGTCCTTACTTTATCAGTTACGAATTCTATATTTGCCTCGTAATGGCGGTTGTTGATGCAATCTGTGTCGTTAGCTTCTGCTAAAACAAGTGCTAATGGTGTCCTTTAGCATTTCATATAAATGATCAGAATACATCTGACTAATTAAAATTCGTACACTAATTTCATTGAATACATATATTTTAAGTCTAAAAATGTAAACACATTTACAGACCTCCTTTATTTTCATCAAAAACAATCTCGTCAGGATACGTGAATCGATCAGAGCACACAAGAGACAACCAGATACAACAAGATTATTTTTTTAACATTACATACATTTATATATTTTGATTGTACAAAGATAATAACACACATTAAATTAATTATTCTTTGTTATGAGTGTATACACAGACGCCTTTTGTTAAATAATGCGTCTATATTGGTGGTACCACTAAACTTTTCAATCGTCGATTTCGGTAAAAATTGGAAGGACATTACATCAGCTGATTCATCCGCGAGATTTCAACCGAAAATGGCTGGACAAACGTATTAACAGAGCAAGCAGGAAATACTAAATACTAATAGCAGTGTACTGGACTTGGCTGAAGACAGATACACTGGAGGATTTGCTGTTAATGTCTGCGAATGGACTTACTCTGTCTGGCATAAAGACATCGCTACACAAACATGAAGTGCAAGACCACTACACTAGGGTAGCGTTGTGTATTTTTCTATTAAATAATCGATGTGGTATTGTGTGTAAAGATGTTCTTCGAAGAGTAGCAGGGGGACGAAGGGGAATTATTTCATATATTCAGATAAAAGCGTTGTGGCGATCAAAGTTATTGGACTGGCTGGTGACTTCACCCTGTTTTATCGTGTGTCGTGATATAATATTCATGTAACAGGAAAATCGTTTCAGTACGACACAGAGTCGTTCGTTTCGTTGGTAAATTAAGCAAATTATATCTCAATTTTGACATTTCCTAGAAATAATAATCGATGTGTTTTACTTTTCTATGTAATATAATTGCAGTTGAAAACAAATCCGCTATGTATAATCATTTACGTATCATCCGCAACAAGCTGAGTGAAATTTAACTCTTCACCTGAAAGAAAGGCTGAAATTTCAAATAAGCAGTCTGCACATGAAAGACCGGAAAGATGGCATGTCTTTTCTTTGCAAAAGGTACAAGAGACACAGTGAACCCTGACATTTCCTAATGCCTTCTGGCGAAGCGGTCCCGGTACCTGAGAAGCGCGCTGCCCTTAAGCAACCCATGTATCTTCGTAAACTATTCTCGTTAGCGGACGTAAAGGCAGACTTCTGCGGATACATAGGAACGATGAAAACAACCCGCCCTGGGAAATACACAAGATGGCAGCTATTCCTAACAAAACCTAATTTACTCACGACACGGAAAGTGATCATACACTCCTTGAATAGGAAAAAGGAACATCATGAATTCGTCGATCCAACAGAGGTAAATTATATTGACACACACATGCATATCAAGAACACAGATGGAAACCCAGTTCACGGAAAAGAAGGGAAAGCTGAAACGTGGAAAGAGTATATACAGAGGCTCTACGAAGGAAATGAACTTAGAGGCAATATTGTAGGAAGGGGAGAAGAAGTAGATGAGGATGAAATAGGAGGTACTATAAAGAGAGATGAATTTCATAGAGCGCTGAAATACCTAAGTCGAAACAAGGGCCCTGGAGTAGATGACATTCCCTCAGAGATACTAAAGTCTCTGGGAGAACCGGCCATGACAAAACTTTTTCACCTGGTGCGTAAGATGTATGAGACAGGCGAAGTATCCTCAAGACTTTAAATGTTATAATCTCCATTCCAAAGAAAGCAGGTGCAGACAGGTGTGAAAACTACAGAACCATCAGTTTAACAAGTCATGGTTGCAAAATATTAACACGAATTATTTACAGAAGGATGGAAAAGCTGGTAGAAGCTGACCTTGGTGAAGAACAGTTTGGGTTCAGAAGAAATATAGGAACACGGGAGGCAATACTCACTTTACGGCTTATCCTAGAAGATAGATTAAGAAAAGGCAAACCTACATATTTAGCTTTTGGAGATTTGGAAAAGGTTTTTTACAATGGTATTGGAATAAACTCTTTCAAGTTCTGAAGCAAGCAGGTGTAAAATATAGGGAGCGTAAGGTTATTTACAACTTGTACAAAAACCAGACAGCGGTTTGTGGTGTCGGACAAGTACAAAGTGCGCGCCACCTACTTTCGCCGCGCGCCGCCATGCACGCACGGCGCGGCGTTCTTACGACGACAGCCACGAGCGCCCTCTGCTGCAACTCCGCTCGTGGCCACCACTGAACGACATCGTTCACTTGGGACTGAGATAGCAACCAGTAAAGACTTCGGAATCAGATAGGCACCAGTGAAGACTTTGCTATCAGTTAGGCACTAGGCAGGACTCTAACTCAACTATGTATCAGCACTCTGCAGTACTGAATTGTGTAAAAGTTAAGTATTGTATAAATTCTGTGCAATATATATCTCGTTCTAATTTACTCTAGTGTTTCTAGTTTCTGGCTGCTCCCCTCCGTACCTGCACCAGCGTGTTATCTTTATTCCTGTGTCGGTCTCATTCCATTCGGCCACCGACACCTACGACGGAAACGACACAGAAAAGCGGCGACAAGGCTGGGACACAAAACGGTTGTCAGAGTTGAAGGGCATGGGAGGGATGTAGTGGTTGGGAAGGGAGTAAGGCAGGGTTGTAGCCTTTCTCCAATGTTATTCAATTTGTACATTGAGCAAGCTGTAAAGGTAAGCAAGGAGAAATTTGGAGAAGGAATTAAAGTTCAGGGTAAAGTATTAAAAACATTACGTATAGTTGATGACATAATAATACTGTCAGAGATACCAAAGAACCTGGAAGAGCAGTTGATCGGAATGGACAGTGTGCTGAAAGGTGCATAAAGACCAAAACTAGGATAATGGAGTGCAGTCTAAGAAAATTTGGTGATGCTGAAGGAATCAGATAGGGTTGTTGTTGTTGTGGTCTTCAGTCCAGAGACTGGTTTGATGCAGCTCTCCAACCTACTCTATCCTGAGCAAGCCTTTTCATCTCCTCATAAGAACGACAACCCACATCCACTTGAATCTGCTTACTATACGCGTCTCTTGGTCTCCCTCTGCGATTTTTACCCCACACACTTCCCTCCAACGCTAATTTCACAATTCCTTGATGTCTAAGAATGTGTCCTACCAATCTATCCCTTCTTTTAGTCAAGGTATGCCAGAAATTTCTTTTCTCCCCAATTCGGTTCAGTACCTTCTCATTAGTTACGCGATCCACCCACCTAATCTTCAGCATTCTTCTGTAGCACCATATTTCAAATGCCTCTATCCTGTTTCTGCCCACACTGCTTATTGTCCATGTTTCACTCCCATACAAGGCAACACTCCATACAAATGCCTTCAGAAAGGACTTCCTTAGGCTTAAATCAATATTTGATGTTAACAAATTTCTCTTTTTCAAAAACGCCTTTCTACCCATTGCCATTCTGCATTTTATATCATCTGTACTGCGACCATCATTTGTTATTTTACTGCCCAAGTAACAAAACTCATCTACCTCCTTTATTGCTTCGTTTCCCAATCTAATTCCTTCAGCATCACCTGATTTTCTTACACTGCACTCCATTACCCTAGTTTTGCTCTTGTTAATGTTCATCTTATATGCGCCTTTCAGCACACTGTCCATTCCGTTCAATTGCTCTTCCAGGTCATTTGCTGTATCTGACAGAATTACTATGTCGTCGGGAAAACGTAATGTTTTTAATTCTTCACCCTGAACTTTAATTCCTTCTCCAAATTTCTCCTTGATTTCCTTTATAGCTTGCTCAATGTACAAATTGAACAACATTGGAGAAAGACTACAACACTGTCTTACTCCCTTTCCAACCACTGCATCCCTTTCATGCCCTTCAACTCTGACAACCGCTGTCTGGTTTTTATACAAGTTGTAAATAACCTTACGCTCCCTATATTTTACTCCTGCTTGCTTCAGAACTTGAAAGAGTTTATTCCAATCAACATTGTCAAAAGCCTTCTCCAAATCTACAAAAGCTAGAAATGTTGGTTTGCCTTTTCTTAACCTATCTTCTAGGATAAGCCGTAAAGTGAGTATTGCCTCCCGTGTTCCTACATTTCTCCTGAACCCAAACTGATCTTCCCCGAGGTCGGCTTCTACCAGCTTTTCCATCCTTCTGTGTATAATTCGTGTTAATATTTTGCAACCATGACTTATTAAACTGATGGTTCTGTAGTTTTCACACCTGTCTGCACCCGCTTTCTTTGGAATGGGGATTATAACATTTTTCTTAAAGTCTGAGGGTACTTCACCTGTCTCATACATCTTACACACAATGTGAAACAATTTTGTCATGGCTGGTTCTCCCAGAGACTTCAGTAGCTCTGACGGGATATCATATACTCCAGGGGCCTTGTCTCGACTTAGATCTTTCAGTGCTCTGTCAAATTTAACTCTCAGTATAGTATCTCCTATTTCATCATCATCTACATCCTCTTCCCTTCCTATAATAGTGTTTCGAAGTTCATTTCCTTTGTAGAGCCCCTCTATATACTCTTTCCACCTTTCAGCTTTCCCTTCTTTGCTGAGAACTGGTTTTCCATCAGTGTCCTTGATATTCATAGAGCTGTTTTTCTTATCTCCAAATGTTTCTTTTATTTTCCTGTAAGCTGTATCTATTTTTCCCCTATTTATACATTCTTCTACATCCTTGCATTTGCCTTCTAGCCATTCCTGCTTAGCCATTTTGCACTTCCTGTCAATCTCATTTCTTAGTCGTCTGTACTCCATTTTGCCTGTTTCATTTACTGCATTTTTATACTTTCTCCTTTCATCGATTAAATTTAGTATCTCCTGTGATATCCAAGGATTCTTTGTAGGTCTTGCCTTCCTACCTATTTTGACCTCTGCTGCCTTCACTATTTCATCTCTCAATTTTACCCATTCCTCCTCAATTGTTTTATTTTCCCCTGTTTCTGTCAATTGTTGCCTGAAGCTCCCTCTGAAATTCTTAAGAACTTCAGGTTCCTTCAATTTATCTAGGTCCCATCTCCTTATTTTCCTACCTTTCTGTAGTTTCTTCAGTTTCAGCCTACAGTTCATAACCAACAAGTTATGGTCAGAGTCTATGTCTGCCCCTGGGTATGTCCTACACTTCAAAACCTGGTTCCGAAATCTATGTCTTACCATTATAAAATCTATCTGGTATCTCCCGGTGTTTCCTGGTCTCTTCCATGTATACAACCTTCTTTTGTGATTCTTAAACCAGGTGTTTGTTATAACTAAATTATGTTCCGTGCAAAATTCTACCAGGCGGCTTCCTCTTTCATTCCTTTTGCCCAGACCATATTCACCCACTATCTTCCCTTCCCTTCCTTGTCCTACTACCGAATTCCAGTCTCCCATAACAATTAAGTTTTCCTCTCCCTTAATTGTCTGAATAATTTCCTTTAGCTCCTCATATATTTCTTCGATCTCCTCATCATTGGCAGAGCTAGTTGGCATATAAACCTGTACTACTGTTGTCGGTGTTGGCTTCGTATCTATCTTGACAATGACAATGCGATCGCTGTGCTGGTCATAGTAGTTTACCCGCATTCCTATTTTCTTATTCATTATCAATCCTACTCCTGTGATACCACCAACTGATTTTGTATTTATAATCCTGTACTCACCTGACCAGAAATCCTGTTCATCCTGCCACCGAACTTCACTAATCCCCACTATATCTAACTTCAACCTATCCATTTCCCTTTTTAAATTTTCTAATTTTCCTACTCTATTAAGGGATCTAACATTCCACGCTCCGACCCGTAGAGTGCCAGTATTGTCTTTCCTGATGATAACATCCTCCTGAGTAGTCCCCGCCCGGAGATCCGAATGGGGGACTATTTTACCTCCGGAATATTTTACCCGAGAGGATGCCATCATCATATGTTCATACAGAAGAGCTGCATGTCCTCGGGAAAAATAACGGCTGTAGTTTCCCCTTGCTTTCAGCCGTTCGCAGTAGCTGTGTGGCTTTGCCACATTAGCTGATGTTACAAGGCCAGCTCAGTCAATCATCCAGACTGTTGCCCCTGTAACTACTGAAAAGGCTGCTGCCCCTCTTCAGGAACCACACGTTAGTCTGGCCTCTCCACAGATACCCCTCCGCTGTGGTTACACCTACGGTACGGCTATCTGTATCGTTGAGGCACGCAAGCCACCCCACCTCGGCAATGTCTGTGGTTCATGGGAGTGGATCAGATAGGGTAACGAAACAATAAAGGAGGTAGATGAGTTTTGTTACTTTGACAGTAAATTAACAAATAATGGCCGTAGTACAGAGGATATAAAATGCAGAATGGCAATGGGTAGAAAAGCGTTGTTTGAAAAGAGAAATTTGTTAACATCGAATATTGATTTAAGCCTGAAGGCATTTGTGAGGAATGTTGCCTTGTATAGGAGTGTAACATGGACGATAAACAGTGCGGACAGGAAGAGGATAGTGGCTTTTGAAATGTGGTGCTTCAGAAAAATGCTGAAGATTAGGTGGATGGATCTCGTAACTAATGAGGAGGTACTGAACAGAATTGGGGAGAAAAGGAATTTCTGCCATACCTTGAATAAAAGAAGGGATAGATTGGTAGGACACATTCTTACGCACAAGGGAATTGTGAATTTAGCTTTGGAGGGAGGTGTGTGGGGTAAAGACCGCAGAGGAAGACCAAGAGATGGGTACAGTAAGCAGATTCAGTCAGATGCAGGTTGCTCTTATGTGGAGTTGAAGTGGCTTGCTCAGGATAGTGTATTGTGGAGAGCTGCATCAAACCAGTCTCCTGACTGAAGACCACAACACACAACAACACGATCACACAGGCAGAGGCATATTCACGTGAGTACAATCACCAGTACCGTGTATACCCTCCTTTAGCAGCAAAGCAATCTTCCCTAGTCAGGCTCAGACAGACAGCGTGCCTTCCGCATTCCACACACGGTCAGCACGCTCACTCAATACGTGCCGCGTGCACGTGTCTCACTAGAAGCTGCCACTCCACGTCGGGTCACGCTACTGTCGCTCATTTGGATTTACATCGTAGGTAGGTGGCTGAACAATGTATTTTTTGGAGAGTCCTTGATAGATTCAGTTCTACATTACTCTGTACAAAATGTTAATAGTTTGCGGCGTCTTAAAAAAAAACTGGTGCTGGACTGCTACTTGAACTAAAACTAGCTGAACTATTAAATACTGACTTATGATATCCTTTGTGTTGCTAATAGAATGCATTAGCCAAAGAGCAGATTTTAATAAAATACTTACGGCTTTATGTTTTCGTAAGTATTAAATAAAAAAAATTGATGAAACAGTATATTGAAAAATAATAAAATGAAAGGTTTCATTAATAACTGGCTAGACTCAGTCTGTAATAATTTTAAGCACGAGAATGGCCTATCAGTTTCATAATTCTTGTTAACTCAAGATCTGTCCACGCCACAATACAGAAGACACACTTCTACGAATCCCTTCACTTTGGCCCGTAGACCGACTTATGTAAACTCCATTAAGATCTGAATCATTACAATTTATTCCACCGCTGTTCAGGATCGTTGTCAAAGCCCAAGAATAATTCCTAAAAGTGCAATTTTACTTCAACACCCGATCCTGAATCATTTAGTAATCATTTATTAGAATTAACTATGAAATTGCAGTCATTGACTGCAGTTCAGCGGCCGATGTTGAAGATGCTACAACTAGAAGTAAAATCATGAAAATGCTTCTCTCGCAAAATTATGATTCTTTCAAATGATGACATGACACGTACAGAAACAAGGCTAGACAAGGAGGATTACACTCTGTACAATAGTTTAAATAGTACTCGAACAAAGAGCTGACATAACATTCACGACGATATTAAAATTTCTTTGTTGTAAAAAAACAGTTCATTGACGTCCTTGGTAACACTTTGTTTCTCACATCACTGCACTAATGGTTTTCATTAGAATTCAAATTGACGCCTATTACTATTAATATCGTTTCATCAGGGAGCGCTACAAGTTCTTTAAAATATCACAAAAAATATGGGGATATTTCTAAATATCTGTTAATCTATTGAATGTACTTCTCTCAAGGTTTTCGCAGTCGTTTATAGGTTTCCAGATATACACAAATTAGTCTGCTTTTGGATTACGGCGTGAAACAAAGGGCGAATAACCAAGTACTAAATTTGGTCCAATCGATATAGGCATAGATATTATTATAAGGCTACCAAACGCGTTTCGTAAATTAAGCTTGCCCTATCTTATCTCACAATTCGTGACTGTGGCACTATTACGATGTGTTGTAAGTAAAAAAAAAAAAAAAAAAAAAAAGTCCTCACATTGAAAAAAATCTCACTGGCGTGTTTTACTTCCCACTTTATATTTTCCTGTAGTTTTGTGATTATTTTCGCAAAAATTTCGAAGAAAAAGAAAAACATAAATAATGTAAAATTAAATATTGTATTCTTGAAAGAGCACAAGAAATATTAGAACCCAAAATCTCAGATTTCCAAGCTGGTTTCAGGCCAAACAGATCGTGCCCAGAGCAAATTTTAAACCTAAAATTAATCACAAGGATAAGGAAGATGCGAGGCAAGCCTACAGTGTATGTCTTTGTCGACTTCAAGAAGGCATATGACTCAGTCCACAGACCCACACTATTTAGGATTCTTGAGGAAAAGGATTGGATCGTAAAATACAAAAAATCATTCAACAGACGTTAACAAATACAAAATCCAAAGTGAAATTTATGGGAAAACTTTCAAAACCATTTGAAATTAAAACTGGGGTTAGAGAGGGTGATGGGGTGTTGCCTTTGTTGTTCAATGTAGTTCTGGATAGAGTCATGGAAGAATGGGAGAAGAAACTTGAAGAAGAAAAGTGCTGGAAACCAATTTCATTAGGAACCAAAAAACATAACCTAAGAATCCCCTACTTAGCCTTTGCAGACGATCTCGCAATAATGGCAGATTCTAGTCAAAGGGCTATAAAACAGGTAGAAATTCTAAAAGAATGTGCAGAAAAAGTCGGGCTACAGATATTATTTGAAAAGACAGTGTCCACAACAACAAATTTAGAAATTTCCAAATTACAAACCAAATACGGAGAAATCAACAGAGTACCACACTTCAAATATCTTGGAGAAATTATCTCGGAAAAATTTGCACAACAAGAAAGAATAAAAAAAGCTCGTAAAGGTTTAGGATTAGTGCAAAACCTCTATAATAAAAGATGCTTCTCTTTAAATGCCAAAATTAGGCATTACAATACAGTCATTAAACCATCAATGTTATCTGCCAGCGAAACCTTGGCACTAAACAGGAAAACTGATCTAGAAAATCTAAAGAAAGAAGAAAGAAAAATAATTAGAAAAATTTTGGGACCAAGATGGACCGAGAATGGATATAGATTACAGAAAACACCAAAAATTGAAGAATATTCTAACATAGAGATAGACATGAGGAAAAGACGCCTCAAATTCTATGGCCACATAATGAGACTCTCTGAACACAGATTAACGAAAAGAATTGTAAAATACGTAGATTCTCTTGTTAATGGAGGAGAATGGATCCAAAAAGTTAAAAAGGATTTGGAATTAGCTAAAATTACTAAAAAAGAAATAACTGCAAGGAACAATTTTAGAATAAAAGTTGAAAAGTGGGAGGTTAAACCAGAGACAAAAGCACCGAGAACTGGAACAAAATTGAGTGAAGAAAGAAGAACTAAATTTTCTCAAACAATGAAAAACTGGTGGGCAAATAAAAAGAACCAGAAGACCAAGAAGAACGGAAAATTAGAGTCTTCCACATGGGAGCTTTACGACTAATAATAATAATAATAATAATAATAATAAAATAAAAAATGATGGACGATACGATTTCGACTCTACTATCGTGATAATATCTATGCACTCAACATGTAATAATCTCTCTGGCGTATTTTAACCAAGGAGGTTAGAATAGGGGGAGATGCCCTTAACACTACATAAGTGAAGCTGTTGTCGCCATATTGTGTAGACAATAATTTTGTGTTATTAAATCACATTTCACATATTTGGAAGGCCTGTACTATAACAAATATGCACCAGAAAGACATTTATTTAAGCGTATGAAAGTTAACAGGACAAGAAGTACACAGTGCTTTAATCTGAATCATACAAGGAGTTTAGAATGTCATACTTCTTTGACTCCACAAGATGGCGGACTGGCTTCAATCGACAGAAAACGTGTTTTTTTTTCTTTTTTTGACACAGCAGTCAATACTCCGAAGATGAGTACCTCTTCAAATTGTTATTTTAAGACGTCTCCGTTATTTTTATTATTTTTTCCGTTAAAACCTTAGTACCTGTCTTGCCACGATAGTTTGTCTTCTTTTTCAATCGCAGTTACTTTTGCAAATATCCCTGAAACGGTACGAGTTGTGGAGGAGAACGTAACGGAGCATAGTTGTTGAGAGTTTTCTCCTCTAAAAATTCCTTCATTTAATTTTCGTCTCATCTGAATGGTTAAGCCGTTATTTTCATTTAAATTTCGAACTGTCAAAAGGCGATCGCAAAGGCCCACTTTTAGTGTTACCACCGTAGCCTAAAGTGGGTCTCCAATTGCTATATTTCTTCTTGATCTACGTTAACGTGATTCCTCTGAGCTGTCAAGAAATGTAAACAAATTTGCCTATTAGCAGTTCTATCGAAAGCAGACAGATTTCATTTCGTGTGGGTGTGGCAGTAACATTTCTACTATCATTCAACACACAGGTAGTAACGGTGTGGGGCGTTGGCAAATATACCAGGAAGAAGGATATCAAGGTTTGAGAGAACAAGGATCGTTGTTTTATGGAAACAACGACTTCCATCAAGAGATAAGGGCTAGTAGTTGTTGAGTGCAAGTGATGTGGTAAGGACCTGGTTTCCAATCTGCGGCTAGCTTTCATGACCTACCCCGCACTGACAGACGACCGAAATCTGATGTGAGATTTGTCGCCCAATGGAATAAGACTGACAGCATGATAAGCAACGAACTTGTGAGATCCGTAAAGAGTCATGTGTCAAACCCGTCTATACTAAATAGTCTGAACAATAAATCTCTGTCCCCTAGTAGGACATGGGCGGTTAGGCCAAGAATGAATAATTAAAACTTGGTGCAAAGTTCTCCTCATAGTTGAATGCTGCATATGTTTGATAGTAGACGAGCATCTGGAACGTTGTTGGGTAGAACCAGCTAATGCTGCACACCATAGGCATAGACGTCGTGATCATGGAGGTATCATAGACACACATACTGACACATACAAAAAAGGAATGAAAATCAAATTTTACACATATATCATGGTATCGACAAAGGGGAATAGCCTGTCGGTAAAAAATAAATAAATAAATAAAAATTAATTGCAAGTGTGAAAGTTGAGATAGTGGAACTACGTAGTGTTGCACTAACTTTCTTCCTATGTAGTGGAATTTTCGTCTTCTGTAGGCCATGCTCTCTTGGTACTATACGTGAACTATCTTTTACGTAGGAATATACGAGTTTGTCACAACCTTTCTAGACCGCGGGTGCAGTTTATTGAAATACCGATGCATATGAAATATTTCCTTACGGTAACATGTTTGGTTGTTTAATGGAAAATACGAAAAATATTCATAATCTCTCACGCCCTATGAAACTTTATGAGTCAAATAAGGTATGCAAAACGCGAATAATACGTGATGGCGATAATCAAACAATTTAATTATATGTGTGTCTGTGTGCAATATTTTGGTCGCTGTAAATCTATGTGTTATTATTATGTCATAATTTATCTTCGGATAACATTTAATATCATTGTTGTGAAAATGTATATTCAAAAAAGCAACTGTTCTCGTACATTTTTCCTGTAGATTTTCTACATGTCATGTAG
Source organism: Locusta migratoria (assembly GCA_026315105.1). Taxonomy (NCBI): domain Eukaryota; kingdom Metazoa; phylum Arthropoda; class Insecta; order Orthoptera; family Acrididae; genus Locusta; species Locusta migratoria. The sequence continues at coordinate 284,460,615 of CM048748.1, read as the reverse complement.
CTGTGAATGATTGCTACGCACTACACCACGCCTCTGCATAGTTCTGTGCGCTACCGCGTCATCAGGTTTTATAAGCCAAAACTCCGTAAGAATCAGTGCCATTTCTGTGCTGCACTAGTCTCAGGCATGGCAGAAAGATCTATTCACTCATGTCATGTATTCCATGCAGATATTTGGTGTCAGTCTATTATTCCTGTCTACTGTTCGACTATTTGAAGTTAAGTATTCTGTTAATAAATTATTTCTATTTTTGTTGTCTTCTAAGTGTTGACCTGTTGCAGTTTATTTAGCCACCTCTGTCCTATTACTTCCTGAATCCGATTCTTGCAGCAGGCTACAACGCGTGTGACGATGAATCTGATAAAATGTGTTGGTAAAAAGGTGTAAAATCTAAAAGGCCTCTGTCAGTAAAGAAAATAAAAGATGGTACGTGTTGCTCCTAGTGTTAAAAGTGATGAATGGGGCAAATTGCAATATGGCCGATAAAAGTGTTTTATTGATGCCCTTTCGCGGTGAAGACTTGGTCAGTAGTTAAAGCGTGTGTAGGAGGTATCCATGTGCTAAGCTGTGGTGGAAAGAGTGCTTTCGAATGTCGCCGTCGGTGGATTCCGGTACAACAAATAAATACAGCGTACACGCTGTCGTACGTGGGATCCTGGTAGCCGTATCTGTCCATTTCCTTAGCCAGGTCACGATAAGGTCGCAAGAGGTTCGTTCCAGAAGCTGCCAGACTTCTTGACGCGCATGCGCAGCGGTGAAACTGTGTTCCAGCAGTGGCTTCTCACGCTTCTAGCTACTTGGAGTGTAGTGTTCCAACAGTTGCAGCAATCAACCAGACGCTGCCCGGAAAAATATTTCTGCTGCGATTCGCGCATGCGCAGAAAGGTTTGAGTTAGAGAGGGAGTAGCCATCACGTAACACGTGTGTGTGTTTGTGGCGGGCTTTTCGAATATTTCGAAGCCACTGCAGATCCCACTTGACATCAGATATTTCTCGTTTTTATTTATTCGTTATTAGGAATGTCAGTATTTTAATTATACCTTTAAACTCATCTTTGCCTGCAGAATTTCAAAAGAAATGTAACAGGTTGTAATGTGGAAATTATTACTGTCGTTTATTCCAGATGTCTAGCGAATCCTATATATTGTCGAGTGGCGATGAGTTTGGAATAATACATCGTGCTAAAAGACAGAAAACTATTTTGAGCATGTTGTGCCGCAATGTAGCGACACAGAATTCCTAAAATATTTTCGTGTACGGAGAGCTGATTTAGGAGGGGTGGCACAGGGGCACAACCCCCCCCCCCAGACAGCCTGACAAAAGAAAAAAAAATGAGAGAGAGAGAGAGAGAGAGAAGGGGGCAGGGCGGGAGAGAGAGGGAATGGAGAAAGGGAGAGAATCTCAGCATAAAAATAATTAACTTTTACTTACAGACCGCACGTTACTGTGCGTTTAAAAGAACAAAATCCGCGTAATTAACATGACGTAAATTGACTTCTTGTATTATGTTTCCTTTTAATTGCACCTTGCTTCGTTTTTGTCAGTAATTTACGATAAAACTAAATAAAAGTTGTTAATTGTTTTGTGATTGCTTGGGAGATGAATGAGATACTGTGCACCTTTTATTCACACGTAAATAAAGGATTTAACTAGGTGAAAAAATCGTGACTTTCTAGGCTTGGGCATTTAGGAGTTTTCGGTAATCAGTTTATCACTCTGGATTCTTTTCCTAGACACTAGGAAATAGTACTGCCACGCATTATAAACAGTTTTATTTGAAGCTACACGTTTCGAGTTTCCAATTATTGGAGCAAATTAGAAATTTCATTGGCATTTCTCCGCACATCAGATACAAAGCATTTTCATGCTAGTAGAAATTCTTCCAGAAACACAGACAAGTGTAATTTTGTTGATCGGGCAAGCTTTCTTGAAAAATGCGTAGTAACTTTCCAAAGAACGAAGAAGAAATTGTTTCAGCTCAACGCGACACAGGAAATCTGATTCTAGGTTTTGAGGGAATATCAAATTTATCGTGACATGTTTACTAGCTGCTTGATTGCTGTTCGGTGCATTGTTTGATAATGAAACAGCTACGCCGGATACAGTATTGTTTGTTCACGGTAAGTTGACGATTCGTCGCTGGCTGTTGGCTGCGGCAGGGGGCGTGTTCCATGGCTGCCGGAAGGCGAGGAGCAGTGAGCGGAAGGCAGTGTTGCCGTGTTGGAAACTTTACCCGTAACTATGTGTGCAGTAATATTTCGTGTCTAGGGGCAGCGTAACGTTGATAAATGAGTGTGCTTCAACTAGTGCAGTTGTTTTCTGTGCCTGGCATCATAGGTAAAATCGTCACCACTTGTCGAATTAACATACTTCCCTGTAACTACCAACGCACTACTAGTTCTCAATAGCCTACGATTGCAAAAAACGTTACAGTGATTCAACCACATTAAACAGTGAAAAGTTTAAAAATGTACCACAAGATAAAAAAAGAGTATCCGGAACTCTACATTTGTGAAAAAGACACCCAAACCGTGTGCGCCGCGCAGGAATGGCCGTGTGATCTGGGCTGCAAGGTTGCGGAGTACGTTGCCGTTCCCGCCAGGGATTCGAGTCCTCTCTTCCGAATGGGTGTGTGTGTTGTCCTTAGAATGAGTTAGTTTAAGTAAAAATTACTAAAAATTTCCGGGCTGTTATGCCGTGGTCTAGTGGATTTACTATTAAAACCCGACGTTTCGTCCCCGGCTGCGGAGGACATTCTCAAGGGGGATCGTGGCACTCTTGGATGTCCGATTCACACCCTGGCTCGCTACTGACTGAAGCCAAATTCCGTTTACATGGGCACGCTCGCAGTGGTGTGACGTTAGATGTGTTTGACATGCGCGCGCAATTCGTCGTTGCCAATTGCCTCCGTCCGTTAATGTCGTCCCATGGTGGAAGACTGCTACATTTCTTCTTCAAAACCGGAATCCAGATATAATTTAGTTTCACGCCCTCCTCCATCCTATTGTTCCTCCTCTGAGACCAACTGTTAGTGCAATTGCTTCACCCACCTATTTGATTGCCAAGTTCTTGACAACACTATTACGACCGCAAGTGGGGCGCTCAGATTCATATATTCTTGAATTCGAAACATTTATATAAGTAAATCGAATGATATACTGGTCAATCCAGAGGACATTTTAGTTAGTTTTGACGTGATATCCCTGTTTATTATGGTTCCACTCAATGAGGTGCTGCAACAGCTAAATCTCCTCTTTCCACCAGACATTGCAGATCTGTTCAAATATTGCCTCACGAGCACTTATTTCAAATGGAACGATGATTTTTATGAACAGACAGATGGTGTACCTATGGGGAGCCCTTTAAGCCCGGTTATAGCAAATTTCTACATGGAAAAATTCGAGGAATAGGCATTGAAAACAGTTAAAAAAACAAAAAACAAAAAAAAAACCTACTATTTGGTTTCGCTATGTAGACGATACGTTTGTTGTGTGGAGGCATGGTAGAGAGGAACTAGATCGTTTTCTCCAACATTTCAACGGGATTAATTCCAGAAGCCAGTTTACCATGAAGAAGGAGGTAGACGGGAAACTGAATTTTCTTGACGTGTCAGTTTTCAAAAAGGGGAATGGCAGATTGGGCCATACAGTTTATCGGAAGCCCACACACACAGACCGTTATCTGCACCGGGATTCAAACCACCACCCACAGCAAAAGCGGGGCATTATAAAGACGTTGGCAGACACAGCAAGGAACATCTGCGAACCGGAATTACTCAACGCGGAATTGAAACACCTGAGTAATGCTTTACTTAAGAATGGCTATTCGTCTACAGAGATAAGGAGAGCTTTGAGACCGCCACGTAGAGTTGAAGACGATGAAAGGGTTCCTGTGAAATCTAATGTCTTCCTACCTTTTATTAAGGACGTCACTGACCGCATCGGTAAAATTTTGACGAAACGGTATGTTGCCGTCATTTACAAACCTACTCGGAAGATACCGGATCACCTGAAATCGGCAAAGGATGCTCGCAAACCGTTGGAAAAGCAGAAATTTATAGGATTCCGTGTAGCTGTTGGGACGTATACGTGGGTACCACAAAAAGAACAGTCAAAAAACGACTAGATGAGCACAAGGGGAACTGTAGAAGGGGAGAGATTGACAGATCAGCTGTTGCTGAACATGTTTTTCAACCAGGGGACCACCTTATTCAATTTGATAAGACTCAAGTTTTAGCAGCCATAAATGGATACCACGAAAGACTGTATAGAGAGGCTATAGAAATTGTAATACACACCAATAATTTCAATAGGATGGAGGAGGGCGTGAAACTAAATGATATCTGGATTCCGGTTTTGAAGAAGAAATGTAGCAGTCTTCCACCATGGGACGACATTAACGGACGGAGGCAACCGGCAACGACGAATTGCGCGCGCGTGTCAAAAACATCTGACGTCACTGCGCGCGAGCCCTTGTAAATGGAATTTGGCTTCAGTCAGTAGCGAGCCAAGGTGTGAATCGGACATCCAAGAGTGCCACGATCCCCCTTGAGAATGTCCTCCGCAGTCGGGAACGAAAGGTCGGGTTTTAATAGTAAATCCACTAGACCACGGCATAACAGCCCGGAAATTTTAAGTAATTTTGACCATTCCGGCCGTGAAAGTTTACATTTTAGTTAAAGTAGTTTGTAAGACTAGGGACCGAGACCTTAGCAGTTTCGTTCCTTAGGATTACATATATTTGAACATTGTTTTACATTTGTGAACTGTATGTCCTAGGCTTTTGTACAGTCACCATTAATTCATTTGGCAAATTTAATATCATAATCCTGTGGACATCAATGTACAAAACTTGTTTTTCGATCGTATTGTACAATTTTTTGAGTTTTCAAGTGGCCAATCTTATAATCCAACTAGCTTAATTCCCGCTGCTTCGCACGCGCAGACTGGATGTTCTGCATTGGTCGTCTCTACTTATAAATATAAATTTTCATAGATTTAGCTTTAAAAAATGCTTTAATAATCAAGTATTTTGATATAACGTATCACTCTCTAAGGCACCATTGATATCACAATTCAAAACATCCCGAAACACATTTTATTTTTTTATTTTTAATTCTAACCATGGTTCCAAATCCAAATTTCGCATTTCTAGCTTCAACATAGTCTTAGTAGCACCCTTAAAAGATTTCCCCTTATGTCACCCGCTTAATGGTTGACTTTCCAAAAATATAAAAATGTGTTTTTAAAATTCCAATAAAAAATTAAATCCGAAGTTTTGTATTACTTGCTTCAAAATTACCTAAATAGCAACGCATTTTCAAAAAAAAAAAAAAAAAAAAAAAAAAAAAAAAAAAAAAAAAATATTCATCTCCTATTTCACCCCCTTAGAGATGTAAATATTGAAAAATTGCTGATGCCTATAGTGTAATATAAACTCTACAAATTTCAAGTTCCATCGTCTGTAGATTCACTTTTAAGCACCGTTTTCTGTCTTTTAGAAACGCGAAATTTCTTTCTTACGCGTTGGCTTCTTTCGTAGTAGTTTTACCTTTCAAACTGCAATATGCATTTATTTTTCTTTATTCGTACGCTTGATGCAGAAAAACAACTGAAGAATTTGCATCACGTTTCACTGTATGTAACTTCGTTGCTATTATAGTGTCAAAACTCATCGCTGCTCTTCAGTCCGAATTTTATATAAGCTGACGACTCTGATCAACCATATCTTCCACCCTCTTATAGCTATCGTCCAATAAACAAGTAAATCTTCACAAAGGTGTTCATTCATGAGCACATTTTAGCTACACCACAGCTCATCACTATTTACATACAAGTCTACAGTAAAATTGTAAGCACTCCTGTCCAGAACAAAATAAACATTGGCACTAATAGGTGTAACATCACAGTCTCTTTCAAAATCACCAATAAGTATTTACATCAGTAACATGTAGCAATACAGAAAGCAATAGCACTATACTGTTTAGATAAATGAAGAAATTTTAGATACCCCTTGGCACGCAGCTAACAAACTACTTACACATACAGATAAATAGAAAATATTTATGTACCTCTTAATATAAAATATAAATGAACACACAAATAAATCCTGTGGTTACATACTTTCACTTCAGTAAGAAAAAAAAACAAATGATTACTTCTCTATTACTCTGCTTTAGCCCCTACGTACGACATGAAGAGGTAGTCACACGCAGAACCAATGTACACAAGCACAAGTAGGGCGTGGCATCGTCGCCGCTGGGGACAAATTATAAACACTGCGTATCTTCGATACACATTGCACACAAACTCTGCTATTTTTTTCTTTATAAGGGGAAACACTGCACTTTACTATATGTTGAGGTGGCTTTCACACGCAATGTAGTTGTTGTAGGTAAAGGGAAGTAGCATGGCAGCCGCTGCGAATTCGTAGCTCTCGAAGATTCCTGCAACATCGCGTCGAACGGCCTCGGAAAGGCGTCGCTCTCCGAAATCGCTGCCATATTTGTTTATGTTATGCGGATGGCGCAAGGCAGATGTCCGTGACGTCAGCTCCGGAATTCCTTGCGTAGGCGGTCACGTGGTGTCCACCCGACCATTAACGTGCAAAGCAATAGATAACATCTGTAGCGTGCTTCATAACAAATCTCCCGCGTTGCGCGTTAGGTGTTGCAGGGCTGCCACATTCATGTCAATAAACAGACGCTACACATTTTCCAGTTTTATCAAAATGAACATTATTTACATCTAGTAAATTAAAGCAACACAGTATCTTCACAAGCAAAGTGTAGGCCTACACCCTTAATCACTCACCGTAACTACCGATTACAGTCCAATACAAATACACTTTACAGTCATAAATCGTGTCCATTGTACTTAGCACATGAAAAATTTTACTTCACTGCTCTTCTAGTGTCTGGTACGGTTTAATGTTCTCATGTTGTAAACTATGATATTTTGCGTCATTAATGGTTTCAACTTTTACTGCATTCGGATGAACAGTTCTCCTGATTCGAAAAGGACCTTTATGGTAGGGATGCAATTTCTTGATCTCGTCATTAATACTTGAAGATTTGTTACGCGTCCGTATCAAAATTAAATCTCGAATTTTGTAGGTCAAAGGTTTAACAATTTCGTCGTGAGCTTGCTTACTTTCTTGTGCTTTCCTTGACATTTCTTCTAATGCAGGGTGAATACGTACACTGTTTGTCATTTCATCTGCCTGAGCGGAATTTATATGTAGTTACTAAAAAATACTCCATTTCCTATGCATCTTACCACAGTACGCACGAAACAAACGGCCAAGCTCACGCATTACGCGTTCAGCAGGATTTGAAGCTGGTCTGTGAGATAACATTGCAATGTGACGAATACCTTTACTACTTATAAATTTCTTCCAAGTGTTTGAATGAAACTGTGGGCCACTATCTGCGAGAATACACTCCGATTTGACCTTCTATACAAGTAGTCCTTTGTAATTTCTTGATGATAATGTTGCTATTAGCTTTTCGGAGAGGCTAAAATTTCACATACTCGGAAAAGACTTTCAAAACGACCAAACCTTGCGTAAAATTGCCTTTTGAACGGGGAAGTGACCCCCACAAATCAAATTCAAATGTTCAAATGTTTGTTAAGCTTAAGGGACGTAACTGCGGGGTCATCAGTCCCTAAACTTACAAACTACTTATGAACTACCTTATACTAAAGACGACACAAACATCCATGTCCGAGGGGGGGATTCGAACAGTCTCGCGCATCGCAGCGTATCGCCTCGATGCGGTCGGTCCGCACAAATCCAGGGCTGATATATTTCAAGGTTTTTCAGGTAGAATACTACGCATAAATCCTTTTTGCTGAACAGTCGAAACTTTTGTTTCTTGACACAAATCACAAGCTTGAATAACATAACATACTTTGCGTGACATATTACCAAAAGTTAGCCGGCCGCGGGGACTAAGGCGCTCCAGTCACAGTCTACACGGCCACTACGGTCGGGGGTTCGAATCCCCCCTCGGGCATGGAAATTTGTGCCGTCCTTAAGATAAGCTAGTTGATAATAAGTTTGTAAGTTTAGGGACTGATGACCCCGTAGCTAAGTCTCATAATCTATACAAACATTTGAACATTTTGAACAAAAGTTACATGCTCTATCAATTTTAATAAATACTTCTGGATCCAAAATGTGCATAACTGGTATCAATATACTTAATGAGAAGTTCAGTGATGGTCAGAATTTAGATTTGTCAGTGGATCTAAATGCCGTCCTGTTCCAAATAATGCTGCCAGCTCTCATCACCTCCTTCAGAATGCAGATCATTATACTTCTGATTTATCATAGCCTAAATTTCGTCGTTTGCCTGCTCCTGTTTTATATTACGTAAAGCCATCTATATTATTGTCTAGCCTTCCACACCTTTCATAACGTAAATTAGAACATCTCTTCGTCTAGTATGACCTACATCGACTTCTTCCTGACTATCTACTGACCTTGACAAAGCATCTGGTACAACATTTTGGTGCCCTGGTAGATATTGAATTTCAGAACTGTACTCTTGTAATGCCATTGCACAACTGGTTAGGCGATTATGCATGAATTTACAACTGAGCAAAATCGATAGAGCATTATGATCAGTCACATCAACTGTATATCTTCCGAACAGGTACTATCAGAATTTCTCAAATCCCCAAATGGCAGCAAACGCTCCCCTCTCTGTTACAATATATTTTCGTTCAGCTGCTGCCAAAGCACGACTCGCAAAATAAATTGTACGATGTTCTATTGTACTTTCCGCATCAATTAATCGGTAAAGTTCTGCACCAAGGGCATAATCACTAGAGTCGGTACCGAGATTAACCCTTCATTGAAATTAGGATGGTGAAGAATCCGAGCATTACACAGTTGTTGTTTAACCAAATCAAATGCGTGTTGTTGCGAAACTTCCCACTTCCAGACAGTATTCTTTCAGACAAAAATTGTCTAAAAATTTACAGAAACCAATGAAATATTTGAGTTGTTTACGACACTTTGGTGCACGAAAGTTACGCACAGTGTCCTTTTTTGACGGATCAGGTTCAGTTCCTTTTGCCGAAATTATGTGTCCCAAGAATTTAATTTGTGGTTTTGCAAACTCTGACTTACCGAAATTAACAGTTACACCCGGTCGTTTGAAAGCATTATGTACTTGCTGTAACATTTTCAAATGTGCTTCCCACGTTGCGGTACTAATTAAAATATCGTCCAAATACAAAGTACCATTATTCAAAATTTCTTCTTCTAAAACTTTGTTCAAAAGTTGGCATGAAAGCTGCAAATGAAATCGATAAACCAAAAGGCAATCTTTGAAACTGGCATGATCTTCCATTATGTAGGAAAGCGGTGTATTTTCTACGGTCTTTACGTAATAAAAGCTGCCAGTAGCTACTTGTCAGATCAATGCTACTTAAATATTTAACCCCTCTAAACTTTTGTAATAAACTTTCCAAACTTTCAGGTTGGTCCCGTTGTGGTAAAATGAGACGGTTTATTGTTCTGGCATCTAAAACAATTCGCACTGTGCCATCCTTTTTCGCAACAGTATGAATGTGATTGGAATATTCACTGTCTGAACGTTCAATAATTTGATTATCTAGCATCCTCTTTATTTCTACATCAACAGCTGATCGCTTCGCTAAAGGTATTGCGTGTGGCTTACTGTGAAAAGGTTAAGTATGAAGTGCGCGCCACTTACTTTTGCCGCGCGCCGCCATGCACGCACAGCGCGGCGTTCTTACGACGTCAGCCACGAGCGCCCTCTGCTGCGATCCCGCTCGTGGCCACCACTGAACGACATAGTTCACTTGGGACTGAGATAGGAACCAGTTAACACTTCGGAATCAGATAGGCACCAGTGAAGACTTGGCTATCGGATAGGCACTAGGAATCATTAGTAGGCAGGCCTCTATCTAATCTATGTATCAGCATTCTACAGTCAAGATCTATGTAAAAGTTAAGTATTACTATGTCTCTATGAAATATATATCTCGTTCTAATTTACTCTAGTGTTTCTAGTTTCAAATGTTCAAATGTTTGTACAGCTTATGGGACTTAACTACGGGGTCATCAGTCTCTAAACTTACAAACTACTTATGAACTACTTACGAACTAGGACGTCACAAATATCCATGCCCGAGGGGGGATTCGAACCCCCCGACCGTAGTGATCGTGCAGACCGTGACTGAAGCGCCTCAGTCCCCTCGGCCACCGCGGCCGGCGTTTCTAGTTTCTGCTGTCCCACTGGCTGCTCACCTCCGTACCTGCACAAGCGTGCATCCTTTATTCCTGTGTCGGTCTGTTTCTACTCAGCCACCTACAACCGGCGGAAACGAGACACGAAAGTGGCGACGAGGCTGGGACACAAAAGTGGCGACGAGGCTGGGACACAAAAGTTATTTCATTTTAATTTTGCAAACACATGCCTTCATGAGACCAAGTACCTTGAAAAATAAACAGGCATAACATTTCAGTACTTCAAATAATTCTTTTCTTTGCTTTTCCGACAAGGCTACGAATTCGCGAATCTTGATGTGAATATCAGCAAGAGCATCCCCACTGTGAGTGTCCCCATCTTGTACGACTTCGTTCTCGGAATAGTTGGAATCAATAACTCCTCCGGCATCCCGCTAACAACAAATCACGTTAATAAGCGCACACGCAGCGTCAGTACCACATCAGAAACAAATTATTTAAATACAGTCTTCCTCTCTTCATTATCCTTCTTCGTCCGCAGACAACTCTTTCTAAAGGAACACAGCATTCCATGCTAACTAACCAGTCTACTCCAAGAACTAATCCTACATTTAGAGATCTCACAACCAGCACACCCTGCTCATACTCTACGTCAGAAACTCGAAACTTTAATAGTGCTTGTCCTTTAATGGACTTGCCCATATTGCCAACGCCACGTACAATACGTACGCACTTACAAGAAATCTTGGAAATGTCATTAAAGTCTTCAGCTGCGAAAATAAACTTTCTGAAATAGCACTAACCTCGCTTTCCGAATCAATTACCGCGTCTACAGTAATACCGCCAATTTCAACTTCTACAAAGGGCATTAAATTTTCCGATTCTTTGCTATCGTCATCTCTGTACAAGTCTTGTTTTACATCGTTAAGTTTATCATATTGAATGGCATCCATTCTAATGCCTGACCTGTTTCTCAACAAATTAGTTTTGGAACGTGTTACCTCCAAAACTGTATTTAGTTTACCAGTCCCAGATTTCTCTGATTACAGAGAAATCACTGACGTCTTCTGTCTTCTCCATTTGATAGATTATTTCTTCCACCATCATTACCATAATGCTGCTCTGATCGTTGATTTGTGTTAGATCAATCTTGCGCATAATCATGATTCCTTCTTCGCGGCTAGTCATCAAGCCTGTCATTTCTGTCAGATCTTTCATTGCCGTTAAAATCACGGCGCAGCGGTGCGTTATTGTTGTGTTGCCTGTCTCCGTTGTTCCAGTCCCTTTGTTCACGCTCGGAATTCAGCATTTCAATGCGATCAATTAATAAGCAAATTTGTTCCATTTTAAGTTGCGGTGAAAGCATCAACTTCTCTCTGGATATGGCAGTTTCAGTAACAAAATTAACATCAATTCCTCTTATTTTACCGGGTCGTCTAGAGAAGCATTGTCATCCCATAATTTCTGAATATACTCGCGCAGCGTCCCATGGTTTCGCGCATAATTAGGAACCATCAACATTTTAGATTTGCTTCTCATTCGACCAAAATTTATTCATGAATGCAGTTTGAAATTCTGAATACATAGAATAATTTTCGGATGCGTTAATTTCCCACACATGCTTTTCGCCCTTCATGTGGCTCTCACAAGTGTTAATTTTGACACGTTCCGTAAAATGCCTCGAAATGTTTGAATTGTTTAACAAATGTGACAGCATGTAATCCTTGTTTCGGGTCATAATCTTGGTATTTGCGTACAATCACTTCATTTTCAACTATTACTTGAGGTACAAAACTGTGATTCGTTTCACGAATAACAGTGCTGATTTCTTCACTTAATGCATCTTTATCTAACGGTGGTAATCCATTGTCAAGTAATTGCACATTTGGTTTAATTTCACTAACTTCGGTGTCCAGTGTTTCTGGACACCCTCAATTAATCTAAAAATGTTGTCCTTGTTAGCTGTACAAGTTTTTTGATTTTAATAATTTTGTCATTTTGACCACTAATTGTCGCTTGAGCTTTGGTCACTAACAATTGTCATTGTTTGCTCTGTTCGCTAATTTCACTTTTAAATTCCTGAAAATCATTTTGCAATCTTTTGTGTTCAGTTTTGCACTCGGTTCGGAGTTTCTCGTGCTTTTGTGTAAAGTCTTTAGTGATTTCAGTTCGCAAATTATGTACCACATCGAATAACTTTTCCAAGTTTTCGAATTTAGATCATGCTTTGCTTCTGATTCTGCCCTGCTTTTAATTCTTTGAGCATCAACAAAATCTGTACATTTAAATCTGTATTAACATTAGCCTCCTTCTTTTGACTAATAATCGGCGTTGAACTCTGCATAGTTTTATCAAACTAGCAATACTGAAAGGTTTTATGGCTGAGGCGCTATTAAAGAAAAGGCGTGGCTGACCCACCATCGATCTGTTCCTGAATTTATACTCTAATTTCCAAGTAATGGAACCCATCCAAAATTGTGTAAAGGAGCTAAGTAATTTAAATGATTCAAGTAATGGAAATTTGTTTTGACTCGTTGTATTCTCTGAAGTCAGAATTGGAAGTAAGATTCACATCCAGTTGATCACAAATCAAATTTAACTAACATAATATACGAAACAGAAAATACACTCCTACAGCAAGTGACTGGTAAGTCGTAGATAATTGTATTTGATTCTAAATACTTGTGACAAGCCGCATTTAACTGGAAACCATGGTGTAATCGAAAGGAATAATCCGATACCAGATTTCTGTAAGTTTGCCTGACGTTTTCAATAGTCCGAAAACGTGAACATCCCTTGAAACACTAGCAAATGCTCGCGATACTGTACCAAAACTTTGCTGGCTGGCGATGTCAGCAACACGATGGTTGGCCGGCGGCTGTGTGCGTCGGTAGCTGCAAGTCGCGGAGCCGGAGTTAATTACAACGTCATATTCCAGAATAGATATTTAACTAATATTAGCCAACTTCGACCCTGGTGGATCTCAGTGCCTACGATCTCACTCGTTCGACTATGTCGTGCCACTACCGACAATTTACATATGATACACGAATCTTTGTTTGTAAATCTATCGGAAGAGCAAAACAAAAATAATGGAATGCAGGCGATGCTGAAGGAATTAGATTAGGTAACGAAACAATGAAGTTGGTAGATGAGTTTTGTTACTTGGGTAGTAAAATAACATGCGATGGTCGCAGTACAGAGGATATAAAATGCATAATGGCAATGGGAAGGAAAGCATTTTTGTAAAAGAGAAATTTGCTAACATCGAATATTAACTTAAGTGTAAGGAAGTCTTTTCTGAAGGCATTTGTGTGGAGTGTTGCCTTGTATGGGAGTGAAACATGGACGATAAGCAGTGCAGACAGGAAGAGAATAGAGGCTTTTGAAATATGTTGTTACAGAAGAATGCTGAAGAGTAGTTGGGTAGATCGCATAACTAATGAAGAAGTACTGAGTAGAATTGGTGAGAAAAGGAAGTTTTGGCACACCATGACTAAAAGAAGGGATCGATGGTAGGACACATTCTTAGACATCGAGGAATCATAAATTTAGCATTGGAGGGTAGTGTGTGGGGTAAAAATCGCAGAGACGCGTATAGTAAGCAGATTCAAATGGATGTGGGTTGCCGTTCGTATGAGGAGATGAAGAGGCTTGCTCAGGATAGAATAGGGTGGAGGGCTGCATCAAACCAGTCTCCGGACTGAAGACCAAAACAAGAACAAAATCTATCGGACCAAACTGCGTGGTCATCAGTCCGTAGCTTACAAACTACTTAAACCTAGGTAAACTAACCTAAGGACAACACACACACCCATGCCCCAGGGATAACTCGAACCTCCACGGCGAGCAACCGCGCGCTCCGCAGCGAGACGCTTTAGACCGCTCGGCTACTCCACCGCGGCGATACACGAATGTACTGTAGGCAGAGGTGACACCAGAACTGTGACAATCGAAATTAGCGCGTCGATGCGTCTAATATCGGGCAGGCTGACCTTGCTCTCGGCTTGCCAATACTCAGCGCTATTAGTACAAATTTTGGAGTCACTCCAAAATTGTACCACCAAGTCTAAGTACAGCTGCTCGAAGACAAGTATAAACTGAGAGCAAATGAGAAGCGTCTGCTCTCCTCCGCTGCTTAAAAACCAGACCCTTCTCTCTACTTCTAAAATGTTTGTCTCCTCTCTGCAAAGCCTCCAGGCTCCACCTATCTCGACTGAAACGCCAATCCACAGTGGGGTGCCAGTGGTGTAATTAATTTTTGTGTTTGCGGAGATTTCCGCTAATTGACACGAAATAATGGCAACTGTGTGATAAGATAGTAGGTTTCGTTTTAATGACAATGAAAAGTAGGTAGTCAAAATGTGTGTAGAGCGATTAAGTACGCTCACTAGTAAGCGATCCTTCCTATCCGTGATGTCAAACACAAAACAATAAAATTTCGCTTACCTCTTTGCGTCGTCAGCAAATACATACAGATTACGTACATCAATAAAATAAATAATTAATAAGAACAAAGTCGGCATTCAACTTTGACTGAGGAATGGTTGGTAACTCACTTCAGAAAATGAAACTCTGTCTAATCGTAATTTTCAAATCTTGTATGTTTACGAAATGTTCAAATGTTTATAGAGCTTATGGGACTTAACTACCGGGTCATCAGTCCTTACACTTACAAACTAGCTAATACTAAAGACGGCACAAATATCCATGCCCGAGGGGGAGATTCGAATCCTCGACCGTAGGGGCCGTGCAGAATGTGACTGGTGCGCCGCAGACGGCTCGACCACCGCGGCCGGCGTATGTTTACGTATCATAGTGCACCAGTAAAGAGTTTCTTGCGTTAACTTTACCTATTAGATCGTCTAAAATTCACATGAAATAAGTTATGAAAAGCTGTATGTAAAATTCATTTATAACTTAGAAAGAATAATACTACTGTAGATTAACTGCATTGTCTAACCGTAGCACAGGAGGCACAAAAATATATCTTTAAATCTAACACACTAATTAATTCCTTTAACAAACCTTTCATTTATTCAAAATCTAGTTTATTTTAAGGAAGGATGGAAGCTAGAGCCGGCCGCGGTGGCCCAGGGGACTGAGGCGCTTCAGTCACCGTCTGCACGGCCACTACGGTCGGGGGTTCGAATCCCCCCTCGGGCATGGATATTTGTGCCGTCCTAGTTCGTAAGTAGTTCATAAGTAGTTTGTAAGTTTAGGGACTGATGACCCCGTAGTTAAGTCCCATAAGCCTTACAAACATTTTTTTGAAGCTTAGAGTTTAACGTCCCGTCGACAGCGCGGTCAATAGAGACGGAGCTTATGCTCGGAGTGTTTGGGTAAGGATGGGGGAAGGAAATCGGCCGTGTCCTTTCAAAGGAACCATCCCGGCATTTGCCTGAAGTGATTTAGGGAAATCACGGTAAACCTAAATCTGGATGGCCGGGGATGAATTGAACCACTATCTTTCCGAATGCGAGTCCAGTATCTAGTTTGGATTAACAATGACTAAAAAATTATAGCTACATGAATGAATTATCCTACTTAACAACGCACAGCGCAGTGAACAAATTAGACAAACAGAACATAACCCTTTTATGGTGCAAATCCATTCATAAATATACGTCAATAATATTCTCAAATCATACATACTCCTCTTTATCTCAGTACAAACTGTATTCCATATCTGCTCTTTTCAATCAACAGGCCCAGACGCTCTGTCTAGCATCTTACAAGAGCTCACCACTACTGCTGACTACTGACTACCACAACAGACGCCGGTCACTGCCGTCTCTCGCTCTGAAGCAAATAATATCTCTGACCAAAGACAGTGACAATACCAAAGTGAAGTGTTGCCAGCTTTCAGGCTTGGTGTTCAACAGTTGCCGCCCCCCCCCCCCCCCCATCCCCGCTGTTATTACTGAGTTTGAGCGACTGACTTGTCTGCCGTCTATTTGCGTTTCTATTTCTGAATTAGGTCACTAGGTCTATGAATTTTACCCTTCTGCCTGCCTGCCACCTCACTATTCTTTCAGAGGTTATTAATTTAGTGTATATTATTATTTTTTCTATTTTTAGTGTCGGCTACTGTGCCGTCACGCCCTGGAATTACTCGTTGATGCGTTAACCCTTTCGCTACGGTGAACTTCTGCAGAAGTCTGGAGCGAATGTGCTCCACAGCCGGTGGACTGCTGCAGCAGTCGAGTGCTGCCTGTGCCGCCCAGCCGGTGGACTGCTGTAGCAGTTCCGCCTCGCGCCACATTTCTCCGCTTCACTACGCTCGACTTGTGTGAACCTTTGAGTTATGCACCATCTAGCGGCTTTGTTGATAGTATAAGGAATTTGTAAGAAACATTAGCTATACCAACTTTCAAATGGGAGTCATACAGGAAATCCTGGAAAAATATAAAGTGGTAAAAAGAAGATCGAGTGGAGGAAAAAGATCAGAATGTCCGTCGAGGCTGACAGCAGGGCCTCACCTACCTGATGAGTGGAGCAGCTACAGATCTTGCGTTGTCTGTAGAGCGCAGAAGAAGCGGAAGCAGACTAAAACGTGTTGTAAGGAATGCAATACAGCACAGCCACTACGGTCGGGGGTTCGAATCCCCCCTCGGGCATGGATATTTGTGCCGTCCTAGTTCGTAAGTAGTTCATAAGTAGTTTGTAAGTTTAGGGACTGATGACCCCGTAGTTAAGTCCCATAAGCTTAACAAACATTTGAACATTTTTTTTGGAATGCAATACGACACTTTGCGCCTTTCCCTGCTTCAAGATTTACCACACGCAAAAGAATTTTTGAAATGTAACACTGTGAAATGATATTCTCGTAATGTAATGCTACTGAAATGTAACGTAGAGCAATTGTAAATAAATATTATTTAACAAGTGAATATGTGTTTATAATAATAAAGTCCACACCCCACCAGAGCTGGATCCAAAACTTGGATCTTTTAGAATTTACGAAAAAATTACGCGAATTATCTGAAAGAAGGAAGAAAACTGTTTCTATTCCAAATAAATTTTCCCTAATAAATATATAGTATAAAGTCCAATAATTGCGATAACACTGAGAGTGTGAAAGCAGGACAGAGTAGCGCCGTGGGGAGTGCGGAAAATGCGCCATACAGCGGGCACGGCCGGGCGCGACTGGCGCTCGTCCACAGCGCACGGCGCAACAGTCACGGCGCCGGAGTGAAAGGGTTAAATGTTAACGGGTAGCACTAGTGTATTACCGTGCTATAGAGTTCTTTCATGGTTGTTATTTGGATGACCCTGTTGTTGCCGAGTTACTCTTGTAATTTTTCACATTGCCTTTCGTCAGTTTGTGTTTTTAATGTGAAAGTTAGTTGTTGCACACAATTTAAAATTTTGTGGCACTTGTTGGCCGAGTTCGTTGGGAGTATGTTGATTTCCCCTTGGGGCTCTGCGCAGTCGTATTTTGATTACCTCCCATGTGGGCAGTTTTTAGTAAAAGGAAGTAAAATTAAATAAATTTTAATGTTCACAGAATATATGACATCAACTGCGATTGGGCAACGCTGAAAATGTGTACCCAGCCGGGATTCGAACCCGGGTCTCCTGCTTTCTAGGCAGTAATGCTAAGCCCTACACCACTTTTTTATTTATTTATTTTTTTATTTTTATTTTATTATATATCGGGTCTCCATCCTCCCCTACAACCCGTCCTTCCGCTCGCCAAAATAGCCTTCATCGGCTAGCTTCAGTAGCTATGATATAGTAATTTCTTCTTTAGAGACAAATAAAATTTCTCCTTGTAAAAGATTTAAATTGTCGTGAGGACTCCTTCTTCTAGAGTCTGTGAAAGAAAATGTTTTTCTGAAACTAAATTGAAACTACTTCGTCGAAGTTTTTGTTTTTAACGTTCTTCTGCGAAAACCAACTTAAGTATAAACAGGACCTAAAATAAATAAAATTGATCCTCCTCCTTCCTCCTGAACTTCTATGGATGCACATGAGGTCTTGAAGAAGGGTGATATATCAATCACATCATTTTATACAGGCGTTCCTTTTCCAGCACGGTGTATGCCCTCGGAGTTCGTCTTCTCGAAATTTATTTGTAGTTTACCGTTGATAATCGAATGCGAAATGTTCATCCTCTCATCTAACCAATATTTATTGCAAAACTGAGGCATCTCTTAACTCCGATTACGCAACCGGCCGAAAATTTCAGCGCTTAATATTTCATTAAGAATGTCTTGTTACAATCACCGTTTCAGATGATTGTTCTTCTCAGAAAACAGGCATAATGCTTTTTGTAATTTTTTCTTCGAGTTAGTGTATGGTGCTGGGTCGTGATGTAGAGCCAGTAATCTTCCTTGCTATTTTCATCGTGCGTCATGATATAGTGCACTGTGTGTCCTATTATCCAATTGACGGCATTTCGTTTGGTCATGGGGTAGGGATTTGCCTGTGGATTCAGAAAATCTGATGGTTTGTAGACATTAGGCGTCGACCTATTGATAATCGCTAATTTCTGTGTGACCAACTGCCAAATGTCCTTGACGCTGTCACATACCAGCCTGTGTTCTTCTGTATCCGTAAGATGGCATGATGTACACAAGGGAGAGTTGACGAGATGTATGGCATGAAGTTTGTCGTTAGTTGTTATTTTCCGGTTTACAGCTTTGTACCATGTGGCTTTTACTTGAGAAGGAAGGTTGGGGTCGTGAATATTTTTCCAAATTATTGGCCAGTCGTAAACAGGATATTTTTGTTCGATGGCATTATTTCCCTTCTTTTTCATGAGTTCCTTGTAAACATCCTTCACGATCATCATCTTCTGTCCTGTTATTGTCGAAGATAGATAGCTATATTCGACTAAAAAGTGTCTAAAATGATAAAAGCCAATAGGAATGTGATGTACATCAATTGGAGGTTGTATGCAGACAGGAGCTATTTCATTTAGCAGATGGGCTGTGACGCTGTTGGGCGACATTTTCCATAGCTTGTACGTCTTGCAAACATACAAAGATCTTAACTAAATAGGTGACATCTGTGAGGTTCAGTCCACCTTTCTGTGTAGGAAGTGTGAGTGTGCTGAACTTCACTTTAAAAATATTGCCTTGGCTGACAAAGTTCCCCAATGCCGACATGATTCTGTTGGCGATGCCGTGCGGTACGGGAAAGGCTTGTGCAACATAATGAAGTTTCGATGTAATGTATACATTAACAAGCGTGGTTTTTTGAAGTTCGTCAAGGTGCCTCAGTCTGTTTTCTTGAATAACTGCACGTATTTTAGCAATTAGTTGTCCGTAGTTTATAGCGATGGTACGCTGGATATTATTCCTGAATTCAATCCCTAAGCACTTGAGTTGGTCAACTTCTGGTAACTGTTCTAGGCTTGGCGTACATTTCCCTTTACCTATATTCATAAAGCCTGACTTCCTTTTGTTTAGCTTCGCTCCGGATGCCAGTTCATACTTGTGCACGATCTGCAGAGCTTGCGCCAGTTCTTGCTCGTTCATAACCAGAAAACCAACATCGTCTGCATATGCGTTACACACTATTTTCTGGCTATTTATCTGCAATCCTTGTAGTTGTTGTGTAAGCGTGGAAAGCAGAGGTTCGATCGCAATGGCAAATAACGCCATTGACATGGGACATCCTTGTCTTACAGAGGAATCCATCATAGTCGGCTGGCTTAATTGTCCATTTATCATTATACGTGCTACGCTATTACGTAATATTTGTTCAATTATCCGCAGGAAACCCGGAGAGAACCCCATTACTTTCATGGTATTAAGAAGGTATTGATGATTAACTCTGTCAAACGCCTTCTCAAAGTCTAACGACACTATTGCACACTTTATTCGACAGACTTCCGCAGTTGATATGATATCCCGGTAGTCGCATATATTTTGTGAGATACTTCTGTCTTTACCGACACATTTTTGGTACTGGCCAGTTGTTGAATTCATGATCAGTTTCATTCTTCTTGCCAGTGTGCGTGCAAAAATCTTATAGTCACTATTCAATAGTGTGATCGGACGTAAATTTTCAATTCCTTTGCTTGCTGAGTTCTTTGGAATTAGGACTATAATGCCCTCCGGGAATTCTTTTGGGATGTCGACATTGCCGGTCAGAAGTTCGGTACACATACTTAGTAATTTGCTCTTCAGTATAGGCCAGAACACCTGGTAAAATTCTATGGGGATCCCATCAGGTCCTGGGGATTTATTTTTAGGACTCCGTGCTATTGCATCTTTCAGCTCTTCCTCTTCTATATCCGTTGTGAGATGTCCTCGTTCCTCCACAGTGAGTCTTCCTTGTCAGCTCATCCTGCATATTTTCATCAGTGGATTTATGTGACATTAGTTCCGATATATAGTTATGAATTGCGTCTTTAATTTCATTTTGTTTCGTAAGAGTTTGTCCATTAGGTAACTTAAGTTCTGTCAGGATTTTTCTACTCCCTCTCTTGTTTTCACGCATAACGTGGAATATTGACGGTTCTTCCCCGTCTATATTATTCTGCACTCTAGACCTTATTTTAAAACCTTCCGCTTGCTTCCGTTTTAGAGCTAAAATTTTTGCTTTGATTTTCTGAATCCTTGTGTAATTGTCTATCATTTGTTCATCCATGGTGTACAAATCCCTAAGACATTGAAAATAAAATTCAGTCGTTTTTTTATACCAAACGTTCCTGTGTCGTGAGTATTCAATCAGCGTTTTACGTATCTTTGGCTTCGCACATTGCAGCCACCAAGCTGTGATCGAGCTGTATGACGGTATTCTGTTCTCACATTGTTGCCAGACATTGGTGATCACCACGCGACATTCCTCATCTTGTAGATGTGAGATGTTGAGTTTCCATAAGCCTCTAGCTCGGTAAGTCTCTTGTTTCTGCAAATTAATTGTTGTGATGTAAGCATTGTATGATCAGAGAAGCAGGTGGGCCACACTTCAGACTGGAGAATGTGGTCCTTCATATCAGCTGATACATAAATTCTATCCAGCCTGCTGGCTGAATAACTAGTAAAGTAAGTAAACCCAGGTGCCGCACCGTGGATAGGCTCCCAGGTGTCGGTTAATTTCAGTTGTTGTACTATACGCTCAAGTTCGATGGATTTATTACAGTTCGGTATCTGATCTTTGGGGTTAAAAACACAATTGAAGTCACCGGCTAGGATAATATAATCTTTATGGTTACGGAAGAGAGGAACGATGTCACTTCTATAAAATTCCGCTCTCGCACGCTTGTTATTATTTCCGGACGGCGCGTACACATTGATAACGCGCGTGTTGTTGATAGTTGCCGCAAGTCCTCTGCTGCTTACAAGTTTCTCTATTTCTTCGACTCGAATGCCTTCTTTCGTTAGAATTGCGGTTCCTAGTTCTGTACCGTTGCCAGGGTTGATGATTGCGTTATAGTCCTGTATCGCATCGAGATTGATATCTGATACTTCCTGCAAAAGAAGTATGTCAATATCGGCTGCGTGCGCAAAATCTTTCACGTGTTGGAGACGGATGGAAGAGCGTATCTTATTAATATTTAGCGTGGCGACTTTGAAAGCTTGTGTTGCGTTCATATTGTTACTAATTTATGTTAAAATTCGTCATATGAGGTACTGTCGGAAACATCCCCTGTTCCACTCATCTGTTCCAAGGAAGTTGTATCCATCACGCGCAGTTCATCTTCTTGCTGATCAATGGGCTTCGCGGTTGTAACAATATCCGCCATTTCTTCATCTGCACTTCTTTCATTCCACTCCTCTGCCCAGCTTTTCTTTCATTCCACTCCTCTGCCCAGCTTTTGTGCTGGTTACTCTTCAGGGTGTCCGAGTTCGAATCTCGTATTGCGGAAGAGACCTTTACATCGCAAGGGGGTTTCTGCTGCATTTTTCCTTGTGGCAGCTGTTCCGGTGGGATATGACACAATGTACTGTGCTGCGTGCTCGCAACCGAGGTCTTCAGTGATTCCTCACGTTGCTTCTTGCTGAGCTCCTTAGCTTTTTCTCTCAAGGGACGTGCTAGTTCTTCAGCATTCTTAGCAGCAAGTCTCCTCTTCTTATTTCTTCTTGTAGGACTTCGTTGCGGAGAAGCTCCACTGTCTTCTGTAGCGACAGTTGTTTCTCGAACATGGTCTTTGGCTTTTGTGGTTGAAGCCTCTAGCTTTTTGTCTTTTTCTCCGGTCAAGTCCTTCAGATTAATATTAGACTCTGCGCTCGGTGCCGTCTGAGTACCAGCAGTAGCCTCTTCTTCTTGACGGTTTGCTACTATCGCTGGACTAGTGTCCATTATTAAACCTGAAGCCTGTTCCTCCACAAATACAACAGATGTTGGAGTTTCAGTATGCGTAGAGGGGTTCTGGTGTGAAATTTCTACAGTCTCCATAACGTTATCTGGCTCAGGTACTTCAGAAAACGTACTCAATTCGGGGGCCGCAGTTTAGCAGCTGGTCTGCGCGCCGCGGCGGCGTACGTCACGGGCATGGATGTCAAAACGGGGGGCCTGTCTGCCTCGCCGGCGGGCAGCTGCGCCACGCGCCGCTGCAGGCACTCGGCTCGCACGTGGCCTGTTTTGCCACAAGCTGCACACGTCTTAGGCTGGTCATCGTACATAACTATCGCACGGTAACCACAAACCTCAATGTACGATGGAATGTGTCTCCGTAGATCGACTTTCAATTGGCGCACT
Organism: Locusta migratoria; assembly: GCA_026315105.1. Taxonomy (NCBI): domain Eukaryota; kingdom Metazoa; phylum Arthropoda; class Insecta; order Orthoptera; family Acrididae; genus Locusta; species Locusta migratoria. Next base: position 284,437,731 of record CM048748.1, on the reverse strand, counting down.
CCGTTTAAAACCGGAAATTTATGGGAGTTTCTCGCCAACGTTACTGATAACCCTGCCATAGTTTGAAATTACGTCGTCGATCTCTTCACTGGTTATTTCAAATGGAAGTTCAAATATGCGAACTGTCCGTATTCCAAAGCCAGCATGAGAGACGTAAACAGTGCCAACTTTTCCGTCACTGTATTTAAATTTTGCCTCGCCTCCACAAGATTCGACAATTTTCGAGCATAAATCAGATCGAGCTAATTTCACGAAAACCATGCTGCTTACAATCGACAAATGGATCCCAATTATGTCATCTAGTCCTAGTTTAAATTCAGCCTCTAACCATTCCTCAACTTCGAACGATTTTGGTCGAGTCAAGTTCTTATCAAACGCGAACCTCAGGGTATCTTTCCTATCCTTTACAACCGGTTGCGTCATCACGAAATCGTTCTCATTTCCTGTACAGCACAACGAATACTGCTACAGCAAACGCACGACTCACCACTCGTAAACAGCGTCGGCGCAGCGTACAGCACGGCACAACCTTCCTCCTCGCCGTCCGCAGGCAGACTGTCGCCACTGGGGACGCACTGATCACCGCACCTGCAAGGACTACCTAAGCACGCCTCCCGTCAGATACAAATTCCCAGCTTCGCCCTGCCAACAGTACTCAAACTCGTAGTTATTACTAATTCCCGTAAGAGTAAGGGCTTCAAACTTGCCCACCCCTCCCCACTAACGATAGGATCATTGCCCGTCACCGGCATATTATATATATACATGTGGCGTCTATTCTGAAAGAACAGACGTCACTTCTGATCCTGCAGTTGTTATTATTTAACATTCACAGAATATATGACATCAACTGCGATTGGGCAAAGCTGAAAATGTGTACTGTGGGCAGGAAGCGTGCTTAGGTAGTCCTTGCAGGTGCGGTGATCACTGTGTCCTCAGTGGTGTAGGGGTCAGCGCAACAGCCTAGAAAGCAGAAGACCCGGGTTCGAATCCCGGCTGGGTACACATTTTCAGCTTTGCCCAATCGCAGTTGATGTCATATATTCTGTGAATATTAAATAATAACAACTACAGGATCAGAAGTGACGTCTGTTCTTTCGGAATAGACGCCACATGTATATAAATAAATTTTTATCTCCAACACTGTATTTCCTGTAATATAGTTGCAATTTTACTACGATTTGATCTGTGGGCGAAGTTGCACTTCTGCTGGAATGAATTTGGTCGTAGCAATGCCATTTTTATACTTAATTTTGTTTGTTTTGCTCATTTCGCGGTAGCGTCGCTTGCCGGGCTATTGCGAAGTAACGATACATTTCATTCGAGGTTTTTTTCCCCTTATCTTTCAGACAAGCAACTTGAGTTGAGCTTAGTAACTGTCTATTTACTAGTATTTCGCCCGTAAAATGTCTCGACTTGAGAATTAATTAATTCATCTGTTTTTATAAGGAATTAACTGGTTATTCGTGCCTTATTGCGACGAAATATTTTTGGGACTTATCACCTTGATGTCACTTTTACATTTAATTGTCTGCTTGTTGAGGTTATCTCTCATTCTAGGTTTTGAAGAACATTAAATTTTAATTTCATTCTGATTTTAATGACAAATATTTTGGAGTTGGTACTCATGCTTAATGAGTGTAGTGTTTAATGAGTGGATACTTTTTCTTACCCAGATTGGTTTAAGAAGTAATTAACTGTTCATTCACGCGTTATTCTCTACTGTTCTATATTTCAGGAGTTGCTTTTCAAGGGTACCGCTCTTCTGTATTTTAATCAGATTTGGGGACTTGCATGTCCCGGTTATAGTGTACTTTATCCTGCGTTTGAAAATTATACCCAATCAGGCCTTGGCATATTTTACTCCTGGTATCGAGCAAATGCAATTTTGGTACATCACTTTAACGCTCAAGACTGAGATTAGAATTTTTATATGTAATTGTACGTTTCTTAAGTTAATCGGTCTATCAAGTTTTGGAGGAATATGAAATTATTAACTTTAATCTGATTATAAGTGCCTAAATTTTGTGACTGGGTTTTGTACTTATCTATATTTTCCCGTAAGGTAAAATTTACTCATGTTGTTGAGAGGATTTTGTATCTTTATTGTTATTTCAAATGGCCGATATTATGGAACTGAAATTTGGCTACAATTGAAATATTTGTGAAAGGCGTTGACAAATTCAGCTCTAATTTATTTTGCTTGGACTGTTATCTTTAAAAAATGAATGTGTATTTGTCTCAAAACAACGAAGGTGTACTATTTGTGCCTTAGTCCTTCCATGTAATCTTCCCGTTCCTGTCCTATTTGTGGGGAATCCCTATCCTCTTTTAAAAGTGAACAAGCATTGCAGGTCTATTAAACTGAATATCTAATTGGCACAGAATATGGACTGAGAGCAATCCAAAGGAATACCAATGTATATTCTGTTCAACATCACTTTAGGACTGAGTTCTGCACGAACACGTGAAGGCAAAGGTCACGCACGAAACTCACGCGTCACGCACATTTCATTTAACTCGCTCAAACACGAAAACTACTACCTGTATAAATACATAATTAGTCTCCATGTATTATGGAAGAATTACACTTTATTTTCGTTTGGATTTTTTTGCGGCGGCAGATTATTAAGACGTTCTACTGACAGTTTACGGAAACACATTTTCTCACTAAGTTACCAAATTATCGTCCACGTTTTACTCCCATACAGTACTACACTCCAGACGAACGCTATCAGATGGGACTTCCTAACACTTAAATTAATAATATTGGACATCAACTTTTTCATTTCTTCAGGAACGCTTTTCAGTCCACAGACATTCTGCATTTTATATCCTTTTTAGTTCGGTCTTCAGGTGTTATTTTGCTACCCAAATAACAGAATTCATCTATTACTTTTATTGTCTCCTTGCCTAATCTAATTCCTTCAGTATCGCCTGATTTTTCTGACACTTCATTCCATTACTCTTGTATTGCTCCTGTTAATGTTCATCTTATACCTCGTTTCATGACACTGTATATTCCATTGTATTGCTCTTCTAGGTCTTTGCTGACAGAATTACTATGTCATCAACGAACCACAATGTTTGGATTTTTTTTTCTCTTTGAACTTTAATTTCCTTTCCGAATCTCTCCTTGCATTCCTTCACAGCTTGCTCAATGTACAGATTGCACAACCTTTGCGGAAAGGCTACAATCCTGTCTTACTCCCTTCCCAACCAATGTGACCCTTACATGCCCTTAGACTCTAGTAACTGGATTTTGTACAAGTAGAATATAAATCTCCGCTCCCTATATTTTACCCCTGGCACTTTCAGAATGTAAAAGAATGTATTCCAGTCAACACTACCAAAAGCGTTCTCCAGATCTAGAAAAGTTAATAACATAGGTTTGCTTTTTAAGAACTTATTTTCTAAGATTGGTCGCAATGTATTGCTTCCCGTGTTCCTACATTTTTACTAAATCCAAACTACTACTTGGTTTTTTGCAACAATGTCATATTAAAGTGATAGTTAGTTTTGTAATTTCCACCTCTGTCTGCGCTTTTTTTCGAATTAGAGTTACTATATTCTTCTTGAAGTCAGAAGATATTTCCCTCGTCTCATAAATCTTGCATATCAGGTGGAAGACTTTCTACAAGGCTGGCTCTCCTAACATTGTCCGCAGTTCACACGGAATCTCATTTATTCCAGGGACCATGTTTCGCCGCAAATATTTTAGAGCTCTTTCAAATTCTTCTCCCAGTATCGTATATCCTATCTCTTCCATTTCTAGTGAAAGGTGGCAACACTACACTTTGTTATTGTCACTCTCTGGTCAGAGAGGTCGATTTCAGTGAACTTTTTAATCGGCGGAAGTGAATGATGGGTAGGACTCTAAGAGTGGAAGTGGACTGACGGAGTCAAGGTCGATGCAGAGAAATAGACTGAGAAAGTTGTTGTAAGCAGTTAGGATTGTTGATAACTTTGATTTTGCTATGTATTTTTTATTGTAATTGTTATGTTTGAATAACAATAATAATCATACTTACAACTCATAATTTTGTTTCACTATAAGTTATATGATAGCGTCATTCCCTTTTTATACTCAGGATTATTAGCAAGTTGTCTTTGATTGTTAGTTTAAAAGCTAACGGTCGGATAGATGCAAGTTTCAGCTTAATTTATATTTCATCATTAATGTACTGCAATTGACCAAGCTACGGAAAAGAGCTGAGTGAATTTAAATTTATTCTTGATTCCTATTCAGAGTAGGGAGGCAAATTGTTGAGTACTTGTACCTTGATTTGTTATGATCTTACATTTTTGATACAAACATCGTAAGTAACTAGTTTATAGTTTGTTATATTCTTCACATTTAGTCGTAGAAGTCGTAACCAACTAGTTTATCAGGTAGCTACGAGCATTTCTTATCTATCGTGTGACGCGCCTTTTCGTACAAATATTAATTACACCACCTGCTGCCAACACAATAACTAGTTTATTATTAAAATTAGCTCACATTTTCAGAAGGTGTCGGTACACACATTAATTATTGCTAACCTCGCAACCGAAGCCACACTTAGTCAGTTTTGTCATTTAATAAAATAAACTTTGATATTTACTTTTAATAATCAGTCAATTACAGAATTACGGATTTAGAATTTTCTACACTATAAGACACTGTGAAGTTCCTTTTGTTGCTACCAGTTATAGATCTTCTCTCTTTCTACGCATTAGCACATTCACATTCGTTATTACTTGGTTTGCACACAAAGTAGATAATGAACTATTTTTGACAATACAACATTTTCTTTGTTAATTAAGTATATCTTGTTCACGGCATGTAACGATATATATAACAATCGCTACTAAGGTCACAACAGAACCAGTGCTCAATTTGTATCACAGTAGAAATCTAAACTTCGATCTATAATTAATTAATGGAAACATAATTTTTAACTTACATGTTTTCATTGTGCCATACTCTCAAATGTTAATCGGCTGCTATCACTCCCTGTAACAAATTGTCAGTTACTCCACCCATGAATAAATTGTATTTGGACAACAACTTTGTGTCAAACATTGGTCAGTATTTCATTTAATTAATCAACTATTTGTCTGTTTGAACTAAAACTGGACATTTAATTCAATGTTTAACCAGACTCGTGTTCTGGATAGTTAAGCGCAGCAATACGCATTGCTATCAATCTATCCCAGGCTGATTGCTCGTGATATTTACTCGTACTTTAATTAAACACATTCAGATCAGTTTTTACATTCACAGTGCTGCACCAGTCTAGATAGGTACTGTTGCATCTGTACACAAAAAGAAAAAGAGAATTTTCCGAACCCGATCATAATAGCTTTGTTATATTTCAACATATATGTTTCACTAGAAAACTGCCTTCATGTTTATTTCCTTTGTAACGCTCTCTATATATTCCTTCCATCTTTCAGCTTTGCTTCTTGCTTAGTACCGGTTTTCCATCTTAGTTCTTGATATTCATGTTGCTCGTTTTCTTGTCTCCAAATGTCTCTTCTGTTTTCCTATAGGAGATATCTCTTCCGTTTCCAACTACTAAATTAAAGTTCCCCATCACAATCAAGCTTTCCTCTTCCTTAACTCTCTGATAAATTTCTTTTTTTCCCTCATTCATTTCTTCGATCTCCTCGTCATCGGCAGAACTTTTTGGTATGTAGACACATAGATAAAAAAATTATAAGGGAAGGCAGATATTAGTTCTATAGGACGTTTTTAGGAAATGCTTCTCTGAGTTAAGGAGTATCCGATCTGAGAGGAAATCATAGAGGGTTCTATAATACTATTCAGAATTTTAAAGTAAGTAAAGACATAAAAATAAAAAATAAAATGAAATAATTTCTTTAGTCATTACACCATGCTCTGATAGCTGTGTTTGAAAAGTTGTGCAGAATCCCCGTATTTGTAGTCTTAATGTTTAAATGTCTGTATAGCTTAAGGGACTTAACTACGGGGTCATCAGTCCCTAAACTTACAAACTACTTATGAACAAACTAATACTAAGGACGGCACAAATATCCATGCCCTAGGGGGGATTCGAACCCCCGACCGTAGTGGCCGTGCAGACCGTGACTGGAGCGCCTCAGTCCCCTCGGCCACCGGCGTATTCTTAATTCTCGGTTCCTATCTGAGCTGTGATAAAGGATTGAAAAGATTTTGGTTCAGACTGGACCAGCGCCCAATTTATGACCATTAGGACATCTGTCTTACTGTTGCTACGTTACCGTATACAAACGAAGTTTGATCGATGAAGCGGAGCTGGCCCCTAGGATAATTTACGAATCCATTAATTCCATTAGCAAAAGATGCCGACAGGGCTTAAGTTAATGCTCAGCTAATGAAAAGTTTCACGAGTGTAAGTGCTCCATTCGGATTTCACACTTCAAACATTCACGTATCGCTTCGAACTTTGCACGAAGGTAGGTAAACGGATAAAATCAAAACAACATTTTATTACTGTAATAATCATTATTACTAACGACATGTAAGGGTTTAAAGTACAGCTAAATTTTGCATGTGCTGACACTCGTTGAACGTCCACACAATGGTGAACTTGGTACAACCGTCTCGCTTAATTAGCGTTTAATTTTTTATTTCATGGCAGTAAGCTTTTAATTAAATACAGACAAATAATCGTATAGATGGCTTTTATTAAATTTCAGAGTGAAACATTTTTCTACGTGTCCTTTTTCAGAATCCCTGTCGACTAAAATGAACTATGGTAGAAAGAAAGTTTTTAATCAGAATAAAAAGTCCTCCTATCACAGCACAAGAAATATGAATGTGTCTTGAAAAGAGTGAAAGATATTAAATAGGAGTATTAACTTCTCGACGTATCTGGCAGATTCAAAACCACTTAAATAAAAAAATCTCGACGTATTCGCGCTTTTCTTACGATTTAACCTCAGCTCCCCAACGCAGAGAGCTACGATGGCTATAGCAAGTGCGAAGCATGCATCTTAAGCTTGACTGGCGCGTAGTGACATTCTTCAAGACATGATGAATGCCATGTTGGATGACATTATGTCATCTGCCTTTTTAAAAGACGCGATATTAAGAATCGTGTTGATTTACAAATGATCGAATGTGTTAAGATTTATAAATATAAATATTTTTCAAGGTGACAGATAAATCTAGAAGCTGGTTATATTCTTTTAGGAGATTCTCTCTGCTCAGAATATACTGAACACGCACTGTTTGCGGCGCAGTGTAAGGCTCCGCTATCAGAAACGAGGACGTATGCAGCTACGGTTCGAACCCCCCTGCCTGGATGTGGTTTTTGGGCTGTTCTCACATCCCATTAGGTGAATACCAGGCTGGCACCCAAGGCTTTTAGAAAACTTTTGTTCACTTTCACATGTACGATACACTGAATAGCGAAGAAAACTGGTACTGGTGCCTGATATCGTATACGGTCTTCGGGAACAAGCAGCAATACCGCAAGACGACGTGGCATGGACTAGACTAAAGTCTGAAGTCGGGCAAAGGACAATTCACACTATGCTTCGTGCAGGGGTGTCAGTTAGAGCGCGGTGGAAGGCACTGCAATATGCTCAATGATGATCATGCCTGGGGAATTTGTTGGGTAGTGTGAAACGTGTCCATAAAAATATTTTTGTAAGAAAATGTCTAATATTGTACCTCCTGTTTTGTGTCGAGTAACTTGCTTGCAAGAAAATGTATAATATCGCTTCTACTGTGTGTATCCATATGTGTACTTAACTCTGTGAAGTTTCATCTTTGGCAAAGATCATGTATTGCATAGCATTGTAGCTCGCCCTGAGAAAGAGTAGCTCTTGTGGTTCAGCTCGCTTAGAGAGCGGTTGAGTTGTGTGTATGGCTCCGATGTAGAGCAGAGGCTGCTGTGCCAGCAAGTCGATTTGATTGAATTTGGAATGAAGGTAATTGCATTTGATGTCATTAGGAAGAAGTTGTATTATGTAGGTAATGTAATGCTGATTATTAATAATAAGTAACAAAGTTGACCTTTCTTTCCTGTTTCATTTACGTAGTTAGAAGATTAACCTACTTCCTTCATTTGATAATTAGTTATTAGTGGATTTAAGGTGCAGTATTGATTTTGATAATATTGTTGAACAGATTTCGTTATTGGTGCCATAGTAAATGATAGTTAATTGACTATGATACTAAATTTCAATAATCAGAAACTGATCTGCATAAAATTCTCACAGTCAAACATTAAGAAAGTGGTTTGTGGTTTTTTAATATCTTTCTCGCAGTCAAAATTTTGAGTATAGTCAGTGTCTGTTTCAAATGGTGACTTGCCACAGTTGCTTTGTTTTAAATATCCGTTGCGCACATAATTAGTTTAATGCACTGTTTCTTATTTAATAGTATATACATCAATATCATGGCCATAATTAAACCAAATTTCTGTGTTAATGAACAATTTGTTGTCTGATTTAACGATAGGTTCAACATCCACAACACACACACAGCTTTTATCTGGCGCCCTTTCTGCCAGGATAGTTCACAAACAGGATCGTGACGTAGTTAGATACGTAGCCTTATTTAAGTTAGTTTGTCTTTTCCACTAACCAACTTACCTTTTGGCTCTGCCGGCCGCGGTGGCCGAGGGGACTAAGGCGCTTCAGTCACGGTCCGCACGGCCACTACGGTCGGGGGTTCGAATCCCCCCTCGGGCATGGATATTTGTGCCGTCCTAGTTCGTAAGTAGTTGATAAGTAGTTTGTAAGTTTAGGGACTCATGGCCCCGTAGTTAAGTCCCATACACTTTACAAACATTTGAACTTTTGGCTCTTAATTTAATTTTTGTAGCACCATCCTCTGTTATAGCAAAAGTAGCATAGTAGTTGTTTCTGTAGTTTGTTACTTACCATTCTTGATAGTGTGTAGCATTGTTTATAGTAGATTAATTGAAACTACAAATAATTGCAATACTACTGAAAAAGTCTCATTTACATTGTCTGATGTTTATTGTGCTGAAAGTTCTAGTACTGCGGAACTCGTGTGATAATTAACGGTTCACGTAATCTCGATTGTGACTGTATGTTGCACTAGCCCGATTCAGCCTATTGTTCTCTCATAATTACCGTGTGTAATTTTCAAAAATTTGCAGTAGGTGAAAATAAATATTATTGGTCACTTTACTGGAAAATTCTGTTAACAATGTCGAAGAACAGGAGAGCCCGCGCTGACGCTAAAACTGCTTTCGAAAATGAGACCTTGAATGTTGCAAGGAGAGAAGAAGAATTTTTACAAGAGTCTTCTCACTGCACTGATACAAATACGACAGTAAATACCGTGTTCGAAAACGCGGAACAGATTAGTTCAGGAATAGACAATATGGATAACGATAAAGTACAGGATTCGACAATACAGAATTCCGATTCTTGTAACGTGGTTGGGGAAAATAATGCATCGGTTCCGCCTAGCTCTGCTGCAAAAAATACTTGTGCGACAGCTATGGAAAACGTATTACCAAATGACTTCATGCAGATGTTACTGTCACAGCTCTCTAAGTTAAATGAGAATAGCCAATTACAATTTCAGAAATTAAATGAAAAACTTGAGAAACAAGGTGAAAAACTTAAGAAAATAGAACAGACGTGCGATTCGAGGTTTGTGAGTATTCAAAGTAGTTTTAATAAAATAAATGAGGACAACAATCGGTTCAGAGAACAGCTGCTCAATACTTTCAAACGTGAATCTCAGCAAATAAGACAAGATATTCGCGACGAGATTAATCCGGTTGTGGAAAACCTTGCGTCACGAGTCTAAAACGTGGAAAGCCTTGCGTCACGAGTCGAAAATATAGAAACCACTGAACTCGCTCAATTGAAGCAGCAGAGTAATCTATTTGATGAAAAGCTGCAGAACTTTCAGTCAGTCATGACTCAACAGATCAATAAAATTAATAAACAGTTTGAGGATATTACTGTTAAGATTACCCAAATCAGTGATAACACTGACAAAAGTTCTGATGTAACGCATCCTATCCCGTCTAATGAAACTAATGAATATCTCGCCCTTGACCGTTTCAAACAAGGTCAAATGACCATTAATCAGCAATACAAGGCTGAGATCAGGAAATTAGATGATCGCGTGGCGCCAATAGAGAGGAAATTTGTCCACACTTGTGGAAATCCATAAGAAGATGTAGAAGAAAATTTGAACGAAAATGACAATGATGATTCGACTGAAGTAGGTCGCTTGGTACGTGAACGAAGTGTACCTCATAGTAACAACAATGAAGGCGCGATGCGTAGTTTAGGTGTAATTGAACCTGCAGTTAGCTCATATAACAGTCCCCTACATATTGTTGAAAAAAGAGATAAGTCAATTCTATTAGTGCTCGATTCCAGACAAATTAACACTATCGTTTTACCTGAAACCGACGGACCCCAAACCCTTGAAGAATTATTACAAAAATTCTATGGTGTCAAAGTTTTATCCTCATTAGATCTTAGGTCTAGTTTTTGGCAAGTGAAACTGCACCCCAACTGTAGGAAGTACACCGCGTTTCTCTGCTTCGGAAACTGTTATCAGTTCCGTAAACTGCTTTTCGGACTGAACATGTCCTCATCTGCTTTCATCCGTGCGATGAATGCCACACTTCCTGAGCACTTAAAACAACACATCACAATTTACGTTGATGATATTTTAATTGCAGAATCTTCCTCGGAAAAACATAACAGTACGTTGGCATCTTTACTTGAAGTGTTTGCTCAATCCGGGATTACTGTCAACTTAGAGAAGTTACAGTTTGGTCGTTCTCAGATTAAATTTTTAGGGCACATTATTTCTAAAGATGGGATCCAGCCCGACCCCGAAAGGTTAGAGGCGATAATAAAAATGCCTGTTCCCACCACTAAACGCCAATTAAGAGCTTTGTTGAGTTTAATTAATTTCTATCGCCGTTTTATAAATTTGAAAGACCTAACTACTCCCAGATTATATGAATTTCTTTGCTTAAAAGATGCACTCCTTCACGCACCTATTCTGCACCACCCAGATTTGTCTAAGAACTTTTGCATTTCTACCGATAGTTCAAAATTCGGACTTGGCGTTCACGTATTTCAGAAGGATGAAAAAATGGCATTGCCACTCAGAGAACCATTGCATTTGCTAGTCGTATACTCTCCAAGTCAGAGCGAAACTATTCCGTCACTGAGTTTGAAGCTTTGGCACTAGTTTGGGCATTCGAAAAATTCCGTTATTTATTGTTTGGCAGACACACTAAAGTTTACACGGATCACCGTGCATTTCAATTCCTGATGTCGGCAAAACTTAACCATGATAGACTTAGACGATGGGCTTTGTTCCTTCAAGAATTCGATTTCTCTGTAATTTACATTCCTGGTAAACAAAACATCGTTGCAGACTCGCTATCTCGTTGGGCTTATCAAGGCGACGGAAGAGGGATACTTAGAAAATAACTTTACTATCCTCTATATGCAGCAAGTTGCTTTCGAAAATTACATATCTGCCACATTTTCTGACATTGCTAAAGAACAAGATAAAGATCCAATCTGGCGAGATATTAAAATAAAATGACACGATACATATAATGTTTCCACCAGACAATTTTACATTATCCATAATAACATTCTCTTCAAACGTAAAGCCCCTGACAGTCAATTTTGGTTAGTGTGTGTTCCGGAGGAATCCGTGAACAAATTGATTTGGTATATTCATCTCAGTTACGGACACTATGGTGCCAAGAAGTGCTTCGCGAAATTACGCGACTCTTGTTATTTCATCAACATGGAGAAACGTATACGCAATGTGTTATCTCGATGCAAATTGTGTCAGAAAGCAAAGCCGCCGACCATATCGCATTCTGCTCCACTTTTTTCGATTATACCTTCAAAATTAAAGCAGTTAGCAGCCGTTGACCTGTTTGGACCTCTGCCGAGAACTAACAATGGTTTCTCTTTTGTCTTCGTTGCTATTGAGCTCACATCAAAATTTGCATCTTTTACTCCGCTCCGCCGTGCCACGGCGAAGACAGTAACTAACGCCTTTGTCAAAAACTTCCTAAAAGATGTTGGCCATATAGATAAAGTCATCTCCGATAATGGACCTCAATTCCGTTCTCATGATTGGGCACGGATGTTGCGGCGCAGAAACATCAAACCTGTGTTCATATCACTTTATCATGCTGCCTCTAACCCTTGTAAACGAGTAATGAAAGAACTTGGAAAACTTTGTAGGCTGTATTGCTACCGACGACGTAACACATGGGATAGATATCTTCTGTCATTTCAAAATATTATAAATGAACTTCCTAATGATTCTACAGGTCTTTCACCAATTCTGGTTCTGAAAAACAAGCAACCTCCCGACCGTATCAAGGAATTGATACCTTTTCCTAAACACAGAAGACTACGTCATCATGAGATCATTGAATTGGCGCTTAAAAACATTAAGAAATCAGCTGAAAAAAGGAAACGCTCTCAACGTAATTGTTATGCCAAACAACTCTATGTAGGAGAAAAGGTATTAATTAGATCCCACCACTTATCCCACACGGGAAGATCTATGATTCACAAATTCTTCTTACTGTACAATGGTCCTTATCGAATCAAACGTATCATCCACGACAACGTCGTTGAGGTAGAAACTTTAAAGACGCACAAGTCGAAAGGCATACACCACATTTCCAATATTAAAATTTTCAAGGCATAAAATTGGGGTAGAGAGTCCATTAATCTGTTTTGGACACACCAAGTGGCGATTGGTGCCCCGTTCTCCAGCTGAGTGTCACTATTCTTCCGCTTTTTCTTAGTGCGCTCTATCTACATCTTTTTCTCACTGTTACTTTTCCCTAACTCTGAATACTTATGCTCTGTGCTACGCTGGGATATTGTCATACAAAACTATAACTATCTTGCAATTTACATATAACGAACTCTGTGGCTGTGCAAGACAAATAAAATTAATGGAAATTTTTGATTGAGTGATCTAATTAAGTTATTATGTTTCAGAAAATATCAGATTGCTCTTCTGTATTACTAATTGCATAACTTACGAACTTCGGAGCGAGTGAAGAAGATTTTGAGTTGACATAAGCATTTTGTAAACCAATTAAGCAGTTAAAAAAAAAAAAAAAAAAAAAAAAAAAATATGTCATGGTGGTCTTTAAAATGCATTATTGTTTATGGATAAATGATGGTAAGGAAGGTATTGGTAACAGTCAAAGATGTTTGATAAATGTAATTATGTGGACGAGAGTATACAATGATTATGAAGCAATTATGAGGAGAATCGCTCTGTTGCTAATGATGCTATCCTCTGTTCTTTTCTTATATGCTTACTCGCACTGCCTTTTGTGTTTTCTCTTTGTGTTTATGTGCACCATTTTGTATGTTCATGCATTGTGCCTTCAATGGCATGTGTGATTGGTGAGAATCATATCCTTCTGATGCTCTGTAATTATTTGTAATTATGTGTAATGAATATTTCTAATTATGCTTGCAGCTATGCTTATTGCTCTTGTAATCAAAGCATACCGCTATGCTCACTATTTATATACCTAAGCCCTACCACTATGCTAATTAATTTTATAATTAAGCTCAATGAGAATGTATGGTTATGCTTATACGTTGCCATCTCTCTTGCAAACTTGCAGTTATGCCATAAAATTGCTCCTAGTTAAGTCTAGTTAATGCACAGAGATACTTTGCTTTTGCTTATTGCTATCTTCAAAATTTTATTGATGATCTTGTTGACGAAAATCTGCAGCTATGCGTAACAAATAGTTACGTTTGTGTTTATGTTATCGGATGATTTACTGTGATGTACAGCTATTACTGTGCCAAAATTTGCCTTAATTGTTTTGTTTGACCCTACTGTTGACTCAGAGAGACACAGACATGACCTGATGACTTGAACCTCTTTTGATATTCTCATGAATTTTCCCTGATGTGTTATACCTTAAGGCAATGAAATGTGTATCTCAATTGAGACAGAAGCCTGGCCATGGCAACATATGTAATTTAATTATTATAATTTGGTGGTAATGCAATCCCCACCATAGTGATGTATGTCAATATAAAGAGATATAAACTAGTGGTAATTGGAATGTTAAGTTATTGGAAATGACTTCATGTTAATCGCTCTAATTATGACAACAAATTTACTTTATATGACCTAATGCCAAATTGATGACAAGTACCCTGAATGTATTTCATACGATTATGTGTTTGTAAAATAATGTGCACATAGTATGTAAAGCCTTACGCCTATATGAAATGACACTAATTTTGTAGATACTCTAGTATAAGAACTAAATTACTCATTAGTATTCAAATCTATCCGTCTTCAAGACCCTACTTGTAATGTAAAAATATGGTTTAATACCATGACCCCATCTGTACCACTTGGATTTGGGGCAAAGTTTTTCTATATATATATCGTATGGTATAATGTCAGCTACATATAATACTTTAGTAAGATATACTAGTGTCTAATTAATAAGATAAAACATATCTCTGTCACAGAGCCAAGTCCAACTCCTTTAACCACTGGACAGCTTCCTGACTGACTATATGGAGTTCGGTCACCCCTCCTGAGAATGATCGTAATGGGCAATTAGTAATTATGTGGGTCATCGTTTGTATGTCTGCTCCACAGTCACATGACTGGTCGTCTGTCTGTCCCCATCTGAATTTCCAATAGTTACAGCGACCAACACCAGTTCGGAAACGGTTGATCAAAGATCATTCTCTCCTGGGAAGGTCGATTCCTTGGAGCTGCTTAGAGGGATCGTCTATCCAGATGCTGTTTTTTCCATTAAACGAATCCCAAATTCTTGCCCAGTTTGATTTAGGCAAGAAGCCACTCTCATGTAGTTGTACAGCGGTTTTAAGAGGTGGTTTACGTGATTTCAGCCGGCTTACCGGTGGTGGAAGGTCTTGCAGGATAGGAATCTCAGGAGTGGACAAGATTTTATAATAGTCTCTCATTAAGGCTTCCTTCCGTCTTAGATCTGGGGGAACGATGTTGCATAATATTGGGAGCCATTGAAGTGGTGTAGCCATCAGAGTGCCACTGATCAATCTCATTGCTCTATTTAATTGTACATCAATGTCTCTCACATGAGCACTGTTAAGCCAGACAGGAGAACAGTATTCAGCTGCAGAGTAAACTAGGGACAAAGCTGTTGTACGCAAAACCTTAGCACTGGCTCCCCAAGATGATCCTGCTAAGTGCTGCAATATGTTATTCCTAGTTTTAACTTTGTCTGCTGTTTTATGAAGGTGGTACTTAAAAGTAAGAGATCTATCCAAGATGACTCCCAGGTATTTTGGATGTTCATTATGTTCAAGTTGAACACCATCAAACGAGATATTAAGTTTATAGTCGGCCATCCTATTATTTAGATGGAAACAAGCTACTTCCGTTTTATTTGGGTTTGGCTTTAGTTTCCACATTGCGAAGTAATTTCTGAGGAGAGTTAGGTCAGATGTTAAAGTAGTTTCCGTCACATGGATGTCTCTGTGTTGTGACGCTATGGCAATATCATCGGCATAAATGAATTTTCTAGATTGCGTAGCGGGAATATCAGCGGTGTAAACATTAAAAAGAATGGGAGCAAGAACCGAACCCTGGGGGAGGCCATCGTGAAGCTGTCTAAACCCACTTTCTGTGTTGCCGAGATAGATCTTGATCAGACGGCCACTTAGCATTGAGTTCACAAGTCGCAATAAAATAGGACAAGGAATGAGATTGTAAAGCTTCACTAGGAGGCCCTTCTTCCACACGGTATCATAAGCTGCCGTGAAATCCAGGAAAACAACGGAAGTGGTACACTTCTTTTCGAAACCAGTCTCAATGAAAGATGTCAGTGCTAGGACCTGGTCACAGCAATTACGGCCTTGTTTGAAACCAGCTTGTTCAACAGGGATACTAGCAGTGAGAATGGGAACAATACGATTGTAGATGAGTCTCTCGAGCAGCTTGTGACATACACTGAGAAGTGCAATTGGGCGGTAGCTATCTGCACGTTCGGCTGGTTTACCAGGCTTCAAAACAGCTATTACTTTAGATCTCTTAAAAGCTTTTGGTAGAGAGCCGTCTTTAAGAATGTTATTGAATAAATTTAGAAGCCACAATCGGGTCTTGAGTCCAGCATGTTTAATAAATTCTGGGAAAATATCATCTATACCGGCAGCTTTCCCAGTCTTCACATCAGAGATAGCCAAATGCAGTTCGTCTAAGCAAAAAGGTTTTGATACTTCCAGGGGAGCCTGCTGGCATTTCTTAATTTCATTTAGTTTATAGGATATAAATCTGTCAGACTGTTGCCGTTTTGACTTGGATAGTGCTACGATTCGTTTGGCGATGTCGGAAGGATCAGGGTGTGTGGGAGGCAGTTTTTTCTCGGATACACTGGTAGACAATTTCCTCAGAAGTGACCAAGCCTTTCTGCTGCTGTGAGTGAAATCTAAACTCTGAACTTTTTTCACCCATTTCTCTCTTCTGGCATTATCAAGGGAGTTCAGAAGGATGTCGGCAGTGTTTGAATCTTCAGTGCTGATAAATTCGTTATACAGGTCTTCACACTCTTGGCTCCATCCCGGAATATAGGTCTTTCTGTAGCCTCGAGGTATACAGGCTTTAGCTATAGCTTTAAGGAGTCCAGCGAATCTGTCATAATTTTCTATTGTAGGAGGAATGAATCTAATGTTGTCCTTTAATTTGGAAGTAAATGCCTCCCAGTCTGCTTTATTAAAATTCCACCTGGGTCTCGGAAAAGATCTTATTAGGGGAATCTTAATCCCAACTGATATCAGCACTGGCCTGTGCTGCGACCGTGGGAATGTGCCAAGTACCTTTCTCGTAACTGATAGAGATCTTAATGTCTGATCACAGGAACAAAAACACAGATCGTGAATATCCACGCTTCCAGCGGGCTGAGAAAAATGTGCTGGAGTCTTTTGCGTCAAAAACCAAGGAAAGGTTATTATTTTCAGCCCATTCAGCTAAGGCTATTCCATTTTCATTATCAGACGAGTACCCCCAATGGCTACTGTGGCTGTTGAAATCGCCGACATATAGGGAAGGGTGTTCGAAAACTGGGAGAACCGTATCTTGCCACTGGATGTTGGGAGGCTTGTAGACATTAACTATGGTAGTTCCAGACACTTTCACTGCCAAAACAAATATGTCATCGTCACAGCTTTCATGAATTATAGATACATCATCCAAGTCCTGTCTAGCATATGTAGCCACGCCATATGTTCTATGGCCTATCTCTCCCACAAGTCTGTAGCCATGGATATTGCCTCTTGAACAACTTTTAAGATCTTCTGCATGGGTTTCTTGTAGAGCAAGGACATCATTTTGTTACTCAGAAGATTTTTACTGAGGAAGTCACATTTTGATCTACTTATCCCTTCA
Organism: Locusta migratoria; assembly: GCA_026315105.1. Taxonomy (NCBI): domain Eukaryota; kingdom Metazoa; phylum Arthropoda; class Insecta; order Orthoptera; family Acrididae; genus Locusta; species Locusta migratoria. The sequence continues at coordinate 284,420,321 of CM048748.1, read as the reverse complement.
ATATTCAAATGGCACACGTTTACGACTGGACCTATTGCTCTGTTCAGATCGTTTTGTTGACAATTTTGTTGGCCCTGACAAGAGCCATTCTGGATTGTTTTGGTAGCTGACATAGCTGGGAGATCACCGTGGTGACAGGACCAGCTACCAAAGATTGTTGTCCATTTAGAACCACCCAGGGGGCACGTGGAACTTTGAGGATTGCTTCCGGACGCGAACAACTTCGCCCCCCAACTTCTATAGACATGTACTAATCAATGACTTTTCTTTCAGTGTAAACTGAAATATCATGACTATGTTACTAATTTGTGTGTAAAATGCTTTATTTCATGTACTTTGGACACGCATGGGAACTGGCGATTTCGCACACGAGATTCCATAATGCACACAGAACAATGGACGTGCTATTATACACCACTGATTTTGGGCCTTTTAATGAAGATGTTTGTTGGATGATGTTTGGCCACATAGTACTGTCCATTGCAGCCTTGGCCAACCACCGCCATTTTGCTCTAATTTTGGCTATGCTGATGCAGTCTGCTAATAGCTCCGTTGGTTGGAGCACACTTGGTTGTCGAATTGCATGGAGGAATACATCAGACCCTTTTCCCCATGACTTCAACTTCAATGCAACCAGCCAGCTCACCTACAGTGTGGTGTAATCTTACAGTGTTTCGTGTTCGTGTGCAGACCTAAAATGAATGTTAGGATAATGTGCTATTCGTGTGCTTATACTGTTCAGTGCCTCCCATTGCAAACGTTTTCCACAGACTCATTACCAGTGTTTAGATATATTTCATGGTTATTTTACATTCTGTGACCAAAATAAGATTTTTGCTCTTGATAGATACATATGCTTTCAGAACTATAATGAGTTAATACCCTTTAGTCTGAAATCTCATTGTGCCAATTCGATTGACAAAAGTTATGTTGAAATGCTATTATGCCGAAACAGATACAAATGTTCGTTTTATGTTCCCAAAAAAATACTGATCTATGTTACAAAATTTAGATGTATGGGACTTACACTACTGTGTGTATTATTTGTAATTACCTCATTCTCTTAAAAGAATGATAACATCAGTTAAACTATCTTTTGTAAAACTTTGTATATGCTCATGTTTATTATTGTATTTTTTCCACTTGTCTATTACTTCTAGCTACCTCATTTTCTCCACTATGTCATTTGTCAAACTATGTTCTGTAAAATTCTATATTCTTATGTTTACCATTATGTATATTTGTCATGTATTCCATTTATTGCTGATGTTCTGTAAATTTTGACATTTGCTTATGCCTGTCACATCATGTACCACTCCATGCATGCCTGGGGAATTTGTTGGGTAGTGTGAAACGTGTACATAAAAAATATTTTTGTAAGAAAATGTCTAATATTGTACCTCCTGTTTTGTGTCGAGTAACTTGCTTGCAAGAAAATGTATAATATCGCTTCCACTGTGTGTATCCGTATGTGTACTTAACTCTGTGAAATTTCATCTTTGGCAAAGATCATGTATTGCATAGCATTGTAGCCCGCGCTGAGAGAGAGTAGCTCTTGTGGTTCAGCTCGCTTAGAGAGCGGTTGAGTTGTGTGTATGGCTCCGATATAGAGCAGAGGCTGCTGTGCCAGCAAGTCGATTTGATTGTATTTGGAATATATATTGTATTGTATTGTAACACCGCTGGAATGAAGGTAATTGCATTTGATGTCATTAGGAAGAAGTTGTATTATGTAGGTAATGTAATGCTGATTATTAATAATAAGTAACAAAATTGACCTTTCTTTCCTGTTTCATTTACGTAGTTAGAAGATTAACCTACTTCCTTCATTTGATAATTAGTTATTAGTGGATAAGGTGCAGTATTGATTTTGATAATATTGTTGAACAGATTTCGTTATTGGTGCCATAGTAAATGATAGTTAATTGACTATGATACTAAATTTCAATAATCAGAAACTGATCTGCATAAAATTCTCACAGTCAAACATTAAGAAAGTGGTTTGTGGTTTTTTAATATCTTTCTCGCAGTCAAAATTTTGAGTATAGTCAGTGTATGTTTCAAATGGTGACTTGCTACAGTTGCTTTGTTTAAAATATCCGTTGCGCACATAATTAGTTTAATGCACTGTTTCTTATTTAATAGTATATACATCAATATCAGGCCCATAATTAAACCAAATTGCTGTTTTAATGAACAATTTGTTGTCTGATTTAACGATAGGCTCAAAATCCACAGCATGCACACAGCTTTTAAGTGGAGCTTATTTACGAGTGACCCTGTAGCAATTGTGGACGTTAATGAAAGTTTCACTCTGCAGCGCAGTGTGCTCTGGTATGAAACTTCCTGGCAGATTAAAATTTTGTGCCGATACCGGGATTCGAACCTGGGACCTTTGGCTTTCACGGGCAAGCGCTCTATCGTCTGTGCTATCCCGGCATGTGATATGGGCCGTCCTCACAACTACACTTCTGCCTCCTACTTTCCACTCTTCACAGCAGTTCTCCTACGAACCTTGCGGGAATAACACTCCTAGCGGAATGGATATGGTGGAACATGGCTTAGCCACAGTCTAAGTTATGTTTCCAGAATGATATTTTCACCCTGCAGCGGAGTCTAAGCTGATATGGAACTTTCCTGGCGCATTAAAACTGTGTGCCGGAACCGGGTTCAAACCCGGGACCTGCGCGGCGCACTAAGGCGCCCTGCAGCGGCGCGTGCGGTCGTTTGCCGTCGGGGTTCCGAGTCCTCCCTCCCTCCTTAGAATTACTTACATTAGGTTAGTGTAAGTAGCTTGCAAGTTTAGGGACTAATGACTAACTTACACTCCTGGCCGTTAAAATTGCTACACCACGAAGTTGACGTGCTACAGACGCGAAATATATCCGACAGGAAGAAGACGCTGTGATTAGTTTTTCAGAGCATTCACACAAGCTTGGCGCTGTTGGCGACACTTACAACGTGCTGACATGAGGAATGATTCCAACCGATTTCTCATACACAAACAGCGGTTGACCGGCGTTGCCTGGTGGAACGTTGTTGTGATTCCTCGTGTAAGGAGGAGAAATGAGTACCTTCGTGTTTTCGACTTTGATAAAGGTCGGATTGTAGCCTATCGCGATTGCGGTTCATCGCATCGCGACATTAGTGCTCGCGTTGGTCGCGAGCCAATGACTGTTAGCAGAATATGGAATCGGTGGTTTCAGGAGAGCAATACGGAACGCCGTGCTGGATCCCAGCGGCCTCGCCACTAGCAGTCGAGATGACAGGCATCTTATCCGCATGGCTGTAACGGATCGTGCAGCCCTGTCTCGATCTCTGAGTCAACAGATCGAAATGTTTGCAAGACAAAAACCATCAGCACGAACAGTTCGACGATGTTTGCAGCATCATGGACTATCAGCTCGGAGACCATGGGTTGCGGTTACCTTTGACGCTGCATCGCAGACAGGAGAGCCTGCGATGGTGTATGCAAAGACGAACCTGAGTACACGAATGGCAAAACGTAATTTTTTCGAATCAATCCAATTTCTGTATACAGCATCATGATGTTCGCGTCCGTGTTTGGCGACATCGCGCTGAACGCACGTTGGAAGCGTGTATTCGTCATCGGTATACTAGTGTATCACCTGGCGTGACGGTATGGGATGCCACTGGTTACACGTCTCGGTCATCTCTTGTTCCCATCGACGGCACTTTGGACAGTGACAGTTACATTTCAGATGTGTTACGACCCGTGGCTCTACCTTTCATTCGATCCCTGCGGAAACCTACATTTCAGCAGGATAACCCACGACTACATGATTCAGGTCATGTACGGGCCTTTCTGGATACGGAAAATGTTCGACTGCTGCCCTGGCAGCACATTCTCCAGATCTCTCAGCAATTGAAAACGTCTGGTCACTGGTGGCCGAGCAACTGGCTCGTCACAATACGCCAGTCACTACTCTTGACGAACTGTGGTATCGTGTTGAAGCTGCATGGTCGTCTGTACCTGTACACGCCAACCAAGCTCTGTCTGGCTCAATGCCCAGGCGTATCTAGGCCGATATTACGGGCAGAGGTCGTTGCCTGGGTACTGATTTCTCAGGATCTATGCACTCAAATAGCGTGAAAATGTAATTAGATGTCAGTTCTAGTATAATATATTTGTCCAATGAATACCCCTTTATCATCTGCATTTCTTCTTGGTGCAGCAATTTTAACGGCCAGTAGTGTAGTTAAATCCCTTACATTTGCAAACATTTGTACCTTTTAAGGGCAAGAGCATGTAATATATTTAGCCAGGAGGGTCCCTTTTGTTTAAATAACTGAAGCATTTGATACCATAGTTGGTCGTAGTATTGTAACCTAATATTCCATGTTTATATTACATAAGCATTTTATAGCGCTTCTGTCAAGTCATTTTAATCATCATATGCATTAGTAGGGTCTTCTAACAAACTTAATTAAATTATTGAAGCTTAATGTCAAACAATAATGGAAACATATATTAACACTGCGCTAGTTGTTGTTTACTTACGATCTTTTCTATTGTTTATTTTGATGTAAAAAACTTATTATTACATTTGTCATAATATTGTGTATCTCCATGTAAAGCAAGATTTACTTATGTTTTATAAACAAATTATTAAATGTAAAACTTTGTAACTTCCGTGTTCTAGAATATTCTATAAAAACTATAACAGATATTAATACGCGCGAATTGGCGCGAACACGAGTAGTAGTAGTAGTATGGAGTAGTATGAAGTTAGTACTGGAGTAGTAGTTTGAAGGACAAGACAGTCTTGATTTAGTGTGGAAGTTTGTTGTGAACCAGTCTTACTTTTGCATTACTTTTGTGCTTTACCAAGAATGGATAAATAAATATATGTAAGAAATATGAAGCGTGTCACATTGATGGTTAATTCCATGACTTGGAAGAACCCGACGTCCTATTATTTTGTGATGTACTATTGGCAGGCGAGCAACGAGATCTCCGAGCATTCTACCACTGAACATATATAACAGGTGATGTATAGAAAAATGTGGCTTTAATATATGCCAAGTAAAAAAGAAATGCGCCACAAGCTCTCCCACCTGAGCTATCTCGGCACGTTTCACAATTTAGAAAATAGGAGGGGAGGTAGTAGCAGAAGTAAAGTTGTCAGGACGGACGATGAAGTGTGCCGGGATAGCTCGGACAGTAGAGGGCTTGCCCGAGAAAGGCAAAAGTCCCAGCTTCGAATCCAGATTCCGGCGCATAATTTTAAACTGCCAGGAAGTTTCAGTTCTGGACGTGGTGTGCTGGAATTGCCCAAGTCCGTCGAAATGGACAGTTGAGCTGAATGATGCAGGTGATCCGCGAGGATGCGTACGTACGTGTCACCTTTCAGAGTCGTGTCCCATACCAGTCAAACTGCTTGAATAGACCCCGGCTGAGACGCAGGGTTCATGAATTCGCGAGGTTTTCTCCATATCCATACTTGCCATTCACTCGATACTCGTCAGACCAGGCAACGTGTCTTCAGTCTTCGATGGTCCAATGTCAGTGTAGATGGGTCCAGGTGAGGCAGACAGCTGTGTATCTAGCAGTCAGGAATGATACTCGAGTGGGCATTCGGCTCCGAAAGCCTATATCGATGATGTACCGTTGAATGGTTCGCACGCTGGCACTTGTAGATGGCGCGGAATTGAAATCTCAGCGATTTGCGGGAGGGTTGTAGTTCTTTCCACGTTTCTTATCAGTCGTCGCAGGCGTCGTTCTTCAAGGATGTATCTTCCGGATTCAGTGATGTCGGAGCTTTGATATACGAGGGTTGGGACTTAAATAATGACAACTATTTATTCACAACTGATACAAAAGTGTTACATGTTTGACCCTGTTACTGTACTTCAAAGTAGTCATCAGTGTTGTGAAAAACCCGTTTCCAGCGATGTGGAAGTAGTAGTATGCCGTTACCAGAGCCTGTTCTATTGATGGTGCGATGGAGTGGTTTACTGCCTGAGTCCACTACACTCAGGAAGCGGCTACACGGGTAGCGGGGGCTGTGTGGTGTGGACTGGGCGGTTTTTTAGGTTAGATGGCCTCGGGAATACACAAAATGGGTTTCAGTCTCAAAGGGGGCAGGTCAGACACGGGAAGAAAGTAGACATAAAGACCATTGGTGTAACAGTTGTAAATTGTCGTAGCTGTGTTGCGAAAATTCCAGTGCTCCAAGCGCTGATAGAAAGTACTGAGGCACAAATCGTTATAGGTTCTGAAAGCTGGCTGACGCCTGAGATAAATTCGGCCGAAATTTTTTCAAAGGGCCAAATGGTCTCCAGAAAGGATAGAATAAATAAAACAGGGGGTGGCGTGTTTATTGCTGTTACAAACGGTTTATCCTGCAACGAAATTGAGGCAGATACTTCCTGTGAATTGGTCTGGGTAGAGGTTATACCTGACCACCGAAATAAATTAATAATTAGATCTTTTTATCGGCCCCCTGACTCAGACGATGCGGTTGCAGAAATGTTCAAAGAAAGCTTGAATCATATTTCAAATAGGTATCCGAAACATACTGTTATAATCGGTGGCGACTTTAATTTACCCTCGATATGTTGGCATAATTACGTATTCAAAACCGGGGGCAAATATAAAACATCGTCCGAACTAGTTCTGAATGCTTTTTCTGAGAACTACTTCGAACAGTTAGTTCATGAACCCACTAGAATAGTACGTGGTTGCGAAAATACTCTTGATCTCCTAGCAACAAATAATCCCGAGATAGTAAAGAGCATCAAAACAGATACAGGGATTAGCGAACATCGAGTTATAGTAGCGAGACTGAATATCGAAATTCCCAAAGGCACCAAAAATAAACGAAAAATATATCTATTCAATAAAGCAGATAAAAATTCGCTTCACGCTTTCCTGAGTGATAGTCTCCAGTCCTTCAAAACTAAAAATGCGAGTGTAGATCAGTTGTGGCTTACATTCAAAGACATAATATCAGTAGCAATCGAGAGATTTATACCAAATAAATTAATAAAAGAGGGGGCTGACCCCCCGTGGTACACAAAACAGGTCAGATCACTGTTGCAAAAACAAAGAAAAACGCATGCAAAATTTAAAAAGACACAGAATCCGCAAGACTGGCAATCTTTTACTGAAACTCGCAACCTAGCGCGGACTTCAATGCGAGAATCTTATAGTTGTTTCCACAACGAAATCCTGTCTCGTAATCTTGCAGAAAATCCAAAGAAATTCTGGTCATATGTGAAGTACACTAGCGGCAAAACACAAACAATACCTTCACTACGCGATAGCAATGGTAATGCTACCGACGACAGTACTGCTAAGGCAGAATTACTAAACACAGCTTTCCGAAATTCTTTCACCAAAGAAGATGAAGTGAACACTCCAGTATTCAATCCAAGAACAGCTGCCAGCATGCGAAACTTAGAAGTAGATGTTCCTGGAGTAGTAAAACAACTTAAGTCACTAAACAAAAATAAATCTTCCGGGCCAGATTGTATACCAACTAGATTCCTCTCAGAGTATGCTGATGAAATAGCTCCGTACTTAGCTATAATTTACAACCGATCACTCAGCGAAAGATCCGTACCCAAAGACTGGAAAGTTGCCCAAATTACTCCAATATTCAAGAAAGGCAATAGGAGTGATCCCCAAAATTACAGGCCTATCTCATTGACGTCGATTTGCAGTAGGATTTTGGAACATATACTTTGTTCGAATATTATGTACTACCTCGAAGAGAACGACCTATTAACCAATAGTCAGCACGGATTCAGAAAGTATCGCTCTTGCGAAACACAGCTTGCCCTTTATTCACATGAAGTGTTAAGTGCCATCGACAAGGGATCTCAAATCGATTCCATATTTTTGGATTTCCGGAAGGCTTTTGATACTGTACCCCACAAGCGGCTTCTAATGAAATTGCGTGCTTATGGAATATCTCCCCAATTGTGCAAGTGGAGTCACGATTTCCTATCAGAAAGGACACAGTTCGTTGTAATTGACGGTAAGTCATCGAGTAAAACAGAAGTGATATCTGGCGTTCCACAGGGAAGCGTTATTGGTCCCCTACTCTTCCTCGTGTTTATAAACGATTTAGGAGATAATCTGAATAGCTCCCTTAGACTGTTCGCGGATGATGCTGTCGTTTATCGGTTAGTGAAGTCAACAGAGGATCAAAGGCAACTGCAAAGCGATTTAGACAAAATTTCTACTTGGTGCGAAAATTGTCAATTGACACTAAATAAAGAAAAGTGTGAAGTAATACACATGACCACTAAAAGAAATCCGCTGAACTTCAATTACGCGATAAATCAGTCAAACCTTAAGGTCGTAAATTCTACCAAATACCTAGGAGTTACAATTACGAACAACTTTGACTGGAGAGAACACATAGAAAATATTGTGGGGAAGGCGAACCAAAGGTTACGTTTCATTGGCAGAACGCTTAGACAATGCACGAGCTCCACCAAAGAGACTGCCTACATCACACTTGTGCGTCCTCTCTTGGAGTACTGTTGCCCCTTGTGGGACCCTCACCAGGTGGGACTGACGGAAGATATTGAGAAGGTTCAGAGAAGGGCAGCTCGTTTTGTTTTATCACATTACGGGGGGGAAAGCGTCACGGAAATGTTGCACGAATTGGGGTGGAAATCATTAAAAGAAAGACGTTATTCATTGCGGCGTGATCTGTTTGCGAAGTTTCAATCACCGACTTTTAGTTCTGAATGTGAAAATATTTTGCTAGCACCCACCTACTTAGGGATACATGACCATCCCAATAAAATAAGAGAAATCAGATCGAAAACGGAACGATTTAGGTGTTCTTTCTTCCCGCGCGCTATTAGAGAATGGAACGGTAGAGAAAAGTTATGAAGGTGGTTAATGAACCCTCTGCCAGGCACTTAAATGTGATTTGCAGAGTATCGATGTAGATGTAGATGTAGATGTAGAATCTCAGGAACAGTTCTGAAGTGAATGCCACGAAATGATTCCTTCATCTTCGGAATCAAATCAATGTCTCAAGGACTAAAGTCCGGGAAGTATGGTGGATGGATCAGTACTTTACAGCCCCATCCACCGAACAGAGCGGCCACAGCTTGCGCTGTATGCCCCACGCATTATCATGCAAAATTATAAGTTAGGGAGATAGAAAGTGTTGCCGCTTTTTCGCAAAGATGGTCACATATGATGCTCCAAAAAGGAAAAATAATACCTTGCACTGACGGTCTGACGTGAACGAACGTACTGCGTAAGGATAACATGATCACAGTCGTACACGGCAATCACCATAACTTTAAACATACTGGTGCTCTGATGCACTTTAAAGTTTCATGGCGACCCATAATGACGCCATTTGTTGGATTGGCGATTCAGTGTTGGCTCGTAGGATGTGGCCCATGACTCATCAAGTAATACGATACGTTAGGAAGCCTCTCCTTCGCACTCATAGCGCTCCAAGTGCGTGTGAGCAGCGTCGTAAGGCATCCATTTCTGCATTTCCGTCAATTCATGCGGAACCCATCGTGATGCAGTTTTCCGCTTGCTAACGCGTCCCTACAGGATGCGCTTATCCGGTTTGGTGGGCCAGCTCACTAATCGTCTGGCGTCGATCACTGCCACTAACACAGCACCAGTACACTTCTTCAAAGACGCTAGGACGACCTGCCCGATGCATGTCTCCCAGAGTTGCCCACGTCCCACTGTTCAGTATGACAATGGCGATTCCCCGCACGCCTCTTGAAGGTATTGATGACACTGTCGTGGTGTACGACCTCTGGCACATTCGATCTTGATCCAAATGCGTTTTTCATGTTTCGGAAACACAGTGACACCGTTACGTTAGAAATCTCCCTCACAAGTGACTGTTCTCCTCGATTGTGCGGACGCCGATGAAGTGGGACGGGCGAGTCCATTTGCTCGGAGGTAGGGCAGGTAAGTCAACAACGTGGACCATCAGCGACAGTAGAAGATTCCATTGCGTAGTGTCTACACAGCATTGTTACCACTATTTAAGTTCCAACCCTGGTCTTACCTGATTCACGGTATTCGCAGTGCACTCCTGAAATGATAGTAAGGGATAATCGCCAACTCATCGCAACTATTGCACCACATCCAAACGCCATTAAATCGTGATAACCTGCCACTGTAGCAGCGGTAACCATTCTAACGCCTGCTTCAGACACCTGTTGTGTTGTATAGGCGCTGCCGATGTCGCTCCCTCCTCTGAGTGTTGACATATCACTGTGTTTGCATCCGCATGCCTACACCAGACTTTTGGCTCTTTAGTTTACAATATCCAAACAGTTGGGGTACAGACATATCCTCACACGAGGAAATGGGGTGGCGGCAGCAAGGGCTCCGAAATGAGTCAGCTGTACGTGAGAATGCGGGACAAATGCAAAGAAAAAATTCTGCTCAGGACATATTTGATTTTTGTTGTGAAATGATAAAAAAAAATTTCATTCTGGTTTAATCACACTTGGACTACCAGTTAGTTCATAAGTCTGCAATTTCGCTTTCTATGATTTCGTTTATGACAGATATTTTGTAGCCTAGCTCTTCTTCACAGTTATGTTTCTGATTTACAGGGTAATGGTAAAAACGAAATTGAAAAACTCATCACATGTGGCAACTTGAAGTAAAGGCTTGTTCCTTAGAAAAGTTGGAAAACTCATTCATGTGACACTCTCAAGAGATAATGGTTTAAGGAAAGGCAGATGCTGCAAGTACTGTCTCATAAGACATTTAATAAACCAAAATGTAGAATACTGTATGTACCAGAGACAAAGCAATAATGCTGCGTTAATATTATTCTCAGATATAAACGTGTGAATTTTCGTTGTAGTTCACGGAAGACAACAACTGATGGGTAATAACAGCGTTTAATATGGCACTTAACCTTCTAAATTATATATTTTAACTTCTTTCCGAAAGAAGCTGTCAGACACCTGCATATAATACTTTCCCTTCTATAGAAAACTGGAGAGAATCATGTTACTTTGATGGAAGAGCTTGTTTATTGTCGTAGTCACTGTAATTAAGATTTAAAAATCAGAAATGACATGCGTTATTCGTTGATTAATTCAGTTTTATCTAATTTATAACAATGAATATCTGTTTGTACTTTTGTCTGTATTTTATTGGATGGCATACCTTTCATTCGATTACAATGAAACTTTGTCAACATACTGCCTGCACTTTAGCCAAATTCACAGGCTTAATTATCACACTGTGTGACATGAACAATGAGATATGGGTACGCATTTTCAAAGACCTTAAAATTCAATACTACTTGGCTACTAAATATATTCCCAATATATTTTGCATCCATTTATTCAAATAAGTAGTAAAATGAAATCATAATTGTATTTTAAAACTTTTACATTTGTTTTCCGAAAATGTCGATGAAAGGCCACCGTTGTATTAATTATTTTTGCGCACAGCACCTATTCACTTTTCCCGAAACATCATATATTAATATGAGTACATGTAAGATTTTTTATCTTTTCGTTTGCGATGATTACGATTACGATATCAGCAGTAGTTACATACATCTCTGTGACTTCGAGGATCTACTACAGTATATCCCATTACTCTTTAGGATGTCCAATTGGATACTGTAATTCATTAAAATAATATTTGAGCGATAGATGTAGGCGAAGTCTTCATCTTTAGCCTATTATGGTAGCTATACTGTTAAAATATGAAGCCTAATTATCTGTAATATCTGGCGGCAAATATATACCAGAAACACAGTAAGTCACAATGTATAATGAGTATACAAAGTAATCAGTGATACAGGAGACGGTTTCTAATGTGGCAACATTGACAGATAAATGAATTAGTTACGGAAAGATGGAAAAATTACGACAGAATAATAAAAGAAATGGAAGAAGACGATAAGTTGGTGAAATACTCAATTGAAGATGAACTGATATGACCTTTATAGGAGGCTGGTATGGAGACAAGTTAGGGTGCAGTTTAATTGGTGAAATGAATGTTAAAAAGTATCGCTATCAATCCCTGGAATTCAAATTCTATACCACTACATAAAGTCAAATCATTGTTTACAGTCGTTAACAAGAACCTCAACTAGTACTCCATATATTTCCTGTTTTTCCACAATAAGCTGATGAAGAATCGAAGGAATGTAACATATAAATTATCGTAATATATAGAACATATTATAACTTTACCTATCTTATTACGTGTGCAGGATGGCACAAACTCTCTTCGTCATAAAGTTCTCGGGTAATCTAACAACACTGAGGTACAGTTTGAACTGAAAATATTTACCGATTTTGCAATTGATTGACACAAAGAAATTGATGCTGGGATATGGCTGAAAATAATCTGAAAATACACGACAAATTTTGAAAAAGATGGCAAATAACGTTATAAATCGGCAAGACTGTACCAATTGAGAGTGGCATCCAGTTGCGGCTCTCAGATGTTAGTTCTGCTTCTAGAAGAAAGTGTAAAATATGCGCAAATGCTATCGTTGCTGATTTGAAGGCCAGGTCGCTATTGCAGCACAGCTTCGTTTGGTGACATTAACCCTGTGTTACAAGAAATTGCTTACACGTAAATATTCGAAGTCGATAAAAATAGTGAAATGTTGCAGTTTCTATGAAAATGTCCCATATGAAAGTAGTTTACAAAAGGAATGATTAATTTCAATGGTCATGGCGGCAGAAAACCCAACTTCCGAAATGGTTTCCAAACCACATCTACTTATTAATGAATAGATAACTACTGAGGTTGTATAATAATAAGTGGATTTAAATGAGAAGTCAAGGGAGTAGATAATTTTTAATGATTTAATAAGTGAATCCTGAAGAGGTTAGCTTCGTGTTCAGTAGTTGCAGGGGCAAGAGTCTGGAAGATTGACCGAGCTGACCTTGTAACATCAGCTGATGTGGCTTTGGCATACAGTTTCAGCGCGAACGTCTGAAAGCAAGAGGAAACAACAGCCGTTACTTTTCCCGAGGACATGCAGATCTACTGTATGAATATATGATAATATTCTCTCGGGTAAAATATTCCGGAGGTAAAATAGTCCCCCATTGGGACCTCTGGTCGGGGATTACTCTGGAGGATGTCGTCATCAGGAAAGACAACACTGGCATCCACAGAACGGAGCGTGGAATGTTAGTTCCCTCAACTGGTTAAGGAGGTTAGGAAATTTAAAAACGGAAATGAATAGGTTGAAGTGGGGATTATTGAAGTTCGGTGGAAATATGAACAGAATTTATGGTTAGGTGAGTACACGATTATAAATACAAAATCTGTTTGGGGTAACACAGTTGGTCTAGTACTAAATAAGTAAGTAGGAATGCGGGTATTAAGTACTATGAGCAGTCAAAGATAAGAAGCGAACACCGACCATATTATATATGTCAAACAGCTCTGATGAGGAGATCGAAGAAATGCGTGATGAGGAAAATGGAATTATTCAGACAGTTAGGAGAGAGGAAGACTTAATTCAGATGGAAAACTGAAATTCACGAGTAGGAAACGGAAGGAAAGGAAAAATGGTAGATTATTATGGACTGAGGTAAAGTAATGTAAGTGAAAGTCGACTGGTTGGATTTTACACAGAACGTAATTGAATCATAATAAATACTTGGTCTAAGAATCATGAAATGACAATTGTAAACGTGGAAGAGACCAGGAGACACCGGAAGGTGCAAGACATAGATTTCTGAACCAAGTTTTAAACTGTCAGACATATACAGGGGCAGACAGATTCTGACTGTATCTTACTGGTTATGAAATGTAGACCGAAACTGAAGGAATTGCAGAAAGGTAGGAATATAAGGAGCTGGGATCAGGATAAATTGAAGAAACCTGAAGGTCTTGAGAGTTTCAGAGGGAGCTTTAGGAAAAAATTGACAGAAACTGGGGAAAATGACACAGTAGAAGAGGTATGTGTAGCTGTGGGAGATGAACTAGTGAAGACAGCAGAGGATCAAGTATGTAGAAAGGCAAAACCTACAAAAAATCTTTGGATATCACAGGAAACACTGAATTTAACTGATGAAAGGAGAAGATATGACGATTCAACAAATGAATCAGGTAAAATGGAGTACAAACGACTAGGATAAGAGATTGATAGCAAGTGCCAAATGTCCAAGGAGTAATTGCTAGAGAGCAAATGCAAGTCTGTAGGCAATGTACAACTAGGAGAAAAATAAATTCCGTCTACATGAAAAAGGAGACATTTGGAGACAAGAAAAGCATCTGAATAAATATCAAGACTCTGATGTAAAACCAGTTCTGAACAAAGAAGGGAAAGCTGAAATGTCTAAGGACTGGACAATGTTTTGAAAGAAGCATATAACATGAACATTAATAAGGGCAATGGAATGCAGTCAAAGAAGATCAGGCGTAGCTGAAGGAATTAGATTAGATAACGAAACAGTAAAGGTGGTAGATGAGCTTTATTACTGGAGCTGTAATACAACATATGATGTTCACAGTACAGAAGCTACAAATTGCAGAATCGCAATGGGAAGAAAAGCATTTTCGAAAAAAAGGGAAATTTATTTTAAGTGTAAAGAAGTCTTTTCTGAAAAGGACTGCGGAGTAAATGATTTTCTGGCATACCTTGATTAAAAGTAGGGATAGATTGGTAGGGCACTTTCTTAGACATCAACGAATCGTAATTGCAGTACTGAAGTGTGAGGGGTAAAAATCGCAGAGGGAGACCAAAAGTCGGATACAGTAAGCAGATTGAGATGGACGTGGCTTGCAGTTCTTATGAGGAGATGAAGAGGCTTGCATTGGATAGAGAAGGGTGGAGATCTGCATCAAACCAGTCTCCGGACTGAAGACCGCCACAATAACTGAATAAACTGAAGGCCCTGCGATACTCACATTATTAATACAGATGAAAACTGGAGCATAGTAGTCTTGTTTCCTCACGCTATAACAAACACGGGAGGGAGTATGAAATTTCGATTGTTTCTTCCTCTTTAGTAAGAGATATATAATACATGGGTAGTAAATAATTATCACTGAGAGAAGGGATCAGAGAAGAAAGTGAAGGTTTCTTCGTTTCTTGACTCGTCGGCAAAGAGAATGTAGTGTTTCAACTAAGATATGTGATTTAATGAAAGGCAATGATTAGTTGCTAAAGAGTTCTGGGTCGATTTATTTCCGTTTTTCACACTTCACAAAGTTTGAGATGGCCATGAACTATACAGTTTGAAATATATGTAAAGTATATTAATATCTATGTAGAATATATATCAAAAATATTTTATTGAAATATTGTGACTAATTTATTTCAATTTTTTAAGGAAATCTTGTTAGCAAAATCTCACAAAATGCTGTTACTGTGTAAATTCAAATTTCTAGTCTAACAAACGTTCAAACTGGCAAAGCTGTATATTTTATCTAAGCATTAATGTGACCGTTTGCCGTGTGTGACAAAGCTAAAATTGAGTGTGTTATCTGCTGTGACAATATGCCTTATCTGTTTCCTTTCTCGGAGTCGTATTTCTCAGTAAACACGTAATTTGTATTCCTTGATAATGATTGATACATTACTACCGAATATAAAGTAGCAATAATAATTATCATAATCTGATAGAGAAGGGACGAAGTAGAGAAACAGATGTGGATAGAAAATGGACAAAGAAAAGAAAAGGACGTGATGGTCAAAGGGAGGTGTAGGATGACGGACTATACTCGAACATATGTACGAATGTCACGCATATTTAGCAGTTACGAAGCATTGCTGGGCTTGCTAATATAGTTATAAAGTCATGTTAATGTGGATACTAGACCCGTGAAAGAAACTAAGAGATCTGTATCCGTTACTAAAAGAAACGGTACTCGTTATAAACGTATCGTTACTTCTCGTTACAACCGTAACCCAGAAATACGACCGCTACATTTTCTTTCAAATCGTGAAAAAATATTAACTGTTACTGTGTATACTACTTTAACATTTAAATTTGCCACGTAGATACTCTGTACCTGCTTTCTGAGGCAATTATACTACTGAGGAAAGGATCAGAACAGTCCGTTTCCCTCGTGATTAAAATACAATTTTCATACAAATTGATAAAAATTAGCGAGACCCACCCGTGGCCCCTATTTTAAGTACTGTTCCCGCACTTAAATTAGAGAATTGGAATGTCAGAAGCAAGAGGAATATTTCGTGATGAATGGCAGTGTAACCTATCACAGTAGTACCCTACATTTGCGAGCAGCAGGACTGTTAAACAGTATTATGTGCCATTAAGAATTGAGGTAGTGCCGTCATGAATGAAACTGTGTAAATAATCAATTTGGCCGGCCGCGGTGGCCGAGGGGACTGAGGCGCTCCAGTTACGGTCTGCACGGCCACTACGGCCGGGGGTTCGAATCCCCCCTCGGGCATGGATATTTGTGTCGTCTTTAGTATAAGGTAGTTGATAAGTAGTTTGTAAGTTTAGGGACTGATAACCCCGTAGTTAAGTCCCATAAGCTTAACAAACATTTGAACATTTTTTTAATAAATTTGAATAATTTTTACAAAACTTTTTTACAGTGGACAAGATCAAAAATAAATAATGTCCAATTGAAAGACTTGCACCACGCCAATGAGCCACACGAAGTTATTACCATTAAACTGAAACCTTTACAGGTAAAAAATACAATAAAACGTATGTTTGCGTTAAAAGCGGACGTCAGATCTTTGAGGATTAATCTGCAACCATGGCCCAAGAAGTATAATCCAACATTGTTAAATATTTAAAATCGTAGAGCTACGCAATATTCACTTACAATTCGTCTCGGATGTCTATATAATCTAGTGAAAGGCGGCTTTCTGCGGTCTTCCCTAGATTTCTAACTTTGTAATTTATCTAAGTTCACTAGACGGCCCTTTTTGCTAAACGAGAACCCCTTTATTTCGGAGGCATGAGGAATAACATTTCATTTCATGTTTTTAAATGTTAGTTTCTGTAATACTGTATTAATATTGCTGGTATTTTATCATTCTAATAATTTATCAGTGTGTCTATGAATGTGGCAAGATGAACGGTTACTCCATGACACCACCATCCATGTGAGAATGTGTACTTGCTTCATTCTGTATGTGCATGTATGAGCATCTTCTAGCCTGGTGGTCTGAGTGTATATACGAGAATTTCGTCGTCGGCTGCTGGCTGCGCGCATTACATCTCTGGCTTCGTGTCGATCGGTAGTCCTTACCAACTTCTGCTTTTGGTGCTACCGAAGAGGTTCCTCCGCCCTTTGGTTACAAGTTGGATTGGCAATGCCCAGTAGCGAGCCTCGGCAGGACGTGCGAGACTAATCTCTCCACACCACCCGTTTTCCTTGGGTTTTTACCGATTTCCGGCCCCTGGTGGGGGCTCGCTGGGCGTTTCGGCACTCTGTGGCTGCGCTTAGACCTGGTAAGAAGTTCTGATTTTCTTTCCCCCCTTGAGATGGTAGCGATTCGTTGTCTGCCTTGTTCCAAAGTTAGACTTCAGAACTTCGGTTCATTTTTCAGAATAAGTTTCTCCGATCATGTACGGAAGTGTATTCAATTTCTTTTCGGTGATTTTGAGTAGGTAAATGCGGTGAATATGTAACTAATTCGGTTTAATAACAACTGAGAATCGGTAACCTTGTGAGACTAGCTGGCGGTGTGCGAACTTGGTTTAATTTCTTTTTAGCTTTGTGGGATGCGAATAATGTATGGAAATATTTTTATTCTGTCTAGTGCATGTGAAATATTCCTTTCCGTTTCCTCTTCCCACGAGTGATATGCACTCCACGTGGTGTGTTCTTAGAACAAAGCCTTCAGCTGCCCCTGTGTCTGTTTCTATCGTCTACAGGCAAGACATTATGCATTTATCTTTCTTATTTCCATTGGTAAAACGCGATCTCCTCTCCGACTACTTTAAATTGCTGTTTCGCCTCCAAACTTGTACTTTGCGTTCAGACTCCATCAGTAAATTCTCTTCTAGTCTTGTATGACCCTCTTTATTAGCTTGATTGTCAAATACTACGTATTTCTAGGGACTGCATGCCGCATTTCTTAGTTGATTTACTTCGACATTGAATGTATTCCACTTTTCTGATTTTTGAAGACTAGACTTCGTCCATCCATGTAAAACCTTCCCAATCGCATCTACTGTATTTATTTAGCTTCCTTATGATATCATACACATTTCTAAGGGTTGCATGTCGTAGCTATTTTTCTTAATTTTTCGGAAATTGAATTTTTGTATTTTTACTGGTTTTAAGAACAACGTGGTTCCGAACTCCGACTCGAAGGTTTATAGCTAGTCACTTGAGTACTCGCCACTGCTCACATACCAGTGCCTTCCTATTGTGTATTCTTGCTTAGTAATCTGTGTTTCCGTTGGTTTTTATTGAAATGAATACAATCTTCAAGCACTTCGCCTTCAGTGGGGTGCGAATACATCATGTAGCAGACACGTGCCGTGTGTCTCAGTAAGCTTGTATGCTCACGGTTTGATTTAAATGGATATTAATCTCGCTCATGTAAAGAAAGACAGACCAGAGCCACCTACGAGGTTTATTTTCCTTGTGTTGTGTGGTACATCCTGGTTCGGTAAATTTCGCTTACGATAGCGGCGCCTGCTTCTGCTTCGTATCAGCACGCTGAGTTGGGTGAGTTTTGCTTTGCTTCGCGCGTGTGCGTGGCTGAATGCTTGTTGATTGTAAATCCCTCCTCCGATGATCTTTAATTCAGATTACTTTAAGTTTATTTGAAATGGGATGCATTTTTATTGTTTAACAAAATAGGTTCCCCCGTTTGCTCATGTTTGATGTGAATATATAATTTGTTGTCAGTGAATTTGATCTTTCTTATGAATATTAGTTTATGAATACCTTACCTTTTTAATTAATGTTTTTTTCACCAGTGCTGAGAACAAACTCAGATGCAAATTATCATGTTTTAATTCCGTTGCGCCATAAATGTTCTCACAGCCACCTTCATGAAATGGTTTAGTTCGGGGTGGTTTGTATATTAATGATTTGTGTAATTATCGTGATCTACGACGTATGTTGGCCAACGTCTCTTTGTCTTCCTGCTGCTAAAGTAAAGTTTGAGTCAGTTCTAAATTATGGGCCAGGGAACAAGATTCTGTTGCAGGAAGTAGTCAGTAGTTCACGCGAATCCCTGAGCTGGTTTTACGGCCACAATTATATGTTTAAAGTAAGCTTTTAACGGTCCCATTTCAGCTAGAATTAATTTTACAAGTAACGGTGGTCTTCCACTAGTCATTTCATGATAAATAGTACCACATTATAGACACAGTCTAATGTATACAGTCACCACACTCCCACTCATTGTTGTTATATTCCACGACAGCAGAGCTCCAAGCGGCCGGCGAGGTACATTTCTGAATATGATATCGGAGGAGTGTGAATAGCGTTGTTTAAATTGATTTTCACATTGTTTTTACAACAGAGAAGGTATGTAGTGACATAAAAATCAGCAGTAACTGCAAAATAACTCCACGAATTACTTTGTCAAGTTACCTAAGAGACATTGGGGGATACTAATGGGCACATTGCAGGACAGTTTAAGATTCTCTTGAAATTTTCGGCTTATTAATGAAGATTTTTATTTTCCTTTAAGCACAAAAAATTTCTAATCAACCACAAGACCCGACCTTTGTTTGAAATACGTCGGATTACTACTCAGAAACGTCAATGTTTCGTCAATACAATCTCAGTCAAAAAGTGTTGAACGTAAAAAACTTATATGGAATACAATACCTCCATTATTTAATGTACCAGACCAGCTACGATAGCTGTAACTGAAAGAATAGCCTCACAAATGTGACAATGAAACATCGAAAGCAAAAGAAAACCGTCCCGCATCGAAGCAGAAACCCAACCACATTTGTTACTAAACCCGAACCACAAAAATCTTCAAGACATTCGTTTTGTAAACAAAACTAATTACATGCAAAAGTATATACGTGTAAACGAAAGACGAGTGAAGTGTAAAATTGTACGAATCATTACACTCAATACCAAATTGTTACACGTCAAAGACAGTGCATTTCTTGTAAGAACAGCCCGTAACAGAAATGTGTGTGTCTTATGCTCATCTTTTACTTACTTAGAGCGGAATAAGCTGCAAATATTCACATATTCGTAAATATTTCTTCATGAATGAGTTAGTTGTTGTTTGTATCACTGATTCAGTGACATTCGGTTGTTTTTTTTTTTATTTCAGCAATAATTACGTCTCTACATATTTTACTAATGTTTGGAAAGTAAAATTACGGATACTATTTGATTATATACGCAGAAACCTAATTATAAACATACGTTACTTTTACGGCGCCTTGCCCACCACCAGGACCGCAAGTGTCGTTGCAACTATCAGTTGGTAACAACTTTAAAAGTAGTGAGTGTCGCGACTGTGTATGTTAGACTGTGGTATATATGCATTCTCCGTCTTGGTTTTCGTTATAGAGTTCGTATCGATATGGTAGATGTGAATAACGAAATGTATGCATGAGTAACGATTCTGTATCTCGTATCAGCCAAAGTATTCGTTACTCAGTACGAATACATAAGGTTTGCTACAGGTCTAATGGATACTACTGTAAGATTCGCTACAGCTTACATGTGTAATATAAAGTAACTGTTAGTGCCATTTAATTGATACTCTTTGGCTTCTCGATAAAACAATACTCTGTCTATCATTATATGCTTTTGATGTTAGGAATCACTTCGTATGAAACAT
The DNA here is from genome assembly GCA_026315105.1 of Locusta migratoria. Classification (NCBI taxonomy): domain Eukaryota; kingdom Metazoa; phylum Arthropoda; class Insecta; order Orthoptera; family Acrididae; genus Locusta; species Locusta migratoria. The sequence continues at coordinate 284,399,583 of CM048748.1, read as the reverse complement.
GTGGCCCGTTGAAATTATGGATTTTCTTAAGACGTACCACCTCCTCCAATCTTAGGTTTCAGTCGGAAGGAAGTGTAAATTACAAAAATTGGTGTGAAATAGGTTATGATTTTTGTTACATTCATATTTTAGTGTTCTTATTTACAGATTCAGTATTTCACCGAAGTCGAACTGAACATAGGAGAGAAAATGCAATTAACCTTCAGCCCGTACACCCCCTTATGGCACACAAAGCGTACACTTGGTCTTTCAGACCGCGGTGCCGTTTCTTTCAGCTTCTTTCGACCTTTTTCGCATCTACTTGTCTTAAAATGCATGTAGTGCACCATTCGGTATCCCCCTTCCCCAGCATACACCCCGCAATAGTTTTCTGACACACTTGATATGTAGATTTTTTCCAATTTTATAGACTTGCAGTTGATTATGAAAGGAAAAAGACACAACTTGAGGGAAAGTGGGGTACATTTGACCGGAGAAAATAAAGACATTCAGTGTACACATCGGCCTTTTTTGACCGGGAGCGGAGAGTGCAATTCGTTAATTACAGAACTTCGGACAGATGCAGAACGAAGCAAAGACTTACTTGGACTTCCTCTGCAACTGCCTTGAGGCTTCTGTGGAGGGCAGAGTGCTGACACGCACTCACAGAGAAGGGGAGGGGGGAGAAGGGGGTCGCCCCGGTCCAAAAGACCCGTGTACGGGCTAAAGGTTAAAGATTCCAGCAGTTAAATGCTTTTCACTGTTACCTGATTCCGAGTAACTGGCAGAAACATGGAATTGCAGAAATTAAAATATGTGTTTATATACTTGAGAGCAAACATGAATCCAGGTGTACGTGTAAGAGAAAAATGAGTTTATTAACAGAGTTGTGTCAGAGTATTCGCTCGGCAGCATGTTTACACGACAGTGTGTGTGGGCTTGCATGTCACGCTCAGATTCAGATTTATTACGGCACGGACTCTGGGCAAGGCACACGGCGACATCAAACGCGCCGGCACACGGTAATGTTGATATGTGTGTGCGGAGTCGCCATAAACGCAGCCGGTAAACAGATGGGGTGATGTGATAAGTGGACACACACGCACTGAGGGAACTGGCCCACCACCAGCTCGTAATATTTAGCAGTTGCCAACCTCCTTTAATTAGGCAGGGATTTGAGGTCAACACAAAATTAAAGAATTTTTGTAGGTATGTTAGACGTTCCACATAAGAATTTTTTATAAGTGGTAATGAATTACAGGTGCTATGTGATATCTGTAATTTTCTTCCGAAAATCGAGTACTCGCTATTAAATGGGTGATGTAGTACTAATAGAAAAGACGACTTAAATACCGAATCAGGTGTCCCATGTGAAAGGTGGTGGTTCTTTTTGACAATTTATTTCTCAATTTTCTCGTCCTCCGATGTCTTATTTCTTTTAATGACTGATGACAGGTGTTTATTGCATGTGATAATTTTATTATTCCTATTTTCTGATTTCCACGTTCAATAAGAGCGAGCTGGTTGCACAGTGGTAGAGTGCCAGACTATGAATACAAAGGGCACGAGTTCGATCCCCGCCAGGTCCCAGGATTTTTATCTGTCATTTTCCACTTCATTCACCTCTGGCGCTATTGCTCATGTGAAAAATACCATGTAGCACTGTGGTTCGGAACTCACGTTAAACTGTACCTCCCCCTATAACTGGCTGGGTTAGTCAGTTCTAAGGTCGGAGGAAGGCAACGGCATACCAACTCCAAACAGGACCATGCCTAGTAAAGCAGTGTGGTGTTCAAACTAATCTTCGAATTAAATGCAAACGTAGGCTTCCGCGGCAGTTGTCACTATCAATAAAATTCTTCTGGGTATGATACCGCGTCGTCATTTTGTAAACTGTACCGACGTTTCGGCCTCTGTTGCAGGCGGCCTTCATCAGGGTATGTGTCTGTGTCTGTGTCAGACCCAGACCCAGATGAAGGCCGCCTACAACACTGGCCGAAACGTCGGTACAATTTACAAAATGACGACGCATTATCATACCCAGAAGAATTTTATTGATAGTAATCTTCGAATTGTTGATTGCTTTACCTTTACCGTACATTCAGTAATAGGTTGGTAGATATGTGTGAGCCTTATTCATTAATTTAATTGCTTATTAGAGTACCTCAGTTTGTCCATGTCCCTGGTTACTCATGTCAGAGGCGAGCGAGCTGTTCTGAGCTGTAGGAAGCTGTGATTTGACCGGAGGCTGTTCTCACTGTTGTGGCGTAAGATCAGCGCCACACGCCCGACGCACGGAAACGATCGTGAAGAAGGCAGCGGTTGACCGGCAGCCAATCACACGCCGGCGCCGCGCCTCCTGGAAGGAGCAACCGAGAAGCGCGCCCTATACAAGCTGCTATATCTAGGCCGACATACGTCTGGAAGTTACCAGGATTCAGCGCGGCTAGAATCGTGCAGGAAGACGCCGCCGCCAGAACAGACAGACAAAGTTGAGTATTTTGTATACCTTACAAGGGAACATCATGAACTCGAACTCATATATTCTTGAGAAAAAAAATACATGAACTACATATCAACCCCAGAAATCGATATAGCGTGAAAATTTGAGCCATTACTCAGATACTACGCAGTTATTGCCTCCTCAAAGTACAGATTTTAAACATTCGCTCGCTCTAATTGTTCCTCAGTCGGACCGCTTCACTATGGCCGCTTAATGCCCGAACACAAAGTGCTGTGCAATGAAGGTACAACGGCGAGTCCCTCAAAGCGTGAAATTTAAAGAGTTAAAAATTGATCTGATGTTGTCAGGGAAGCCAAAACAGTCTTGGTCCAACCTGCCACTGCCCGCACCGAAACTAAGTTTATTGTGCGGTATCGCTCCCTGTATACCTAGTAAAGCCAACCAATGCCCTTGAACAGTGCAATGAGTCCCTTAACCAGTTCTTTATTAGACACAATTTCTTCGGGTCTGGTTGTCCCAAATGTTCTGTGCCTTTTACTGTCCAATGCAATGCATTCGAAGATTAGATGTGATGCCGTTTCATCACCGTCATCACAGATCCTACATTTAGGGTCCTCTTATGTTATTCCCATTGTATGTAGGTGCTTTTTGAAATTCCCATGGCCTGTCAGCAATCCAACCATGAGTCTAATCTCTTTCCTGTTCAGGCCCAGGATTGCAGAGCTTCTTTTAAAACATGGCTTTGACATCATTAGCTTGCGATGTTTTTGTTGATGGACTGGTCCAATATTCTACGTGCTGTCTTCTGAGCCACTTATGTAGCTCCAATTTGATCATTGCCTTGGTGATTGTCAGGACAGGTTCCGGTCCAATAAATGGAGTCTCTGCCCCCATCCTGGCTAATCTGTCGGCATGTTCGTTGCCACTGATCCCCGAGTGGCCAGGGACCCACAAAAGGTTTACTCTCTTGCTTTCCTCTAGCTCCACCAGAACCCTGTGACATTCTGCAACAATTTTAGACCTTGTTGTAGGAGCTGCCAGTGATCTCAGGGCTGCATGGCTGTCTGAATAGATATAGATGATACGATCTATATAGCACCTACGCAAATTCTCCTCCACATACGCCCTGATGGCAGTTATTTCGGCCTGGAATACTGAGGCCAGTTTCCCTCGAGAGATGACACCCTTCAATCTTGTCTGCACCCCTTATCCTCCGGCCCCAACGCCTAGTCTGATTTCGAGCCGTCAGTGAACCAGACAATGTCCCCCGTATGGTGTCGAACTATTTTCTCCCACTGCTCCCTACTTCCAATTGTTATATTGAAAGGCTTGTTGAAGCAGTATGGGGTTATAATATAGTCGTCTGGCATTTTCCCAACCTTTCCTATATTTACCTCACTCACTATTTTAGTGTGTGAAGCTGGATATCCCAAACAGTTTCAGTTGTTGCCAGTTTTTAGTCTGTATGCACCAGCCGCTGCGTCCATCTTGACCCAAAGGTGTAATGGTGGCATATCCAGCATGGTTTCCGCTTCTTATGGCTAAGCAGGCTAATCTCTGCACTTTACCAAGCTCCTTAGCAGCAACCTGCTGTTCTACCTTCTTCCACCACACCACCGCCCCATAGGTGATCCTGGGTCTAATCACCGTGGTGTATATCCAGTGCATACCCTTGGGGCTCAGGTCTCAATTTTTGCGACAAGCACTCCTGGTACTTACAAGAGTGCCTTTTGCCTTGGAGCAAATATTCATAATGTGACGGGTCCATTTCAGTTTGTCATCTAGGGTAACCCCTAGATATTTCACTGTCCCCTTCACAGGTAGCGCTTTATTGAAAAGCTTTAGATTCCTACTTGAATGTTGGATATGTTTCTTTTTGAATGGTACAAGGACTATCCGCCAGATCCTGTTTTCTGCACCAGTCTTTCACAATGTCCAATTCACCTTGTGCCATATTCTTGACTGTGTCAGCAAATTTGCCAAGTATTACTATGACAAGATCATCTGCGTATCCTTGGCAAAGTACTGCCTAGAGTTTAAATCGCCAATGAGATCATTCACCACTAGACTCCACAATAAAGGGAAAGAACTCCTTCTTGCGGGCAACCCCTAGTGGTGTTGATTACCATTTTTTCATCCATCATGGTAGCCTCTACCTTTCTTCCACTGAGCATGGCCCTAGTCCACCTACGTATAATGGTCCCTAAGTCATGCACCTCTGCTGCCCTAACCATGGAATCGAAGGTCGTGTTGCTCAAGTTAGAGAAGTGGAGATTTAGAGAAGTGGAGGAGGAAATAATATTACAAAATGAAACATATGTAGTGTGACTATCACGTTTACTCCGCTTCAATAGTGTCAGCTTTACATATAACAAAATGATGTGCATAAAAGGTTTTAAAAATTAATTTACTTTACATTGCTTGTAGAAAAATCGTATCGTTCGTTTCCATTGCAGTTGTGAAGCGCGGTACAAAAATTTTCAAAACAAAGAGACCTTCGACACCATCTACACGTCAGAAACCATGCACTTTGACATAATGAACATAACTCCCCACCAGCGTGAAAACAGTATTTCACAGCATGTAAGACATTGGACTCGATGCGGGAGGATGGTGGCTCAAATTCACCTCCGGCCATCCAGATTCAGTTTTTCCGTGATTTCCCTAAATCACTCCAGGGAAATGCCGGGATGGTTCGTTTCAAAGGGCACGGCCGATTTCATCCCACCTCCTTACAATTCCGAGCGTAAGCTCCGTCTCTAATGACCACGCTGTCAACCGGACGTTAAACCCTAAACTTCATTCATTCATTCACAGGATGTTCAGTGTTCTGGCCGGTAACTGGTGTAGCCGCTTCGATACCAAGCGTTCCGTAACACTGACCTAAACACTGGTGCACATAACCGCCTGTGAATAAGCGACTGCATTTGCAGCATGGTGTCACGTTGACCGAGACTCATACTGACACGCAGAAGTCGCACGCAGTTGGTAAACCTCCGGACAAAACCACTGCACACGGAAGTCATATATATCTAGTGGCTGACAGTATCTTGTGCCACCGGGTGGTATTGTCAATGTGGAAACTGCGGTGTCTTCAACTACGTATCCTTCGTCCACTGACAAACCTTTATGACCAGAAAGCGAATCCACTATTAAAAATGATCTGTTATCACCTCGGATGCTTTTATTAAACACCTCTGCTCGCCACTGTTGGAAGTGTTCCTTGTTCACTTTTCCAGAAGATGAGGCGACTACGACAGTATTGTCCGCGTAAAACAAATTTTGTATGACTCACGGCCCAAAACGATCCGGTCAGCTCTTTTAAAACATTGAGCAGAACTGAATCAAAATGCCCGTTTGGAGATACTGTTGTGATTATTGTGTAGCTGACAGTACTAGAAGTTCGGGCATTAATCGGCCGCAGTGAAGCGGGCTGAGTGAGGAACAACCCGATCGCGCGAATGTTACAAAGCTGTTCTTTGAGGAGGCCGTAACTACGTAGTATCCGACTAATAGCCCAAATTTTCACGTGAAAATTTTCTTGCTGATGTATTTTTTTCTCAAGACAATATGATGTCGAGTTTATGATGTTCTCTTGTTCGAAAATAAAACTTGTATTACTAATCTGTAGAGCTGTTTCAGCTGTCCACACATCCCTCGCGTCCTGAGCAGATCCTTTCTCGAAAGATAGGCCGACGAGGACGAAACACTCACATGCAGGGTGAGCGTAGGAATTTGGTGTTTACAGGCCGGCCATTAAGTTTTCCACGGAAAGGTCTCAAAGCAGTACCGAAGAGAAGCCCTCTGCGCCATCCCGTGGTGTCAGTGATGCGTAGTGGGGGTGGCGTGAGGCACTTTATCGACAGGCAGGCAACTACCTGGCCAGGTTGGGGTGGCCAGCGTTGCTGGAGAAGACAATATATGTTTCAAATGTTTGTATAGTTTATGGGACATAACTACGGGATCATCAGTCCCTAAACTTACAAACTACTTATGAACTACTTACGAACTAGACGGCACAAATATCCGTGCCCGAGGGGGGATTCGAACCCCCGACCGTAGTGGCCGTGCAGACCGTGACTGGAGCGCCTCAGTCCCCTCGGCCACCGCGGCCGGCGAGAGAAGACAATACTCTACCGTGAAAGCGACTGGTGTCGATCGGGAAAGTCTGAGGTTCTTTTTTTTTTTTTTTTTTTAATTTTTTTTTTTTTTTTTTTTTTTTTTTTTTTTTTTTTTTTTTTTAGGTGAGTTGTGACTGTCGGTCACACGTTTAATGGTAAGGGACGACTTTCCACTATCCCTGCAGCCGAAACTGTCTGCAGAGGGTAGCTTGGCTTAGGATGTAATAAATGGCAGGATGGTGCACGTGCAGTTCCCTACGTGGAGAGACTGTCTCGCTAAGCTTGTGTCCGCCGCCCACTTTAATAAAAATCAACGCCAAGATGATGGAGAGAGATAACTTCGTAGATGTTTCGGGGAAAAGTCTGGGCTACTTGACTTTGCTGTCAGGGGCAGAGTCCACGGTGTAGACTGCAGCTCGGTCTGCGATTGGCTGTGTGTTTTGCTGTATGACAGGTCAGACGGTCCACCATCCGGCTGAGTGGTGTCATTCGACAACCAATTAAAAGGTTTGGTGAGTTTGACTAACAGATGTTAAGTAGAGTTGGCTACGGTTTCATGGTTTCGAAACTAGGTTTCCATACACACAGCAGTTTCAGTGTTTCAAAACCGGCATCTTTCACGGTTTCGAAACCATGCGGTTTCATTCCGTTCTGTTTCGGATCACATTCGCGGTCTATTGTCGATACACTGAAACCGTTTCTTCCTGGCGGTTTCACGGTATCGTGTCGGTTTCACGGTTTCATGTTGGTTTCACGATTTCATGTCGGTTTTACAACACCGGTGTTTCAAACCACTAATATAGAAACGCGGAACAGACTCATGGTATCGAAATGTGGTGTTTCATTTACTGAAGCTCCACACAGATACACTATAACTTGCTAGTATATAAACCATTTAGAGAGTGTCAAATGGTAGTTGACACTCTTGAATCTGCAGCTTATGATTACTGATATGAAGATTCGTTTGCAAGAGACTGCTGTATTCCGAAATGACATAATGTCCGCTTTATAAATGTAAAAGAACAATAAAACGACGTTCACTATTTGCGATGAAAAATCAGTTAAATTCTAGGTTTATCTACCATATTAAAGACACACGAGTGAAACTACATTCTTTAAAATAAGACACAACGCGAAGCCTGAAATGACATTTCTTATTCTAACAAGGGTAGATCGCATATTTAATCTCGTGTTAAAGAGTTAGTTTCTTACGAGCGAAAACGAAGTTACCTACAGTCGTTATAATTTTTCGACACTCATGTTAAAAGAATTGTGGCGGTGGTGTAACGGTCAAGACGTACAAGTGGTGAACTTGCCTCTTACTTTATTATTTTTGTAATTCTATAACGTTACTTGTGATTATTTAGTGTGCCCTTTATTTATTCCCTATAATTTATTTAATATGTATAGAAGATAGCATTTATGATTCATCACTGTAATATGCTTACCGTATTGCAGTTTGTGAGTTCCTAACGGGGTGAACTTATACGTACCATATCGGCGGCCTCGTGTGACTATGTTGGCAACATCAACAACACGGGAGAAAATCTTTATCAACATGTTCCGTACAGACCAAGAAGTAAATATATACTCTATGGTTGACAGGTTCTTGTATGTACCCTTGTCCACATAGTAAAAATATTGCCCTCCTAGAACGAAGATTTCATGACAAAACATACATTGCTTCACGGTTTCATGGTTTCGAAACAGTGTTACGAAATCACCGATGGTACGGTTTCATTCGTTTCGAAACCGTCAGATGTTTCAGTTTTCCCATCTCTAGTGTTAAGATAGCCGATAGTCGGTGTCTACAGCTTGGGGGTGTGGAGAGGAGATTCCTGCGGGAGATACGGCCGAGTACGGTTCAATTTGGGTTCTTAAACACCGCAGTTGGTGGTACACGTTGTGGAGACAGCGGCAAATGCTGCAATGCCCGGACTTGCATTTTTGAGTTCTGGGTTTCCTTGTGGCAACCACACTCATACTTAAGATCTTGGTGGCTAAGCCGTCTGGGGGCACACAGAGTAAATATCGTTGTGTACGACGAAGTTGTATGATTTAATGGATGGGATCCACAGCCTCCTTCTCCAATCTGCCAACACTGATGCTGGTGCAGCTGCGAGATCAACGTTGCTGTTGGTGATAAACCATCAGATGCGCTACCTCACTGCCTTATTGGATATTAATTGACTGTTTTTGCCTTTTATCTTATCCTGTCAGAGTAATATTATATTTATGACTGAGTCCGTTTCTTATTCAATTTTTTTTTTGAATGGTAGGATCTCCGAAAATATAGTCAGTCATTCGTTTAATTTCGTATAATATTCTGTCTTTTCATTCTTGTAAATTTATACGACAGCTTATTTCATATTTTCATGTTATTATATTGTGACACTTGGCCAAGTAATATTGTAAATGGTTAGGTTATACCTTTGAATTGTAAAATGTAATCGTGAATGTATTTCAGTCATTTAATACTAACATTTAACAAACCCAGTCACTATTTTGGAGGCAAATATAAATGTTTGCTTATAATATTAAAGGGGAGAAAACAAATTCCTGTGATAGAAATAGGGCAAATAGAGTAACTAATCGCGTATTGATCCTGGTTTGGTGTATGTCACTGGTCAGATAGATGAAGATTAACTTTTCTGTGTTTAGGAAAACAGTGGTGACCTAATTTTTCAAAACGATTAATCAGATAATTTATATATAAAACTTTAATTCTTATGCATATTTAAGTGCAAGATTAAAGAAATCATAACGTGTTTCTTTGTTCTGTTATAATTCGTATATCAATAGAGATAGCCTGCAGCCATACAGTAACGACAAAAAATCAAGACATGTTACACATGATTCGTAAAATCACCTAACGTGATTTCTGGTGTGATTTGTTGAACACAGGCACCTTACAATTTCCCGTCGATCTCCAATGATGGAATTGTGAGTCACAATATAAATTTACAGCTTTGATTCATTTATTCAAATGTGTTAAGTCATTGTTCTACCCTCATGAATCGCAGACATTGCCGAGGTGGGGTGGCTTGTGTGCCTCAACGACACAGATAGCCGTACCGTAGGTGCAACCACAGGGAAGGGGTATCTGTGGAGAGGCCAGACAAACATATCGTTCCTGAGGACGGCAGCAGCTTTTTCAGTAGTTACTGGAGCAACAGTCTCGATGATTGACTGAGCTGGCCTTGTAACATCAGCTAAAATAGCGTTGCCACACAGTTACTGCGAACGGCTGAAAGCAAGGGGAAACTACAGTCATTAATTTTCGCGAAGACACGCAATTCTACGGTATGAATATATGATGATGGCATCCTCTCGGGTAAAATATTACGGAGGTAAAATAGCCCCCCTTTCAGATTTCTGGACGGGGACTACTCAGGAGGATGTCGTTATCAAGAAGAACAAAGCAGGCATTCTACGGATCGGAGCGTGGAATGTTCTAACCCTTAATCGGGTAGGTCAGTTAGAAAATTTGGAAAGAGAAATGGATAGGTTAAAGTTAGATGTGGTGGGGATTAGTGAAGTCGGTGGTAGGATGAACAGAATTTTTCGTCGGGTGAGTACAGGGCTATAAATACAAAATCAGTAGGTGGTAACGGAGGAGTAGGTCTGATAATGAATAAGAAAATACGAATGTGGGTAAGTTGTTAAGAAGAGCGTAATGAATTATTGTAGCAAAGATAGACACGAAGTCAACACCAAACACAGTAATACAAATTTATGTCCCAACTACCTATGCCGATGATAAGGAGATCGAAGACATTTATAAGGAGATCGTTATGTCCCAACTACCTACGACGATAATAAGGAGATCGAAGACATTTATAAGGAGACCGTTAAAGGAGAAGAAAACTTAATTTTGATGGGGGACTGGAACTCAAATGTTCAAATGTTTGTAGAGTTTATGGGACTTAACTATGGACTCATCAGTCCCTAAACTTACGAACTACTTATGAACCAGCTTATACTAAAGACGGAATGCCCGAGGGGAATGTAGTAGATGAATATGGACTTGGGAAAAGAAGATCGCCTGGTTGAATTTTGTGCAGAGCACAATCTAATCATCACAAACACTTGGTGTAATCATCACGAAAGAAGGTTATATACATGGAAGAGACCAGTAGACAATGTGAGGTACCAGATTGAGTCTATAATGGTAAGGCATAGATTTAGAACTCAAGTTTTAAACTGTAGGACATATCCAGGGGCAGATATAGACTGTGACAATAACTTATTGGTGACGAACTGTAGATTAAAACTTAAGAGACTGCAAAACCCAGAGTGATTGAGAGTTTTAGAAGGAGCATCAGGCAAGGATTATCTGAAACGATGGAAAGTAGTACAGGTAGAGAAGAATGGGGAGCTCTGAGAGATAGATTAGTGAATGCTGCAGAGAATCATACAGGCAGAAGGATAAGGCTAATAGAAATCCTTGGATAACACAGGTGATACTGAACTTCATTGATGAAAGGAGAAAATATAAAAACGCATCAAGTGAAGCAGGCAAAAGGGAGTACAGACGTCTGAAAAATGAGGTTAACATGAAGTTCAGACTGGCTAAGCAGGTTGGCTTGAGGAGAAAGGCAAGACAGTAGAAGAATTATATCTATTGGAAAGATAGATACCGCCTACAGGAAAAGAAAAGAGACATTTGGAGACAAGAAAGTCAGCGGTAGGAATATGAAGAACTCAGATCGAAAACCAGTACTAAGCAAAGAAGGGAAAGTGGAAAGATGGAAGGAATGTATAGAAGGCCTGTAGAAAGGAAATAAATTTGGAGGCAGTATCTAGAAATGGAAGACGAAATAGAGGAAAATGAGATAGGAGATACTATACTGGGAGTAGAATTTGACAGAGCACTCTACGATTTTTACCCCACACACTTTCTTCTAATGTTAAGTCGACGATTCCTTGATGTTTTAGAATGTGTCCCACCAACGTATTCGTTCTCTTAGTCAGGACATGCCAGAAACTCCTTTTCTACCCAATTCTGTTAAGCACCTCCTCATTAGTTGCATGATCTACCAGTATAATGTTTATCATTCGTCCTTAGCACCACATTTCGAAAGGTTCTATCATCATTTTGTCTGAATTCCTTATTGTCAATGTTTTACTCCTATACAATACTACACTCCAGACAAAAGTTTTCAGAAAGGATTTCCTAACATTTAAACTAATATTATTTTTCAAAAAAATTCGCTTCTTCAGAAACGCTTTTCTTCCCATAGCCATTCTGCATTTTGTATCTTCTTTACTTCGGTCATCAGAAGTTGTCTTGCTACCCAAAACTCATGTACTACTTTTATCATGTCATTACCTAATATGCGGTCCGCGGTGACCGAGGGGACTGAGGGGCTCCAGTCATAGTCTGCACGGCCACTACGGTTGGGGGTTCGAATCCCCCCTCGGGCATGGATATTTGTGCCGTCCTTAGTCTTAGCCAGTTCATAAGTAGTTTGTAAGTTTAGGGACTGATGACCCCGTAGTTAAGTCCCATACACTATACAAACATTTGAACATTACCTAATATGGAATGAAGATTAACAAGACCCCCCGTGGTACACAAAACAGGTCAGATCACTGTTGCAGAAACAAAGAAAAACGCATGCAAAATTTAAAAAGACACAGAATCCGCAAGACTGGCAATCTTTTACTGAAACACGCAACCTAGCGCGGACTTCAATTAGAGAATCTTACAGTAGTTACCACAACGAAACCCTGTCTCGTAATCTTGCAGAAAATCCAAAGAAATTCTGGTCATAAATGAAGTACATTAGCGGCAAACACCAACAATATCTTCACTACGCAATAGAAATGGTAATACTACCGATGACAGTACTGCTAACGCAGAATTACTAAATACAGCTTTCCGAAATTCGTTCACAAAAGAAGACGAAGTGAACACTCCAGTATTCAATCCAAGAACAGCCGCCAGCATGCGAAACTTAGAAGTAGATGTTCCTGGAGTAGGAAAACAACTTAAGTCACTAAACCAAAACAAATCTTCCGGGCCAGATTGTATACCAACTAGATTCCTTTCAGAGTATGCAGATGCTATAACTCCGTATTTAGCTATAATTTCCAACCGATCACTCAGCGAAAGATCCTTACCCAAAGACTGGAAAGTTGCCCAAGTTAGTCCAATATTCAAGAAAGACAACAGGAGTGATCCCCGAAATTACAGGCCTATCTCATTGACGTCGATTTGCAGTAGGATTTTGGAACATATACTTTGCTCGAATATTATGTACTACCTCGAAGAGAACGACCTATTAACCAATAGTCAGCACGGATTCAGAAAGTATCGCTCTTGCGAAACACAGCTTTCCCTTTATTCACATGAAGTGTTAAGTGCCATCGACAAGGGATCTCAAATCGATTCCATATTTCTGGATTCCCGGAAGGCTTTTTATACTGTACCCCACAAGCGGCTTCTAATGAAATTGCGTGCTTATGGAATATCTTCCCAATTGTGCGACTGGATTCACGATTTCCTATCAGAAAGGACACAGTTCGTTGTGATTGACGGTAAGTCATCGAGTAAAACAGAAGTGATATCTGGCATTCCACAGGGAAGCGTTGTAGGTCCCCTACTCTTCCTCGTGTTTATAAACGATTTAGGACACAATCTGAATAGCTCCCTTAGACTGTTCGGGGATGATGCTGTCGTTTATCGGTTAGTGAAGTCAACAGTGGATCAAAAGCAACTGCAAAGCGATTTAGACAAAATTTCTATATGGTTCGAAAATTGGCAGTTGACACTAAATAAAGAAACATGTGAAGTAATACACATGACCACTAAAAGAAATCCGCTGAACTTCAATTACGCAATAAATCAGTCAACCCTTAAATTCTACCAAATACCTAGGAGTTACAGTTACGAAAAACTTTGACTGGAGAGAACACACAGAAAATATTGTGGAGAAGGCGAACCAAAGGTTACGTTTCATTGGCAGAACGCTTCGAAGATGCACCAGCTCCGCCAAAGAGACTGCCTACATCACACTTGTGCGTCCTCTCCTGGAGTACTGTTGCCCATTATGGGACCCTCACGAGGTGGGACTGACGGAAGACATTAAGAAGGTTCAGAGAAGGGCAGCTCGTTTTGTTTTATCACGTTACGGGTGGGACAGCGTCACGGAAATGTTGCACGAATTGGGGTGGAAATCATTAAAAGAAAGACGTTATTCATTGCGGCGTGATCTGTTTGCGAAGTTTCAATCACCGACTTTTACGTCTGAATGTTTTAATAGCACCCACCTACTTAGGGAGACATGACCATCCCAATAAAATAAGAGAAATCGTATCTAAAACGGAACGATTTAGGTGTTCTTTCTTCCCGCGCGCTATTAGAGAATGGAACGGTAGAGAAAAGTTATGAAAGTGGTTAATGAACTCTCTGGCAGGCTCTTAAATGTGATTTGCAGAGTATCTATGTAGATGTAGATGTAGCATGATAATTGGAGGAAGGAACACAAAACGTCGTTTGAAAATAGGGGGAGAAGAAATGGAGCAAGTGCGTAGCTTCAAATACTTGGGAAGTGTGATAATGGATGATATGTACTGCACTTCAGAAATTAGGAAAATAATTGCCATGCAAAAGGATTCAAAAGGAACCAGAGATTACTTTGCGGACCATTAAAGAGAGATCTGAGGAAAAGACTTGCCAAGTGTTATACCTGGAGTGTTGTGCTGTATGGTGCGGAGACCTGGAAGTTGAGGAAGGAAGATAAAAGAAAATTGGAGGCACTAGAGATATGGATATGGAGGAGAATGGAACAAGTGAAATGGAAAGATCGAATAAGGAATAAGGAAGTATTAAGAAGAGTTGGAGAAGAACGAAACATGCTGGAAGTCATTAAGTAAAGAAAACGAAACTGGATTGGACATAGTTTGAGGAGGGACAGTTCACTGAAGGAAGGAATAGAAGGATTGCTGAAAGGAAAAAGAGGAAGAGGAAAGCCAAGATATCAAAATGCTGGACAACACCCAAGGGGATAAATATGAAGAAATGAAAAGATTGGCTTTCGACAGGGAAAAGTGGAAGAGGGTCAACCCATGACAAGAAGAGGATCAACCTATGACAATACCTGCCGCAAGGCAGAATACAATTACTAATGATGACCTAATGTAATTCCTTCAGCATCTCACGACCCTTACTACCCTATTCACGCATATGAAAACATGGTAATAAGCGAAACATTGTTAGAGCAAACGAAAGGCAATTGTTAGGGTCTAACATTAATAGAGTGAATAACAGCTCTAGTTTCAAATGTACATTCTTACATTTAGTGATGCAGGGTATGTCAGAAACTATTCGAGGCAACAATTTGTAGGAACACAAACAAACAATAGTCACTCACAAACGATACGACACTGGAAATCAAACTCTCTGCTCATGGTGAAACGGCGCTGGCGGCGAAGATAACACTGTGTACCGTGCTGTTGCCTAGCAGTGAATAGCTGGCCCATATTACCTGCCATTCTCCTAACAAATTTTGTGCGATAATCATAATCAGTTATTGCGTAATGCCGGTGAAATATAAAACGATATAGAAACGGGAAGTTTACCACTACTATTGTCTGCATTCATATATAATTATTTGTTTTTGAAAACTTTTGAATCTCTGGCTTGATGAGCATATTACCATTTAAAGGAGATGTGTGTAGTTCTTATCCACATACGCCCACCCGGTTAAGATTTTGCATAGTTTCTCTCAACTACCGGAAATGGTCCAAATGGATTACAGTGTAGATCCATAGACAAGGCTGCAATCAATTAGCCGATACACGACACTTTGTTTGTAATGAACTTAATGTCGACGGACGTTTCGTAGCCCTTTACACCCCTTACGTACTTTATTTGGGATTTTCGTTAAAATGAGTCGTGTAATTTTTTGTTTTCAAGAGTTAAATATACCTTAACACCGGCAGATTAAGCGTTCTTAACAGCAGCATCAAGTGCTAGCTTCAACGTTTGTAGTGTTATGCTGCCAGTGCCCGATCAGTGACAGTTAACGATTTAGAAGACCCGGCGTTTCGGCACCGTACTGCAACGTCAGTGATAGTGGAATTAGTCTGTAAATAAAAGAAAATACGGCTGATATAATGGCGTGAGAGCAAACGAGCTGCTAATTAATGGTTCCGCAGCCAGGGCCATTAGCAGCAGGCAAACAGCATACCTAATGGCGGAGCAGTCACTCAAAGCCAAGACGCGGTTCATCGGCCGCTATCATTTCACACGGAATATTTTACGACATCGATACCCCATCAACTCAGCTACTAGTATCATCTACTTATTCAAGCAGCTTATTTATTGAGACTGATTTAAATGATAATGTCTTTCTTGCACAATACTCGACGATCAATTCACTTATTCAAGCAGCTTATTTATTGAGACTGATTTAAATGATAATGTCTTTCTTGCACAGTACTCGACGATCAATTCATTCCATTATGAAACATGGGGAAAAAATCTCGAAGTTTCAGTGACGATACAAGCGGCCGGATCAATCACGTGGACATTAAAATTCATGTGATAATATCACAGTCTAACATACACAGTCACGACACTCCTGGTGATTTTTGCTAAACACTGCGACAACAGCGCCCCAAGCGGACGTCGAGCTACATTTCTGAATACAATATTGGATGAGTGCGGGTAGTATCGTTTATAATGATTTTAACGTACGTTTTACATTAGGGAAAGTGTTTAATGCCATAAAAATAGGTAATAACTTTTAAAAAATCTCCGGATTTGTCTTTCTTAGGTTTCTTAAGATCCCTGACAAGGTACGGAATAGAGATGGGCAATCGGATCCTCAACTGATTCAAAGAGCCAGATCATACTAAGGAGTGAGTGCTGGATAAATCCGAAAAAAAGAGTGGTAGTTCATCCGATTCGAAAAGTCCCACTGGTAACAGCAATGAGCTGCATAAGCACCCCTTACCACATGCTTCAGAAGTTTCCTAAGCTACAAAATAAATGTGGTGTAGACCATGTGCAAGTATAAAACTGCAGAAAATGAGCGCCGAAACACGCGCAGTGCCTCTGCACTGAGAGTCGGCAAGTCACACAAGCAGCATGGTTCAGTGAGCTCGCTGCTCGCTGCTCCGCACGACTCCGGCGATCTGGGCGATTCAACTGAGTCGGTGAGTTAGCTGGTTCACCGGTTCACCTCTCCCCACCACTCTCCAGACTCCGCTCGCTTACGGAGCCGCCCGTGTGGCGCGCTGCTCATTATTCCCACCACTCCTCTGGCGAACCGCACGGTGCCGAACAAAGCGACTCCGCGCATTTCTCTGTTATTTCAACTTCTGTGTTCTGCTAAATCATGCAGCTCGCTTACAGAAACGATCATCTAAAGCAACAGAAACCGTCATATAGGCAAATGCAAAATCTGCAATTTGTAGCAAAAACGCGTTACAGTACAAAATTAAACTATATAAAATTTTCGCAAAAAGATCGTACTCCATTTTCTCGAAGACTTGTAGCTTGCATGAAGGAAGCAAGAGAGACAAAATCTTGTGCAATGTGCATTCTCTGTTGCTTAGATAGATTTTGTAAGCCCATATCACGCAGTTTCGTGACTTGATAGACAAGTATCCCATATCAAGTTATGCGTCTTTTATGCATCTACACTGTTTTGGCACGTTGAAAACAATGACTATATAATCGAATAACAAAGAAAGTAACAATGTGCGTTAATGTTTTCTATCTCTGAAACCATTCAGTTTCGGGAATGTGTCCATTTGAAATTTTTGCTGCTGGCGTCAAATCTTTGACAGTAACAACAAACTTGTTTCCCAAGAGGGAGAGAACACTAGGATGTCAAACGAGATGTGTTTAAAATTACATTTCTGAGTAAAATATCTTGCTATAATATTTCATTACGAATTTAATGTGTTTGGTACAGCGGGATGTGTGTGTTTGCAATTAAAGATAAAATATATTGGGAAGCACTTAAAAATAATATGACTTGCCCAGTATAGAGAATATATAAAAACTTTGCACAAATAACATGTGAAAGAGTTGTAGTTACAGGAATTAAAATATAAAATGCAACGGATATCGTACCAGCAACTGCAAAACTTCGAATATAATAGCCCAGAACGTTACCCCTGTACTACGCCGACCGTAAGAGTATCACCACTGTTATTTACCTAATTATTTCTTTCAGTAAGACTCTCTTCGCACTTCATCAGTTGTTTATGGTTTGTACTCACAAAAGAAAACCTCATTGACGACATAGTCGAAAGTACTCGTCGTCATATTTTCGTATTTGAAGCTATGAATGAAACAATCCACGAACATTCCTCGCTTTGTAAATTTAATGGACATTACTCTTTTGACGCCTTATTTCCTAAATTAAATAAACTTTATTGCTTACTCTGGAGCTATCATTGTTCTACTGTTTATGGGTGCCAGAATTTATAAACAGGTGCTCGGTTCTAGCGGCCATCTTGTAGCGAGAATCTGTCGCGCTCACGTTAGACACCCGGCCGTGTCGCCGAATGTCGCTGCTTGTAGATGCCGTGTCGCATCGCTGAATGTCGAGCGCTGTCACTCGCTATTGTCCCTCACGTAGGACACGGCCTTATTGCGCACAGCTATTCCGCTGCAGCAGTTGCCATGTCCTGCATGGAACTCTCGCGATATGTCACGTTTCATTCAACTTGCTCAAACTCGCAAACTACTCACTGTATAAATATGGAACTAGTATAATTTTATTCTGCAAAATATTGTATTTTTTGAATGAAAGTATAAAAATAATAATTTTTTCTTTTTCCAATTATTTCAACTGCAAAAATATTTAAATTCTGTTATGACATTTTTAATTTTTTATGTAGGCGTAACTAACAAATTTTAATTCTCAAAACTACTAATGACTTTCAATAAAATGATTACTCTTCTTTCTTGTTTCACAATATGGTAAAATCAGATAAAGGTATATTAACAAAAAAGCAATGTGACATCGTTTTACTTTTTTATCAGTTGGTGAGTCGGTGAGCCATGAAAAAGAACTAGTTCATGCCAGTGAGTGACTATTTCTGATCCGATCTATGAAAAGATCGGTTTTGCCCATCTCTAGTACGGAACGGTACATTACACTATGGTTTGTTTACAATTATCTTGTAACCCACAGGCTTCTACTGAATAATATTACTTTCTATTAGAAATAAGAAATGGGTATGAAACACCAGAAGGCCTACCCTTTTAGCGGAAAGACGTCACTCTTCTATTCAGGAACGTTAAGTTTTCTTCCCTACAATCCAGTACATTCCAAAGAACCTTCAAAACAATGGCTTCTTAAGCAAAAGTAATTACACTCAAAATACTATGCGCGTATAAGAAAGACCAATGAGGTGTAAAAATGTTCTAATCATTAGACTCCACACCGAATTGACATGCGTCAAGAAACTGCCAGTCGTAGTAAGAAAAGACGATAATAGAAATATATGTTTCTCTGACGTGTATATTCTACTAACTTTCCGCAGAATAAGCTGCAAATATACACGTGTTGTAAGTATTTGTTCATGAAGAAGTTGTTCTTTACACCACTGAATCAGTTAAATTCGGCTGTTTTTACATTACTTTTCGTATTATGTATGTCACTTGAAATTTTGCTAATGCTTGTAAAGCAAAAATTATATTATTTCCTTAATTACGTACAAGACAAATTATAAACAAACAATACACATTAGGCGGATTGCCGACCACTAGGAGCGCTAGTGTCGATGCAACTGTCAATTGGTCAAAACGTTCACAGCATTTAGTGTCGCGACTGTATATGTTATATTGCGATAATATTTTGCGGATCAAATGCTATTGCAAAGTTTAATGTGATGCAGAACTGCAGAGGACATTACATCAGACGGTTTTCTTCCTAACAGCCCCCTTCCCCGAATGGCATAATTACGACCTTTACAGTTCGCAATACGTCTCGCGATATACTTGTGTCAGTCGAAAAGGTGGCTTATGTATGAATGGCTATGGAGTTTTGGGCGCCAGACAGTTATACCTTTAGCGCCCAAACAAGTATAATAAAATAGTGTGAGCAAATTGAATAACAATAAATAAAAATTATCATTAGGAATAAAAGGAGGAAAACTAGCAATCTTGTGAGCGGCCATACTATAGTAAATAAAAATAAAACATAGAAGTAAAAAACCTGTCATCCTGTAATGCCATGTAAAGTTACCTTTCGCTAAACTCAGACGTTCCACATACTGCGAAATGCCATATTTTGATCTATTAAACAAATATTAATCGAATTAATTGTAGCCATGATGGCTAAGTTTACAAACCCTGACTCTGTGAATCAATGGATAAATACTCGTATTTCTGCTACCAGTCACTTTATTTGTTGGTGTTTAATCTGAGATAGGACAACGCCTTTAGAGCACGTTTTGCTCATCATCAGCAGGCGCTTTTTATACATACATAAGTGTTCATATTACTTATGAATTACTTATTTACAGTCTATTTGTTATTATTGGTGGTTGGGGGTAGTTTTGGGGAAGTTGATGGCCATAAACTAAGATTTAAAGATTTAATGCTGTCTTCTGCTGTGCTGCCTTTAAGTAAGTAAATTATCAGTAAGATAAATACTTCTGTATGTATAAAAAGCGCCTGATGATGAGCAAA
This sequence comes from Locusta migratoria, assembly GCA_026315105.1. NCBI lineage: Eukaryota > Metazoa > Arthropoda > Insecta > Orthoptera > Acrididae > Locusta > Locusta migratoria. The sequence goes on along the minus strand of CM048748.1, from coordinate 284,379,356 downwards.
ACATGCTCGAAACGCGTTGTGCTATGTTAGATGTAACACTACCAAAGAAAATGACTGGTAGCAGCAATACGAATATTTATTTACAAGTATTAATCTAATGAAATTTAACATATTGTTAACTTTTCTCAAATCACTTACACTGTCCTCTTTGAAAGCCTGGAAATGACCTCACAAGCACGTAATTATCGTGGTGTTGTACTTACAATTTTTGTTGCAATGACTAAGCGGATTGTCAAAAGATGTTTGAGTTGATCCACCATGAAGGGATTAGCGCAACACCACCTAGAGAAAAGGCCGCGGCGCTCTCGTGTGACGTCACGCAGAGTAAGTTGCGCGCGCATAGCTGACTGGGTAGCCGCTGGGGCACGGCCCACTATGCCGAAGCAGCGAGCCAGTCAGCTATGCGCGCGCAACCTACTCTGCCTGACGTCACACGAGAGCGTCGCGGCCTTTTATCTAGGTGGTGGTGATTAGCCTGGCCACTGAGGCATTCAGAACAATCCCCATACCGAGGCTCTTCGTTTAAAATGTTACGCCGCCACTTATGGCAGTAACTTCTCTTGGTGCACCGAGAATATACCACCATGTTCACGCTATACACACCTGCATACCCTGCCGTTGCTCATTATCCTATGTAATCGACTAAGAACAAGGAGATCTTTTGGATTCGCACTCAGGCTTGTCTTTGAGATATGCTTGTAGCTGCTTTTCTTGCTTTACGTCGAGGCAGGAGAAGATTTCCTCCTTGACTGCTACATAATCCAAGACTTCTTTTAGATTTCACCAATTAAAAGAAAACAGAACCCCTGAATTTACGTTTCAGTCTATGATTTTTAGCATTTCAGATACGGACCATGAATTAATAGTTGTATACACTGACGACTGCAGAAAGGGGACACCGTCGACTCTTCAGTAGTGGTACCGATCGTGTCACCAGGATTCCCCTTCCCACTACCAATTCAGTTATTCAAGCAGAACTTCATGCAATCCTGAATGCTCTATTATCTACTACTAATTCCTACAATCAATGCAGAACAAACACTCATCTATGACGATAACACAGCTGATTAACGAGCAAATATACCAGGTGCGTCTGAAAAGTTCGGTGAATGGACCCATATTTTACAAACCGCGTTCGCGAGGATGAGGTGCTCGCGCATACACATTAGAGGACATGTCAACAAGTGCCCTCTATGATGCAAAGTAGAGCACTGTATAGTACAAGCAAAATAATCCGCCATTTTGTATTTCACGCTGAAAGCGCGCATTTAAAGATTACGGAACAGTTACATTTTTTAATATGTTTTTAAGGCTATTAAATATACGTTCGTAGCGCAGAAAATAAGACAGCATGTTAAATTTATTTTCTTACATTTGACTATAAGAGGCAAGCAACTAAAAGTTAGTGATTTGATGGATATTTAGAGATATGATACATTCCAAATTAAGACATATGTTGTCATTCTAAATACTTACCAAATACAGTTAAATACAAGTATCATATTTTCTGATTTATAAATTGTATAGCCACATACGTTCACGGTAACTAAGAGTTGCATTCGAAAACAGTTACAGTTACGGAATAATCTTAAATTGTGATACTATAGTTACCGTGTACCCCCTCTCTAATGTCTCGCATTTTTTTTTCTCCAGACATCCTGTTCATGTCTAAGCTCAAGCCTACATACGAGGGTTGTTTTATTAAGTAAGGGTAAATTTTTGTATATAAAAATAGATACAAATACTTTTGCGAAAAAACTTTTATTTTCTGATTCTACACACTTTTATCTATTTTTCTACATAGTTGCCTTGTTTATTTAAGCACTAGTCATACCGTACAGCTAGGTTTTTAATTCCCTCTTCAAAGAATTCGGCCGCCTGCTCCGACAGCCAAGAGTTTACGGCCGCTTTCACTTCATCGTCGTCATTGAAGCGCTGCCCGCTAAGATGGTGTTTCAGGTACCGGAAAAGGTGAAAATGGCTAGGAGAAAGGTCGGGGCTGTATGGTGTATGGTCCAAAACGTCCCAACCAAAAGAATCAATCAAATCCCGAGTCTTTTGACAGGTGTGAGGCCTAGCGTTATCGTGCAGGAGCAAAACTCCTTTTGTCAGCATGCCGCGCCTTTTGTTTTGAATTGCTCTGCGGAGCTTCTTTAGAGTTGCACAGTAGGCATCTGAGTTGATTGTCGTTTCTCGTGGCATAAAATCCACTAGCAAATCACCGCGCCGCTCCCAGAACACAGTTGCCATAATCTTGCGCTTAGACAGCGTCTATCTGGCTTTGACCTTGACGGGTGAGTTTGTGTGTCGCCATTCCATCGATTGTCGCTTGCTTTCGGGAGTGATATGGGATACCCATGTCTCATATCCAGTGACAATTTGACTCAACATGTCATCCCCTTCTTCCTCGTAACGAATCAAAAAGTCGAATGAAGTGGCAAATCCCTTCCCTTTGTGCTCCTCTGTGAGGAGTCTGCGTACCCACCGAGAACACAGTTTCTTAAAGTTTAGGTTTCAAGACACAATTTTGTACAAAACCGATCTTGAAACTTGTGAAAAGTCCAAAGAAAGAGTGGAATTTGTGAATCTTCTGTCCTCACAAATCTTTGTTTCGACTGCAGCCACCAAATCATCAGTGATCACAGAGGGCCGGCTTGAGAGTTCTTCGTCATGGCCGTTTTGACGGCCATTTTTAAACTCTCTAATGCATTGACGCACTTTACCTTCACTCATTGCATTCAAGCCATAAACTTCTGTTAACTGACGATGAATTTCTGCAGCTGATAGGCTTCTCGCGGTCAAAGTACTCATCACTGACCGTATCTCACACGCGGCGGGCGATTCAATAATCGTAAACATTATAAAGTAGCAGAGCGATGCGTACACGTCAGCTACAGAACTGCAACTGGCATCAGTGTGAACGGGAAGGATGCCGGCAAGTGGCGCGGTGGCTTGTTGCGGCGTCCGCGCGAACTACGGGACTATACCGCGTGAACGACCCATACTTAAAAAACAAACCTCGTATTTCCCTGTTGAGAGACACAGTTCTACATCTACTACATCTACATCGATACTCTGCAAATCACATTTAAGTGCCTGGCAGAGGGTTCATTAACCTCCTTCATAACTTTTCTCTACCGTTCCATTCTCTAATAGCGCGCGGGAAGAAAGAACACCTAAATCGTTCCGTTTTCGATCTGATTTCTCTTATTTTATTGGGATGTCATGTCTCCCTAAGTAGGTGGGTGCTAGCAAAATATTTTCACATTCAGAACTAAAAGTCGGTGATTGAAACTTCGCAAACAGATCACGCCGCAATGAATAACGTCTTTCTTTTAATGATTTCCACCCCAATTCGTGCAACATTTCCGTGACGCTTTCCCCCCCGTAACGTGATAAAACAAAACGAGCTGCCCTTCTCTGAACCTTCGCAATATCTTCCGTCAGTCCCACCTGGTGAGGGTCCCACAAGGGGCAACAGTACTCCAAGAGAGGACGCACAAGTGTGATGTAGGCAGTCTCTTTGGTGGAGCTGGTGCATCTTCTAAGCGTTCTGCCAATGAAACGTAACACTGAACTAATATGAAATAACAATTTAAATATCACTAGCTGGGTAAAGCCACATGCACTCATACATCACTTGCAATACAATGAACAGCCCTTACATTAACGCCTAGTCAGCCGCGGTGGCCGAGGGGACTGAGGCGCTCCAGTCACGGTCTGCACGGCCACTACGGTCGGGGGTTTGAATCCCCCCTCGGGCATGGATATTTGTGCCGTCCGTAGTATTAGCTAGTTCATAAGTAGTTTGTAAGTTTAGGGACTGATGACCCCGTAGTTAAGTCCCATAAGCTTAACAAACATTTGAACATTTGAATAACGCCTTAGTTGGTGTAAATAAAATCAAGAAATGTAGTTCACTTTAAAAACACTGTATGTCGTGTTAACAAAATTAAACCATAGCTTACATGTATAGGCCTATATTTTCATTACTAGTTATCTGTGAGCATAACTATTTGTAATAAAAAAAAATAATAAATAAATAAATAAGTAAAAATCTGTCAACGTTGCACGACAGATGATCGATTTTGGCGTCCGTGCTTGGCGTCTGGAATTTAGAGCCCGTTTTACACCGATCTACGTTTGAAGGAAACCGATAAAACGTACAGCAACCATGTCTGCTATTATTTGAGCAGTTCGGAACAACCACTGTGAAACAATAAGATCACAAAATATTCGCCGATTCACTTCGCTACATCACAAAGCATATAACACTGTCGTCGGATTAGGATTCAAAATGGCGGATTGTTCAGCTCGGTATATGTAGTGCTTTAGTGGAAAGCACTGCAGTGAAGCGGGGGTACACGATGCGACACGGCTAACAGGGTCAGTGTGAGAACTCGTGTCATCGCAACACAAATCAAATGTTTGTAAAGTTGTGGGGCCTTAACTGCAGAGGTCATCGATCCCTAAACTTACAAGCTACTTAAACTAACTTGTCCTAAGAACAACACACGAACACCAATTCCCGATGGAGGACTTGAACCTCCGACGTGGAACGGCCGCTCGTACCGTATCAGGGCGCGTTATTGCGCACGGCTATTCCACAGAGGCTGCAACATCGTGCGCAAAATCGAACGCAACATGGAGCAATGCCATAACATCAAGTTTTGTTTCAAATTAGGCAAACCGGCGACGGGAACCCGTGGGATGTTAGTGCAAGTGTGTGGTGTTGAAGCAGTGAGTAAAAAGTATGTGTCTAAATGGTTTAAGCTCTGCAGAGATGGAAATGGCAGTGTCGAGGATGAGCCACGTTTGGGTCGACCGACCAAAGTCAGTCCCAGTGCGACCGATGCTTTCGTATGATCGGCAGACTTTTTTTCTATTTCCCTGCTTTAAATTAGCCCTGAAAGGCATACGCTTCGCAACCGCTGCGGAGATCCAACAACGCTTGACTTCAGTGCTTCGAGAGATTTCACAAGAAATGTTTGCTTACAATTTCGGGCAGCTGTACAACCAAGTGTATTGTAGAAAATGGCTATTACTTTGGAGACCAGTAAACGTATTTTTTTTTTTTTTTTTTTTTTTTTTTTTTTTTTTTTTTTTTTTTGTAACTTACGTTTCCTATATTTCCTAAGACCATTCACCGAACTTTTCAGACACATCTTGTACTTCCTCCAACGGCGGGAAGAGGGGGTGTCGATCCTTTTGGTACCAGGGGATGTGGGGATTCGTGTTAATGGAGAGGATGTTATGGACGGCAAGGCTGCCTGCAGTGATGTCACACACCGTGCTATTGCTCTGCACCGTGTCTTCTCTGTGTTTCGGCAGAGGTCCGTGCAGTTGTCTGAAGAGCAGGGCGTCAGTGACTGCCAGTCAGATGCGACTGCTCGAACCGATCGTGGCGGCCTCCCTGCCGGCAAATCAGGGTTGATGAAGTGACCGTGACACGTCTCCGCATGTTTTACTTCCTCTGACACACTGATTTTTACTTACAAGATACATTCGCAAATTGTCTCACAGATACTAAAATACACTCATGGAAAATGAAAAAGGAACATCATGAATTCGTCGATCCGGTAGAAGGAAATTTTATTGACACGTTCTTGGAGATGAATACAGCACACAAGCACACAAACAGAGCCATATGCAAGTGGCTACAATTACCAGAGCGTTAGAAATGTCGACTCTAGTGCCGTGTATAATCTGCTTTTGCAGCAATGCAGGGTGAAATTCTCCCATGGAGACGATCGTGGAGGATTTCTCATTAAATGTGCTGCACCGTCAAGTCACCTGTCTTGTCTTTTACACTACTTGACCGTTACTGTGAAGCAACTGATACTTGCTAAGGAACAACTGCAGACTGCTGAGGAGTACCAGTTCAGTGGTAGTAAAACGAAACGTAAGAGGATTTGTTATTTACAGCGTAGGCTTTGAACGAACGCTCTATGCAAAGTTATGCAAATAAAATTTTTCTAGGCTTATCTTGTACTTATTGTGCATAGTATCCTTCGAAATTCCGCATCCGCAATTGATATACCGCTCGAAACGCCATTGTCAATGAGGACGCAGTCTTGCTACACCTCTAGCTCGATTGCGCTAAGCGCTGTTTGTAAATTTTCTTTCATCTCGTCTGCAAACTGTAATTTACACGAAAGGGGTCTCTGTCTTTCCAAGCAATAATCCCGACTTGCAGGGTCTGCTGCTTTGCTACATCTCCTCCATTTCTTTCTGTCGTTGACTTATTCTGGCCTTAAGCCAATAACGTGCATGTCCGCCCTGACGTTGTTGGTCCATCTCTTTCCCGGTCTTCCTCGTGGTCTTATTCCTCCTTGATTGATGTGGGGTGCTGTTTTTGCAAACGAGTTGTCCTGCTTTCTCATGACGTAGCCGTACCAGCGGAGACGGGCTTCCCTCAGTTTGTCTGTAATGGGCGCCACACCAAACCTTTGCCGGACTTCTTTACATTATCACATCGGGTCAGCCCCATGGACTAACGAAGCATCTTCATCTCCATGGTATGTAGGATTTCCTCCTGTTGTTTCGTCATAGCGCGACACTCAATCATATAGATTTCTGCTCCGCAGACCACGGTTTTATTAACTTTTCCCTTTAGACGTTGATGCATATTTTTATCACAGAGAACTCCAGTCACCTGTCTCCTACTCTCATCTGAGTATCGAGAGTTGTGTCACAGTCTGAGGTGACAACGAACTCCAAGTACTTAAAATGCATGGTCTTCTGCAGGTCTTCTTCTCCGATGCTTACGGTGCCTTCGGTTTGGAAGCCGCACTCTAAGTATCAGTCCTCTGGAGATTGAGGTGCAGTCCATTTTCAGCCAGTCTGTCCTTCCGCGTTTTAACCTGGTGTTGGAGTTCTGGGCAGGTTTGTTCGACAAGTACCACATCATCGGCATAAAGAAGGGTCCAGGGTTGTGAAGTCTGCATGTCAGCTGTTACCGCATCCATGCAGAGGATGAGTAGTAGTGGTGAAAGTGCAGAACCTTGATGAACATTCACAGTGATGTTGAAGAGCGGAGAGATTCCAGCAGGATTCCGAACAGCACTAGTGGAATTGCGGTACTACAGAAGTTGAACCCAGATTACTTACTCTTCACAGACGCCATGGCAACGAAGAGCTCTCCAGATATAATCGTGTGGGATACGCTCAGAAGCCTTTTCTAGGTCTAGAAATGCTATGTGTACACTCTTCTGTCTCTCTGTGTGGCGTGGATAGCATCGAAGGTACTGCATTCCTTAACAAGTCAAAGGTTTTTAAAGTGTGACTCAGGAGTCAAATAGGGTAATAAGTAGAGCATTCATTTACGTCTCCTTTTCCCTTCCACATTGGAACTGTTATGCTAGTTGTCCGTGCGTGTGGAAGTTGTATTTCGGCGATGATTCGGTTGAAGAGTCAAGCAAGAAATTCTAAAGAAGACTTTCCGAGCATTTTCCAGATTTCCGGTAATAGGTCATCTGGGTAAGTTGCTGTTCCGTTGTTCATATTGCTGATGGCAAGCATTACTTCCTCAGATCTAATTGAGGTAACATGTCCTATGGTAGGAGCAGTACTAGTAATCGGCGTATGTGTTAATTCTTTGTTATGTTATGGAAGTAGTCGTTCCAACGCTGGAGAATAGATTTTTTATAAGTAGCAGTTTTCCGTTGACCCCTTTGATGTGCATGAAGTGTCGAATGTCCTAAGTTGAACGGTGACGGGATTTAGCAAGACGGTAGATATTGTTTCCTTCATAAGATGTGCCAAGCTCGTCATATAGTGTCTGGTAATAATGGTCTTTTGCTGCAGCTACTCCTCTTTTTGCTACTAACCTCAGGTTGCGATATTTCTGGAGATCAGTATCAAGACGTGATTTCCACCAAGTCTTGAGCGCCATCTTTTTCTCTTTGATTGCTTGCTTGACTTCATGTATACACCACCAGGTATGGTTTTTCCCAAGGTTTTGTCGCTGGTTGATGTATTTTTTTCCACAGCATCTTTCCACATATCTTCAACCAACTGATGAGGTTTCAAGGAGACGTTTGCCAAGGCTGTCATCAAGTCGTTTCGCTTGGTATTCATTCGCTACAACTTCATTCGCTCTGGCCTAGTCTTAGGTTTAGGTTTGGGTTGTGTAACGTTCTCACAAATCTCGAGCACAAGCAACCGGTGTCCGGTGTTGACGGGCGACGTTGTCATTCGGAATTACTTTGGTATCCTTTACTAGTCTCATATCTTGTTGACGAACTAGCCAATAATCGATTCGAGTAGCATGACCTCCACTTGTATAAGTAGCCATATGTGTTGGCCTCTTTCTAAAATTTGTAATGGTGACAATGACATCGTGATCTTCTGCAAAATCAATTGCCGACATCCGTGTCCTCCATGGCATCGCATATATCCTCCTTTGTGAGACCCGACATGTTCCTTTAAATCTCCTCCAACAATAATGGATCCATCCTGAGGAATTACTCAATGGAGGGCGACCAGAGTGTTCCAAAATACGTCCTTCCCATCCTCAGTGTATCCAGTTTCAGGTGCTTAGCAAGATACAATGTGTGCAGTGACAGCTGTTTAATCACTCTTCATAGACATAAACCTGTCTGACATCCTGTTAACACTGGTGACATTGTTGCGGTAGCCTTGTTGGACGACTATTGCTACGCCATTTCGTGCTCTATGATAGATGAGTTTATAGCCATCTCCGATTTCTTTTGTCTGTAAACCTTTCCACTTGGTCCCCTTGATACAGACAATGTTCACACGTCTGTTCTTAAGCATTTCTGTTGTCAAAATAAAAAATGTTTGTAAATTTATGGGACTTAACTGGGTTGATTATTAGTCCCTAGGATTACAAACTACTTACAATAAGTTAAACTAACCTAAGAACAACACACACATCCATGCCCTAGGGAAAACTCGAAACTCCGACGGCGAGCAACCGCGCGCTCCGCGCTCGGCTACTCCAGCGCGGCTAAGCATTTCTGCTACGTAGTTCACGATGTCGGCCAGGAAATGTACCAATATTTAGTGTAGTAAATAACACTTATTGTTTTGGTTGGACTAACTTCTTTAACCTACCCTGTCCGTGAGTAGGTAATCCTCGCCTATTTCACTCGCCACTCGGGCGCAATGGCGCGCGTCGCTTTGGGGCGGAGGGGGGGGGGGAGGGGAATGCCCTAGTTTGCTCCGAATTTAGAAGAGACGTATCCATAGATGCGAACAAAAGATACCTCTTCAACTGACGGGTCGCTTCGTCTGTCGCTGAGAACATTTTAAAGCTGCTGCTAGCATATAATTAGACCGCCCCTAACCTGGAAACAGACGCCTTTTCAGCCTGCACTCTGAAGTACAGACGCTGCAACTAAATGGTACTTCGAAAAAGTTAAAATAGAAGAAAGTTCGCCAGTTCTGGAGAACTACCAACAGGAATGAAGGTGCAGATAAGTTGTCTTGATGCAATGATGCAAGATTTGTCAATTGTCTCGCTAAATTTCAGGCCGTTTCTTTCTCATATTTTCTCGCAGGCGATAGTATCGTCGACTAACTATTTATTACTGTGTCAGAAAATATCCTGTTGACACCTCACCACAAACATTTTTTTTAAACGGTCAGCCGACCTATCTTGGAAAATTATATCTTGGTTTCAACATTTTTACAATAACCCTAAGTCTCATTACTGGGAAATAATATCTTGGTTTCAACATTGTTACAGGAACCCCAAGTCTCATCACCTGTAATGACTCTCTTAAGGAGCATCTCGTTTTGATTTGCGCGATGTAGAAACTCTTCACAGATTGTGAAACGATAGTCTCTCTGGTCTTGACTAATGAACTGTTGGACGAAGTCAAAACATAGACGAGACGGGTTGCAGATGATCCAGAAGGACTGAAACATGCAAATGTAAAAAAAAGAATATTCGCAACTGTTTGCTGATAATAAGATAATAAATTGTTTGAAAGAATCTAACGTTAATTTTGGAGTTATTAATCAAACCTTAATAGCTAGTCTCTGTATTAGGTCCTGATCTGTTTCTTACCTTTTGAAATGCAAACTATTTAGAATACAATAAGTCTAAAAGTAATATTAACATAGTCATATGGTACGTAGTTTCATTACATCTTCTCTTCCTCATACGTATAACGGACAGATGTAGAAGCAAACAATTTTACAGCTGTATTACAAACGTAAGTATACAATAGAATATTGCTTTCTGGAGTCAGAATATTCACTGGAGCAACGAACTCAGGTTAATGTACTAAATCACAAGTTGATAAAAACTGTTGAAACGAGATAGAATGGCTGGCCAGTACTTACCTTTGTGCTGTACCGCCGGTAGTGACACAAATGAAGAAACAGAAAAAAAGGGGACAAAAAGGATAAGCTTTCGGAACACAGTTCCTTATCAGGTGGGAGAGAAGGGAAGAAGAAAGGATGGGAACGGAAGGAAAAGGTAATTCACGACCTAGGTCATGAAGGTGGTGTTTCGGGAGTGTGGTCGTCAGAGATACTGACAGTATCTCTGACGTCCACACTCCCGAAAAACCACCTTCATGACCTAGGTCGTGATACTGACAGTATCTCTGACGTCCACACTCCCGAAACACCACCTTCATGGCCTAGGTCGTGAATTACCTTTCGCTTCCGTTCCCATCCTTTCTTCTTCCCTTCTCTCTCACCTGACGAAGGAACTGTGTTCCGAAAACTTGTCCTTTTTGTCCCCCCCTTTTTTTTCTTCATTTGTGTCACTATCGGCGGTACAGCACAAAGGTAAGTACTGGCCAGCCATTCTATCTCGTTTCAACAATATTTATCATCTCTGAGGAGAATTTTCATCATAATCGAATAAATCACAAGTTGCTTCGTCACCAAGATGTACATGTTCTATTACGTTTTTGAATTGTTTTCCATCTATCTTACATCAGAAATTTCTTTAAAAGCACGAAATATTTTGTAATAGAAAATATCATAGGTTAGTTGTCTGTCTAGTTACCTTATTTCTGGTTTCAGAACATCGTATCCTGTTGCCCAAAGTCGAAAATTTTCACTAGGTTTTCACATGCGTTGACCACATCCCAAATTGTCTTTTCTTCTATCTACTGATGAACATATTCATGAACAGAAAAAGAAATGCAAGTGGAGGGAGAAAATTGTATTTCATTTTGCTAAACGAGCACGGCAAACGCTCTGCTAAACACTTTATCCGCATGTTCATTCCATATGGCGTGAAAGTGCGTTTCATTAGTGCTTAATAACAACAACAACAAAAAGTGTGAAATTATTTCTGCGACCCTCTATTTGCCTTGTAAGCGACCAGAATTAACGCCGGCTGCCACCGCACTCGTCACGAAATTGATAACACGCGCGTTCCAAGTGCGGTGTTTCGTTTCAGTGCGCGGGAGTGGATATCCGATGCCGTATTTGCGATGTTAATTCGCAAATGCAGTGTTTCACCGGTGTTTTGAAAATGCTGCAATCGTTTTGCTTCGTTAAGCGGATGAGGCCGATGAGCCCGCCCGTTGTCCTACAGGCCAACAATTACGGATTATGTAGACTCTTCCGAGCGGGCGAGGCTGATTCTGCAGTATCGAAAATGCGGCGCCCACCGCGTATTGCTCTTCGTGTGTACCGACCTGTGCGTGATTTCTGAAACGTTTATCTAAATATTTTAATGAATAGAACACGATGAAAAATGGAAAGTAACGCACACTAATTTTATTAAAAAAATGTTTAATACGTAACGGAAAAAAATCACAAAGGAACAAATATATTTGCCCTACTTTTCCATATGGTAACCAATGTTCTCAAGTAATTTTTCCTCCATCATGGCACTAGTTTCAGTATGATCTGTTCGTAGACATTTCAGTTTCATATCTGTCTGAAAGCATTAGCCGTCCACATATTTCTTATCTCTAGTACTTTGTCTGGGGTCATAGGTGACCAAAAACATCTTTACTATGAATGAAATAATATTTCCTTTCTATGTCAAGTTTTAGAATTTTATGACTTTTTCCTTTCAGCGTTGCAGATCTTTCACAAAATTTTTTAGAGTGACTGATATAATATTTATATCAATAATTAACAAAAAACTATGGTGTAGATCACATATGACCCCGGACAGATTACATGTAACATTAATAGAATATGTAGATTATTAATTATCACTCTCTTCCTTAGGTATTTAATTTTGGTAACACTGAATTCAGCTGTGAAAAGAAATCTAGAAGTAGTGTGGAATTACAACTCAACAAAATCGGTTGTTGATACGCTTGGTGAAATGAGCTCTTACTATACTCTGAAAAAAGGTACAAAACGTTGCCCATTATCAATATTTTATCTTGCCGATGTACCTGCTGTCGATGCCTACAGACTCTTCTGTGTTCAGTGTTCCTGTTGAGAAAATACAGAGACGTCTTTTCTAATGACGTTGGCAAATGACATAGCAAAGCCGCAAGTGGAACATCGATTGAGTTTACCACAAGCAAGGAACAAGGAAATTGTCGGTAGTGTCACACGGTGTGGATTTAATGATCTGATAGACCAGGGCCGCTCACGGTGCATGCACCGGCGCATCGCACAGTGCAGAGTGCAGAAGACGGCTGCGCCGTGTTGACGGCGGTGCAAACCCCCCACTCCTCGGTTTTGCGCTGCTCCTCTCTTTCCTTACGCTTGCGTCGCTCGCGCCGCCTGTCTCGACCTTCTCAAAACTTTTACCCTGTTTTCTTCTTCATTGCCAAATACTTATGTACACTAGGCGGAGAGCTTAGTTTGGTGGAACACGATTACCGGTATAAAAGAGATTTAAATAATAGCAATAATTGTAATAACAATTTATATTTGGTTTCAACACAAATTTATCTCTTCTATGTTCTCTCTCTCTCTTTTTTTTTTTTTTTTTTTTTTTTTTTTTTTTTTTTTTTTTTTTTTAGTTGCAATTATGCTACTAATATCTGGAACAAGAGATCGGCTGACAGCAACTCTGAGAGCATTTTTTAAATTAATATTAGAGATACTTGCACGCAACCTAGTTTTCGTACAAGACAAAACACAAAGAAACCTTTCACATGCACATGTGGAGCCAAACATAGAAATAATCTTCGCTGCTTCTCTGTGTAACTTGGGAAATCTTCATTCGACAAATTCTGGTAGAACTGGAGCAAACCTTTAAGTGTTGTAAAACAAATCCTTTCGGTGAACATCGGTTTGCAAATCAATCTGTTCGAAATGTAAATCTGGAGGCGCACTTTCAATATCCATCGAAAAGGGCTTCACAAAAACATCGAGAATTGGCTGCAGGTTGGTAATTTCCTGAAACAATAACAAACCAACCTCGTTTGTAGATGCAGAATTCTCTTCTGCAAGAGTTTTCAACTTCCTTAATTCTTCCTCTCTAGCATCCCATGTGATGTCACTATACTTTTCTAAATGCAATTTGCTGTAGTGTTTTTCAATAGAAGATTTTCTGACACACGTAATTGTGTACAGCAGATTAGACATTTGGCTTTATCGTCACAAACGAACAAAAAATTAAGAGAGTTCCCATTCCGGTTTAAATTGACTTTCGGGAATTTTTGCTTTTTTTAGCAGGTGGTTCCATTATTGTAGCAATTGTCTTGCGCTTACTTATCCAATGTTGACTAAGCCGTCTGGCAGCGCATCGGCAGCGTACAGCGTCGGCCTCACCCAGTAAGCCGAGTCGTGGCGAAGTATGCCGAGTTGAACCGATGCACTGTGCAAACACTCTCTGCACCTCGCTTTGCCCGCGTGCGGTTTTCCGTGTTTGTGCGGCCCTGTGTAAGACAATGGACATCTATATCAAACACCCTACAATCAGAAGAGAAAGTAAAGCAGATGCTCCAGTGACTCGGATCACAACATACAGTGCAAAAAGAGTAACGAATTTGTTTGCAAGGAAAATTACGAAATATTTACTACATGTAAAATTTGTAGAGACGGCTATGGTACAGATTACGGTTACAGTATTTATTTATTTTATTTTATTTGTTTAAATATGTTTCCTGATATGTCTTTCATCACATTTTCTGTAAATTTTAAGCAATTCTGAAACATTTATGAATGAAACAAACTATGACTTACAGTATTTTCTTAAATTTAGATATGTATTACCAAATTTAATATAATTCTCCTTTGTAAATACCTGTTAAAATGACTATAAAATGTCTCTAAAATAAACAAAATATAAGCAAACAGTATTAAATCACAGTACATTGATTACTGAATGATTTGTATACACAATTAATTATATATTGATTGAGGGTCATGTATGGCTCCAGATAGATTACTAGGGTTAATTGGACCAAACAGATGAATGAAAGACGGTGGAAAGCCCGGAGAGTATGGTGCATTCTGGAGCAGCTCACAGCCACATTTAAATATTTTCTGATAAACAGAAACAGCAACAGGAGAGGATCATTGTCACGAAGAAGACTGGCACCGTCAATATTGATGTTGCGTAGTTTATAACGAAATGCACGAGGTAACGAAAGAAGCATATATTCTCCTGCTTTTATTTTAGTCACTTGCCTTTGTGCTCAGTAGGACCAAATATTGCATTTTACTTTTCCACCTTAAGTGTGTTATGATATGAAAGTACTTTTTAACTGTGAACGAAAACACTGACTATGAAACAAAGAGTATTTTAATGATTCGAAGACGGCTCTAATAGAGCAGAAATGTGTCATCTAATACAAATAAAGTAAATTTATCTGAAATCTCGACTATGAAATTTTATGCCTTTTTATAAGACTAGCTGAAAACCCGGCGTTGCCCGGATATTTATTTATTTCTTCAAGCTTTTAGTTAGTACGTCTTCTCTCCCTTTCTCTCATTCCATATCCTTTTTTCTAATAAGATGTTTTATTTATTGGAAAAAAATTATAAGGAATAACGCTGTCTTGCATAATGTACAAAATTTTAAGTACAGTATCCAAACAAAGAAAGATAGTAATCAAAATACAAATGCTGCGTAACATTCATACAATTTTTTAATTCACAACTTGACTATAAACAATATTTCTTCTAACTTGTCCAGGATCTAATATGAATAATTTCTTTGGTGAGCCCACCCTTGAACAAGTGACATAAAATTGTCCTTGTGAGAAACATGGACATGTCAAATCCAATCCACAGTATTGAATAGACTGCCCTGTGATTTATTAATCGTAATAGAAATATATTTTTTAGGTACATATTCATTTGTATAAGTGTTGTATGTCTGTAAAATCTGTTGCGAACACAATTAGTAGTGAAGAAGTAACAGATTAAAACTTGGTGCGTGGTGGGGCGGTATTTCATGATCGTTACTATTTATGTGCTCATATTTCATGAACTACATGTCAACCTATGATACAATTTCGAAAGTACGTTCAATTTTATGTTTGTATACTGTCTGTAAGGCTTCCTACGACTACAATTTGTAGCGTAGAAATTATAAATTGTAACGTCATACCGAATGCCGTAGTTTTAGTCAATGAACAGCGGAAAAGTAGTTAGCGAAAAAGCAATTTTTTTACGTTTCACCATTTTACTGTGGTTGTCAGCGTAAAAAATTAAATAAACGTTTGTGATTATCTTAAAGTTTGTTGTAAGTCGCTAAGTACTCTCATTCTCATACAGTGTACGAATAAAATCACATCACACGATGTGACTGTTTTTGTTTTTCTTTATAATTTCTATTTTTTATGACGTCACATCGTCTGAACTATATGTCGTATGTTATTCTTAACCATGCAGTAACTGTTGCCTCGCGGTAAGGAATATGTCTACCAAGTTTGGTTGAAATCGAAATCAGTCCAGTTGTTTGGAAGGAAATGTGCGACACTATCGCCTGATGTAGCAGTTTTTCTCGCATCTCATTGTTTACGAGTGTAAAATTTCGTAGAGATTGAAACAAAACTATAGATTTACGCACTTATATACACACAAACAAACAAACAAACACACGAACACTCTATATATAAGTATACGAAAACTCGCTGTCTTCTCACTTGATAAATAGACGGCAGTAGAGCTAAAAGTGGCTTTCTCATAAAGAGGGGATCACTGAATCTGAATAGGAATACTGGAAACAGGAATAGGCAATGAGCCATCAATATAGCATCTGTTTTCCTAACTACAGCGCCGTTTCCTTGGAAACGGCTTCTCGACAGAGCCACAGTATTAGGAGACGCCCTGCATCAGAAATTCAGTCCAATTTGGAAGCATGACACGGCAACGTTAGGTGGCGCCACGGGCTTAGCCGTGCCTCTGCAAACGAGAGGCACATCGCGTCTGCAGTTCTGTAATTCGGGACAGCGCCTGTAAACGAGATATATGCCGAAGGTGCGACAGTCGTGGAGCAGGATGTCACACGCGAGCATTGCAGTAAAAGATGTGGGTATTCTCTATCACCCTGAGGAGAATAACGACAAGAGAGTTACGCATTGAAATGTAGAGGAAAATAATTCAGGCTGTAGCATCGTCGACTTGGTAAGAAATAGGAAGCTTAGGGTTTAACGTCCTAGCGACAGCGTGTTCATTAGAAACGGAGATAATGCTCTGATTTTTGGATGAGAATGGGGAAGGAAATCGGCCGTGCCCTTTGAAAGGAGCCATCCCGACATTTATTTGAAGACATTTAGGGATGCGGAAAACTAAATCTTTCTGGCTAGAGGTGGATTTCAATCACCGTTCTCCAGAATGCGTGTGTAGAGTGTTACCACCGCATAACCTCGCTCGGTCGTCGAATTGGAGTTTCTGAATAAGGAAATTTTAAGGAAAGGACATCGAGAATCAGTCACTCCCCCCTATGTCAACCATGTGTGTGGGCGTATTTTCAAGTGCGCAAGGGAATTTATTTTCGCTATCTGGCTACTGCTCTGTCACAATTAAACACCTTGGTGGGATCTCTTAGAGCACTGAAATAAATCCTTACTGTAAATAAATCTATGAATGGCAACTTCCATTTACAAAATAAATGGTTTAATAATGAATGGGTTCGAATACTACCGATTTAAATTGAATTTTAAGGTAAGGATTTATTTTGAATATCTACATACATGAATTGCATCCAGTTCACCAATTGAGTAGTCGTTACGAATAAATAAATCAATTTCCGCTATTTATAACACTGGAATTTCCTTGCCTAATTGTTCCCTTTACTGAAATGACACAACCTTGGTAACAAACAGAGTGAAAGGTGGCAACACCAGTCTTTGTCATTGTTACCCTCTGGTCAGAGAGGTTGGTTGGGAGTCGGTGATGGAGATTTGGAGGCAGTAGGAGTCTGAAAGAGAAAGTGGACAGGCGGAATCAGGAATTGGTGGAGAGTATTAGACTGAGAGAGTTGTTGTAGTCAGGATTGTTGGTAACTTTGATATTGTTATGTATTTCTTATTGTAAACTAGCTGTAAATCCGGGGTTAACCTACACTCTCATAGTCCACGTCCCCTCCCCCCCCCCCTCACCACCGTCTCAGCATCCATCTCTTTCTCTCCCATCTCTCGGATCGTTTCGACCTTTCCCTCTCTCAGCAACGTTTTCTGCAAGGTACCCTCTGTCATGTACCATTCAAACATTTATGTACTCAGTGATCTTCCTCTTGGTTTAAAGGTCATGTGTGCAAAGGTTCATAAAGATTGGAGCAAAACTACGCATTTTGTAAAATTCCGTGACTTAAATACCCTCCACCATGCACCGAACGAAATGTTATATAGACAGTAACATTCCTCTTGTTTTTAAGGTAGAGTGTGCAAAATTCCATAAATATCGGAACACTATAGATTTCAACGCAATAAAAATACAGTTTCACATTGAAAAATGCATTTGTTATTCTCAAATATTCCAGTTTCAAGAAAAAGAAAAGGAACCATTCTCAAATTATGGCGCGACCAAGGTATTTAGGGATCCATTTTTAAGTTGCAATGTTTAGTAAGTGAGTGTCCTTTCGCTTTTATATAGATAGAGATTAAGAAAACAAAGTGCTTAAATTTGGATGCAAGAGAATTAAGGGAGACATGCATACAAAAATAAATAGTAACATGCAAATCTGTAATGCTAACTTTATTTCATAGAAGGTCATGCCTGATGCGACATTTTAACGGCATCTACAGCGAAACTGTTGTGAGCGGTGTTCTTTCCGTTTCATCATTTTTTTAAATTACTTTTTCTTTCGGGGGCATAGGGTGGGTGTCAGTTACAAAATGTTTCATAACCGTCCGAAATTACATCCAAACTTCGTTGCAGGTCCCTAACTACACCCATTTTCCAACAACTGACGCATAAATATGGGTATTCTCACGCGGTGGCCTCTCATTATTCATGACGTCATCTCTCCTCAACCATGTGTCGTGCTCTACTGTTTTTGGTTCAGGAACCTTCGTGGGCGTACGGTGGACAGTTCACCAAAGTTTCATTGCAATCGAATGAATAGTTTATGAACTCATAGAGGACATACAGACAAACATTCATTTTTATATATATAGATGTGACGGTTTAATAAGTAATAATGAAAATCATAACGTATAATTTTGTTTCACTTCAAGTTACATGATACATTCAATTCTTTTTTTAAACTGAACATTATCAGTAAGCTGTCTTAGGCTGTGAGTTTCAGTAGTAACGGTAGGATAGATACAAGTTTCAACTTATTTATATTTCATTAATGTATTGCAAGTGGCCAAGCTGCTATCTACGAAAAAGGGGAGAGTGAATTTAAATTTATTTATGATTCAAATCCCAAGAAGAGAGGCAGATTGTTGTGTGTCTGTTAAACATTTTCCACATTCTTACTACCCCACCTTGTTATAATCTTACATTTTCGTTACAAAAATCGTAAGCAACTAGTGTATTATGTAGCTACCAATATTTTTTGTCTTTCGTGTAAAACGCCTTTTCATACAAATATTAATTACAATACTTGCTGACAACACAATAATTAGCTTGTTAATAAAATTATATCAGAAGTTGTCGGTACTCACATTAATTATTGCTAAGGTTGCAACCGAATTCATACTTAATTAGTTTTGACATTTAATAAACGAAACTTTGATCTTTACTTTAAATAATTAGTCAATTACACAATTATCGAGACGTTTCTACGCTATAATAAATTGTACAAGTTCCTTTCGTCGGTATCAGCTACTGTTATAGATTGTCTGTCATTCTATGCATGAGCACATTTATACTCAGTATTACTTGGTTTGCATCCTACCTAGCAAATTAACTATTTTGACAACAAAACATTTTGTTTGTTAATGAGGTAAATCTTATCCGCAGCCCGTGACGTTATATATACTACTAAGGGCGTAATAGAAGTCATGTTCAGAATGTGTTACATTAGTAATCTAAACTTTGATCTGTAATTAATTAACGGATACATGATTATCAACTTTAGCGTTTTCACTGTGCTATACCCTTACATGTTATCGGCTGCTATCGCTCACTCTTAGAAGTTGTCAGTTACTCCACCCATGATAACATTTACTTTCGGCATCAAATTTGTGTCAAACATTTGTCAGCAATTAATTTAATTAATAAACTATTTGTCTGACTGATTAACGAATCAGACCTTTAGCTGCCACCGGACTTGTCATTCATTATTTAACCGGACTTGCGTTCTGGATAGCTAAGCGCACTAACTGGGCCATACTCGTTGGAATCAGTCGATGCCAAGCTGATTAACTATATTATTTACTCTTACTCGAATCAGAGACATTCAGATTAATTTTTATATTCACAGTGCTGTACCAGTCCTGGTAGGTAATGTTGCTCAGCACATAAACAACATAAACAAAAGTCCATTCCCATACAGTCACCCAATAGTTGCCAATAATATCTGAAGTTTAATTATTATATTTAAACAAATATGTTTGAAGAGTAACTGACCTCATTGAACTGTAACTAAAAGCAAAAACAAGCGAAAATAAATTCGCATTAGTCAGTGAATTTCAATCAAAGCACCTTCCATTTATTGTGACTAGAAAATGCAGGAGTATGAGCAGATCTCCCCTTCTCGGCGTCTGGGACTACCTGCACGCTAGATTGTGTTCTTCCATCTCCCAAAGTAAGACAATGAATGAAACACGAGTTGCCCAAAACAGCCAATAGCCGATGAAGCTCTTTCCTACCCTTTTCCTTCTAAGGCAGTGGTTCACAGACTGGATTGCGACGCACAAGGGTAAGCGTACCAGTATTACGACCCTAAGGCGATAAATAGTATAACAGAGTGCCGATAAGTGGGTATCTGCAAATTTTGCACTGTCGATCACAGGTACGAAAAATGCATCTTATAAATGTAATTATTTTAAATCGACGTGATTGTTATTACAAAGACTTGCGCTTATCACTACGAAATCAGATGGATTTATGTGGCATGTCACAATAAATTTCAACCAATATTGTAGAATTAAGTAGAATTTATTCATGATATGTAATGTGAATCGCTTTGACTATTTGTTCTAGGCATCCTCCTTCTTGCGCCTGTAGCTTCTTCCTGTCTTCATATCTGTATACCAAACTTACTCCTTCGCCTCCCTCTTTTAGCTTCTACATTTTCCTCCATTATCCTCTGCAGCAGAAGTTACTGCGTAATATGTGTCCCATCCAAAATGTTTTCTTCTTCTGTATCATCCTTTCCTCTTTTACCCTGCTCTACGCCACACTTATTATTATGTCGGTCCATTTCACTTTCAACATTTTCTCTATAGTCACATTTCTAAATTTTCTAAATATTTTTGTTGTCTCTGTCTTACTTACACATTTCAGAACCATAGGACACCTTCCTCGAGGTGCTCATGCCTATTAGTATATCTTTCACTACCCCAAATGCTTTCTATCCCATGTGTATTCTGTGACTCAGTACTTCTGCACTTTCACCCGATATTACTTTTCGCCCCATAAGGGAAAGCAGAAAATCCTACCACTTCTTTATTTAAACTGATAATTTTTATTGACTAATGCTTTATGATTTAATAATTTAACATTAGGACCAATTAAACTCTTTTGTTATTCTAGGAGTAGGCCCACAACTTAAAACTAGCTCTTGCATTGGCAGTTACTTTCCTAGAATTTCTAATGAATTATTGTGAGTAACAAATCCGTTTGTGGCGTACAACCGTAAATCGCCGGTGTTATTGGCATCCGAGGAAGAATTATCACATCATTCATTTATGAACTCTTTCAATAAAGACTCAAGTATAATCTCATTTTAAATCGGATAGGGAGAGTATCGAAAGAAAGCAAATATGGCTTTGAAGGAAGTAATGGGTTTCATAAAACTTACCCACGCAATCACACATTTCCTACACATTTTAAAAATAAGAAAAGAACGTACTATATAGAAAACTATTTACCCCTATAATCAAAAACTTCAGTCTAGATGTAGGAAGTAAGGTATTTATCGACACCAAGCGTTATCAGTCTTTCAAATTTTACTGACCTTCCCATTCATTTGGTATGAAATAAATTTCTCATTGGCCAAAATAGTTGCATTTTGGACATCTACATATTACATACTGCATCGCGAAGATTCTTCTAGAAATAATGTGGGTCGCCATACAAAAATGTGGGAACCACTGACCTACACGGCAGCACATATATTCCATGTAATCACACGCAGATCGAGAGTAAACCGACGGTATCCTTAAGGGTTTTAATTGTTCTACGAAGATTGCTAACTGAGTGGTACGATTTGACCGACCGGCCTAAACTGTGGAATGGATCCTTCCAATGGTAATCAATTTTATGACACTGAGCTTGTGATCATAAATTAATTGCGGGATTGATTACTTCACAAAATAGAAACACCCTTTTATTTGTGTAAAGTTGAACACACATTTTCATTATTATTACGTTCGTTTTTAGAGATACAGCATTACATGCATCTTCCACTGGCCGGAGCTCAACAACGACTAACTCATCGTTAATTAGCAAACTCTGATGTTACAATTGTCAGCCAAAGAGGGTACGTGTAAATATACATATTCATAAACTTGAATTTACATTTTTGGTACTCATAATATTTAAATAAATGAAGTTTAAAAATTTAATTCGATTAGTTATAAAATGTTCTCCCTTTTCTGAATAATTTTGTAAATGTCAATATTGCCGACAGGGCGTCCATTCGGGGCATTACTGCATACGTTTAGCTACTTATCCTGCGGTCAGTGCCGAAAGACGCGAATGGACATCAACAGCCAACGTTTCACACACGCGGCTGTAGAAAATCCGCTCAACGATAGTTTACAGCGGTAGCTTTTGTTCTCCAGTTCCCAGAAATTCTCTCGGAAATAGCTACATTTAACCGAATTCAGGGTATTTACAATTACAACCCTGTAATCCGCGCTTACATCGTAGAGGAACATAAAAAAATAAAGGAATATTTACTTTATAATATAGACAGGCTTACAGATGACGTCAACCAACTCTACACAAAAAGAACTTTAATTATTTTTGCATCATCCCCACGCTCTGCTCGGCCGGGAGAAAAGTATTGAAAGGTGCAAAATAATGCGACCTGACAACACTCTCCCCTTTTCATCTAAATTATGTGCCGGTGCGATGCGACCCTCATAATGGTAGCTCATGCAGCACAAAATTGTAAGCATGACCAATGTTCTTAACCTATGCTATGAGACCAACACAAAACGCAAGACTACGAATACAAAGCAGTATCGGTGTCTTTTACATATACACTCACCCGTTCTCACATGGTAACTACAGCAGTAATTCAATCATTAACACATCCAGTTCATGGTCAATTTGGAACTAGCTGAATACTCGGCTGTTGCCTGGATATTTATTCATTCTACACTCTCATAGTCCAACTCCCCTTCACTCCTCTCTCTGCAATCATCTCTTTCTCTCCCATCTCTCTGTTTTTTCCTCCTTTCCCTCTCTCGGCATTTTTACAAGTACCCTCTGTCATGTACCATACAAAGATTTATGTACCCAGTGACATTCCTCTTGGTTGAAAGGTCATGTGTACAAACGTTCATCAAGATCGAAGATAAACTATGCATTTTGTCAATGTTTATAAGTTAAGTACCCTCTACCATGCACCGAACGAAATTTTATACAGACAGTGACATTCCTCTTGTTTTTAAGGTCAGGTGTGCCAAACTTCACAAATATCGGATTTTATGCAATAGAAACACAGGGTCACATTGGGAAACGCACTTTGTTGTTCTTAAATTTTCCAGTTTTATTTAATACAAACCTAGTTCTGAGAAAAAAAAAAACCGATCTGTGAAATGGGTCGAGCCGTTCTCAAATTATGGCACGAGCAAGGTATTTAGGGATCCATTTTGATGTTGCAAGGTACCCTCCCCCATGCACCGTATGAAACTTTAGGCAGACGGTGACCTTTCTCTTGTTTTGAACGTCAATTTTGCGAAATTTCGTGAAGACCGGAATGAAACTGTAGATTTTATCAATCTGTAGGAAAAGTCTCCTACTAGCGCAAAATGATTTCTTACCTGACGTCTTCTACCTATAAACTACATACCAGGAAAATTGGATTTCATATATATGTATGCAGATATTTCTTGAATTATGTGTCCTACCAAAAAAAAAAAAATAAAAAAATAAAAATAAAAATAAATAAATAAATAAATAAAATAAAATTAAAAATTACCAGGCCCGTAGAGTGTAATATGAGGAAGCTGCCTGCGAAATGTGATGTAAATGGAGTTGGTAGTAAAGACATAGTAAATTACAAACTCATCTTTATTAGGGCGAATTTTCATTCATAACATTCTTTGACGTCATAGCACCTAAACTATATATCGTAATATATTATTTCGAAGGTACATCCAGTGGTGTATATCTAAAATGTCTGCAAAATACGACCGAATAGAGTTAGTACGAAAGACGTAATAACAAAAAGTCAAGCGTGATGAGGCGGTTTTTCATGAACCTAATATTTTATGACTCCATATCTCATTAAATGTGTGTCATAGTATGATAAAATTTCGAACATACGTTCAGTAGTATGTGTGTATACTGTCTGTATCATTTCTCGCGAATACAATAAATTATGTACGAGTAATAAATTGTAACGTCAT
This sequence comes from Locusta migratoria, assembly GCA_026315105.1. NCBI lineage: Eukaryota > Metazoa > Arthropoda > Insecta > Orthoptera > Acrididae > Locusta > Locusta migratoria. The sequence continues at coordinate 284,355,297 of CM048748.1, read as the reverse complement.
GCCAAATGCCGTAATTTTACCGCATGAACAAGGAAAAAGTAATAAGCGACAAACTTTTTTCCTTTCATTTTTTGCTGGGGTTCTCAGCGAGAAAAAGTTTCCTAAAGGTTTGAAATTATGTTTAAAGTTTGTTGCAAGTAGCTAAATGCTCTCCCTCTCAAATAGTTGAGTGATAAAGTCACACTATCACGGGGTATTTTTCTTTGTCAATGACATCATATGTCCTGAACAATGGGCTCTATCACAAAATCTTTTCTTAGCTGACGTATTCTATCTATAAACTACATTCCTGCCAAATTTCAGCTGCATACGTGAAGTAGATTTCGAGATTTCGTGTGTAGTCAGTAAGTGAGTGAGTAAATGATTGAGTGAGCTTCTACATAGTTAAAGATAAATAACGTAGTTTTGATTTGTCTGAACAAACAATAACATGAACAATTAATTTAAAATGTAATTTAAAAATACAAACGTAAAACACGTCAATGATGTAAAGTCCCTAAAGACAAATAAAAAATACAGCGGTTACCTTTTTGACAAACAAAAATACATTTCCTATCTGCCGTCCAATCTTTGTTAATAACAGTATCAATGACAATTCCAATCATTGGCAATTCGACTCAACGCGCACAAGCATAGAGTGAATAATAGTGTTTTCAGTCTGATCATTGAGCATTTCAATGAAATATTTTTAATAGTGGCGAGTTATGATGCATTTATTTAGCAATTAGGATAGAAAGATCAGGTGAATACAATATTTTGAACTGTGCATCACAAACCGTGTGTTGTGCACTACAAACTTCGAGCTTTGGTGATGTTCATCACAGCTGATGAATGTTGCCAACAAATGACAATCTGTAAGGATAACATTGAATAACGAATTCCTCGATTTCCATCCGCGTCAAGTGGTTTAAACTCTGTCGACACACGGTAATGTTTCCACGGCAACCAAGACTGGGAAAAATTTACCGCTATAATTCTGCTACAGAGATGGTGTGCAACAGGGCTTATCAATTTCCTACGTAACCTCTGGCCGAGGAAAAATATTCTGAAAATTGGATGTGTGTGAAGCCAAAAGAGGAAGGGAGAGAAAGTCGCCTTCCTTGCAGGAGCTGCATTCGAACACCCACGTAAGTGGCTCATCACTATTCTGAGGGGGCCCAACTTCCCAGAGAGCATACCTGTGGGCAGCACCCTCAGTGCTAGGTATACCGTGCTCTGACTGCCCCCGAATACTGTGCGCCGGCCGCGGTGGCCGAGGCGCGCCAGTCACGGTCTGCACGGCCACTACGGTCGGTGGTTCGAATCCCCCCTCGGGCATGGATATTTGTGCCGTCCTAGTTCGTAAGTAGTTTGTAAGTTTAGGGAGTGATGACCCCGTCGTTAAGTCCCATAAGCTATACAAACATTTGAATACTGTACGTTCGGCCCCTGTCTGATTTTTTTAATGAGTCTGTGCTACTGTGGTAAGGCCTGCCTTTGAATGCCTTGCAACGTTACCGCCATTAGGGTGACGCCGAAGATGGTGGCGTCGTCTGGGCGAGAGCGGTTGCAAAATACAATGCATTTTACGGGCTGTTTGCGCCGTTTTACGAGGGGAAACTTGGGCACATTTATGGAGGCCAGCCCCCTGGAACAAACACTTTTGACCGCAAGTCAGCGAACGTCTGGGAGATGATCTTGCAAGACAAATTAGGTCTCTGGATCCAGATTAGTCTGGCAACGCAGGTTTGAATAGGTTAAGGAATGTGCGTGGTTGTAAAAAAAATCACAGGCCGTGTCTTTGGGCGGTTCTCTGAGGCCATCGTCTCACACCATAAGAAAACAGAACGTGTGGGCGTTTCCCGAGCCTTGAAAACGCGGGAAGGGAACTCCATCTGATAGTGTTTTATAATATGACAGTTTTGGCACTCCATGTTATAAAGGAAGGAAGGAAGATTGGTGTTTAACGCCCCGTCGACAGCGTGATCATTAGAGTCGGACTCCACGTACTGATGGGAGGTCGACGTTGGTTGGACTTAGGCGCCTCAATGTCAATTGGTGTTGTGGTTTAGGATAGGCGGATCCTGGGTGTTTTTCTGGAGGAGAGGGGGTGCTGTAATTCGTGTTTAGAGGTAGGAGATTCCTTTTTGGGCAGCTGAGGAGAGATGTCGTCTCTCTTCTGCTCTCAGCACATTCTTGTTTCGAGGAGCTGAACTTAAGAGTATTTGGTGTAACTTTCGGACTTGTTCCGAAACTTGGACATTTTGTGCTATGAGTATAGGAAAGCCGAGACCAAGGTCAGCCTGCTTGATGTTAGATGCATTTACGCCCTAATAGCGATTATCACTGTTCAGGTGTCACCTTTCGCTTACAGTAATCTCAGGTACTAATATACATTACCGCGGCGGATTAGCCGTGCGTAGTGGGGCGAGTTCGTTCGCCATCGGGGGTTCGAGCCCTCCCCCCCCCCCCTCTCCGTGAATGAGAATTTGTGTTTTCTTAGGTTAGTGTCCTTAGTTTAAGTAATTTGTAAGCTACGGACTAATAACCATGCAGATGAGTTCGATAGATTTACAAACATTTGAACTATTTTTTTTTTTTTTTTTTTTTTTTTTAGGTTGGCTGCAGTCGCAAGTCAAAAGCGATAAAAAGTGCACTAGTATCGAAAGAAATTGACGGAGATCCGATATGTGAAAAAAAGTTGGGTGAAGGTCACGATTAAAGCAGACTCGAATATGGTAATCGGATGCTTCTATAGGCCTCCTGGCTCAGCAGCTGTTCTGACAGAACACCTGAAGGATAATTTGGAAAATATTTCGAGTAGATTTCCCGATCCTGTTATAATTTTGGGAGGAGATATCAATTTACCGGATATAGACTGGGAGACTCAAGCGCTAATGACGGGTGGCAGGGACAAAGAATCCCAGTGAAATTGTTTTAAGTAAATTGTCTATAAACTACCTGGAGCAGTTAAACAGAGAACCAACTCGTGCTGACAAACAGACCCGAACTATTCGGAATAGTTAATGCAGATCAGGGAATCAGCTATCATAAAGCAGTTACAGCATCGATAATTTCAGCCGTAAAAAGGAATTTTAAAAAATGTTGGAAGATTTTTTCTGTTTTGAAAAAGTGACAAAAAGCTGATTGACGAGTACTTGACGGCTGAACACATAAGTTTTATCGCAAGTACAGATAGTGTTAAGGAACAGTGCACAAAGATCAAAGCCATCGTACAATATGCATTAGATGAGTATGTACCTAGCAAGATCGTAAGAGATGAAAAGCAGCCAACCTGGTACAATAACAAAATCAGAAAACTCTAACGGAAGCAAAGGGAACTTCACTGCAAACATAAACATAGCCAAAGCTTTGTAGAGTAGCATAAATTATACAAAGCGAAATTCAGAGTGAGGAAGGCTATGTGAAAGGCGTTCAACGAATTCGAAAGTAAAGTTCTTTGTACTGACTTGTCTGAAAATCCTAAGAAATTTTGGTCTTTATGTGAAAGCGGTAGGTGGATCAAAACAAAATGTCCAGACACTCTGTGACGAAAACGGCACGGAAACAGGGGAAGATACTCTAAAGACTGAATTACTGAATGTCTTTTTCCAAAGCTGTTTCACAGAGGAAGATTGCACTGTAGTTCCTTCCATAGATTATCGCTCAGATGACAAAATGGCAGATATCGAAATAATTGACAGAGGAATAGAAAAACAATTAAAATCGCTCAAACATTTATGTAGACAATCTACTATCTCTTGTGTATTACGATGAAGTGTGCAAATATTCACCTAGATCAGACTATTGAAGAAAAGATTATAGATATATCTAGACTTTCGCGGTAATCTGGATTTGCTTACGGATGGAATTCAGGTGATTTAAAAATTCCTGTGTGAGGCTACACAACAAACCTGTCATCAACAAACCTCCGGAATACTGTGGGCTTCAATCATTCAGATTCCAGCAACTTCTCCTCGAAGTGCTTCATGAACATATTGGCCACCAAAGGCTGCAAGGAACTATCTTAGCCGACACCGTCAGTCTGTTCAAATAATTCGTTACTGAATAAAAACGTATGTCAATGTCATAACATGTGTGAGCAAAGCTGAAATCTTTCTGTCAAAATTTTTGATATTAATAGATTATGAGTCAGAAAGGGGAACCTTTGTAAATAGACACTACATCAAAACTGACTGACAATTCAAAGCTGTCCATTTTCAGAGATTTTAGTTTGGCAATGATATCAGCGGAGTTCCGTTTGTGATAAGCACATTTTCCCACTAGTGGTCTTTAATACGACGCTAAATGATTGGCACAATCATAGTTAGGAGAGGAAATGTTGCTCACTATCGGACGCTATGGTACAACCTTTTTGTTAATCTTTGAAAGTCCAGAAAGCCTTTGAAGTTAAGGTGGACGCGTTCAGAACTGATATAGTCTTTCACACCACCTGGTTTGTCGGGCCTTTAGTAAGTGCTATTAGTCGTCATGGATGTCTTCACAAGTCATTAAAACAATGGTGTTACCGTTTCCAGCTGGAAGAACTACTGTCTCGGTGTCCTGGCAAAGTTTGAGTAGTGCATCCCTCTCTGACACAGAAAGATTACTTCTTTAAGGGCGAATCTTCTTTACAGCTCGGCAAGTTTCACGTCTTATTTCATCTGCTGAATCCTTGGAAAGTGGTCCAACAGCTTCTTCAATGGCACTGATGAACAAAGGCATTGGTAAAACCTTT